>OZ022512.1:73035032-74235032 GCA_963989385.1 Ctena decussata
TTCGACATTGTTAATTTTCCGTTTTTTGGATGGTGATGTTCCCCATACCACTTCTTATGGTGTTTTCATTTCTCAGCTTATTCGCTTCGCTAGGGTGTCTAGTCATTTGGCTGATTTCAATGCTCGTAATAAAAGTTTGACTGCCAAGCTTTTACAGCAGGGGTATCGGTATCATAAACGTCGGAAAGCTTTAAATTTTATTGTAGACACTTTGAATTGGTTTCTAAATATAATACAGGGTTAAGGTCACTTTTGCAACAAGGCCTATCGGAACCTGAATTTTATGGTGACTTAGTATAAAAATTACGCAAAATCGTAGGGAAAACAGAATTTCCTGATCAATTTAAGAAAATTATCATATGATTTAAACGCATTGGCTATAACATAGATGTAAAGCGACAATCTTCTTGCTTAGTGGTTAACCCAATCACGGTTGACAACTTTGCTGTCCTCTTTAATTGCATGCCGGTGGGTCGGGGTTCAGACTCTATAATAGCCCCTACATAAAGCTATATATTAGTTGGTTGGGGCCGGATGTTTGTCTGTTTCTTGGCCCACCGGGGTTCAACTGGTGGTCTTCTTTTGCTCCAGTGCTCCAGTGGTGTTGCTGACGCCCCAGGGATCTCCAGGTGTCTCAACACGTTTTGGCTGTCGAGTCGTCATCTTTGCTTCATCAAGGTCTTTTCTTGATTTTAATTTTTGACCGTGATGACTCTCTGATGAGTTAGGGGAACTCCATACGAACCGAACTACCAACTAATTGTGTGCACCGCGGCGGAGGGTGAGGGTGAAGTTTGGGCCCAGTAAAAGCGGTTTAAACCCCCCAGTAGTTATTACTGACCGTCCCAAGGCGGTACTTTCGTTGCGGTTACATTTGTTTTATGTTCGGTGCTGTTTGATTTATTGTGTTCTCATTTTAACCCTTCTATAATAAAAAATAGAAAATAGGTAAAAATAATTGTTAAATGTTTTTCGTATAATTTGCTTAGTCTGTTGTAATCCTTCTGTTGGTCTAAATTATTTAGTTCAATAAAGATAGCTGAGTTGCCACCTATTTGGGAAAGAGCTGCTGACTCGGCTTATCACTTGTAATGTATTGTTTGTTGGGATGTCTTTGTCAGTCTTTCCCTTTGATGTTGGGGATAGGGTTTGGGATCTGATTCAGTCAGTTCCTGAAGTGTAGTTACTCTTTAAATCTGCTGTACTTGTAGATGCGGAATGAGATTGTTTGGATTAACTCTTCTATCTATCCTTTTACAGTTTTTCTCCCCCGTCTCTGTGAAACGATCTGTAATCGGCTGCAACACTGTCTCATAGGACCGTTCAACTCCAGTATACCTTCCAGGGGATAGGTGACTGAATGCATATGCAATGTCATCTGAAATTGACTATAGACTGACAAGTGCCTGCTGTGCTTGCAGTAGGTGCAGGACGTCTATTTTGGCTTTGTTCTTTGGACGTAGGTGCCGTAAACATTGCCAAACTGCTGCGCTTGCGGCAGGTGCGGCATTCCTATTTTGTTTCTATTCCCATACAATCTTATAATTCATTTCCCTTCTCCCTGGTAGGGACGAGTGTGTCGTCTCTGGAGACCGTTGAATCCAATACAACCAACAATCAACCAAGGTTACAGCAGTTGTAATGCAGTTTCACGGTTTCACAAGCTGCAACACAGCGAGACTTTACTGTTCTGTTTCAATTCTCCTACATGTAAAATTTTGATTGCTGTAGCGTCGTGTTTATGTTTGTAGCGTTGTGTTTATTTCTGTATATGCAAGACAATTGCATAACATTTAGGTGTTTTGTTTGCCCTTTTAGTTTTTATAATTTATCTGCATGGTCCCCGATAAGGAGATTACTTTGTTCATTTTTGTTTTTAGAATGCTTATCTTTTTTTCTGTTCAGATTTTTTTCTCGAAATGTAATTATTTTTGCTTATTGTTTCTATTTTTTTATTGTTTGAAACCTCTGAAAGGCAAAAGCGCTTTGGTAACACATTGACAAATGCACTGATAATCATTAGCCTTTCTTTCCATTTGTAGCCAAATCTAAATCATTTTAGCATCTCGAGTGGATCCATTGCTACCGGCATATTAAGTTTGTTAGATGAAGTTTCTTTAATTCTCGTTGACATATGTGGACTTTTGAAAACTATCTTATTGGTATTACTACAATCTTAAACTTAAAGAAAGGCGTCGTAGTCGAGTGGTTAGAGTGCCTCGGTTATGTTGCATAAAGTCGCCGGAAGGTCGTGAGTTCGCGGCTCACCGTCGCCATCCGACGACTGGGAAACTCTGTCTGTCAACCCAGCAGTAAATGGGTACCTTTTTCGAATCAGGGAAGGATACGATAACGACAGGAAGAGATAGGCTCCGCCTTTCATCAGCTGTGCCCAAGATACAGTTGGTCTTTAACCCCCACTGCCCCTACGGCTATTAGGCTATGGGAAACCTTTACCTTTACCTAGAGTTTGAATGCCTTTTTGTCATTTACATTTTCATGCAATCAATAAAAGTCCCGTTTGTATTTGAAGTAAAAAGACTTACTGGTCACACAACGTTGAATCAACAGTGATTTAACTTTGACGTTGAATCAACGCTGACTTTGAGTCAACCTTGTGTACCGGCTGGGATACCGTACCTGCTTTTGGTCACAGAATCTCGTGCATGTGTAAAATTCATGTACACATTCAAGCAGCATGATCCATATTTAAAGCAGTCGGTGGCATACGAACATGAGCCGCAACATTTGGAGCCACCCACGTTCTCAAAACCAACGTGAGAGCATGCCAGAGAGTATGTTAGGACCGCATCATAAAATGGAGTTCGAATTATTTGTTCCCTATCAACATAATCTTCTTCAAGAATCTCTGGTTGTACTTTAAGCGCGGTACCAAGAAGCCACATCATTCGGAACCACATTTTGGAAATATGTTACAACTTGATATTTGTAGACCAACATGTATCTGAAAAAGAAATATTATGAATTATTATATGACCAAGATGCAACACGCAATTTCATTGGCTCTTTTGACGTCACGTGCCGGTCAATATTTTGTGATTTTCACCGGCCTGTCAGTGAATATTACTTTTACGCTGACGTCATTATATTTTCGTGACGTAACGTCTGATTTACGTTAATGTTAATGGCGTTACGTCGCAAGATAAAAGCATTTAGTACAATCATAAATATCTAAGGAACAGAATTTGGAATTATCTTATATTAAAAAACTAGTGTTGACCTTTATTTCGGTGAATGTGCAGTTTTATTGACCTGAAAACATAACATACTGACCTCCGCTTGGCGTCGGTCAATATGATGTTTACAGGTCAATAAGACTACATATTCACCTCAACAAAGGTCAATAATTGTATAATATTATAATAAAAAGAAAATACCACTAAATAATTTGCCTAAGAGCTGCCTCAGCCATAAATGAGCCGCGACACGACAAAACCAACAATGTGGTTGTGCGCCCAGCGCAGACTCAGACCAGCCTGGGCATCCGCCCAGTCTGATCAGAGTCTTCGCTGTCAGCATGGAGATAGCTTAGACCCTTAGCTACCTTTTGAGCACTTAACGAAGCGTCTGGTCAAACTGGACGGATGCCCGGGCTGATATGAGTCTGTGCTGGGCGCACAACCACATTGTTGGTTTTCTCGTGTTGCAGCTCAAATATGTCATGTACTTTCCCCATTTTCGATCACAATTAACATTCTTTTCAAGCAGCTGTCTATGTTCCGTTTCTTTTTTTGTTTGTTTGTTTTACATATACAATAATTTATATGTCATCGTACACATCTAAATATTAATAGATTTGACTGATGTACCCCTCACCGATGATCAGTTTAAGCTGGAGCTAGGGACATGTGTGGCGGAACTAGTGTCCAGAAATTACGTATCCCTAGGTCCAGTGTCCGTACTTCTAGTTTAATGTGCACAAGCGTGCAGCAGCGTCGACTTCACCTTACTACTTTCAATGATAATTTTTTTCCCATGTAGCAACCACATGCCATGCTAGTGTAAAACTGGAAGCAGCGATACATATGACCAGAAAAGCAATACACAACCCGACCTCCAGTTTAACTACGAGGATTTGCATACGGTGTGCAGTTGGTGTTCCACATGAACGGCCCAAGAAGAGATCAATAAGACCAATGATGTGCTAAAGCCGAGACAAAGAAATCGAAATGAGGCGCGTGTGAGAAAACCAACAAAGTGGTTGTGCGGACAGCGTAGACTCAGATCAGCCTGGGCATCCGCCCAGTCTGATCAGCGTCTTCGCTGTCCGCATGGAGGTAGCTTAGACCCTTAGCTACCATTTAAGCGCTTAGCGAAGAGTCTGATCAGACTGGGTGGATGTCGGCTGATCAGAGTCTGCATTCGGCGCACAACCACTTTGTTGGTTTTCTCGTGTCGTGGCTCAAATATTGTTTTCAGATGTTTAGGCTTGTCGGGCATGAGTCTTAAATAATCTGAAAATGAGCCCAAGATTTCCTTGTCTCGACATCAACACCATCACAGTATACTGTTCTACTCAACCACCATATTTCATAAAACAGACCGAGAAGCAAAAAGTATCAGATGGCTCTAGGAAGGGATATTCTTTTCCAATGGGTGAGAAAAATACAAAGAAGAATGCAAGAAACTGTTTTAGCATAGATAGAAAGAAAAATAACCAAATTCTATGAAAACTGAAAGACTAAAAGGTCAACTTGGTCAAAACTAACACCTCTTTGGCCATATAATAGACAAAATAAAAATTCTAAGTATTGGAAGAATTAGTTCTCGGCAAACAGTAAAGACACGGATCAAACTGCGCCTAGAGGAGGAGTTTGATTAGGTTCAAAACCTTTTGCAATTCAAACTTTGCAATTTATTTTTATGACAGTTTAGGCTTAGGCTCGAACAAGATCCATAAATTTAACTTTAAAATTTTATTGAAACATACTGATTAATCGGAGTAAATGATTTGGTATACTTTTAATTTCAAGGGAGATAATTTCAAAGACATAAAATGTTTATGATCTTATTTCTTTGAACTGTAGATTAAATGTCATAAGGTTCTTAGGGTTTCTTATTGGCGGTTACAGGGCGATTCCGATAGTGTAAGAATCTAAACGCTTGCGCACGCGCCTTTAACGTTTCGCGTTATCTGTGGTATTTTCAGTCAAAGTGGAGTAATTAGGTAACAGTTGATGCAAATCGAAACCCGATTAGTTCATAAGGTTTGTCTGACGTGTGGCATGTGAGAAAATAACATAGAAATATTTGGAAATATTGTTCTTTAGCTTAAAATTCATGAATAATCTATGCAACGTTTCTTTTTTTGTTCAGTATTTATTTAATCAATAATTGCACGGCGCGTGTGCGCCATGTCTATAAAGGTTACTTCAGAACTGTTGCTGGTGTTCGGAGAATGCAGTATACTTTTTCGGTTCATAGCCTGACTTTTTGTTTATTATAATTTGTATTCTGAGCTGAAGAACTAAAGGAAATACAAACAAGAAAAATCTTTAAAAAAAGATAATCGTCGCAGATTAAATGGAAGTGTGTTTTGTAATATGTCTCTAGTTGAAGAGTTGACAATAATATTCCTGAATATGACTCACGTGAACTATGTAGGTAGGCACCCACAACCCTAATTTTGACACCAGGTAGCGACAATGGGGTACGTTTAAAGAAAAAAAAACTTGCTTATGGCGGGATTCGAACCCGGGCTGACCGCTGGCAGGTGAGCATTCTACCACTGAACCACGGATCCTCACAACCTAACCGATTTTAAAGTGTGTATTAAACCGAAAGTAGAAATCAAAAACAGACTTTCGTCTGAAAAAAAACAAGTTTTGAATATCTATTCTATGTCTGTTTTCGATAATTTCAAACAGAAGAAACATTTTGAATTAATATATGACAGAGTGCTAGTATTTACAGTGCATGCGACGGGAAAAAACGAAGATAAAATATTCATTGACAATTGATAATTTTGGCTAAATTTTGATATAGGCGTTGACCAATGAAATCTTGTGAAATGTGGAACAATATCAAAATTATACGCGTCAGCGACGCGATAAAATATACAGTTTAACTTGCAATATTATACAATTATTGACCTTTGTTGAGGTGAATATGCAGTTTTATTGACCTGCAAACAACATATTGACCGACGCGAAGCAAAACTGCATAATCACCGAAATGAAGGTCAACAATCTGTAGTAAACGATGAAAATTTTTATCAAACCTAAAAAAGATTTTCTATTTATAATTGCATGTGAATTTTTAGTCCTTTCGTACTATTTTTCTTTTAAATGATAAACATGTCTAGCTGAACTATGAAATTTAGATGCAGATCCATTGGTGAAATATTCTCCAGCTTCAAAAATTTAAAAGCATCTTTCTTGCACTGTGCATTATCTTTGTACTTGTAAGAATTTCTGTTTACTCGGTCTCACATAAGCCACCGTAAGGTTTTAAACGAACTTACCTGATTTGAAAACTCACAAGGTACTACTTTCAAATGTTTCTATCTGAAGACAATAAGAGTATGAAGTTCGAGTATAAATAGAAAATAATATTATATTTAAATTCTACCTTATTTATAGATACCGGTATATATCATTGGGTTATTACATGTACGACTGGAAATTATGATCGACAATGAAGAATGTAGCAGCATAAATCAAACAATTTATGACACTTTGCTTTCCAATGATTCATAAACTGGAGCTGCTAACAAGCAAACGTCAAACTTGGAAACGATATTTCAATCTTAAATGGGAAAATGCCTTGTCACTGGTGATTTTGATGATTTAGTTATAAATATCTAGAAGCGCAAATATGAATTTAATATGCATTAGATTTAGTCAGTACTTACGTACTATATTATTTATACGGTATGTTCTTGTTCAACCCTTTTTGGACCAGTGGACCCGTCCGTTCTTAGGCATCATTTGGACGAGTCCATTTCTAGTTTTAAGTTTCTAGTGGTGTTTTCATTTTTTTTTGCATTTTACATAGAAATTCTTGTAAGCAAACAGTGTAGACCCTGGTCAGACTGAACTTGGTCCGCACTGTTTGCCTATGTCCCCAAATCGGGTTTCCAGTCTTAAAAGAGTGAAGTTATACTCGTAAAAATGAATGAGCCTAGGCATAGGAAGTAACAGGTCTTCTTCATTTTACAGTTTCTTGTGAACATGTATATGAGCCGCGACACGAGAAATCCAACAAAGTGGCATGCGCACCCAGCGCAGACTCAGACCAACCTGGTATACACACAGTCTCAGCAAAGGCTGTGTTTTTCGCTTAAAGGATAACTCAGGGTCTAAGCTAGCTCCATGCGGACAGCCGAGACTCTGCTTAGACTGGGCGGAATCCCAGGCTGATCCGAGTCTTCAATGGCCGCACGTGCTACTTTGTTTGTTTTCGCGTTTCAAATGTATTAAGCATGTGCACGTGATAAAGTGATACCCTTTTGGCCCCTATTGAGAATAAAAAGACAAATGGGCATTATCACCAAATTTGCTATTTCTTGTTTTTATGCTTTGCCTTTCATAAGACGCTAACGGTAGCATTATGTGCCCTTAATATCAAAATTTAAGGTTGCGAAAAATGTAATTATATTAAACAAATAGACTCAGCCTAAATCTGTTTGGGAAAAATTAAAAAAAATGAACTTATGGCTCAATAAATCGCTGTTAATCTTGCTGAGTCATTTATTAGAATTCATTTCAAAATTTATGACTCATGTGTCACTTTCGAAGATATAAGACGTATCAATTTACCGAATAAAGTAGAATAAATAGTAATTACATGTAAGTTACTATCAAGGTCAAAACTCAAAATTTATCTGAAACCAATGCGCAGTTTTATTCTATCATAATTTGAATTTGAAAACAGGCAATAACTAGGTTGGATAAATGGTAATTTTGTGAATGTGGAGGAGATAATGGCGTAGGATATTAAATCAAGACAACAGCACATATCAGAATTAGCTTCATACATGTATAATTCTATGTTGTTTTACTTTTCCAAGAAGACTCGGTCTACCTATAGCTTAAGATCCCATTTTGTATGTATTTTATTTGAAATTGACGTCTTTAAGACTTCGTCTCCAAAATTACCGAATAATAGCTACAAACGTCATTAATTGATTTCGAATATTGTGGCATTGGTGACAAGCAAAGGTTCTGATCAGACTGCACACAAGTGCAGTCTGATACGACTTTGCTTGTCAGTCAGCCATCTATGGAAGTGGCCCAAGCCATACAGCCAACAGCAGGTCTCTGATTACCCCGTATAAATTAGAAGTCACCTGACGTGGCTCATTTATGGTGCATGATGATGTTCAGGGATTTTCTACATGCACAAATTATCTGGTCGATCATTCAATTTAATATTAACACAAAAACAACGGAAAACAAACATTTAACTCAAGAACTTTCGGCTTACATGCATGTTGTTGTGTAATTATGGGTCTGGATTATTGCAAGGACCTAGGTTTCCAGCACATCTGTGACTCAATTAGGTCTCACTTAATATCTACATGTACTTCGGGTGTACAACGGATTTGATCAACACATCCTCTCTTGACATCTACAAGCCTTATTTCTTATTTAACATCATATATGTATGCATTAAATGGAGAATGGCCTACCCCATGGACTCAGTCGCTGATTACGCTCCCAAAAAGGGGCAACCTACAGCTCTGCCAGAACTACAGAACCATCAGCCTCATCAGTCATTCAAGCAAAGTCATGCTAAAAGTCATCTTGAACAGGCTTAAGCCACAAGCCGAAGAGATAATCGCTGAGGAACAGGCTGGGTTCCGAGCAGGAAG
This sequence comes from Ctena decussata, assembly GCA_963989385.1. Taxonomy (NCBI): domain Eukaryota; kingdom Metazoa; phylum Mollusca; class Bivalvia; order Lucinida; family Lucinidae; genus Ctena; species Ctena decussata. Next base: position 73,043,869 of record OZ022512.1, read on the forward strand.
GAGCACCACAGAACAGATCTTCAACCTTAGAATCCTGTGTGAAAAGTATCTCCAACATCAGCAGAATCTGTACCATGTCTTCATTGATTTCAAAAAAGCCCTTGACAGGGTATGGCATGCAGCCTTATGGGCCACCATGAGGAAGTACAATATCAATGCAAACCTAGTTCGCACCATTGAGCAGCTATACGACAAGGCTACAAGTGCAGTCCTGATAAATGGCAGCACAGGAGAATGGTTCAGAACAATAGTTGGAGTAAGACAAGGATGTCTTCTGTCACCCACCCTCTTCAACATTTTTCTGGAACGGATCATGTCTGATGCTCTGGAAGAACATGACGGAAAGGTTAGCATAGGCGGCAGAAATATTACCAACCTGCGGTTTGCCGATGACATAGACGCTCTAGCTGAGGAAGAGCAGGAACTAGAAGCTCTAGTTGAAAGTCTCGACCAAACCTGCACAAGGTATAAGATGGAGATAAGTGCTGAGAAGACCAAACTGATGACAAACAGCGTAGATGGCATCCAGAGGGAGGTCAAGGTAAAACGGCAGAAGCTGGGTACTGTAAGCAGCTTCAAATACCTTGGAGCAGTTGTCTCAGATGATGACTCAAAACAGGAGGTTCTCTCAAGGATAGCACAAACCACTTCAGCTCTTACCAAGCTGAAACCAATTTGGAGAGATAACAACATATCTCTTGGATCAAAGGTGAAACTTATGCGCTCCCTTGTCATTTCCATATTTCTGTATGCCTGTGAATCGTGGACCTTGACAGCAGAATTAGAGAAAAGAACGCAGGCCTTTGAGATGAGATGCTACCGAAGGTTACTGAACATTTTGTACAAGGACCATATAACCAATGAGGAGGTTCGCAGGAAGATCCAAGCAACTATTGGAGAATATGATGACTCCTGACGCTGGTCAAGAAACGGAAACTAAGGTGGTTTGGCCACGTCTCAAGGTCTTCTGGTTTAGCAAAGACAATTTTTCAGGGCACAGTGAAAGGAAAAAGAAGAAGAGGTAGACAGAAGAAGAGGTGGGAAGACAATATCAAGGAGTGGACAGGAATGGATTTTGCCAGCTCAACTAGGGCAGCTGAAGACAGGACAAGGTGTGGAAAGGGATTGTTTTGAAGTCTTCTGTTGTGCCCCAACGACCTAGTAAAAGTAAAAAGTATGCAAAGACCAGGAACTGAAACAATCAAAATCCAAATCCAGCCCTCAAACCATAGTTGGAAACAACTAAGATTACAAACAATCAAGATACAGAGAACATATGGCCAACCGAGTGAGCAGCTTGTTCCCAAAAGGTGGCCACTCAGCAACCCAAACCGAACCAAAAATAATAAGAACATACATAAGGTAAAACATCACAGAAACTCTGACACCAAAAACAGGCAACAGAGAACCACAACAGAACTACCGCCTTGGAACGGTCAGTAATGAATTACTGGGGGGCTTAAATCGATTTTACAGGCCCAACCTCACCCTCAGTTTCTGAAGTGGTACAAAACATTTAGTTGGTAGTTCGGTTCGCATGATAACCCTCTAACTCTTCAATGAATCATCACGGTAAACACATAAATCAAACTTCAACACCATGAAGAAGCAAAGACGAGGACTCAACAGATACAAGGTTATGGGATAGAATAGAATAGAATAGAATGCATTAAAAAGAATGTGATTGCCAAGACAACCGTGATGTATATTTTAGAATACCGACAGAGCTCGCAGATTTCGTCTTCTATTGGTCCTACATCCACTCGATTTCTTTAGGTCTAAAGACTGGTTTCTTAGATTTACATGCCGTGAAACTGCGTCTTTGCAAACAAAACGTGGCTTTCGTAGGTACTAAATTACCAGATTTTATCAGGCATCTAATCAAACCAGATTCCATCCTATGAAATTCAGTGAACGTAGCTAGGTCACTTTGCTGTACTTTGAATTCCTAAAATGCAATGCAGTTTGTAGGTTAAGCAAACACGATTTCTCTGTGTTTTTTTTTAGTCATTAGATTTCATCAGTGCATGCATATAGTCTGTCAAGATGCAAAAAGGGAGCTTAATTCATATGTAAACATAACAAAAAACTAACACCAACCTTAGAATACACACAGTCTGGTCAGAGCTGATGCTGTTTGCACACACGATAAACGGACCTTGGAGAATCGATAGACTTAAAATGAAAGCACAACTAGCTGATCTGTATGGAATCTGGACTATTCGCAAATACTTTAAGGCCCGCTTTCTGCGTGATAAGGGTCATAACATATCCTGAAACTGTTACATCATGGATTCAGACATTCAAAGTCATTTTCTAATTTCATACTTAAATTTTAAATATATTTGGGTTTGGGGCATTTTCGTATATTTCATCCGTGCATGCAGCTGATCACTCAAGGTAACTTACCACAAACACGAATTATCACAGGCCACCATGACCTACTTTGCTGTATTACGATGCAATTTTCAGGGTCCTATAGATACCAGTTTCCATCAGTGGATATATCTAACCACTCAAGGTAACATGCCTTAAAAGTATGTTGTCATAGCCGTATTGCATAATTTTCGGGATTTGAATGACATAAGAAGATTCTTAAGTTTTTTGGTTTTATTATGTCGTATAGCCTCTAGATTTTTTCAATGCATGTATTTGATCAATCACAATTACTCAAATCATGGAACTAAGGCATTAGAAAATATAAATGAAGATATAAATAGTTAGTAAGAAGGAAAACTCTCAGGAACTGACACAATTCAATCCCAAATCCTACCCAAGACACCATGTGGGAAAGAGACAACCCAAAATTAGTCATCATCAAAGACATCACCAGCGGCAGCCATGTGAACAGTCATTTCCGATGTAGGTGGACACTGGGCTGGCCTTAACATCACAAACACTGTATCAATAACAGACATAGCAACAAACAACACATAAAACAACCAAAAAAAGAACCAAAACAAAACTGTTGTCTTTGGGCGGCCAGTAACGAAACACTCGCGAAGCCCTTCCAACCCAAGACATTGAACAAAGAAGGGAGAAGCGCAAACGACACTAAACACGGAATTAAATAACTTCAGAAATTTTCAGAGCTGTAGATAAGAGGGGTATTTGATGATAATTGAGGGATATTTTTTTTTATTTTTCATTGAAAAAATGTGGTGTGACCCCTCATCTGAACCGTCTCGTCAAGACGGTTCAGATGAGAGGTCACAACATATGTTTTTTATACAGAATTAACAAACACTATCCCTGATTGTCACCAAATACTCCCTCTTATCTAGGGCTCTGAGAATAATTATATGTTTGAGAAAATCTGATGTTTCTATTCGTAAATTTTCAGTATACAATATCATTATAAAGTTTGTGGAGCATGTTTGTCATGCTTCTATACTAATGACGTCATATAAATGTTACCATAGCAACACTATGGATTTATCAACTGTTGTGCTTAGTATCTTGGAAGAATAGAGTCTCAATATAATTACTTTGACATCGGTGTGGACTCTTAATTGCTATGGTATCAGATTCATGACGTTATTGTTATTCGAGCATGGCAAACAGTCCATCAATTTTTCAGTAACATTGCAAACTGATTATTTTTTAAAACAGACACTTCAAATTTTCTCAAAGAAACAATTATTCTCAAGTCATTTCATGCTTTTATAACAACGATTTATCTTTGATAACAGACAATCATTCCAGCACAGAGTTCGATTTCCGATACAGAGTGAATTATTTCCAACATAAACAGGATTCCCTGCATACAGCCTTTTAATATCGCCCTTCCGTCGGCTCCATATGGCTGAAATACCGTCGAATGGGTCATAAAAACAAGCCAGGGTTCCATCCAATTACAGAGAAACTGTTAATCAAAAGAACAAACATAAAAAAATCAACTGAACACACAAAACTCATAAAGCATCTACATGTATTTTGTTTACGTAGTGGTTAGCCGTACGGGACGTTTCCCAACTGTGAATGAAGGAAAACTTAAAAGCTTCTGCAAATACTGACCAAAATGTAACAGTGCAATTCTATTCTTATGCATAGTAAGTAAAACATATTTGAGCCGCGACAAGACAAAACCAACAAAGTGGCTGTGCGCCCAGCGCAGACTCAGATCCGCCTGGGCATCCGCCCAGTCTGATCAAAGTCTTCGCTGTCTGCATGCCGCTTAGTACCTTAGCTACCCTTTAAGCGTTTAGCGAAGAGTCTGATCAGACTGGGTGGATGCCCAGGCTGATCTGAGTCTTTACTGGGCGCACAACCACATTGTTGGTTTTGTCGCGTCGCGGCTCACTTGTGCACATAATTTTGAAATAAAAGAAATTGTGCAGTTTTCACAAACATTCTAAAGTGGCAAAGGCAAAACTTTCGGAAGATAAGAGTTCACTTCACCAGATTTATCGTTAAAAAAGCTGAAGTTTTAACTATTAATAATTTGAACAGCGACACGAGAAAAACAACAATGTGGTTGTGTTCCCAAGGCAGACTCACATCGGTCTAGGCAGCCGCCCAGTCTGACTAGAATCTTTGCTTAGCACCTTAAGGGTAGTTAATGGTCTAAGCTACCTCCATGCGGACAGCGAAGACTCTGATCAGCCTGGATGCCCAGGCTGATCTGAGTCTGCGCTGGGCGCACAACCACTTTGTTGGTTTTGTCGTGTCGTGGCTCGTGATTTACACATATTTAAAGCGAATAGCACTGGTATGTTTTAGAAATCCTTTTGCAAAAACTTGAATTTATAATTTCGAAGTAGAAACTGCACATTTACCAGGCGTCCACAATTATAAAGGAATTATAAGGATCAACGAACTTTATTATGAGGAATTATGAGAAACTGCTAAGAAATATTAGGAACAGCAAACACAGGTGAGCCGCGACACGACAAAACCAACAAAAAGGCGTGTGCGCCCAGCAAAGACTCAGATCAGCCTAGGCATTCGCCCTGTCTGATTAGAGTATTTGCTGTCCGTACGGAGCTAGCTTAGACCCTAAGCTACCTTTCAGCGCACAGCAAAGACGCTGATCAGACGTTGGTGGATGCACAGGCTGATTTCAGTATTCACTGAGTGTACATGCCACTTTGTTGGTTCTGTCGTGTCGCGGCTCAGGTAAGCCACGCAACCACAATCTGTAATACTGTTGTTCGCACTTTCGGTAAGATACATTTTCCCGTGGCCCCACCTAAGCAAACGAAATTAGCCATATCATGTGACCCCCAACAATGTAGCAATTTTGTCATGTGACATCCAGAGCATCCTTCGCATTTACACAAGGCAATCAGAAACCTCAGCCTGGCCTCTGTGGCTTGTGCCACTTCCACAGGGAGCTGAGGCGATAAGCAAAGGCTTTGATCTGACTGTACTTTACTGCAGTTTCATCAGATCCTTTGTGACATTCAGACCATCATATTCATTTACACAAGGTAATCAGAACCCTCCATTGCCTCAATGGTTTGTGCCAGTTCCATAGAGGACTGAGGTGACAAGCAAAGGCTCAGTCTGATCAGAGCCTTTGCTTGTCACCAATGCCACATTGTTGTAGATCACATGATGTGGCTCAAATATTTTCACTGTTTTCATGTTAAAAGTCTGTCCTACAGTCCGAGTTCACTCTTTCATTTGCAGGAAGAATATCTTCTAGTGGTTCCATGTATGATAAGTCGTCTCGCACCTGTGTAAAAATACAAACAAGACATATAATATTGAAAGATTTTCAACTATATGGTTTTCTTCATTTAGTGAATTAAACTGTAACAGTTATTTTCCTTATAAGTGAAATCATTTTTATACCACTCTAAACAATAGAGAAGTAGGTTGAATACATGAAACATATAACAAAGGAAAATAATATTGAAACTGTAAATACAGGAATATATTGTCAATATTAATCACACCCTTCATTTCAATATTAACACCGAGAGATGGGTTCCGCAGAGCAAATCACGAAGCGTTCAATTTGAATACATTTAAAGGCACACTCATAGTATACCAGCAATTTCAGTAGCGTTCACTTAAGACAGTTAATATCGGGCGCGCTGTCTTTAAGTGTTAAGTGCTGTTTAGTATGTAGATTTCAAAAGTTGCAGTAAGGTTGAGGTAAGATTAAGATTTGAGACATATCGATCACCGTCCGTTCAGATTAGTAAGTGAGTGAACTCGGGCTTATTGTCCCACCAACAGTTTGGCCATACGGAGGCGGGACCAATATTTTAAGTCTCATCCGAAAGAGCGGAGAAGTGTGTGTGTGTGTGTGTGGGGGGGGGGGGCGTTTAGAGTAAATAGATGGCACGAGGTATATAAACACGTTTGTATTGCAAAAGCATATATGCCATATGACTTTAATACGTTGCAGAAAGTTTTTCATCTTCGGGGATGACAAAATTTAACGATGATTTAGTTATTGTGATCTGTTACCATATGCCAATCACTAAAGTAAATATAAAGGTTAGTTAGACTTTGAAGTGTTGTTAGCATTGCAAAGTCCTCCTTATGCCAATTCAGCATTACTTTAAATAGCGGATCTTACACGAGTGGTCATTTCATATGATTTTTATGAAACGAGCCGTCGGCGAGTTTCATAAAGTTCATATGAAATGACTAGGAGTGTAAGATTCTGTTTATTATATGGCCCATTAAAATGGGATTTTAACGCTCTCAAACTAAACATTATTTCAATAAGAAAACGCAATGTTGGCAGGGACGTTGTCAATGATGTTACGTGTACGCGCCTAAGTGTTATTACACGTGTGGTCATATGATTTTTATGACAACAGCGACGTCATATGATAAATCACTTTTCGGAATCTTAAAACAGTTAGTAGCTAATTCATATAAGATAGCATCGTGAAATGATACCTTTTCTACTTGTTTGAATACTCGGATGAGGTTTTTGCCCGCCAATTTTCGCAAGTCATCGTCTGTCCAGTTCCGTCGTACCAATTCTGCAAACAAGTCTGGATATTTTGATACATCCTCAAGCCCAGTTGTTACCCTGTATAGAACATGGAATAATAAGTAACGCAGAATTATTATCTATTCGGGAAAAACTGAAGTTTCTGTTGAAAAAAAATCAGTTTGTAATGCCAATGAAAAATTGGCGGAGCATGGCATACACTGTTTGCCATGCTCCGGAACCGATGACGTCATGTATCTTTACTATAGCAACTAAGTGTTCATATTGACGTCTAAGTGACGTCAATGAGACGTCATGCTGTCAAGGTACATGTACTAAGCACAACAGTTGGTTATTCCACCCTTGCTATGGTAACAGATCTATGGCATCATCCCACTTATAAATCGATATAAACTTATAAACCGTGGGATGCTACGTAAGATTCTTAAAATGGAAAAGTGTAATTTTCTCCAACCTATGATTCATTTTCAAATAATGTATTTCCGTATTGGAAGCGAAGAAACATCGACACATACATTTCGTTTGACCTCAAATTCTTATTATGGTAATGGATATGTTTTCACGGAAGGTAATACAGTCAACTCTCCATATCTCAAACACTGATATCTCAACGTACCCGTCACATCAAAGAATATAGTTTGGACAAATTTCCTATTTTTATTTAAATTTTAGCTCCTTTTGTCTCAAACAACTGATATCTCGAAGTAGATTTTTTGGTCCCAGAAAATTTACTTTGAGGTATCAGTAGTTTGGGATGAACTTCGATTTTGAGATATCGAGAGTTGACTGTATTGATAATTTCCTTTGCCTCCCCTCTAAATGAATGTCAACTCTTATTAAAGGAATAAGTTACTCTTCTATTGGCAGATTCCTTCCTTTTAGTTAGTGGAGACCGCATTTTTGATAAGCTTCATTCTCAACGAAAGCAAACAGAAAAGTCATCACATCGTTGCCCTTTGCAAAAAAAAAAAAAAAAAAAAAAAAAAAAAACTAAAAAAAAAAAAAAAAAAAAACTATAAAAATAAAAACTAAAAAAAAAAAAAAAATTCCCGGCAAGACAATGAAGAAGTGTACCATTTCAACTACAGGGGCAAACAAATATCCAAATGGAGATTTTTTGCCTTCAATAGTTGCTCAGCTTGCGAAAAGATGACAACAATCTAAATATTTTGAGACACCTTATGCTCGCCCCTGAATTACTTAAATTTAAATTTTGCTATTCCTTTTGATTAGTACAGACGATCCGGTCTGAGTTGCAATCCTTTTGAAACGATTTATTAAATGTTATTTTTCGGATGTTCTTGGAAATTTGAACGCAATGGGCTACGTGCAAAGTAAGTGATGCTCCAAGGGCGTAACGTTAACCTTGCACGGAACCCATTACGTTCATTCTGCCATGAACTTCCGAAAAATGAAAGTTATCTTTTATATTTATACATGTACTATGTTTTCACATCAATTTTGTTACTTATTCGTGAATTTTGACTAATTGACTAATTTTGAAAAGTCGAAGAATAGTTATTTGCCAACGTGTTTGGTAATAATGTTCAACAACCGTTACTATGACATGACGTATATCGAACGTTACGTTGGCCAATCAACTACTTGAATAAGCTCCGACGTCGCTAACGCGTAACGATACTTGAACGAGTGTTGTTCATGGATGCTTGAACATCGTAAACTCATTATAGGTTCAGCTTAGGAAATTGTCGACGAGTTTAAAAAGTATGTTAATATTAACCAATCTGTATCAGGGAACAGAATAAAGTATACCAGACTTACGTAGGGATACCACCAAAATCTGCTCCAATACCAACGTGGTCAACTCCAATCAAGTTCTTGATGTAGTCTATATGGTCTTTTAAAATAATAATAAAAAAATCATCAACGGTTTACCTTGGATACACTGTCATACTATGATATAGAGGATCTTACACTCGTGGTCATTTCATATGAAATTTATGAAACGAGCCTTCTATCATATGACCCTTTAATATGGGATTTTAACGCCTTCAAACTGAACCTTATTTCAATAGGAAAACGCACTGTTGACATGGACGTTGTCAATGACGTTACGTGTACGCGCCAAAGTGTTATTACACGTGTGGTCATACGATTTTTATGACACGACGTTATCCACTGAATTACAGCGAAGTCATATGATGAATTATTTTACAAGCTAATTTAATCTCGAGGCAGCAATTTAATCCAGTTAACGGATAAGATTAAAATTTTTCAGATTGATTGTTAATGTATCTCTACTCGGTTTTGCTGTCGTGCTGGATAAGCTAAAATGCATGCTCTTGTTTGTTTAGGCAAAGGTATTAAGTTGGATTTGATACTACATGTAATATTTAAAAGATTTTAAGTCGCCTTTCATATACTTTCTTTTTATAGCCTAGGGTACATGTACATGTATTTTCAAACATCAAGGTTGTAAAAATTATTACATGCGCACTAAACTGAAGCACGTGTGTAGATAAATTAACCCTTAAGGCGCCAAAAATTAAAATTGTTGAATCGGCAAACAGTGTAGATCCAGATGAGGTGGCTCATAATGAGCCACCTCATCTGAATCTACACTGTTTGCCCTCTAGTGTTCGAATTTTCAATATGATATCACATGGACGAAACATTTTTTTTAAATTCTGCAGACGTAAAATTTGTCGTCTGCCCTTTGGCGTATTAAGGGTTAAAGTGTACCTGCCACGTCTGGTAATGTAGCCTGGGATTTATTCTTAGGGAAACATTGTATGAAAAAGTTATAGGTATTAACCATGACAATGCCGCCATTGAGCTTCTGAAAATACAGAAGAACAACATAAATCAAAATCCTGATATTTTGAATTTACTTAGCATTGATACGTGTCATAAAAACAAACCAACTTTGTCCAACAGACTTGGCCAATGTGTCCGAACCTTAAGTCGTATTCAATTTGATTATCTGCTTTTTGTACCATCCTTGGCCGAAAACATAGATTTAGGCACCAAATGCTTCGTAATATTCAAGGTCTACACTGATGAGGGTAGTATAAAATATGTTATGGTTTGTTTGCCATTATGGGAAATTATTCATCTATCTTTCATGATTATCATTATTATCATTATTGTAATTTGATATCGCAGTCACAACATTGCGAACAATTGGTACGTTAGTGAAAATATGCATAAACTCAAAAAGCTCAATGTTTTTACTTACATACAGTAACATGAGTTAAATCACACTGTCATTAAGGAACTGTTGGTTAACTGAGCGTTAATTGCAGTGGCTGTAAAGATAAGCAGCCATGAATAATATGAGCCGCGACACGAGAAAACCAACAATGTGGTCGTCCGCCCAGCGAAGACGCAGATCAGCCTGTGCATTCACCCAGTCTGATCAGACTCTTTGCTAAGCGCTTAAAGGGTAGCTGAGGGACTAAGCTACCTCCATGCGGAAAGCGAAGACTCTGATCAGACCGGGCGGATGCCCAGGCTGATTTGAGTCTGCGCTGGACGCACGACCACATTGTTGGTTTTGTCACGTCGCGGCTCATGTTTTACCGTTTTCTGAAGAACATCATCCTGGACATTTCTGTAGTGATTACACACATGGAAGGCCGAGGAATGACTGAATATAACTGGAGCTTTGGAAACAGTAATGGCGTCTACCATTGTCGCCTTGGCAACATGGGCTAGGTCCACCATCATTCCGAGACGGTTCATCTCTCTTACAACCTTCTAAATATAACAATAAGGCACCTCATTATCACAATGAATATCTTTTAGTTTACACGTACTTATACATGTGGTGTGATCCTCCTCGAACAGTACATCTTTGGTGAAAGATGCTTATAAATCCGAATTTTATCGCGGTAATAGTATAAGGTATGCAAATTTTGAGCATTTTCTTTTCAGCCATAATGAAATTATATAATGTTTGTGTTCACTGTTTTACAAACTACATGTTCTTTAGATCATACATCTAACAGGGTAACAGTATAAAGAAATTACATTTTAGTGTGTTCATGCGACTTTCTTATTGCCATTAACTGGTACAGTCTGTACTCTTTCAAGATCCATGCATGTTTGCTCCTTGAAATAATTACTGGGTTTGTCACTGCCGTTCGAAGCAAAAATGAGTCATATTATTTTCTGCGTTTTGCCTGCAAAAAGAAGTTATATTTGTTTCTCCAAGAAGTTCGTTTCTTGCCCAGTTTGGCTTAAGGATCGTTTCGATGTAAGTGAAATATTCCTTACAGAGCCTTAACTTCCCATTGTAACCATCATACAGATACAAATACATGCATCATGTGTTGTCTTAAGAACTGAAAAACAATATGCTTTCACTAGATGCGGCAGAGTCATGTATCTTTTAATGATGAAAGGTTAGACTAGTATACTTGCAGTCGGACAATGAAACAAACGGCATACGGTGTTGCAAATTATTGGATTATCAAATCAGTTATTTACAGACCGAATGTATAAATGTATTTACAGTTACGTTTTGAGTGAGTGAGTGAACTCGGGTTTAACGTCCCACCAACAACTAGGTCATACGGAGACGGGACCTCAGTTTAAAGTCTCATCCGAAAGACTAGAGAAGCGGGGAATCGATCTTGCGACCCATCGACTGGTATTCCAGCACGTTATCCACTACACTTCCGCCGCTCATTATGTTTTGAGAAAGACCATCAGAACTAAATGCTTATCAATTACCTTTCCAAAATCGGTCAGTCCATTTACTTTTGTGTCGTTTCTGTTTGGCTGATCGACATGCCAGTTGTCCGCCCTGAAAACAACATCAAGAGTAAAGCCCGTCAAGTTTCTATTAAGTACTTGCTACTGGATTGCCTAACGGTTGCAAACATCGAGTTACGACGGAATACTAATTCCAAACATTTGGCAATGTCTAAAAACAGAATGACTTGCTAAAATAAATCAGAAAAAATATAAACTTTAAGGAAAGGCCAGTGCACATTTATCAGAAAGTATACTTACTTAAACTGCTGTTACTAGTAAATCCGTTAATAATTTTCTACATAGAGGATCTTACATGAGTGCTCATGTATTATTGAATTTATTAAACGAGTTGGGGAAAAAGATAATAATGCACTAAAACGTCATGATTTTGGCATTAAAAAAGGCGACGTTTTTATGGACGTCAACGCATAACGTTAGGACGTAATTTGCATATTTAATCCACTAGTGGATTTTTTTTATCGTTTTTAATGCATGGCTTTATTACACTCTCAGATGCGACGTCATATGATAAAAAACTGTGTTAGATCGTGAAAAAATATACCTTTAGAGTAACACAAATTGGCATATCAAAGCGGTCTTCTTACACATTGATCACGGGAAAAACTTATATAAGAAACAATATACCATTTTTGTTTCTGATATATGTATGGATGCTTTTATCAGTTAAAAATATACAGATATAGAATAAACGATTTTATTCAAATTGCTAATCAACTGATAATTCGAGCGTGTATCGATCTCAAGTTATTCGTATTTCATACTCTTTTTCGAAACAATATGCTTTACAAAATAAAACCAGGAATGCCCTGTCTCTCTCATAATATTCATGTGCATGTATCTCTCACTTACCAAGGCGTGTTGCAGCTGTGGGTCAAGGTCATATATCTCACACCTAGCTCATAATACATCCGAAGGTTACCAAGGCTACTATCTATTGAGTGCCCTCCTTCTAAACCTATCAAACTTGCTATCTTGTGTTCTTTAAATGCGTCAAGTATACCTGCAATGAAATACACGCCGCCTGTATTAACTTTCGGCGCCAAAGTCGCAAAAATGCGACTTTGCAAACAGCGTATATCCAGTTCAGCCGGCTCTTAAAAGAGCCGTCTGATCAGGATCTACACTGTTTGCCATTCAAATATGAACTTTAAAAGCCTGATTTTATGAAAAATGTCTTTAGATTGTTAAAATTTCCAATTACATATCTGTCGTCTGATGATTTGAGCAGACGAAAATTTGTCGTCTGAAAAATTTGGCGCCGAAAGAGTTAAGCTTCCTATATGATGCATAATAATTGAATACCGAGTTTAAGACCGACCGCCTGCGCTCAATAACAACGTATTCTACATCCAAATACATGTATACCGCTATCTTCTTATATATGTTTTGGTACAAAACATACGCGAGGTTACTTGTACACGACTTAATGAAATTTTAATTGCCGTAATATACCAAGGTTTAGAGTACTGCTTTTGAAACAAAGTGTTTGAGCTATAGGGTATGAGGGGATCAAGAGTTAAAGTTTCTCAAACTGAATTTCCGTAGTGTGTTTCATTTTGCTTTATGTTCTGTGACTAGAAAAAACTTACCTTGCGCAGTTGTCTCAAATTTGAAAGTATCTGGGTATTTAAACACAAATTTCTTGATGACGTCAAGCTGGTCTAGTGTCATGCGTACTGCGTCTTTGTACTGACCATTACATTCAACATAGCATGCCCAAAACTGTAATGTAGAACAAAAACGTAAGAATCAAATGGGAAAAAGGTAATTCAATTAATAATATTATACTAGAATTGTATTGTTTATGTCTTGTCAAAGAATTTTATACAAGCGTTTCGAACCAGAAACCATTATACATGTAACTTACGATTTAACGGATAGCGTTAACGGCTTTTGCGTCTTTGTGGACATCTTTTTATCTTGGTACATGTATTACTATTACCGTTTTTTTGATACCGGTTTAAGAATTGACGAAAACTGCAATCTTGTACAGAGTTGCAAATATAAAACAAAATAATTAGCTTGCAGAAAATAATTGATTTACAAAATACAGTCATGCAAACTAACATCGTCAAATTTTCAGAACTGCGCTAACTTTGTAATCTGTATGCGGCGGAATTTTTATTTACACCAAACCGATTCAAAAGACTACCAGACAAATGGCTAACTTTCAAATCTTGTCAGGCGGTGAATTGCAAAGTGAAGATGAATGTGTGGACTCTTTAAGGGGAAGCTACTCCAGCACTTTTCATTTGTTTTTGTCTGTAGGGGTCTACGCTTGAAAGAGTTTGCTCCCATGGGATCATTTTCCCTTTAAGAGTTGAATCCTTTTTACCTGTATATGAGTTGTGTTGCCCTGAAAACATGCAGGCTGTCTTCCCTGCGAAAAAACACACACAAAAACTCTAACGGTGTACTCATACGCCTGAAGCAAAATGCAATCTTCACATGCCCGCTTCAAACTTAGCCCATACAATGAGCATTGCCCTTGAACGACATTTGAACTCGGCTTAATAATATTCATAACTATTGGTAAAATGCAATACGAACCTGTGCTCCTAGCTTGCCTGCCCTGAGTCTCGGTATGTCCGTCTGTGCTAGCGTTTTGTTCCATATTTTTCTTGTGTCCGCCTTCAGGTCAACTTGATAAACCTTGTCCTTTGCAAACATACGAAATCTGTCAGCTAAGTCATTGTGACTGTAAAAGATAATAATGGTACCATAGCATATTTATTATCAAGATTTAGTATCAGAGACTGTAATAACAGCGTTTAGACTAAGAATACAATCAAACCTGTCTTAAGAAATCAATCAATTAAGGAGTCGTGTTTCTTTTGCAAATACAGAGAAAATAACCTGTAATGAGTATCAACAGCCCTAAGCAACTGTGTGTTCATTGGCTGACCATTTATTACAGATATTACTGTATATAGGCGTATTCTGATACAGGTCTTCTCACAATTTGCCTTTAAATATCCACGTTGTGCAATATGACTTCGGAGGTTATATATTCAGTTTAAAACATATTTCATTTGCACTTTATATATAATCGTTCGTTGTTTTAATTCTTCATAGAGGCGTGTTCCAAATGACCCCAGGAACAAACCCATAACATGCATCCCTTGAGGCTCCGAGTCCACCTGTCCTTGATCAAGGTACATGCTAATGGAAATGTTTTAATTTTATTTACATAAAATGCTTCTACTACTACTGCTGTTACATATATACTACTACTACTACTAATAATAATAATATGCAAATGGGATTCAGAATGCAAAACAGAGCTAAGAAGAAATACAAGCATTTGCTGACCTGCCCGCGAATATGTGTCTAGTTGAGCAATTTTATCTTAGAATGCCAAATTGTAAGAGGTACCAACATTTTAACTATGGAAAAGCTCTAGTATGCCATTTATGAGAGTCTTCAAGCAGCAAAAGATGCAGCATAACTACTCGTGTCCAAAGACGCTAACAGCTGAAATAAGATTATGCGTGCACAATTAGAAAAGCGAGTTTCTGTGAGCTAATCAAAACATGTCAGCGAAAAGTTGAAACTTTTGCAGGAAAACTGAGAATCAAATCTTGTACCTAAAAGAGATGAATGAATGGAGAGATGGATGGATTTACATTCTTTTAACATTTTGCAATCATATCAGGATGATGTAAGGCTGATTATGAAATTCCCTATGCAATGAATCGCCGTATAGGTTCCGATAGACTTTTGTCTGCCGCGGTACTCGGCCTCGCTTCCACTTTATAAATATAATGCAAGTAATGCAATAGGCAAAAAAGAAATTAAATGAGTGTTTCCCATGAAAAAGTAGATTTTTTTATGTAATTTTGTGTAAGGACCTAACATCATGATCGAATAACTATTATCCATCGACTTTTATTCATAGGGAACTTTATGCTTCAATACGGCGGAAATTACCGATAGCGACTTACGGGTTTATCCGAAAGCTTACCTGTTGAAATTCTGTCCAGTGCTATATGCAATTACATAGGAATACAATGTAAAATGTTAAATTAAATACATTTATGATAGTACGACAATTTTTTATAAGTTATGAACATAAACTTCAGTCTTTGTCCGTTAATATGGTGTAAAAATATATAAAATAACTTCATGTTTTGATTCTTCCATCGGCTTTTGAAGTTTGAAGCTTCAATCACTTGAAATTATATACGAATCATGTCGAAAATGCCGCAGAGGCTATGTTCAGCCTAAAATTTGAAAATGATCGAATTTTCTATAAAACTTTTATAAGTTATCACCATCGAGAGATTTTTATAAGGTTTACATTGATGTAATTCATTATAAAATAAGTACACTATAAGTATCTTCCGTTGATCTCTAAACATACAAAAAGTCGTGTTTCGATAAAACCTCGCTCATAATTATGTTCAAATAGTCTAAGTCCAAATCCGCCTATATTGCGTAAAGGCTAACACCACATCCTTTCTTGGTATTCGTGTTTTGTTTATATATTTCGTGTGTGCTTTTTATGATCTAGATGTAATTAAGAAAGGAACAATATTTATATAGTCTGATTAAGAAAGAAAGAAAGATCGAATGAAAGAAGAACGCAAGAAAGGAAAAAAAGAGAAAGAAGTCAATAAACTCTTAAACGTGACAATCAAACGTGAAAAAACAAAAACAAAAAAACAAAAAAAAAAAAACGGTTATTCGGCTAATTGTAGTGTTTTTTTTTTTTTGTGTGTGTGTTTTTTTGTTTTTTTTATTCGGCTAATTGTAGGGTTTTTTTTTTTTTTTAAATTCTTAAGAAGCTAAAAAAATCAACTATGAAAACAAATAATTACATATCTTATGGTAATGTTAATTTAATCTAGTAGTTATCAGTTATTATATAATTTCTAGTGTTTGTGCTAACAGTTTTGATTGAAATTTATTCGAGTGTGATGGGGCGTATTTATCAAAGAAACCGAAATATGTTTTGTCTATCACAGGGTAGGATCTTAGAAGATTTTTATTGACTAGCTAACTGGCAGATTTGCTCATTTATTATTAGGAGACATGTATTGCTCTCTTTAGATATTACAGTATTGTCGAAAAACTGTTGACTGTAAGAAACTAAATCATGATGAAGATATCCCTCGTAACGTTGTGTAAGGAGCGTTTACTATAGCATAGTACGCATAGCTAAGGAAAAAATGCTATGAAACATTTTTCTTGCAAGGCTATAATAACATTTTTTTATGTTTCACTTTATTAGTAATATTTCTTTTCATAACGAAACTTTGTCCCTTTAATATATGACTGTTTTAAGTGAAGCTAGAAAGGATTATTTAAAAGATAAAAATTTTGTGCTATTTTTGGTATTTCTGCTAAAATGTGTACTTACGTAATGAGCCTGTGCATCTGCGCAATGTTATCAGCGTCTGATATGTGCAAAATGATAAGACCAAACAGAGTCTGAACGGTTTGCGCAAGCTGATCGGAATACGTTGATAATACTCTATGTATACAGTATAAGTAACATGTTTATTACGCGTGCATTAATCGATTATCGATCATAAAATCCGATATTTCCTCCTATCAGTTATAGTAATTGTCATCTCATTAAAGTTTGAAATGAACTCATCATGAAATAACTAAAGATAAATGCTAAAAAATATAAAGCTGCAACGTTCAATTTATGGAATTAGTTGTTCACAGTTTCGGGCATGACTTACATTATATATTTAAGTTTAAACAATATATAGATTGATCAATATGCAAACTGACTCACACCAGCTTATGCACTTGCGAAGCACTGGTCTGAGTTTATAATCAGTTAATAATTTTTGTTTTTGACAATTTTAGTATTAGTTTGTATAACCTAACCCGTTTCTGCACAAACCGAACTGATCCGAATTTCTGATCAAATATTTTAAACATGTGTGATCCAATCAGGCTGTGCCTGTGCGCAAACCATTTAAAATTGGCAAGCTGATCCCATGTTGTAATTAAATTTAGTCTGGTCATTTTTCATAATTTTCCTCATACGAGCCGCGACACGATAAACAGCAAAGTGGAATGTGCACCCAGCGAAGACGTAGATCAGCCTAAGCAGCCACCCAGTCTTTGCTGTGCGTAAAGGGTAGCTAATACTCTGAGCTACCTCCATGCCGATATTGAAGCCTCTGATTAGATTGGGTGGATACCCAGGCTGATCTGAGTATTCGCTGGGCGCACATGCAGCTGTGTTTTTTCATGTCACGGCTCATTTAATTGTTTGCTAAAGTCAACGACTGAGAAGCCTACTGAGCCGCTGTTGTCGACACGCCATCTGTCTGAAGGTGTGAAATTCGGTCACATGTCTTGTCAAAACAATGCAATTTCAAAATTAACAATCGCTAACGGCAATGAAAGTCAGAAATCGATTTTCAGTCCGATATTTATTAAAGATCGTCTTCTGGTGATTTTTTAACCGTATAAAAATAGTAATTTAAGCAGCATCGCAACAAAACGAACACAGTCCCATAGCACCCTGCGAAGTCTTAGATCAGCCTGGGCAGGATAACCAATGGGCTAAGCTACCTCTTCGCGGACAGAGAAGAATCTGATCAGACTGGGTAGATTCCCACGCTGATCTGAGTGTTCGCAGGGTGCACATGCCATTTTGTTTGTTTTGTCGTGTCGAGACTCTTTTATTTATTTTTGTTTTGTTTTGTTCGCAGAAAAAGGCAACTTTTAAATACTAATCGTTAATGTTTAGCAGCTTAGCAGAAAGCCGAAAGACGACATTTGCATAAAACTTTTGAAAAGTTTTTTTCAAAACAGAAAGTCAAAAGAAAAAAAGTTGTCGTTGCTGTTGAGTGGTGGTTTAACGTCCCAGAAAATAAAATTTTAGTCATGTCGAGATAATGCGTCTGAATTTGTAGGACTGCTAGAATAACTCGGCCTGCTATAAATGACACTCAGGTCTAGCAGCAGCTGCCGCAGAAGCATCAGGCAGCCAATATATATTTCGCGAGCCCCAGTGGGCGGGGCAAAAGAAAGAAAAATGATAAGAAAAAGAAAACAAAGAAAAAAATAGTGGGTGGATGGGTGTCTGTATCAGGCTTAATCTTTCCATTAAGCTGAGAACGTCAAAGTGGGATCGAAATATCATAATCTATTATAAGTATTATTGTTTTATGTTTTTGTTGTCAGAAACTTGTTGTTGTTGATTTGATGCTTAACGTCCACGGTAAACAACTAAGGTCATGTCGGGACGGTCAGTTAACCTAACCACACTATTCCTGGGCAGGCTTAGACCTCCTAAGCGGTTAACCAGTAGTAAGTGCACATACTTTCGCCAGTAACTGACAACTGCCCTTCTTGAATCAGCGGAAGGAGAAACGAAAGTATGTGGCCAGACCGGGATTCGAACCCAGGACCTCTGACTTACGAGTCAGGTGCCCTACCGATTGCGCTACCCGGCCCGGCTTTGTCAGAAACTAAAACGACCGATAATCAGATCTATTTTTCTCGCCAATCCTTACGAAATTAACCTAAATATGTGAAAAAAAGAGACATAATACAACAAAAGTGAGCAAGTGAGAAAAGTCAGTTGATGTGATATGAGAACAAGAAACCCCATATTGTTAAAAAAATAAAAATGTTTCCATCAGCTCCTTCGTATTGTTATTATGCTGATAAAATACCAAACACAGTGATGACAAAAAACCGGCTTCAGAGAAGTTCAACACAGATCCGGGGATATGGACATCGATATGACATTCCTAATATCGATTAATACCTATCGCTTCGCGGGTCTAAGGGAAATAACTGCATTCACACTTAAACTCGCTCCAGATAACAGGTAACCGATTACACTACTTAGCGTGCCTTGAAGACTTAAGTGTCAGATGATACCCCGCCACACGTTAGTAGCGGGGTATTATGTTTTCCCGCTGGCTGTCCGTGTGTCCGTGCGTCCGTTGTACGTACGTCCGTCCGTGAGCACTTCGTTTCCGTTCGATAACTTGAGTATTTATTTACGGAATTTCTTCAAACTTGGCATGTGCATTGATCTTGAAAAGTTCTCGGTTGGGATTGTTAAAAGGCAGATTTCAATGTCTTCTGATGGTGTTATTGCCCTTGGTTTGCAGTGGCGGGGAATAATGCATTGGTTTACGATTCTTTCATTTACCATACATTTCATTGTTATCAGAGCTGTTGACATGATAAATCCATGTATCCATTGTTACGAAATGGATCTAATCGTCCACTATGTCGTCGAGATTATTTTAATCCTTTCAATCAGTAAGGCTACAGTTTTTAGGGTAACTGTGGTAATAAAACATTTACGGAAATTGTGGCTACGTTATGCATGGGTTGTTTGTGAATACCTCTCGTGGACAGCGTATTGCATGATTTTAAGGTGAATACCTGCACGAGTCTTTTGATTGTGGAAAGCGTGTTGCATGATTTTAATGTGAGACGCATAGTATTTATACGCCTATCTTTTAATGAAAAGTTAGACGTGGCTGTTTAATTCTTGATGGATGTTATATTGTTGTGTGCCCAGATTCTGTGTTAAGACCTAGAAGGGCACATCAAGTCCGGCAGTCAGCTGTTAGGGCTTAGAGCCACGTCTCACCTGGAGATGCGATATACGTCTCCAGGTTAATACCAACCCGGGTAGAGGCAGTTACAACGCCGTTTGTGCAAAGTTCCTAAGCAGAGGCGGGAAGCACAAAATGTAGGCGGAAGTGGTTAGCACAGTTTTGCCAGATTCTGTGATAAGATCTGAAGGTCACATCAAGTGTGGGACAGTGTTCGTCCACTAAGGTGTTTTAATATATATAGACTGGTCCCTGGTACGATCCAGGGAGCGACCAGTATATAATCGTGCACGTGTTAATAAGAGTTGGTGTTCCTCATGATATATGGACTGGCCCATGACATGATCCAGGGAACGACGAATTGAAGTCTACCAACATAAGGCCTTGTTTTTTTCTATGAGCTCAAACTAACGTTTTTTGTCCTTTGTGTTTTCCTTTAGTTCATGGCGCTGAGCCGAGTACGGTGTTGACGTCAGACGGTAATCTATTTGCGTATTGTACGCAAATCGATTACAGATTTGAAACAAACACCTTACTTGGGCCAGCGACATGAACTGATATGTGTTGTATATTATTGTAATTGTGACAGTTGTAAATTGTATTGTTGTATATAGAATTTACATTATATATAAACTTAAAAAATTCTAACGTTGTTAGGGTTTCCTTGTTAGTGTATTACACTAGTAGATAACCCTTTAACCGGAAGTCACCCTCCGCCGTCCTGGCGACGCATAAGGCTCTACACCCGTGTCGACCGTGTGTAAAACCTTCTGCGTAACATGGTGTCATGAAGTAACGGGATTTGATTTCCGGTTAATATCTGCCAGTGTAACACATGGACAATATATACAGAATCTAGGCACAATTTTGTCAGACATTTTTTTTTATTATTATTGACTTTCTGATTGTTCTTTTCTAAGGTGACGTAAGGCTGTGAATTTTAGGGGAGCAATCTTGCCACTAAATTCTTTGTAAATGTAACCTACACTCAATTAAGGTCAACTATCCTTATTCCCTGCGTGATGAAGTGCGATAGCCCATGCATTAATTTGTGATAAACTGTAACAGGTTGCATATCTGAGTGGGGAAACTGAGGTATATAGACCTGAATTGTCTTGGCACGGATGATACATATTTAGTTTTAAGGTCCGTTTGAGTACCTTGGCACTGCTGTTGCATGACAATCTGTTAGTTCATTAATTCAAACGTTTGTACGTAGTGTCGTAACCGTTACTGAGGTCCATTTTATGTCCTGATTTAGTAACGTAGGTCACTCGTAACGTTATATAATATCGTTACAATGAATTAAACCTAATAGCGGAATCTTAAGTTTGATTACCGTTGGTATCCTATAAGGTTTTGTAATGTAGGACGTACAGTTGTCGTGTCAGTGTTAATACGTTGCGTTACATACGTTACGTTTGTATATCCGATACGCTAGATCAAGTTGGGCGTAATTGTAATGTGGGTTATTTACGTCATCTAATTACGTCATCTAATAGTGAAAAGTAATTCTCGGCAAAGTCAACGTCAGTTTATGACGTCATTTCCGGTCTGTTATGAACGTAACTTTAATGGCTACGTCCAGATCGCGAGTATACTAATTAATCAACGTTTTAGTTGGATTAGTTCGTTATTATTGTTGTTAACGTTTTAGTTAACTTGTGTGACTATAAGTGAACGTCGGTTTCAGTTAAGTTAACGTGAGCATTACGTTAAGCGTCATGGATCAGTTAGTTAAGACGGGAAAGGAGTTAGGTTATGAGGGGCAGGCTTTGCAGGAATTTGTAAAGCACCAGCAAGAGACTGAGAGGGCAGAAAGGCACGCAGTAAGGGAACTTGATAAAGAGAAGATCGCGGCGGAGAAAGAAAAGCTTGCGCAGGCCGATAAAGACAGGGAAATTGAGTTAGCTAAGATCGCAGCGGAGAAAGAGAGGATCGCGCAAGCCGAAAAAGATAGGGAAATTGAATTGGCTAGGATCGCGACGGAAGAAGCTAAGATTGCGGCGGATAGGGAAATCGAGATGGCGCGGATTGAAAGTATAGAGCGGCAAGCCGAGAAAGATAGGGAAGCTAGGTTGTATCAAGTCGAAAGCGATAAGGAAGCAAAGTTGTCGAGCGAAGTTGAGTTAGAAACGTTGAAGTATAGTTTTGAATTGCAGCAACGCGAGTTGAAGAATCAGATAGATTTGCAGAAGGTAACGTTTAGAGTTGAATTAGAAAAACAGAAGGCTGAAAAGTTAGCGCATGCGCGAGATCCCAAATTACCGTATTTTGATGAAAGTAAGGACAAAATGGATAGTTACTTATCAAGGTTTGAGAAATACGCGACGGCGAATAAATGGGATAAAAACGTTTGGGCTGCATATTTAAGCGCATTACTTAAAGGTCGCGCGCTTGATGTTTATGATAGATTGTCTGTAGATGATGCAGCAGATTATGACAAGTTGAAAGATGCGTTGTTGAAGAATTTTGATATGACTGAACGCGGATTTAGGAAGAAATTTCGCTATGATAGGCCTGAAAAGTCGGAAACGTTTATTCAGTTTAGTAGTAGGCTTAGGTCGTATCTTAATAAATGGTTGAAAATGGCGAAGGTAGACCAGTCTTATGAAGTTGTTTGCGATTTTTTCGCTAGGGATCAGTTTTTAGAATCCTGTAGTAAAGAACTATATGTTCATTTGAAACCGAAAACATTCATGAATCTAGGTGAGATGGCTAGGGAAGCAGATTTATTTGCAGAAGCACGTGGCGGTGTCTACGCTTGTGTTAATAAGGGGCAGCGTGATAGTAAGGGCGTAACTCAGAGTAGATCTGATAATAAGCCGAGTGCGAAGCCAGAGATAAAATGTAGTATTTGTGGTAAGGGACATTTAACATATAAATGTTTTAAGAATCCCGATAGGAAGAAAGCATATAGTGCGGAGGTAGGTGCAAGTGCAAGCGGGTATAACGGAAGTAAGGGGAGTAGCTATGCACCGAAAGATGAGACACAAAGATCACATAGTAAGAGCGATACTGTGCAGACGAAGGGTAGTAATTCAGATCGTGGCCGTGGTCGGGGTTATTCCCGCGGACGTGGTCGGGGTGGCGGACATCAAATGAGTTTTTGTAAAACTACAATGAATAGGTCTCATGAAATTGAAGGTCTCTATAAGAGTAAGGAAGAAAGTCCACTAATCAATGATAACGTGGATAGAGAAGGTGTCTGTTACTTTTTAAGGTCGCGATTACCAACAGCGCAGGGTACGGTTAATGGTAAGACTGTTGTAGTTTTAAGGGACACAGGCTGTACTGGGTGTGTCGTTCGTAGAAACTTGGTTTCTAATGATCAGTTACTTGGTAGAGAATCTGATGTAACTTTGATTGATGAATCTACCCAAAGGTATCCCTTAGCAATGGTTGACATAGATTGTCCATTTTTCACAGGAAAAACTGAGGCATTGTGCATGGAAGATACATTGTATGACCTGGTTATTGGAAATATTGACGGGTCAAAACTTCCCGATATGTCCCATTTTGCAATGGCGGCAGTGACTAGGTCACAAGCTAAGCAAGGTGAAGAGGTCTATAGGAAACTTAAAGTTCCTGATCAAATTATCGCTAGTGATAAGGAGGCATTGAAGCAGGCCCAAGTTGTTGACCCTAAATTGAATGGCATAAGGCAAAGAGTGGAATCTGGGAATGTGACTATTAGTCGTGGATTGAACCGGGGTGAAACTAAGTTTATTCGAAAGAAAGATTTATTGTATAGGCAGTTTACTAAGGGAAACAAGGTCACTTTGCAACTTATTATCCCTGAAGGTTTTCGTGAAAAGGTGTTAAGATTGGCGCACGAAACCTTGATGTCAGGTCATTTGGGCATAAAGAAAACTATGGATAGAGTTTTAACTGAGTTCTTTTGGCCTGGAATTTGTGGTGATGTGGCAAGGTTTTGTAAATCTTGTGACATATGTCAAAGGACTATTCAAAAAGGTCGTGTCACTAAGGTTCCTTTAGGAAAGTTGCCACAGATTGACACACCATTTAAACGAGTCGCTGTTGATATAGTTGGACCGATAGAACCTCGTTCTGACAGGAAATCCCGCTATATTTTAACAATGATAGACTATGCGACGAGATATCCCGAGGCGGTAGCGTTACCCGGCATTGAAACGGAACGCGTAGCCGAAGCGTTAGTTGAGATGTTTAGTAGAGTTGGCATACCTGATGAAATGTTAACAGATTGCGGAAGTCAGTTTACTGCTGAAGTTATGAAAGAAGTAAGCAGGCTGTTATCACTCCAGCAGTTAACCACGACGCCGTATCATCCTATCTGCAACGGTCTCGTAGAGCGTTTTCACGCGACGTTGAAGCAAATGCTACGTAGGATGTGCGCAGAACGTCCAAAAGACTGGGATAAATATCTCCCAGCACTACTGTTTGCGATAAGGGAGGTTCCGCAGGAGTCATTAGGGTTTTCTCCGTTCGAACTGTTATACGGACGTAACGTTAAGGGCCCTATGGCAATATTACGTGAATTATGGTCTGAAGAGGTACAGGATGAGCAGGTTCTGTCTACGTACCAGTACGTAATTGAGTTGAGAGAACGATTAGAGCAGACGTGTAAATTAGCACATGATAATTTACGGAAAGTACAGGTAAAGCAAAAGGCTTATTATGACAAACGCGCTAGGTCGCGTAAATTTAACGTGGGAGATAAAGTACTGTTATTACTGCCAACTGACAGTAATAAACTGTTATTGCAGTGGAAGGGTCCATATGAAGTAGTAGAGGTAGTGAATAGAATGGACTATAAAATCGACGTCAGTGGTGTCGTGAGTACATATCATGCTAATATGCTGAAACAGTATGTCGAACGTCGTACTGCGCCGTCACATTGTTTATTGTCGACTGAGACTACAGAGTCGGTTGATGACGATGGTAGTGATGAATTTTCTCTTGATGATTGTGCTTTTCCGACAGCTAAAGAGCCGGAAACTTATAACGACGTCAGTATTTCAGATACGTTAACGTCAGAACAACGTATGGAGGTTGAAGCGTTGATTAAACAGTACCCGGATGTACTATCAAGTTTACCCGGTCGAACTGATCAAATACAGCACGATATCAAACTACTCACGTCAGAACCCATACGGACGAAGGGTTATTCTATCCCGTATAAGACGCGTAACGTCATGGAGACGGAGATACAGGATATGTTGGATTTAGGGGTAATCGAGCCGTCGATTTCACCGTATTCATCTCCTGTTGTCCTAGTTCCGAAGAAAGACGGATCAGTTAGATTCTGTATCGACTTCCGGAAGCTTAAAAAAGTGACGGAATTCGATGCAGAACCTATGCCAAATATGGAGGAGGTTATCAATAAAATGTCGGGACATAGATTCTTTACAAAGATGGACCTGAGTAAGGGTTATTGGCAAGTCAGTCTTACTGAAAGGTCTAAACCTTTGACGGCATTTGAAACGCCTAAGGGTTTATTCCAGTTTAAAACTATGCCCTTCGGTTTGGTCAATTCGGGAGCCTCATTTTGTAGGTTAATGAGAATCATATTGTCCAATCTCCCAAATGTTGACAGCTTTGTTGATGACATGTGGATATTTACTGAAACATGGAAGGATCATGTGACGTCAGTACGTCAAGTGTTAGATCGGCTCAGGTCGGCCAAATTGACGGCAAAACCATCTAAATGCATGATCGGTTATGGCAGTATCGAGTGCCTTGGTCACAATATCGTCGGACAGACGGTACGACCGCAAGAGGACAAGATACAGGCTATCTAGTGGAGCAAATATGTCGGGCTATCTTTCAAGGGGGTGGTCTACGGAGTGTAACATTTGTTTCTGTATATCAAAATGATCGCCTGGGTCTACAGTTATCAAATTCAGCGTTTGCCACTTTGGCAAACCTTGCATAACTCTGCAGTGACCAGTTATTAACGTTACCCCGTTAGATTTTAAATATCAAACATATTTATTGAAGTCAATAAGAAATGTGTTTAAACAATATAAATGTATCAAATATTAATATTGTCTGCAAGAATGATTAATATGCTGTAAATAAAGCTGATAAGAAAACAGTTCAGAGCTTCTGTGCTGTTGTTTTCGTTACAATATATTATGTACCCCTCAAAAATTTAAAATGTTACTTAAGTTGTTGCGTTTACAAACAATTTGTGATAAAACAGCCCAAATTGTTTCAATTTTCTAAATGCCCTGTTAAATACCTTTCTAACAAAACAAAGTTCTGACCTCTAGCTTCTATACTTTGTCAAATACGTACTGTTGATTATGATAACACCTATTCCCTGTTGGAGGCTGCAAAGTCATTTTCTCACAATCGTTCGTACGAAAGATGGCTAATAAGTTATTTAAACTGACAAACTGGCCCTGTTGCAATACGATCATGTAATATATGATATAAAACAACAGTTCACATCATTGTTTTGACCTTACAATACATATTTTAACTATAGTAACGTACTTTACAGATTAGAATGTTTGAGTAAAGCATAGATCATTCCCACCACGAATATACGTTTGTGAAATTCTGACTTTTAAACAACACAGTTGTGATGACAATAGTTGTTATTTATTATAAAATGAGAGTTTAATCACCTAACTAGACAGAAAAAAGTGTTATGTACATGACTTGCAAAACTGAGATTGTACTGATGTTCAAATGAAGCATTTGTGAATTAATCTGTGCATGGAATATATATTTGTTTTGTAAATAGCCTTAATTACTTTTAAACAAAGCCAAAAGTGTCGAACTAGCTAATCATAACTTACAGTTTTGTATTCAGAAAGGTAACGTTAATAACCTTTTTTTCCAAACAGTCCCTGAGATTAAATAATACTAATGTTAAATATGTGTAAGCTCTATTATTTTGAGCTGAAATAAAAACAATTCAAGGCACATTAGACTGGTTTAAGGTTCTCCAATATAACTCATTATTGACAGCTTTAAGGCGGAGCATCAGTTTTGGTGTATCGATGTTATAGTCTGTGTTGTCCTCTTATCTTTAATCTTCAAAATTCAGTTTATTTCATTGACATATTTGCCATTATTCTGCCATATATAGCTATGTAGAGAATGGGTGAAATAGTCGATTGTGTGACTAATTATGTTCAGTTAAGGCCAGCTTTGTGATCATTTGCATGGAATGAGTTGGATGTTTATTTGGCTAGTATCGTCTGACTACTTGTCTTATAACTTTATGCTCTATTTTCAATTTGATATCGCGAGTGGATGGTTTCACAGAAAGTGTCAATCCCTGGTTGCTGCCCTTTACACTACTTTCTCAGTTTTGACCTTTTTCTACTAAAAAGCAATATATAAAACCGACGTTAATTTTTTTTGCCTAAAAACATATATTTTCATCAAAGTAACGTATATAACAGGTTAAAAAGTATTAGTTATTTCATTCTACTGCAGCAAGTGTAAAGTTCCGTGTGCTTGCCATGAAAAGTTCCGTCGTACCTCACTTATTGAAAATTATGCCTGGGATAATCTAGTCTCATTCTGAGTCAGTTTTAAAAAAAAAGAAATTAGCCGAAGCTGGTGCTAGGAGGCTTTGGCATTGTTGCAACATTACATTGCTTGGCACACACTCAGCTTAAACAAGCTTTAAGGTTGCTAATTTTGTTTTCTCTGATGCATTCCTTGCGTCCAGAGAATCTTCAGCCCTTTGTTAAGAATTTATCATTCCACCAGACTTTAAGGTGAATGGATATTATGTGAAATGAAATAGCTATGACTTTTGTGGCCGCCCAGTCTAACGGGGGTAACCTTTTTACTTTGAAATCATCATCAAATGACATGTAATTCGAGTCAAGGATAATTCCCTAACTTCGACTCCTTGGTTAAGTGGTCAAAAAGAAAACGTATACAGCGTGCAGCAGTAAACAAATTGTCATATTACCCTTTTACCGTTAAGAAGTTTTCATATTAATGCTAGAGTAACAAGGGGACAGAAAGTAACCACCCTCAAGTATAACGCAAATATTGAAAGCAAACATTGAGGTGCTGAAGGTTAACCTCACAGCAGTATGGCCATACATCTCTGAAGGAATTTAAATATTTGATACAAATTGTTTTAAATAATTATAGTTCCAAAGAAAGGGCTAAGACAGTAACATAAATACCCATATTTTTTTATATAATGCATACTTTGTGTTAGTATTATGCCTGTTTTAGATGTTTTACTTAAAGGCGGTTATTATCTGCACCTGGTAGCCCGAGCATTAATATGAAACTTGTGTACAGTAAGAGGGTCCGTCCCAAGAACTGATAAACTTTTAATGCTAAATCTTACTGCGTCATATCAAACAGATGATATCATAAAGAATCATAATTCTAATCTGACAAATCATTTACATTTGAATGTTGTAAACGTTACCTTTTGAATGCCAAAACAAGGACTCAAAGTAAGTAAATCATCATTGACTCAATTAAAAGGTCATTTTGATAATGATCAAAAAAATAGTAACTATATGTCATAATCAGATTATCCGTGCCAGATCTTTAAACAAATAAATCAACCGAGTCGGCTATGTTCTTTCTCCTGTGTGTTCCTTGCTTCCACATAGTCTTCTAGTGTATTTTGGAAATAATACTGTATAATTGTGAATGGACACACCTCAGTGTTTTACTACAATTTGTTATGCTCCCGTAGATGCTTCCTATTTACTTCTGTGGATGATGTAACCCTTCCAAAAATTGTCTACTCTTAAAGGAAACACTTTTCACCTGCAGTAGCAAATTCTTTCCTATTAGAGTTTACTCCCATTAAGAAAAAGTCTAATGTAAAATTTGCAGAATTATTTCACGTAATAGTGTATTCAGGCACCTTAAACTCTTGGACTGATTATTTAAATTAAGAAACAAAGATTTCCTGGAAACAAGGAATGCATCACAAAAATAAATAATTAAATAAAACAAAACAACAACCTTGGTTTAACTAAGTTTATGCCCAGGAATGTAATGTTGCAACACTTCCAATGCAACCTAGCACCAGCTTCACTGAATTCCTTCTTTTCAAATCGACTCAGAATGAGTCCAGATTATCCCAAATGACCAGATAATATTTAATTTCCATTAAGTTGATGTGCAAGGAAGCGTTGCACGGTGACCACATGAAAATTTACGCTAGGTTCAGTCGAGTAATGTATCTTTTACTTTTTAACCTGTTATATACGTTACTTTTTGTTTAAATATATGCTGTGCTGTAGGACCAAAATATTTTAACTTTAGTTTTATATATAGCTTTTATAGCTAACGGTCAAAACAGGTGAACAATGTAAAAGAGTTCCGATCAGGAATTGATTCACCTAGTGCCACGATTCTGCCACAACCCCCAACTGAAAAAAAGTAACATAAAGTAAGACAACTAACGGGTGGCCAAATACACATCCAGTCCATTCTATGCAGACGACAACAAAGCTAGCCCATATCAAACGTACCCTGCAACACAAATTGTCTAGTTTCACCAATTTTCTTTTGTTTCTATATACACCAGACTGGCAGCCAGTAAACAGACAAAACAAATCAATTTTTGAAGGCTAACGGTAAGTGAACAACACAAACTATACAATCAATAGACCAAAACGGATGAACCGCCGTGGAATGTTACTGATAAATTACATGTGGTGGGTTTAAACCTGTCGAACCTGCCGTTTTGATATTTTAAATGAAGCTAATAAGGCTTAAGCACATTTGGCTGTAGCAACAATTAATCTCAGGGATTGTTTTCAAATAACGGTTACAAACGTTACCTTTTTGAATACAAAACTGTATGTTATGATCAGTTATTTTGCTATAATGGATGTTTTAAATGTGTTTCGGAAATTAATGGAAAAAATAATAGTGTTCCATGTACAGGTTAACTCAAGAAGGCTTATTTCTAATTGAATGACAATCTCACCTTCGCAGGTCATGTAAATAACACTCATCTGTTTGCTGCCCAAGTAGCCAACTTTACTACACAAATATTTCATTTAACGTTAAAAACACATAGTTATCACAACTGGGCAGTTTAAAAGTCAGAATTTCGAAAGAGTGTTTTTCGTGGCCGGAATGATAGGCAATTTACGCAAACATTAACAATCTGTTAAGTATGTTACTTTGCTTAAAATATGTGTTGTAAGGTCAATTTTATTTTAAACTTTTGCTTTAATATCATATTTAACATGATCTTATTGCAATAGACAAATTTTGTCAATTTAAAATAGTTTGAAATAGCTTATTAGCCATCTTTTGCACGAGTAATTGTGTGAAAATGACTTTTCAGCCTCCATTAGGGAATAGATGTTACCATGTTCTACAGTATATGGTTGACAAAGTATAAAAGGTAGAGGTCTCAAATTTATTTTACTAAAAGCGTATTAGAAATTGCTAGTTGGACAGTTAGAACAATTGAACAGTTTTGGCTATTTTGTCACATAAATTTTGTAAAATGTAACGATTTAATATAGTATTTTAGATTTTCAAGAGGTACATTATATACTATCACGAAAATAACAGCCTAAAAGTTCTAAATTGTTTTCAAAGTAGCTTATCTTATAGAACATTGACCATTCCTTTAAAAAATATGGACATTTGATACATTTATAATGTTTAAGCATACTTCCTATTGGCGTCAATAAATAGTTTTGATATTCAAAATTTAATGAGGTAACGTAAATAACTGGCCACTACAGAGTTATGCAAGGTTTGCCAAGGTGGCAAACGCTGAATTTTCAAACTACAGACCAAGGCGATCATTTTGATCTATGAAAACAAATGTTACACTCCGTAGACCACTATCTCCCTTTTCTAGGCCACTTACGCAATCATATTTGCTCCACTAATCAGAGATGCTCCTCGTCCATGTACGAAAAGGCAAATTAAATCTTTTCTGGGATTAGCTGGGTTTTACCGTCGTTTTATCCCTAATTTCTCATCCATAGCTTCTCCTCTGACTGATTTAACTAAACGGGATAGACCTAATTCTATCAAAGATTGGCAAGATCAGCATGAAAGGGCATTTCAAACCCTGAAGAGTAGGCTCACGTCTAGTCCTATTCTTCGCTTACCTGTTTTTCAAGAAGGTAACCCGTTTGTACTTCGAACAGACGCTTCAGACGTTGGTCTTGGAGCTATTTTGCTTCAGGAGTTCGAAGGTGAAGGTCGTTTGCCGATTGCTTATGCTAGCAAGAAATTGTTACCTCGGGAAAAGAACTACTCTGTAATTGAGAAGGAATGTTTGGGTATTATCTGGGGTGTTGAGAAATTTCGTAAGTACCTGTATGGGGCGGAGTTCCTACTTGAAACTGACCACAAACCTTTGTCTTATATGCAGACAGCTAAGGTGCTCAATCCCCGAATCATGCGTTGGGCCATGAAATTACAGCCGTACAGATTCAGGATCGTTGCTATCCGCGGCCAAGATAATTTGGGGGCGGACTACCTTAGTAGATAGTTTGGCCACGTTATGCATCGCACCGTTGTTGTGTATATAGCTAGTTTTCCAGTTTTGACATAGCCTACGATTCGATCGCATTTCGTACTATTTCAGAAAAGAAACATTGTTATGTTTTTTTCTCCCTAAGGGGAAACCTATGTTACGAAATGGATCTAATCGTCCACTATGTCGTCGAGATTATTTTAATCCTTTCAATCAGTAAGGCTACAGTTTTTAGGGTAACTGTGGTAATAAAACATTTACGGAAATTGTGGCTACGTTATGCATGGGTTGTTTGTGAATACCTCTCGTGGACAGCGTATTGCATGATTTTAAGGTGAATACCTGCACGAGTCTTTTGATTGTGGAAAGCGTGTTGCATGATTTTAATGTGAGACGCATAGTATTTATACGCCTATCTTATAATGAAAAGTTAGACGTGGCTGTTTAATTCTTGATGGATGTTATATTGTTGTGTGCCCAGATTCTGTGTTAAGACCTAGAAGGGCACATCAAGTCCGGCAGTCAGCTGTTAGGGCTTAGAGCCACGTCTCACCTGGAGATGCGATATACGTCTCCAGGTTAATACCAACCCGGGTAGAGGCAGTTACAACGCCGTTTGTGCAAAGTTCCTAAGCAGAGGCGGGAAGCACAAAATGTAGGCGGAAGTGGTTAGCACAGTTTTGCCAGATTCTGTGATAAGATCTGAAGGTCACATCAAGTGTGGGACAGTGTTCGTCCACTAAGGTGTTTTAATATATATAGACTGGTCCCTGGTACGATCCAGGGAGCGACCAGTATATAATCGTGCACGTGTTAATAAGAGTTGGTGTTCCTCATGATATATGGACTGGCCCATGACATGATCCAGGGAACGACGAATTGAAGTCTACCAACATAAGGCCTTGTTTTTTTCTATGAGCTCAAACTAACGTTTTTTGTCCTTTGTGTTTTCCTTTAGTTCATGGCGCTGAGCCGAGTACGGTGTTGACGTCAGACGGTAATCTATTTGCGTATTGTACGCAAATCGATTACAGATTTGAAACAAACACCTTACTTGGGCCAGCGACATGAACTGATATGTGTTGTATATTATTGTAATTGTGACAGTTGTAAATTGTATTGTTGTATATAGAATTTACATTATATATAAACTTAAAAAATTCTAACGTTGTTAGAGTTTCCTTGTTAGTGTATTACACTAGTAGATAACCCTTTAACCGGAAGTCACCCTCCGCCGTCCTGGCGACGCATAAGGCTCTACACCCGTGTCGACCGTGTGTAAAACCTTCTGCGTAACATCCATGCCATATTCTTTGGCAGTTTATAAAAGTATAGTTGTTATACAAATGTGTTATAAAAACTATTATTACCTTTACTTCCCTAACTTTAACAGCCATCGTTTTATAAACTTGAAGTCAAATTATACGTATTACCGGGCTATTTTCAAGTTCTGGTAGTAAAGCCGGTTTAAAACAGCCGGCGCATCAAGAAGTAATAATATAAAATTATGAAGACTCCTGATCCGGTCCTCCGGTCAAGTTAATGTATTCGGCATTTTCATTTGATTGACAAGGCAGACCTATATAATTTATTAGCGGAAGGAAAATAATATAATACATGTAATTCTATCTGGCAGCAGCCGCATACTTAAATTCTTTGTTGAATATAAGGAAACTATGAAATTCGATAGTATCAAATAGCTTAAGAAAAAGCAAATATTCTAAATGCTGTTACACATGATTTTTTTCTCTTCATTTTTTCGTCCTGATTCTAACATTTATGCGTGAAAAGAAATAATGTCAATTTTGAATATTGACTGGCCCAAAGGTGACTTTCGGAGAGGTAGGTTATGTGTATTATCAGGCATCTGTCAACCAAACATACAACTTCTGCTAGTTAAACATTCAACGATAGATATTTCTTGATGTATAGTGAGTTATTTTAAAGTAAACGCTAAAACCCGTCAATTGCAGGTCAAATTTAGTGGAGCAAAATTTCAAATGCAATATGAAGTTAAGTTAGACTTTAAATATGTAAAATGTATTTACAGGGTTAATATTAAAATATAAATGAGGCCAAAAGCACTAAGCTCAGCCCTCCCTATACACAGACAGATAAACAAGGACAAATCGAAGCAATACATTATCAATTGAAGACACATATAAAAAGCCAAACAATATATATAAAATATATCAAAATCTAATTTTTTCCCATTTTCTATTTTTTTAAAAAAAAGCACAAAACAAAGTAGGAAACAACAAAGCAAAATGGAAAGTTAAATGGACGAATACACATCCAGATAAACTATGCAAGGAAACAAGAAACAAGATCCGCATCAGAAGTTTCCACTTGGGAACGGAAAGTAGCTTAATCTACTACCGGTTTCAGTTTATGCGCCTTACCTCGCACTCTCTTTCGACACAGCTTAGAAAAACAAGTACGTTCACGGTCTACGTAGACACAAATGTTGTTATCAATATCGACATGTATTAACCGTATATGACAAACCACAGAAAGACACTCTACTCACCCGTCAATCAGCGGATAAGATTCCAAAACACATTTTGCCTTGTCCAGTTCGGGTGTTGCTGAATGAGGATTTAATGGGCAGTCGGGCACAGTAAGATCACTGTTATCATGCAATGATCTGTCTGCATCACCCGCTGTTCTGTCTGTATTAATCCGCGGTTCTGCGCCTGTCTTGTCCGCTTCAATTTTGCACACCACATTTTTCGAAGTTTCAACTTTTGCAACAAGTATAATAAGAGCTACCAAGAGTCCAATTGTGACAATGAAACCAGCAATTATTGCATACGATTTGAAGTTGCCTTTTCTTTCTTCTTTGTCATCCATTGTCAACGCAGTCGTAGAAGAAGACATTGCCTGTTCTTTCTACTGCTAAATGAAATTTTATCTCGAATAAGTGTTCATGTGTATGGGTAAATCGCCGCGACAGGAGAAAACCAACAAAGTGGTTGTGCGCCCAGCGCAGACTCAGATCAGTTTGGGTATCCGCCCAGTCTGACCAGAGTCTTTGCTAAGCGCTTAAAAGATATTTAATGTCTAAGCTACGTTAATGCAGACAGCGAAGACTCTGATCAGACTGAGTCTTCGCTAAGCACTTATAGGGTAGCTAAGGGTCTAAGCAACCTCCATGCGGACAGCGAAGACTCTGATCAGACTCGGCGGATGTCCAGCCGTATCTGAGTCTGCGCTGGGTGCGTAACCACATTGTTGGTTTTGTCGCGTCGCGGCTCAAATCTTCACGTCTCTGTTTGAAAGGGAGACACCTTTGGCTTAACCAGTAGTTCATTCAAAGTATTGAAGCAAGATATTAGAAACCTTTATTGACATCTTGAATGCTTCCCTGGACCACAAAGCCCTTTAAATTTGGGATCTACTCCTTAAAGGAAGAATTTTTCAAGGGAAAGCAAACTCTTCAAGAGTGAAAGCAAACTCTTTAAGAGTTTACGCCCATCAGAAAGGGAGGCAAAATAGTATGACAGAGTTGTTCCCCATAAAAATTCACCCGTAGGGAAATTTTCGCCAGTTTTGAATGCACGATATTCATAACGGCACGTTTGTTTCATAAAGACCATAACCATTGCCCAGTTTCTGAAAGCCTCTGCATAATCCTATACTTAATGCAACTATTAATTTTAATGTATCTTATGATATAGATAGTGATACTGTATGTTAAAAACAAAGCTCACCCCTCCCCCCTCTTGAATATCCGTATGATCCGTAATATTTAAAGCCATTTCAAAATGAATAATTATTTTCATCAACGATAAAAACAGTATGAAATCGAGAATTTCTGTAAATCTGAAAAGTGATACGAAACGTCCTGGTTTGTAATATCATGTTTCCTTACAACGTTTAAAACCTGTTGCAAGTCAATCCCAAATACTTCCGAAAGAGGGTAATTCAGATTAAATTTATTTAAGCCGCGACACGCAGAAAGGCTGCTCAAGACATATCCGCAAAGTCTGTTCATTCCCATTGCTGCTCGCAAACGCAATGTATAAAAACTAGAAATCATTTAAGCCTTGTAGATTTCTAGTTCTAGTTACATTAAGATTGCATAGATTCAGCTGGAGCTGTCATTTAACCCTTGTAGATTTCTAGTTCTAGTTACTATAAGCTTGCATAGATTCAGAAACTGGTCTGAATCATCTTGTTTGTAAATACATGTGCTTTAAGTCAGTTTTATATGTGATACGGCTCATATTCTGATATATGTAAACATTTTGTATCCTGATAAAACACATAACACATTATCCTGTTACTAATATGATATTTTCATCAAAAGATATACAAATTCTTTTATCTCCGAGAATTCATGAAAAATTATCGGATATCGTTTTGACAATCGTAATGTTTTAGATGCATTTAAAACGGGTAAATTGCCTCTGAGTTACCCTCAGTAACCATGTGACTTGAGGGAAAACAATTTAAAAAGGAAATTAAATGGCACATAATGTGTCTATATGTTTAAAATATGCTATGTTCATTATTCTGTGTCTTCTT
Source organism: Ctena decussata (assembly GCA_963989385.1). Lineage (NCBI taxonomy): Eukaryota > Metazoa > Mollusca > Bivalvia > Lucinida > Lucinidae > Ctena > Ctena decussata. The sequence continues at coordinate 73,080,062 of OZ022512.1, forward strand.
TTGCAGCACAGTTTAGTATTTCATGAAAAAAGACGACATATCGTTTTAATTGCGGAAAATAAAGTTTGACCGGTCAAACTGCAGTTAATTTGGGTTTCGAGAATACTTTTTCCTTTCCTTCAAAATCAAAATCAAATACACCCCTCAATTAAAGCTAACTGGGAAATCTCATTCAATACAAACTACTTTTAGGGCTCTGTACTATCTTCCTCGACCGTTCATGCGACCTCCGGCCGGCCTTGTGACCATTTATGTGATCACACGATTGGTCGTGCATCCAGTCGTGTTTCTGCACGACTGACTGAGCGATCAGTCTTGCGATCTTACGACTGGTAACGTAACTGCATGTGTAGTTGTGACTTCCAAAGAGCAATCACTGTACGACCTGTCTCAAAATTGCCATGCATGAATGCATGTGACCGCATTGTCAGATAGTAAACAAAATAAGAGACTGGTATTTACCGCCGTAGAATCCTTCAGTTCGTGCGATCTGAAAATGGTACGATCACATATGACCGTGACTTAAGTTAGGTTACATCTGATCCTACAATTATAGTATTGCAGGATTTATGCGGATTTTGCGGAGGTAGTTTGTCTTCAATCTGACATTGTGGTCATATACAAGACCCCATTCGTGCAACTAGTCTTCTTGGTCGTAGGCAGTCTTAAGATAAAATTAATCGGGCGGAGGTATTAGAATATGTTAAAAGACCTTCTGCAGTGATCACCTATCGCAAGCGGTCGCACATAGGTCTTAATTGTTCGATCTTGCATGAGCTTATTCGATTCGGGCACTAGAATGTTCACCTCACGGCCGGTAAAATAGATTAGCAATGTAGCTTTCCCAGATTGTCTATACAATTCCCTTAATACATTCTTCAAGCTTGTGTAAGAAAACAACTAGCTCTGACAGATCAAACATAAACCATGTCAAACAAAACATTTCCGGAAGAGAATTAAATCTACAGCATTCGCTGTAACTATTCAGACATTCATAATAAACCATTCCATTTTAAAATTTGGTCTAGTATGTTTATCCTTAAAGAGATCAGGTCTTGTCTTTGGGAACAGTCTTTTAGAGCTCTGCTAAAGCCGCTGCGAGGAAGCATGGGCGGTGGCGCACATTTCATTACTGGTCATGAACAGACTGTCATTTTTGTGTGTGTGTTCCTTGCTTCCAGATTTTCCTACTAATCAGAACTTATTTGTCTGGGTTAAAGCTGTTTTTCTGTTTAGCCTGTCAGTGTACATTGTATTTAGGGTATAAAAGTAAAATTAGGTTTATCATGCATTCTACCACAGGTAACGAAAAACTGATTATGTAATTTCAACGTGACAGAAAATCGAAGGATAACCTAATGATATATCATATTTAACACATGGTATTTCCTCAACCCCTCTTGCTTTACATGTACCAGTAAGCATTATTTTTATTGTTAAAACGTATTCAGTTGTAATAAATTAAAAAAAAAACTGTATTAGCATTGCATATCCATTCTTTTAATTGAATGATACAAAGTGCTCGTATATTTTGTACATGTACATGTATAGATTTAAACGAAATATCTATTAATAATTATGTATCAACTTAGCGAACAGCAAATAGTTATATCAGCTTGTGAGTCTAATGAAATGTAAAAGGCTCAACGTTTCTCTTGACAGATACCTAATAGAATTCATACGCACAATAGTCCCCAAAATCCCCGATATCGTTTGGCGGAAAACCGCTTTTCTTGCACACCGGATAAGCATATCCATGTGTTTCACCTGCACCTACAAATCATGTTAACTCACCCAAGGCGGAATAAAAATCGCGTGCATTCCATGTATTGTCCGTGTATGAGTGCACGTATGTACGTCGCGAGGTGACATTGTTTGATTTTAGCATATGCTGACGTCATAAAATTTGCAAAATGACGTCACCATATGCTATTCCGCGCGTTAACGTAAAGAATCGAACGTCGGTCATTGAAAGTGCCAGCTTCTATCAAAAGAAAATGGAGCCCTCTGAAACGCTAAAATTTTGCTTTTTAAGAACTTCTTCGTTTACAATCAAAGGTTGTAAATAGGAAGGTATGCAAGGAAAGGTATCTATCATGAGACTCATACTAAGTATGAGGTGTGGAACCAAATATCCATTACTCGGGATCGTCGTTCGGGCTCGTGATGCAGGGGGACGGGGTGGAGGAAGAAGTCAAGGTCAAGTTTGGAAGAGTTAATATCTATTGGTATACATCAATTTTTTGCGCCATTTTTACAAAGGTTAACAGTTTCCTTAACAGCCTGTTTGTTTCCCTAGATAAGGAAATCCTTCCAAAATCGTAGTCAGTCACTTGGAGTTTATATGATAATATACCTAACTATTTATGTCCCCCCACCAAAGGTGAGGGGGGACATATTGTTTTCAGTGCGGATCCCGTCGGCGTCTGCGTCGGCGTGACAGATTCTTGTATGCGCGATATCTCTTGAACCAATGGATGGAATTTCACCAAACTTGCACGGATATATCATTGGAACAAGCTTATGAGCTGATTAGATTTTGGTGACCTTGACCTTATTTTCAAGGTCACAGGAGGACTCAGATGACAATTTCTTGTATGCGCGATATCTCTTGAACCAATGGATGAAATTTCACCAAACTTGCATGGATACATCATTGGGACAAGTGTAAGAGCTGATTAGATTTTAGTGACCTTGACCTCATTTTCAATGTCACTGGATGACTTAGATGACAATTTCTTGTACCCAATTTCTTGTATGCGCGATATCTCTTGAACCAATGGATGGAATTTCACCAAACTTTCATGGATATATCATTGGGACAAGTGTAAGAGCTGATTAGATTTTAGTGACCTTGACCTCATTTTCAAGGTCACTGGAGGACTAAGATGACAATTTCTTGTACCCACTACATCTCCTGAACTATTGGATGGAATTTCACAAAACTTGCATGGATACATGATTTGGACAAGTTTTTGAGCTGATTAGATTTTGGTGACCTTGACCTCATTTTCAAGGTCACTGGAGGATTTGGATGACAATTTCTTGTACCCACTATATCTCCTGAACCAATTGATGGAATTTCACCAAACTTTCGTGGACACATGATTTGGACAAGTGTATGAGCTGTTTAGATTTTGGTTACCTTGACCTTATTTTAAAGGTCACCGAGGGACTAACATGGCAATTTCTTGTACCCACAATATCTCCTGAACCAATTCATGGAAGTTCGCCAAACTTTCGTGGATACATGATTTGGACAAGTTTAAGAGCTGAACAAAATTTTGGTGACCTTGACCTCATTTTCAAGGTTACAGGCGGATTTAGATATGAGAAAATTTTCACTAAAATTGATGTATCTCTTTAGCCTTTGGCTTGATTTCCACTTTACTTTCATAGTTATACCTATGGGACAGTGTAGAGTATACTGTGTTTTGATGACCTTGACCCCATTTTCAAGGTCAAAAGCTATCTTACAAGTCGTATTTTTCTCTCTTAAGAATGAGATATCTTGAACCAGTGGATGGATATTCATCAGACTTGCATGACTGTATGAATGTATCGTTGTGACAGGTTTAAGACATCTTTAGTAGTTGGTGACCTTGACCCATTTTTGAAGGACATAGTCTTCTATGTAGGGTATCTTTAGAACCAGCGGATGGATTTTGTCCAAACTTGCATAGATATTTTATTTGTACAGGCTTTTTATTCATTAGAGGGGATGGGAAATGGGCTGGTGGGGGGACATCAGTTTTTCTCTGAAAAACATTTCTAGTTATTATTATATATTCACAACTTACTTATCTTACTTATGTATATTTTTCTTCTATGTTTTCAGGACGTTAACTGGTGCCAATCTGTTTGATGCCATGATGTACAGAATGTGTAACTTTGTAATGATGTTAATATGTTATTTTGAAAAAAAAGCAGGAGAGGAAAAAAGATACACACAAAAAAAAATGGAATGGGTGTAGGGGAGAAGCCCATTAAAAAAGATAAAAACACTCCTTCCGAAATGGGATCTTATGAGAAAGAATTTTTTCACTGCTAGAAGCGAGTTCTTCCTAAAAGAAGTGGACCCAATGAGAAAGGGGACAAGAACGAAACTGGTAAGTTGCCCCCGCCCCCCCCCCTTTCTTATATGTATACCCATTTACCTGAAACGAAATACACGTAACAACTGCAAGCAGAACCAGAGCAACAATAAGTAGAAAAACTCACAGGAACTGATACAGTTCAATTCCAGTTCCCACCCAAGTCACCATGTGGGAAAGAGACGGCTCAAAAATAGGAACCACCAACTACATCACCAGCGGCAGCCAAGTGAACAGCCATTTCCTATGTAGGTGGTCAACGGGCTAGCCTTAACATCACGAACAATATATCAATACAAACAACACGCTCATATACATGTAGCTGGGCCAATCCAAGTAAGCCTTAAATTAATTGTTTTGTAAAAGTCCGTCAGAGGAGAAACACATTTGTCTATGTAGGTTGATAGACATTTAACATCAACATGGATAGACGTATACTTGCTATTTTACGTCATTTTTCAACAGCATTTGGTTTAAACATATTTATTTCAAACACATTATCGTTGATAGAATACAAATATTGGGATTGGAACGGAAGCACATGTACTTATAAAGTTCCTCTCTCTAATAGTAAAAGTAAACAATATTATACCAATATTAGGACAATGGAAGGGTGATAATGAAACGCTGAGTGCAATGTAACCCTGTATACGGAAGTAAAGGTTTCCTTTCTCCTCCAGGATTCGAGCTCGGACGCTAGCTTAGCTGTCCAGCGCTTAATCTACTGAGATACCGAGACTCCATCATTAAAATGAATAGAAGGGTAAGAGTTAATATGTTTACCATTAGACCGAAATTTATCTCTCACTAGTAATCTCTTGGAATTCGACTTTTCCATATCTTTTAAAACATCTCATTTCTTGAGAAACCCTTAAAATGCAATACAGGATAATCTAATAAGACATATAACGTTTTATGGTGTCTCTCGCAGTTTGGGGACCAGATTTCCTCGAAGCTATTATTTGAAGCCCAACAAAAACCTCTAATTCATCATATTAGATTCCGAACAATTTCAGCCATTTCATTTCGCATTTCATGTCCAAACAAATTACATTTGGATAACTAAACGTGAAAGCAAAATTTGTTTCGTAATATGAACCTCAACAAAACTTTTCGCCAAAACTTCTCAGCGCCCCTGTTTGACAAGCCCACGCAAGCGGCGGGCTATGGTTCGAATACCATGGGGCGTCCCTTTCAAGAGAGTTGCGGTTTCTACGGACCAATGAGTACAGGACGAATGGGCGGAAGTGGGGACCAGCAAGGGAGATTGGAACAGCCAGATGATATCAGCGCCCGATTTCATGGTAAGTAAAATTTGCTTTGTATACCGAGAAGTGTTTTGTATAGTTCTTACCTTAAATGCGTAATTTACTAAGTATTATCTGATCTTTTGATATTTGACTAAATTTAAAAAATGAGATTTTGCATTTTATAAGCTACATAAATGCATGTGCGTTTTTTAAAAGATTTAAAGGCTTTGCTAATGCTTACTTTTCACAGATAATAACCAAAATGACTATTTGCACAGGTAAAGGCCACAAGTATTTGCCTTTTCTATTGTAGGGAAACTTTCCCTATGTCTTGGATTAGTTCATTTGTGAGTTTGGTGCAGAAGGACAAAGCATAACGCACGCGCTAATTTCAAATACATTATCAGTCTCTACCAGTAAGTAAATCTTACAAGACAAGGTTAGCTCTTTCTCTCAATAACAAAATTATTTTATATGAATGATAAACATGGCGCATATATCTGTATCCTCCGTTGGATATTGATGCTTGAAGTGATTATTTCGCAAAAAAGGGAGGGAAGAGGCTGGGCAGTTAAACCGAGTCGCCAAACTAAACATTTTTTGGCCTAAACATAGTTCATGCAGGGAGATACATGTAATTCAAGTTAAAGCAAGAGCGTGAACTCGGTTCAACACAAAGGTAATACGGAGATCTTCCCAATATATGTATTTGCCTCTGGGTTGAAAGTTTCATCTGAAAGACGTGAAGTCGAACCTGTCACCAATGGATTTGTAGTCGCAGGGCTCGACTACGAAAGACATTACGCAGTCGAAAGACGTTATGCAGGGCACACCCTGTGTCCACATTTTTATGGCATTGTTTTGTCGCTACATATGTGAGATTAGGAGTTCCGTTGATGTAATACGAGTTTTACTGGACTGATGTACCATTAAATACAAGAATATATGTCTGCAAGAAATTTCCATTTCAATGGATTCCCGGGATAGTATATAGCCGATCCCCATCCGTGGGAAAGACTATTAGGTGCTGAAGCATGCGCAGGATTCTTAATTTTTATTTTTTGAAGTATGCGGAAGAGTTTTACATGCCAAGTACTCTATGACAGCCAGTAGGAAAGCAGAATAGTCGTGGAGAATACACTCCATTATTTAGACTACGTTACTACTTTTATTATTTGACGAGATGCCATTGATGATTTTGTGCATGCTTATTTCTTTCTCCCTCTGTCTTGGAGACGATTCGATATATTCACTGAAATTCTGTCACAAAGGGCTGACACCTAAAACAACCAATAAATCAAAAGAGAGAAATAAAACTTTTTCTGGACGCAGACTTATATAGGTTTACAGAACATAGTCTGTATCAATCATGTATCATTTTCCCTATCATTTTCCGTATCATGGTATTAGCGTTGGCTCCACTAAACGAATCTAAATGGTTATTGACAATAAACAATTGAATTATCCTCTCCGTCAGATGCAATAAATCACTAGTAATAAAAGTAATAAAATCTTTATCAAATTTATTAATTTTCTCAAGCTTCTATAAATGGGAAGACGAAACATCGAGCCACAATAGAATTGGGAGAGGAGACATGCTACATGTAACATTCAGACAATGGATTTGTTTTAAGATTTTGTCGAAAACTGGAATTGTTTTTCTACATTCTATTAAAATATACCACGAATGTGCACAACTGGTATTTACATGTTCAACGTAATCAAAACGTAAGCTAGTGGTGATTTTGTTTCTATATTACGTAACAAAATTAATTGTCTGTGCTTGGAAATACATGTATGTTAGATTCTGAAACTTCGATAGATAAGTGGGTAATGTATTTTTGAGACCAAACTGTCAATACGGACTTACAAATGAAATGCTTGATAAAAAGATACGTGTATAATGTAGCCAAAATTAAGCTTGCGCTGAATTTATGACTGTGCTATAATTTGCACAATAAAGAATAAAAATTAAAAAAGAAACCACATATATTAAGAAATATAGCCGCAAACCATATTTTTTGCTTTATAATGCTTACTTGGTTTGTGAACATTGTCGAACATACATGTCTTAATAAGGAAAAATTAAATCAAATTCAAATATCTTTATAGGTCTGAAGACAAAACTGTTCACTGTTGTTACATTTCAAGGGGATCGTGAAAGAAATAGATTTTAGTTTAAAAAAATAATCAAACACTCAGTTTTAATCAAAAAGAAAAGAAAAAGAAAATTTTGCAATTGTGCATTTCTGTGAATGCTTTAATTGGCCCATAGCTATAACCATGGTATATATTCATGTGTAATCGTGAGGTATCGCTGCAAGCTTCTCACTGCAGTTTTGTCACTGAAATGACTGTGATAAGCCAACTACAAAGAACGAACACAGCAACCTTAAATTTCTTTAAAATTTTCTTTTGAATAGTGATTTGTGTCATTTCAACCTACTTTGGATATTATGCACTGCTATAAAATTGTACAAATATATTGTAAATATATTGTACAAACGTTGGGGCCCATTCATCGTCTCGCTTCTGTTTATACTGCATCGCTCGACGGGAAAGCAGAAAAAATAATACTTAAATTTTTGGAGCATATTATCATTTTTCTAACCCATGTTCCCTCTACGTTTTGCCAGTTCATATATGACTCAATATATGTACATAAAAGTTGCTCAGTTATTGTGCAGAAAGTCACCGGAAGGTCCTGAGTTCGCGGCTGACTGTCGCCATCCTACGACTGGAAAACTCTCTATGTCAACCCAGCAGTAAATGGGTACCTTTTTCGAATCAGGGAAGGATAAGTCAGCAAAAGGAGAGAGATGGGCTTCGTTGTTCATCAGCTGTGCCCAAGATACAGAGGGTCTCTAATCTCCACTGCCCGTATGGCTATTAGACTATGGGAAACCTTTACCTTTTATGTACATACGCTCACATATTATCACCAAAAGTGAATGTTAAACTGTTTTTCAATAGTCGTTGCATTTACTGATATGACTATGGAGATTTCAAAGTTTCAATAATGCTGTCAGTATAAAAGTCTTCATAGTCCTACCAGGGGTAAAAAGGTATAAGAACAAACAATTGTGAAAAGCGCTTCAACCTACACGTTTGGTGATATAATGTGGTCTGGTATGCATATATTGAATCATTTAAAATATGAGCCTCGTCACGAGAAAACCAACAATGTGGTTGTGCGCCCAGCGAAGACTCAGATCAGCCTAGGCATCCGCCCAGTCTTATCAGAGTCTTCGCTGTCCCCATGGGGGTAGCTTAGACCCTTAACTACCCTTTAAGCGCATTGTGAAGACTCTGATCAGACTGGGCGGATGCCCAGGCTGATCTGAGTCTGCGCTGGGCGCACAACCACTTTGTTGGTTTTCTGGTGTCGCGGCTCAATTATACAATTTTCCTTTCTGGTTTCTGGTCGAGTGGTGGAATACAAACAAAAGCGTGAGCATGATACATTGTGTATTTAAGTAATTATACGTATATGTTAATTAACCCTCATGCCATCTGCGTATGGACTGGGTCTTGTTTAATTTCAATAAAGGTTTGTTCTGATTTGCTCTGTTCCCAGTATTTTCTCAAAATGAGACCAAGCAGCTTCTTCGAAAACCGGCTATCGACAGTTTCGGACTGCCATTCGACAACCAATTTGGAACTCTTTCACGACTGGCCGATCATGCAGACGCACTGCCCGATCAGAACAGAGTCCTTCTTGACCATGCTCGTAGCCATGACAACCAAGGCCGGAGCAATGACAACCGACTACAGAACAGGTGTGGACTATCAAAACCAGCTGGAGAGGAGCATACACACGGGGATGCAGAGCAAATGTCGAAGGAAAAACCTGGCGGCACAATAGGTACTGTATCATGTTTATATGTTTTACATTTTCAATTTCGTCACGTGTAGTATATGTATATGCTCTTCCATTTCCACATGGGCATTTTAGAAATAAATTTGCCTTAATAGTGAATTATCGCTGATTAACACATATTGTTTGAGGGCATTCACGATGGCGAAGCCGGAGTGACTTAATATTCGTATCTGCCCGACAACACAAATGAAAAATTATTCGAGTCTAACATTATACAGAATCCAAATACAAGGGTATTGCGAAGTTTTCTAATGGACTCCTTTGAGGTGGACGTCGCCAGAGGTTAAATGTTTACATCCGACTTCATTGAGGCGCAAAATGTGCAAGTCGAGCGTTAGCATCGTGATTTATAATAAATTTTCACACGGCGCCGTTCTATGCACTCAATAGGAAAAACTTTAGCGTCATGTTAGAATAAACATTCAAGTTTTAGCAAATAGGTAGAAAATTATATATGAATATCATACTCCTTTTCGACTCGTATGTATGTAAAGCTTATTTGTGACTTATCTTTGCATTGAGTATATTATTCAAAATACTGATACATAAGAAATTACATAGACAATTTACGTACACAAATATATATAGTAGTTACTTGAAAGGGATATAGATGTAAGTCAGTGACTTTTTTTAATCTGTTTGCCGTTGCATTGAGTTGAAGGTACTAATAGAATTATCACAGACACTACGGAAAATATGAAAAATCGTTTTAAAAACTTTACCTTCGAATTTTGCTATAGTTTGGAACAGCCGCTTGTCACTGCCTACAAGTAATATCCACCCCTGCTGTAGTATTTACATGCAAGTAGGCGTAGCGGGTTGTTAATATCAGGCACGATACCACAATTAGTTTTACTATACAGTTTACTTATCCATCCTTCCATGAAACTTTTTCACAACACCTCAGGCATTTTTAACTCTCTTTTCCTCAAGTCTCTGAAGCATGACAAGCCATTTTCAACCAGTTTCAACAGGGAAAAACCTGCTACTGTTTTCGTTGTCTCTCCGGTAAACATTGACCCGTCAACTTATGAGACAATCTGCCGTTGTAGGGGCACCTAAGAAGGGTGTGATTCGGTTCCTTTAGTTATACACTTATATTCGCTGTCCGCATGGAGGTAATTTAGACCCTTAGCTACCTTTTAAGCGCTTAGCACAGAGTCTGATTGTGTGATTGGACTGGGCGGATGCCCAGGCTGATCTGGGTCTGCGCTGGGCGCACAACCACTTTGTTGTTTTTTCTCGTATCGCGGCTCACTTAGGGAATAACTATACTTATAACTATCGTTGGGAGAGGCAAATCGTCCTATTCATGGTCGGACATTGCGTTTTACGACGACGCGTAAGTTGAGCTGTGAAGCGCAATTTGCGGCCATAAAACCGACGATTTACCTCCTCCAATGAAATTTTCAATAGTTAAATGTATCTCGACTCTAATGCACATTTCACATTTTCCTCTTTCAAAAATACTACTCTGTACCTAAACCAATCGCGTTTGGCAAAGTAAACCAGACGTCAGTCGACTGAAAAGAACGTGTGATCAGGACGTCTGATTTGCGAAAGTATATCTCAAGATGTACTGTCGCAAATTTTGACGTTATTAAATAAGTATCGCGTAACATTCGTTAGTGCATTATTCTTAATTCTGTATTAACACAAATCAGATTGGTTGTTAGTGAGCAGCCTGACCGGGCTCGACATTATTTGATATAAAACTATCAGGTTCAGAAATGCCTCATTAATTAAGCAACTCATCACATTTACGTGTCGGTGAAGTCTTCGCCAACCCTTCGCCACTTCCAAGCATGGCAAGGGATGTGCTGTTTGTCTTCGAAAAGAAAACGTTGCAGAATGCATTGTCAGTTGACGGGGCGTCACGTTATGCGAAAGACGCATATCGAACCCCTCTCATGATTAAGCTGTGTTCGCTGGAAGACAGTGTAAAAACATCAATCTGTATCTTGTTGTTTTTTTTGTTGTTCCCCCCCTTAAAGAGATCCTTTATGTTTTAACAGAAATTGCAAGATAGGCAGGACACGTGCCTATCTATCTATCTATGACGGGTCTAGATTTTTGAGATTGTTGTTGAATGGGACAACTCATCATGTAGCAGAATTTTATAAGACTGATATATGTTAGTTGAAATAGCACAAAGCCAAAATTCGAACAAAATATCATCAAAAACCTCAGACATTTGTGACTCACTAAATAAATTTCTTCTGAGCATTAAACTAACAATTCCTATTTCAATGACGTCGTGAAAATGTGATGGTTTGACGTAGTTTACGCACAATTTACAGCTCTCAGATATCCACTTTAATCGACATTGCCCTGCAGTCCGTTGTGATATTACAATACCAAAGATCATGCCGCCCAGAGGTCCATAAAGCTGTGCTATATTTTTTTGCCCAATCTCTTCGTTTTACGAGTGAATTGATGCAAACATTAATTTTCATTCTAATACTCTTACAAATATAATATAACGCGACATCTGATTGGATACCGTCAAAAATTAGCGACAGTATATTTAGGGGATAACTATACTCTAAATTGTCATTTGGGGAGGTAAATCAGCGGTTTTATGGTCGGAAATTTCTTTCTTCGGCGACGCGCAAGCGGAGCCGTAAAACGTAATTTGCGACCATTAAACGGACGATTTACCTCCCCAATTTTTAGTACAATTCTCCCCATTTTAATGCACTTTTCATGATTTCACCTTTAAAATTGTGCTGTTTTGCACCCATAGCAAACGCTTCCGATGAGAAGCGCCGTTACGCAATGACGTCGGGTTTCCGACAGTATATCGGAGGATATACTGTCGCAAATCTTTGACGCTATCCAATCAGTACGTAAGTGCATTAGAATCTGCGATATACTGTCGCAAACCCGATGTCAATAAGTAACGTCGCTTCTCATATGCTGACGTTTGGTTTTACGTTGCTGACAGCGCTTGAAATGGGTGCAAACTAGTACATTATGAAAGGTGAAAGAGTAGAAACTTCATGCATTAGAATGGCGCTTCGCCGTGAAACGAAATTTCCGACCATAAAACCGATGATTTACCTCCCCAAATAACAAGTTTCTAGTCAGTTATCCCCTAATTAGCTGTTGAAATTTGCTTTTTATCGCGTAAAAATTGAAATAGAGAAAAAAGTCTCCGAAAAATATGTCTCAAATTTTGGTAAGTTATAATGAAATGTGAAGTTGAAATTCAGATAAAGTCGATTTTCTTTAGCGTCATATTAAATCTGGCGCTAAGAGCGGTGTCCGAAATATCTTTTAAGTCCAATAAAACAATGTTAAGTTATTCTAGAGAACTTATCAAAATGAAAAGCGAAAAAAAATGTGAAGAAATATATCGAGGGCTCAGTGCAAGACTGGTCTAACTCACTAATTTTCACAAATTCACTTTTTTGTAGTTTTGAAAACTTGATGGTCAAATACACATTCTTTGAAAATATTTAGATTCATGTTTTTGCAAAAAATGCTTTTATTCCTAATTAAAAAATAGTCTAGGAGCCAAATGAGCCAAATTTTTTAGCGCAAGAATAGTCTAACTACAATGAGACGAATTTGATTTTAAAGAGCATACTATGGATAAATGGCTAAGTTTTCAGTTTTATAAATTTAGATACAAGTTTTTATAATCTTTAACTGTTTGTAGGTCTAGGTACAGTGTTTTCTTAACACTTTAATAAACAGTTTTTTGGTAGTAAAACATGGAATCTTTTCATTTCAAGATATTTTCCTCATTTTTCTTAGTGCAAGACTAGTCTATCTTGAGATAGACTAGTATTGCGCTAAGAAAAAGTGGATTTGAAGTTAGACTAGTTTTGCACTAACAAAAAAAGTACTATAAATTGTCCTTTTTAAATCATTAAAGTTGTTAAATAGCTATTTCACAGCTCATGCTTATTGAGTTTTTGCCTACAAACTGTAAAAAAATTGTTAAAATTTGTTTTATAATGCACTTATATTTTGCATTTGAAAAAAAGTCTATCTCAAGTTAGACTAGTCTTGCACTAAACTTTTCAGCGCAAAAGCGGTCTAAGTCACAAAAACCTAATTTAACAAAAATAGATTAATAAAATTGAATAGTAAGCATTTCTTCCCATATTTTATGTAAATGTGTCAAATTTCATGTTAATATTTTGTTTATGTACTATGATAATCAGTTTTTAGCTTCTCCTGAAAAGTTTCAAAATAAGGAGTTAGACTAGTCTTGCACTAAGCCCTCGATATCATTTCGAGCTCTAGACAGAAGAGTTGAAACAGGTCAGGGGTTCATTTTCCCAGTTTCAATTTTTCGGAAGTAATTGACGTCGCGAAATACGAGGTTCGTAAGACTCCAAGAAATGAGACATCATGTAATGCAAAATAAATGCCATTGCAAATATTAACCCCTGGCGTGTTGAAGCTTTCCTCCCTGGAAGACGGAATAAGATATCAATTCATTTTTTTTTCGTTTTTCGTGCAGTTATATACTCTAGAAGAGATCATAAATGTTTTACTAGAAACTAAAAACTTACTGGAAAATATTCTCAGGAATAAACTCCTTTTGATGTTGTAAGAAACGACATTATCGGCTTTGTAAAAATTTACACGGTGAAAACTTAAAATTATTTCAAAACTTACATGTAAGCACGTTTCATTAACACATATCAAAATTTCAGATATATTTTTCGGAGACGTTTTTTCTCTAAGCTTTTATGGAATATTTAGTAGCTAACGAAAAATTCATATTTACCCAAATCATTACAAACTGTGGAAATATTTGGAAGAAGTAATAACACATCTTGACGGCTCGCACTTTGGTATAAAATTCATTACAATATCTTTATGGAGAGCAAAGCAAATGCAGAAATTATATGTGATCGGGCGCTCTTTATTTGCATTAAAATACGTCAATTCCTTACATTTTCATGACGTCATAGAAAACGGAGTATTAGTTTCACTCTTAAAAGAAAACCATTTCGTCATTTAGAAAATGCTGATCTTCTTGATTATTGTTCTTTCTTTTTACACGAAAACGGAAAATTCTGGTTTTGTCCTATTCTACCCTAAGAGTTTTCTAAGAATAACTAAAGCCCGTTTTATAGCCGAAATGTATATAAAAGTAAATATAAAACTCGGAACAAACAACAATATAGTGGTATTAAAGCATATTTTCTGACTCTTTAGTGCTTTAATATGATGCCGTAATGCAGCACAATCTCTTTGCGAATCTCGCCTTAAGCAAATCGTAAGAGAAAGTTTTAAAATCCTGACGAGCGTTAAAGTCTATTATGGCTTCTTCTAATTACTGGGAAATTAAAGGTCTTCATTAGCATCTTAAATTTTCCGATATCTAGCTTTAGTTTTCGTTCTTACGGCTTTCATTTAAACTATCGATCACACATTTTAACTTCTCTTCCATGTGTGTGAAGAAGAATTCCCTTTTTGGTATTAGAAAAACAAACCAGACACCGTGTTACGCAATAAATTGATTCCGTGAAACAGTGGTTCGCCGGGACATTACCTCTTCAATCTGCATTCACACAGACTACCAACGCATAAAGCGAAGCACTATGTTATGGTCCTTATATCCATTAAAACAAATCAGTAGGATTTTACTTTAATGGGACACAAAAATAATGTATTTGGACCCCTATTATGCAAAAATTATAATGAAGACAGAGAAAAATAAACGATTTATTTTCGGATTGTTTATATTTCAGGCAGTGAACCTGCGAAACGTAAGCAACGGCGTTACAGAACTACATTCACAAGCTATCAACTTGATGAATTAGAAAGAGCTTTCCAAAAGACCCACTATCCCGATGTATTCCTACGCGAGGAGATGGCTTTGAAAATTGACTTGACTGAAGCTAGAGTTCAGGTAAAATATCTGACCACTTTAAACAATAAGGTGACTCACATATTACATTAGCTTAAACTACAGTATTATCAATTGAGAGAGCTCTCTGCAGAACATAACATTTCGATAAAAGTACCCAGGACGGCACCGCCCGCTCAAGAAGTGTTACAAAACTAACCAGCTCGACTGTAATAATAGACAATGTTTTAAACACATGAAAGAAGATATACTCAAAATCAAATAAAAAGCACAGACAGGTTTTAGAAGGTCTTGTTTATTCAGTGATTTATTTAACACATTATTCTATAAAAAATTATGTTCCGTTCCCATTTGGTGTCAAGAGCAGGGTGTAGTGCGTAATTGAGTCGGCTACTGATCGTTTCCTTCCAGTCTACTTTGAAGAAAATGCGTCATTGAAAGGTTTACTTGGAGAAAATATTGACTAAGAACTGTTTGTTTCTATATTATAGTGTTTTGTAGGTCTGGTTTCAAAACAGAAGGGCTAAATGGCGTAAACAACAGAAGCTTATAGACAAAAATGCCACTTCGCAACAGTGTAAGTTTATAAGATCTGCAGTTACTGTAGCTATATAAACAGTTATAAAAGTAGGAAGTTTCATAAATTCATTTTATTTGTATACAAAAGAAAATAAAAGAATTATCTTACGGCACACCTGGCTTGCATCTGGGTTTAGACCTATGCGCCACCACGTGTATTAACAAATCGCAAGCAATATCAGAAACAAAATCGCGCAACAAATCTTAGCGCTCAGAGACGGTCTCACCTAACAGTGTCATTATTGGCGGTTTCGACGTTCACACCAGCGGTCAGATCAGGACAGAAGGGTCATTTCGTACTTCTTGAACATATCCGCGATGCTATCCTAAACAATGAACAAACGTACAAGTTCTAATTAAAGACTTTTAGAAAGCCGCCAACCTTTGATAATACACATGTAATAGCAAACCATACCAGAAGCTCCGACTTTGAACGGTAACAGTATTTTTTCAGTAAAGCACTGCTCGCAGAATCAACAGACTATCGCATCATCTTATACACGCAGGAGATATATGAAAAATCAGTCTGTAGTCCTGTAGTCATTCCTGTCTGGGGAACCGCAATTGTAGGGATCAGTTTGTAGGACGTATGTGGTTTAGACGGGCCTATAAAATACCGGGTATTTTATTAACACTCAATTAGAATGACTATGGGCACTTCCGGCATGGTCGTTTGGGTGAAGCCGGGCGATGCACGGGTGCTCCTCAGGGTATTCGAAGACATGTATATATGCATCTCGGTTAACCCCAGGAATATCAAGGCGTTGCTCCTGGTTGCCCAAGTAATTAAACTGAAAGTGTTTTGTTCTGTCCAGCTTTATGGGTAATAACTGGTATGTCTATTGCAATGGTGCTAGAACCTAGGTTGTCTCCATAAGACCTGTTATGATTTGCTTATAAATCTTCCCTCTTCTGTCGTTATGGATTATACCCTGCTGATGTAGTTTTCAAAATAAATTTGTATCAATTTTAATTTGTAATTTATTTTCTCTTCACAGCTATACAGATTCAGCCAAGACAAACCGGATTAAGAAATGATAATCATCTAAGTGTGACATCACTTTCCAATATGTCTGCGTTTACAAACATGCCGCTTCCAAATATGTACTTACACAGTAACGACGGTGTTGATTGGCCACATTCATACGGTTCCCCTCTGCCACAGTCCATGCCGCCGTATTTTGTAGGCGATGGAAAAGGAGACAACAGAACGAAAGGTAGGATAAAGTAACCTTTTTTGGCTGACCCTGTATATGTTTATATGTTTTCTGGTCATTTTGGATCAAGAAGCTCATTCAGTCATTTCGAGAATAGATTTCTGCGCAGGCCCGTGCTAGTCGGCGTGGACAATGTCGCACATTCCATAAATGGTTACGAAAGGACTCAGTAACACGGAAAGTATTGTCGCTTAAGTGTATTCCTTGCTTCTAAAGCATATAATAACTGAGAACTTAATCAGTGGTTTATGTCTATTTCCAATGACAATTCTGATGGGCATGTCTGGATTAAGAAACAGTAGGTCTAACACGTCTTATGAATGTAACAGCTGTCACCAAACTCATTTTTTTATTATGCCCCTTGTGCATTTACTTTTCTATGATACAATGCAATGGTAAGTCTGTAATAATATGTATTTTCATATACATTAAGGCTTTGTGATTCGTTGGTTCCACTGTAAATTCTGCTCTCTCGCGTAGTTAACAGATTAACAAACTCAATCCGAATGGACGTTAAAATGAAAATGACGTAGGTGCAAACCCTTAAAGTATAAGCCGGGCCGCGTAGAGCAGTCGGTAGGGTGTCTGACTCAAGAGCCAGAGGTTCCGTGTTCGTGAAGACTGAGTCTTACCCTTCCACTGATTCAAGAAGGGCAGTTTTCATTTACTGGCGAAAATGAATGAAATTAGTACTGGTTAACCCGTTAGGACGTCTAAGCATGCTGAGGAATAGTGTGCATAGGTTAACTGACCGTCCCGACATTACCATAGCTGTTTACCTTGGACGTAAAGCAGCAAAACAACAACAATAGCCTTAAAGTAAACCTATTTACTTCAATAATTAAACGAATCTTTCAGGTCTCACAGAACAAATAATTGGACAAGACAATTCCGGCGGAACAGCTGAATTTGGTTTAGAGAGCGACGGAGAGATTCGATCGAGCATTGTGAATTTGCGGATGCGAGCAAAAGAACATTCTGTATCTTTAGTTGGATAGATGGTGTTCCATTACCATGAGATGTCGCTGTATGCATGTATGCACCGATCCTTTCACAATAAGAGACACGCTGTTAAACTAGCGAAAGTCATGTTAATTGATACGAAAGAATTGTGCTTTCATGTATTACATGTAGGTTGTCTAGAAAGTTAGGCTAAGCTAACGGCGAAGTAAACTGTCCTACCATAAGACTAGACTGATCAATACACAAATACACATATCCCTGATAATTTATTTTAATTAGATAAGAAGACAATGAATAGGTTCCGACATAATTTATTTCCAGATCCTTCCTTAAATGCTTATTGGGAAAGGAAAACAATAAAGACAAGCAAAGCAAAACAAGACAAGCAAGACGACAAGATGTCTTTGTCAACATTGAATTTAGAAAAAACAAACCATCTGGTCCTAAATGCAGAAATTTTGATCCTTCCGCTTTGCTTCATATTTGTAATTATCATTGTGTGTTGGGTTTCTATTACTCTTGGATTATTTGTTCATCATTAAGGATAACTCATGGCCATATTCTGCGAAAGAGCCATGTAAGCAACACCTATCGGAGCCAGAAATGTTATCATTTACTCTATAAAAATAGTAAATATGAAATCGGAATTGACTGAATTCAATCCCAGATCTCACCCAAGACATCATGTATGAAACGGACATCACAATAGTAGTCACCACCAAAGACATTATCAACGACAGCCACGTGAACAGCCATTTCCCATGTCGGTGATCACAGGGCTAGCCTCAACATCAAAAAAAGTTTTCCTAATAACAGACATAGCAACAAAACACATAGAACAACCAAGAAGAATCAAATCAGAATTCAAAAAATATAAGAAGGGCTGATTTCTTTGACAAGTTCAGAAAAAAATCATCATGCTTTTCTAACATATTGGCTATGACAGTTACTGTTTAACATAAATGTGATGCTACAGTCGACATACATAGTTGTTAAACCAATAAGGGTAACTTTGGTTCCCTTGTAATTTGCACGTCAGTAGGTCAGGCGTCTAACGCAATGATCGCCCCCGACATAAAGCTATTTATTTTACTTGATTGGGATCGGATCGTTATTTGTCTGTTGCTTGTCCGTTCGGAGTTCAACTAGGGTTTGCGTTTGCTTTGTATTTCAGTGCTGCTCCTTGACACCCAAAGGACCTCCAGGTGTCGCAATACGGTGTTTCTGAGTCCTCATCTTTAACCAATCATTTTATTCGTGTTTTTTGTTTTCTGCGAGGATTCATTGATGGGGAAAGTAGCCTTTACGAGGACTGAACAACTGATTACATGTTTTTTAAAAAAATAAAAATACACGCAATGATCAGATACCATATCCCGCCCTTAAAACTAAAACCAGAAGGCAAAGATGTATATACAAATTTACAGCAGCTAACGAAAGGCAGGCACGGTAAAACAAATAACCAGCTCTTTTCCAGACAAGTGGCCACTCAGTTGCCCCTATTCAAAACACCACTCACACACGTTAACGAAAGCGCCGACATGGACAATAAGAACAAGTAACATTAACATCTTTCAGTATTTCTACTCTAAATGACAAAATTAAACAGAATGCAACACTTTGCAGGTGACCGTATTGCTAGAAGACCACAGGCAAGCCGACATAAGAACAATTAACATCCAGGAAGCTCAATAGAATTACCAGGTTAAAACGGTCCGCAACAGAATACCGGGGATGGGGGAAGGTGGCTTAGGGGTTAAACTAGTTTTACTGGATCCGGAGTAGCTAAATGACCAACTGTCTCGAAAAGAGCTGTTCATTTGGTTTACCGTGCATGCATTGCGTGTACTGCTGTCAGTTTGGGTACACTTTATACTGCCTGCCCATTGCCCATATGTTTCCTTCACACAGATCGGTCAGTAACTGTTACAGTGGCTTATAATTATAAGCCTCTGACCAGTAATGAGTTACTTGGGCGGAAGGATGTGCTTCAACCGTTTGTATCCGCACGGTCTGATACTGATCGGATTGAAATGCGCATCAATGCCGGCTTCTGTGTTGTTGAACAGTTAGACTGTTGCTTCGGACAAGCTGTATGTTGAAATCTTGGCGGTCGCGCAGCATCGTTAAATCTACAGATAGTATTCCAACGTGGGGGATACATTTTAGAATGTTCATAATTCACAGACTTAAATACATGCCGTTCTCTTTTTTTTCTTCGATTAGTACATGCAATAGCCAATAAATCAGATTAGCCTTCGCATTCGCACAGTCTTCTCAGAGTCCTGTTCTTTCGTATATAATAGCATGATCTCATGAATCCTGGCAAAATGTAAAAAGTGAAAACTGAAGTCTCTGGCCAGACATTGCAAATGCTCAGTCCAATTCAAATGTTTACTATACGGACATATATGAAGAGACGCGCCGTAGCCGAGTGGTTAGAGCGACTCGGTTATGGTGCAGAAGGTCGTCGGAATGTCGCTGATTCAAACCCGGGCTGGATCATCCGGCGACTGTAAATCTCTTTCGAATTAGGGGGGATAGGGTGGAAAACGGAGAGGGATGAGCTCCGCCTTTCATATGCTGTGCTCGAGATAGAGTGGGCCACTGACTCCCACTGTCCCCATGACCACTAGACAATGGGAAAGCTTTATCTTTTATACGCACATGGCTTGAAGTTCCTTCTCGCGCGACGCTGAAAAGATATGGATGCAATACCATCCAGACTACTATTGGAGAAGAGAAACAGTTAAGACCATTACTATATTGCAACGGTCAAGAGCAATGTAGACGACTACAGACAAACAATCTAGTCCTAGCAAATTACTAAGCGGTAATTATATTGATCGTTCTTTGACCAGAAACGGAGTATTTATGTTATTAGGCTGATACCATTGGAGACCAGAAAACAACGACCGTTGACTGCCACAATAATAAATCGCGGCCCACCACCCTATCAAAATGAGGAGTAAGCAAAGAAGCAATTGCGTAAACGGTACATGTTAATGCGTAACAGAATAACGAAAAGCTCTCTTCTCTAAATGTTCTTTATCCAGTGGTATGTTTGAAAGGGGATCACAGTCCCATGGCATGAAACTGCAACAGGCACGTCACCGCGTACATGCGTAAGTAACTGAGTAATGCCTATATGTAGTGCATTAGATTTTGCAGTTTAAATTGATCTATGAGAGTTTGGACATGTCACATATTAGCAAACGCCACTCTGGCCCCATTTACAGTTAAAACTGAATCAGTCGTTTTGGGATGACTGGTTTTAATGGCAAGAAAATCCGTTCGATTCAAACACGTGGTCTCCAGCTCTGAGGTCAAACACGTTAATCTGTAGGTCTACAAGGCCTACTCTCTTCCTAAAGTTGTGTAAGACAGATACCCAATTAGTTTGGACCCAGATCCGACGCCGCGTTTTGCAGTATCTGACCTGGATCTGTGCTATTTGCTCACGTCCTATTAATGCGACGCTTGGCAATGATGGGTTAAACTATTTGATAGGAGTAGCAAACATACAAAAGCCATACAGACATGAAAACAGGACATGACATGAAAACGAACTGTGGTTGCAATGCCATAACAAACAAAATTAACATTAACATAATTAATAACTATGCCCTTGAAAGGTCAGTAATAAAAAAGCCGGGATGCTAAAACTTTGAACTACGCCTTCGCTCTAGCTTCAGAAAACCAAGTGTCGTATCAACACAAACTTTGAAGAGATGAAACTTAACCCAATGAATCTATTATATCGGTGTGCGTGCTAATTGTTTCCCTTGGCATAGCAGTGCAATTACCCAGTTTAAAAAATTAAGTATGTGCTCTTTTTCTGCGAAGTGTTTGAATATCTTTTATTTTTCTGAGCCTGTTGCCGCAGCGCAATAGGCCGGAGTTTGTCCTTGCTCGTTTTTTTGTGCAGAAAAGTTTTGGAATTCATGGACTAAAACATTTTTATTACATGCCCATACGTGTGCGACCTATGTCGTCGTTCACCATTAGCTTTGAGCTCTCGTGGAGGTCCCGGCATGAAGGACGGTTAAACACTATTTTGGGAGAAGGTGTCTATAAGCTATAGCCTGCTGCCTAATCCCGATACTATTGTAAATGTTTATATGGAAATTAAATATTGTTTAAACCAAACACTATTCAAAAAAATCAATACAAAATGACGTCAACCGCGTGAAAAACACAACAACAAAAAAAAAACAAAAAAAACGCCGGTTAGCAAAGCAGTCCCTTGTATAAATTGTGATAGATATTTTTCATTTTATACTTTAAATGGAACTTGCTTATTTTGTTTCTATAAGTCTTTTTCGACAATTAGAAAAAATGTTTCCGCAAACCTAAAATGTATTTGAAACACATAGAAACACTCTTCAAACTTAACACCGCCTCTAGTTATTTACCGTACATCGACACTAGAAACTCTGAATTGACGCATCCGGAATGCCACTTTTTTTCCCTTAATCACAGGTCATCTAAAACATTTTTTAAAATTACAAACACAAACAGAAAATATTTGTATCAATTTCAAAACCTCACATCATTTCCTACCCAACTGCATTTTCAGCTGATGGCTGCGTTTTCGAAAAGTTTCAGAAACGGTTGACCTTGTTGAAATGTCCCAACTGCATTTTCAGTTAATTGCTGGGTTTTTGGAAAGTTTCAAAAATGGTCTACATTGTTGAACTGTTTCAAAACGTAAGAAGTAACATACGATAACGTTTGGAAAACGTTCATATAATGCTATATTACACGTTATTTTAGTCATAGAAATGTTCTAAATAACATGATAATGAAATGTAATATATCGTTGACATGCGTTTCTTAAAGTGTATAAACGACGTTAGTAACGCTGTTCAAAACTTTCATACTGTCTTCATGACTTGGTAATATTTGTAATAAGTAGCACATTCTATATATCCTCTAATATCCTATTGTAGAACGTGAAAATAAAAATTGCATAAAGTTAACGTATGGATTTTACAGCGTAATTTGAAAGTCACAAAGCTATACTTTACACTGTACAATCTCCAGTCCGATCGAAGAATTGTAGGACTTTAAGGAGAAGTCCGAACCTAGAACACATTCTACTTTGATGGTCATAGGCTGTGATCAGTTTCAATCTTCCGAACTCTTCTGTTGCTCGGGTTTTCAGGCTTATCTTTCTTCCCTTAACCCATTTATGCATAATTTCCGATAATAGGGTATTTGGCAAACTTTGCAGACCAGGTTTAGATGCGGGTCTAACTTGGCTCTACACTATTTGCATAAAACAAATGGGTTTTTTCCTTAAAATGCAATTTGATAACAATAATCTAAACCAGATACCTCTTTTCTGACAAATGGACAAATCATATTTATGAGGATAGAAGAGACGTCTAGGTATAAAAGGATTGAATAAGCACTGCCCTAGGGCGTATTTGTATATCGGGATTTAAGATGTCATCAGTATGGAGAAAAACTGAAAGCATCGCAACACTTAAAACAAAGACGTAGGTTCTATATTTAGTCTGTCAGTTTCAGTCAAACCAATTTGCATACCATGAAACATGGTTCTAAATTTATTCTCGTGTTTTCAATAGATAATGTTTCATATCGACTGCATATCACTCTAAACAGAAATGCTAATAAAAGTTTTCAGCGTTTAAACTTAGCAGCTTTATTTTGCGAGGTATAATTTCTTATCTAGCTTTTCAAATTTAAAGAGTAACTACACTTCAGGAACTGACTGAATCAGATCCAAAACCCTATCCCCAACATCAAAGGGAAAGATTGACAAAGACATCCCAACAAACAATAAATTACAAGTGATAAGCCGAGTCAGCAGCTCTTTCCCAAATAGGCGGCAACTCGGCTATCTTTACTGAATTAAATAATTTAGACCAACAGAAGGCTTACAACAGACTGAGCAAATTATACGAAAAACATCTAACAACTATTTGTACCTATTTTCTATTTTTATTGTAGAAGGGTTAAACTGAGAACACAATAAATCAAACAGCACCGAACATAAAACAAATGCAACTGCAACGAAAGTACCGCCTTGGGACGGTCAGTGATAACTACTGGTGGTTTAAACCGGTTTTACTGGGCCCACCCTTCACCCTCTGCCGCGGTGCACACAATTAGTTGCTAGTTCGGTTCGTATGGAGATCTTCTTACTCATCAGAGAGTCATAACGACCAACAATTAAAATCACGAAAAGACTGTGATGAAACAAGGATGAGGATTCATTAGTCAAAACGTGTTGAGACACCTGAAGTTCCCTGGGTTGTGAGCAACACCACTGGAACACTGGAGCAAAAGAAGACCACCAGTTGAACCCCGGTGGGCCAAGAAACAGACAAACATCCGGCCCCAACCAACTTATATATAGCCTTATGTAGGGGCTATCAAAGAGACTGAACCCCGACCCACCGGCGTGCAATTGAAGAGGACAGCAAAGTTGTCAACCGTGATTGGCTTAATCACTTAGCAGGCAGACTGTCGCATTACATCTACGTTATAGCCAATGCGTTTAAATCCAATGATAAAAGGTAAAGGTTTCCCATAGCCTTATAGCCGTAGAGGCAGTTGGGGTTAGAGACCCACTGTATCTTGGGCACAGCTGATGAAAGGCGGAGTCCATCCCTCTCCTTCCGCTGCCTTATCCTTCCCTGATTCGAAAACGGTACCCATTTACTGCTGGGTTGACAGAGAGAGTTTTCCAGCCATCGCATGGCGACAGTGAGCCGCGAACTCACGACCTCACGGTGACTTTCTGCACTATGGCCGAGCCACTCTAACCACTCGACCTCGGCGCCTCTCTACATCGCATGATAATTTTCTTAAATTGATCAGGAAATTCTGTTTTCCCTACTATTTTGCGTAATTTATATACTAAGTCACCATAAAATTCAGGTTCCGATAGACCTTGTTGCAAAAGTGACCTTAACCCTGTATTATATTTAGAAACCAATTCAAAGTGTCTACTATAAAATTTAGAAAAAGCTTTCCGAAGTTTATGATACCGATACCCCTGCTGTAAAAGTTTGGCAGTCAAACTTTTATTACGAGAATTGAAATCAGCCAAATGACTAGACACCCTAGCGAAGCGAGTAAGTTGAGAAATGTAAACACCATAAAAAGTAGTGCGGGGAACATTACCATCCAAAAACGGAAAATTAACAATGTCGAAATCAAAATCATCGAGTTTATCATGAATTTTAGATGAAACAAATCCGTCTAAGATTGATAAATGTAAATCCAAAAAATGGGGCCTCGGTATCAGAAGTATTTGCTTTATTTAGCTGCAATTCAGCAGGATAAATTTGACTAACCATTCCTTCAAAATAAGGATTGTCAATATTTAAAAGGTCGTCCAAGTATCTAGTCGCTGAGTTGAATGCTTCAATGACATGAGCTTGAGTATCATCAGAAAGAGACATCATAAAGTCTCTTTCATAGCAAAATAAAAACAAATCTGCCACTAGAGGAGCGCAGTTAGTACCCATCGGATTTCCTGCAATTTGTCTGTGTAACTTAGTACCAAATCTGATGAAAATGGTATCTAGAAGATATACTAAAGCATCACAAACATTTTGGCAAGACCACATTTTAAACCTTTTTTGGTCATCGGAAGTAAAAAATCATGTTTATTATTACAAGCAAGATAAAGGGCACCCCTCTCTGAAAAGGAGTCTCAATTAAATTTACTAGTTTCTTTTTTATTAAATTATGGGGCAAAGTTGTTAGGAGTGTAGAAAAATCGTATGTAGACAAAGACTGCTATGCGAGGTCAATGTGAACGTTTTCCTTATTCGTAAGCGGTATTGGAATAACGAAGAATAAACGATGTCCCTAAACAGACATTCGATATCCTCCAGATCCCAAGGTTTTTCAATAAGATGAAAGACAAATCTTTTAGCGGCATGTAAATTGGTGTTGAATTGCTCCCTTACGTACATTTAGCCGTAGATCATCAGACATTCACTCATTTAAGATTCAGTTTCAACGGAAATACACATTATCGGGTTGACACACAAAATTGTCCAAAATCAATCTTAGTACTGAGAAAATTACAACGATTGCCAGACTGAGGATTTATAGATGATGACCCTGATTTTGAGTCTCGCCAGTAGACACAGAGTGTTATGTTGTATGCAGTAACACTTCCGATACTTTCAAAGGGTAAAATGATACCTCGCTAATGGGTCGTGTGAATGTTTTTAATAAATCTTGCTGCTCGCATCGCGGCGTTTACATTTCGCGCCTAGATGACGTGTAAAATTTTACTTCTGTCGACATTCGCCTAAACATAGCCCTTTGGAGAACATTGCAACATCCTTAAATGATGCTAGAATTGAAATATTTTCTTACCAGTAAACTATCACTGATTTACCAATGTGTTGTGGAACAGATACGAATAGCGCCGTCGTGAATAAATATTTCATGATCTCTTCTCAAACACATGGGTTAATCAGATATCATATGTAAGTGAAATGCCTCTTAAACTCCAATTTCAGTGGCAAAAGTTATGCACATTAAATAACTCCAAGTCGCCCTTTTAACAAAAACTTTCATTGCAAGGTCAGTTCCTCCATTTTGGGTTCAAAGTAATGCAGCTTTTGATGGTTTTGAGTTCCTGTGTGGGTCAGTGAGTGAGTGAACTAAGATTTAATGTCCCACCAACACATAGGTCATATGGAGACGGGTCTCGCGTGAAATGAGCCGAAGATAGCATGGCATCGACAACCGTCGTCCAATTTTCAAAGGTCATACCGAATTCCCTGATGATTTTAATAGGTCACAAATCCCAATTCTTCGTGATATATTGATGCCACTTAGTCAGAGTATAGGCCGAAGATGAGAAGGTATAGGGCATGTTGGAATGACGACTGTATATCTTTATTTTCCACTCATTTCCCTCGATCAAAATTTATTATGTACCCCATAACTGCAATGCAGTTTAACTTTGGGTGACGGCTTTTTTTCTTTTGCTTTTGGTGTTTAGGACAGGATGTGGTTAGCGATTGTCTTGGTCCCTTATCTTGACCTTCTCATGTACCTTGAACTATTTTGAGTGCATACCAGGCCCGGATCTAGATCACAACTAGCTGGCGGGGCTCTCTCTGGACAACTGATGGGGCTTTGGGCAAAAAGAAAGAGGCCATTATTAGGGTCCAGATAAAATAGACTATTCGATAAAAAATGAAGATAATTTCATGTTGATCTTCAAATATATGTTTTGGCATCTCATTGGATTCGCCTAGGCGAGGCGATTCCAATGAGATATCACAGCATATATTTCAATCTAACCTTATGAAATATCATTTCAAAATACAATTAGGTGCTTCGTATTGCCTACATTCCTGCATTACATTGGGCACAGGGCCCCAGGTGGCGGGGCTGAAGCCCCAAAGCCCACCCCAAGGATCCGGGGCTGCAGATTGTAGGATTCAATGTTGACCTGAGTGAGTAGGTACTGCTGTATGTGTATGGTATTTGTAAACAATTTTTGTCGAAGCAAGATCATTGATATAAATTAGATTCCTATCACCAAAAAATGAAAGCTTGGTCGAATTAATCGCTGCTCACTTATACCCCGCCTTATGAAACATGAATAAAAAACAACAACCTGAAATAAATTAATGTGGATGTTTAAAAACAAACCGATCGAGTAATACACCCAGCTACATATCAAAATAGTGCAGTCAAAGACGTGGCAATCTATCAACTAATTTGTTAAAGCCTAGAATTAACCTACCCAAATATCAAAAGGAAATGACTGTATATTAAAACATTTTGTTTACTGTCAAATCCTATTACATCTGATAGTATATTTTAAAATATGTATGTAATCTGTATTTAATAAAATTTCGTTTCAACAATTGCAAAAGTTCAATTAAATCATACTGGCATGTATGTAATCTGTATTTAATAAAACATCGTTTCAACAATTGCAAAAGTTCAATTTAATCATACTGGCAATATCAGCGAATAAATACGAATAAATGCGGTTCCTCAATCTTACATGTCGTTATGTCCGTTTGTCACTGGTCTTTGGCAATGTGATCACCTGAATAGATGCCCATTTTTGCTATCTGTTTTGTTTTGTTTTGAAACTTAAAATAGAAAAAGGTAAAAATAGATGTTGCTGCTGTTTACCATTAGGGTAGCCGAATAATCATCTGGTTCGTTCGATTTACCGTGCGTGCTATTCGTGATTTTTTTTCAGTTGGTGGGTGTGTTTCTTTCCCGTTAGGTTTTGAGGTTGGGAAGTGGGTTTGATTGTACGAATTCCAGAACGTTGCCTACCATTTTTAATTTAGACGCAAAGACATCCTTTTTTCTAAGTCTGTGACCTTCACTTAGGATCAGCAGTAACAACGAATATAACTCTCCTATACTAGTCAAAGCACTTAGATATGTAGCCTATGCTATATTTACATAATTTGAATAAAATACTGTTTAAACCAAAGCACTTAGATGAACACTTAGATGAACACTTAGGGGACCTCCATACGAGCCGAACTACCAACTAATTGTGTGCACCGCGGTGGAGGGTGAGGGTGAAGGTTTGGGCCCAGTAAAACCGGTTTAAACCCCCAGTAATTATTACTGACCGTCCCAAGGCGGTACTTTCGTTGCGTTTGCATTTGTTTTATCTTCGGTGCTGTTTAATTTATTGTGTTCTCATTTTAACCCTTCTATAATAAAAATAGAAAATAGGTAAAAATAGTTGTTAAATGTTTTTCATATAATTTGCTTCGTCTGTTGTAACCCTTCTGTTGGTCTAAATTATTTAGTTCAGTAAAGATAGCTGAGTTGCCACCTATTTGGGAAAGAGCTGCTGACTCGGCTTATCACTTGTAATTTATTGTTTGTTGGGATGTCTTTGTCAGTCTTTCCCTTTCATGTTTGGGATAGGGTTTGGGATCTGATTTATTCAGTCAGTTCCTGAAGTGTAGTTACTCTTTAAATATGCTCTGGTAAAGATTTTCAGAAGGAAAAAAAGATTTAAACCCAAAACCTTAACAAAAACCTTAACGCAAATGGCATACAAATGTCCTAGCCTGTTTTGTTGACCTCAAATCCACAACAGCACTCAGACAATGCAAAGCAAATCAATATCCATCCTGTACTATGCTAAGCACATATAAACACGCTCTAGTGAGGACTCTTTTGAGTCTTTATCTCTGATTCAGCACAGGTCTAATCCATGTTTTTGTGTTTTCTGTGATGATTCATTGATGGGTAAGGAAACCTCCGTACGGTCCAAACAGCTAATAAATGTTTCGAACCAGCCCAGAAGCAGAGGGGGGGGGGGCGGATTTGGATCCAGTTAAACTAGTTTAAGCTCCCCCATCCCTCAGTTATCTTTTATTGACCGTTTACAGGCGGTACGTCTGTTGTGGTTCCTCAATGTTACATGTTGATATGTCCGCTTATCTATGGTTTTTAGCAGAATAGTTGCCCATTCTGCTTTCTGTTTTGTTTTGTATTGTATTTTAAAATGGAAAAGAGGTAAAAATAGAAGTTCTTCTGTTTTCAGTTAGGGAAGGTGACCGACCAATAAGCTGGAAAACACCTGCTCTTTCGGCTTACCGTGCGTGTTTTCCGTGAAATTTTCTTAATTTATGCGTGTGTGCTTCTTTCCCTTTTGGTTTTGAGGGCAGGATATGGGATATGATTGTATTTATTTCTGATCATCATTTCCTTTCGTTTTACTGTTGAAGAAAACAAAAATAGAAAACAACTGAATTTCGTAAAAGTTTACGTTTGTTGGTTATTATCAGTGTCACGAATTATTAGTTCTAACAGCGACAGTCTGTTATGTATGCGCATCCCGTTTGATAAAGATGTTCAGTGGTGACCCCATAAAATCAGCATTGCGACACTTGTTAATCTGACAGTGTAGTAAAATTTATATTACCAATCGAAAGGGCATAAACGAAACCTTCCTTGATTGGTTATATCCTAGATATGTGCCGCGACACGAGAAAACCAACAATGTGATTGTGCGCCCAGTGCAGGCTCAGATCAGCCTGACCATCCGCCCAGTCTGATCAGACTCTTTGCTAAGCGCTTAAAGGGTAGCTAAGGGTCTAAGCTACCTCCGTGCGTATGCCCAGGCTGATCTGAGTCTGCGCTGGGTGCACAACCACTTTTTAGGTTTTCTCGTGTCGCGGCTCATATGTCTACAGATCAAGTCAGTAAAGTCAAGGTAATATCCAATTACAGAGACGTAGCACGTAGTAGAAACCAAATCGAAGTATTTACACTTGTCGCTGACGTTTTCCTCTGATAAAGCTATTTCTAGCGACCGTCGTCATCTGCAGATGATAGTCGCCCGCGTGCTGTTACGTTGGACAAACGTCGTGGTAACTCAGTGATTTGATTGGACGTCATTACGTTTGAATGGTGTCCAGCTATCATGGTAAATGCAGTTTGACGTAAAGATAGACCCCGGCCATTAAAATATTTCTTGACTGAAATTATTGCACCCCGACCACCGCTTCCCGCCCCCTATTGTACCAATTTTAATAAGTAACAAACATTCCTATAGAATTTTTAAGCGTAATATAAACGTACGTTTACTGAACTGATTGGGACTGATTTCTGTACTTAGATAGACACTGTGGTGGAAACGGCATAAGACCAAACTAGACAAAAAAGCAAGCTTTATTCGTCTGAAACATGTCCTAGTCGGTATCATAAATCTTACTACTTATATTTGATAGAATGACAAAAATCGTTCGACATTATATGATCAAACTAAGAAAGGAAAAAAAATATTCTTATCTCTTACAACTTCCCTATATCTAATTCCATGCCTGTCATTCTGCCTGATTATTGCAAATGAAAATGCTGGGATGACATTATGGTCGTGTCTGCTTTAAGCCGGTCTGTTAGGATTTGTGAAGCGTCTTGGCAGACTCATATTCATTTGGCGTTCACAAACTTAATAATTACGCAACTGTATCAGCGACTTGCAGGAACGCAATTACAAAAGCTGTCAGATAGCAAGACAGACGGTGAAATATAATACACGTGCGATAATGCCAAGATTTTTAAAGATAGACGATTTCCTTAGGGTGCCAAAATGATAAGAAGAAAACATCAGACTGTACATCATTCTATTTGATGTACGTACATTAGTACAATTTCATGATGTTTGCTGTCAGTGTTGCTAAGAGACTGATTTAATGTGACTTCCTGATTGCTTGTTTGGACAACAACCCCCCTCAAAACTTGTGTATGCTCTTAAATCATCAATGTATTGACTGGGGAGGTTGGTGTTGTGAGAGGGTAGTCATACTCTTATTGAGAAGAAAGGTACCACCATCTTTGGTGATCTCTTCTTCGGATGCATTTCGCCGTTGGCTTCAAAACATCATGGCATATGTGTGTCATATGGAAATTTCATTTCAATGAAAATTTCGCGATGTACAAAGTAAGAGCTTTCGAATGATAGCGTAACTCCACTGTAGGACAATATTTTGAACATGTGATGTTCCGCAAGGTACCGAGTGTGTTTAATTAATCCCATGTCATATTCCTGCAACCGTTACTATACGTTTCCTTAATATGAACAGGGTATTGTTTACTACTTTTTTGGGATTACGCTTTTAACATTGTTCTAGCTTTTCTCGTAGCCGCGAACGCGGGTAGCGTGCAACAATATCTTGCCTGTAGTTATAAATAAATTCGTACAGGCAAGGTCCTTTGCAAGCAACGAATACAGTAGAGAAATGAAAATAACAAAATAGGGTTGACAGATTGTGTTTGTGACTAGTTATAAAATGTGTAACACTAGCTACTCGCCATAACATCGGTTTAAGCAGAAATTTATATTCAAAATCACTCTAAATGTACCTTATGATCCTGAAATCCAAAACATATAAATCTGCACTACCTTATACGCGATAATTTACGCGGGGCTCCATTTTCGCGGTATTTCGCGGTAACTTAGAAGACGCAATTATTTAAATTGCGTAATAATTTCATGTTTGTTACAAAATATCTTCAGTAGACACAGTGTCTATATATTTTGTTTCTTTTTGCTTCGGTAAAATCTAGTACTTTTCACTTATGCCAGTTCTTTCATTAACTTCGGCCGCAGGTTGATGAAAGAACTGGCTCAACTGAAAAAGAAGCAATTTTACTTTTCGCACATGTTGATAACCGTGAAAATTAACAAACCGCAAAAATTAATATGACTGTATGTTTTGACCGTAAACCGCGAAAATTTGAACCCGCAAAAAATACCATTATACGGTATTACGAAGAATGGGAAAGCACTTTATGGCCGCCTGTCGAAATTTAACACCAGCTGATGGGTAGATTAATCTGGAGGATCTTACATGAGTGCTCAAGTATTATTTAAAGTATTAAACGAATGGGGAAAAAGATGAGATGCAAGGCTATGCCGCGCAGCTTTTCGGTTTTCCCCAACGAGTTGAAAGTTTAATAAATTCAATAAGTCAGAAGCACGAATGCAAGATTCTATTTATCATATGACACTAAAAATGCATTTTGTTAGCAAATTTTGCACAAAATCGTCACGCTTTCGCCATTAGAAAATGCGACGTTTTATGGACGTCAACGCATAACGTTACGACGTAATTTGCACATTTAAGGTGAGGTGAGAGTAATTGACAAAACACATGATTTTATTCATACTTCCCTGTATTGTACATTTTTAGCTCCTCTTTCAGAAAATGTAATAAAAAGGGGGTGTCGCCGTAGTCGTTTTCAAGATATCTGACCTCGAAAACGTCAAATTTTCCTCATTTTTGACACGACGTTATAATGGCGTTCTATGGAAAACGTACTTTTTTGCACGTCTCTCTTGGATAAAAACCTTCATTCTCAGAAAACAAAACATATTTTTTTTCTTTAAAAACTAACACAGTATGGCCAAATGACAGAAGTTTACATTAAAGCAATAAAAATAGTAGGTCACCGACTTAAGTTTTGAGCTAAAGTGCATAAAATGCCTAGCGTGCTGTCTCTTTAGACTGAAATGTTATCGTCGCGCATGGTGACGTTAACGTTACTTTACTTTTCGCGCCACGTATCAACCGTCGCTTATCGTAGGATCCCGGCAAAATTTGTCTGGGACTTTCGTCACTCATGATTGTCATCCCCGGGAAAGCGGATGTAGTACATTTTCTCTCAATGCATTAGCCGTCTTGGCTAACTTTTCTATAAGAATGACAAAAAAAAAAGGAATCGAAAACATTGCCATTATGTCCCTATACTATTTACAGGCACCCCATTGCACGCAGCATTTCATTATCACATTACCATGGTCCTGATATGACTGAATTACTGTTAAAAAAGACGTAAAATCTCCATTAACCAATCACCCACCCATCCATCCATCCCTCCATCCCGATCTATCTGATAACACCCGAGGAGCCCCGGTAGCTCCGTAGGTTAATCGCTGGCCTGCTGATCTAGCGGCTTCGGATTCGAGAACCGCTGGAGGCGGAACTCTAAAATGCGTGGTCGAAGTGTAGACAGTGATCTGACTTCTCATTTCAATTTCATGAGGCGGTATCGTATGAAATTTGTAATAAAATTATTGCAACAGCAGTTGCAAACTCCAGCTAACATGCTGATGAGAAACCGCCAGAGAAAAGCTTTCCCGCTAGTAGTAACTAGCTATATTTTTTGCAGTTTCTTCTCTACGACACTTTCTATTTCCTTTTAATTTCACCCAGCGCTCAGCCTCTTTGCAGTTTGTAATCAGACCATGTAGTACATGTAATTAAAGAAGCGGACAATGTTGACGCCATCTTGTTTTTCTCAGACGGAACGTTTGACGTCATTACGTAACGTTGCGACAGAAACTGCCGCACGGCGGCGCTGAATTACTCCCACCTCACCTTAATCCACTAGTTGATTATCGTTTTAATGCATGACTTTAATACACTCTCAGATGCGACGTCATATGATACAAATATATAATCAAAAGCTATGTTCTTTGGAAGGCTTAACGAGGAATACACATTATAAGCGTGAAAAAACTCGGTTTGGCTGGGTCTGTTTATGACCAATTATGAAATGCCAGCTATATAATATGCAACACTGGTCACGCCCCTTAGTACTCTCTTTTTAAAACAAATGATCCCAAAGGACCAAGAATATAAATCTTCAATGTGGAAAAGTCTAGAGAGGTTATTACAGGTCGCCACATGGCACTGAACACTAAGTGAAGTGAAGATAGATAAATTCTGAAAAGATAATTAACATTAGAGACTCTTGAATGACAGAGTTGTTTATGATTTACCCAAACTTAAAGCTTCCACAATTTGAAAACATATCCACACCAAGTACGCAGCGAAAGACCGCAATTCGCAATTCTTTCTTGTCTGTAAAAATTGCTGCCACACAGGTTTAGTTTCAGTCTGTTTTGTAAAAAAACAGATGCTCCAAATTCTAACCTCATTATCATCATGGTAGTTCTATATTTTCGCATATTTGCCTCAAAATAAAAATATATGCAATGAAGAGGAACTTAAACAGTCGGATCTCATGGCTTTGTATCTGTATCGTAAAATGCATATTTGGCGTCTTTGAAATCTAGGTCTTACTATTATCATCCTATACTACATTTCACCATTCACTTAACATGTCATAAGCTAGACGCATTTCTTCGCCTCTGTGCTGATTAAAGCGACCTGGAAGTAATATTTTGCCATAAGCTGACTACATGTCATATGAATTGTAAAAAGTAATAATTTGTTCAATTTTATTCATGAGTGCATACTTATTTCCTTGTTTCTCAGGCAAAGTTGAAAGAACAAAATATTTGAAATTAGGGCAAGCTTTTATTTCATGTTCTTTTTCTATTCGTCACACATTAATGAATTTGAAAATCGGGGCTCTAACTGAATGGCGGCACCGGCCTAAACACTATCTGTTAAGTTAATTGGGGAGCTGTTTGTAGCTTGATAAAATGTATTTGGTTTTGCCCATCGGGTTTCACTGTTGGACTTCTTTAGCGTCAGTGTTTTAATGTTGTTCCTGTCTCTGAGTGCTGAGCTTGTTTAAAATCAGAATATATAATTCTGATTCATATGTTTTCTGTTTTTTATCCATTTATTGGTTAGGTTTTGTGCCATGTGGCGGCCGTAAAAAAATTCCCCGTACATCATAATGGTAAAGATTATATACTTTCTGGTCCGTTGGGATGATTTTGGCTCATTCCAGGTCTGTTGTACAATAGAGTTCCGCTGAAGTGTGCAACATTACATTACTGCACACGAACAGACCCAGTTAAACCGAGTGTGCCATTTTGTTTCCTTTGACGGGTTCCTTACAACGAGAGAATCTGCCTTCAGAACTAATGGTATATTTACGAAATCAAAAGAATCTAGTGAAACGGATACGCGCATGTAAAACAAACATTTATAAGTTTTGAAGTACATGTAATATAATACTTCTGGTCAAGGAGATGCGTCTGTTGTTGTTTATCATTTTGTAATAAAGATTTAGCATCCAGTCTGTCGCATAAATAAGTCTGTCGCATAAATAACAATTCAAAGTTTCCTATCACAACAAACCAGGCAGCAGTTCTACATATTTGATGCGCAGCTGAGTTTTACTTAAAATGGATGACATGTCGATAAAGTAGCAGATTAAGCTTGATATAGAATAACCCTAAAGAACACTAATATTTTCAGGGGCGTAGCTAGTGGCGCTAACATGATTCGCACAGCCAGGCTTAAGGCGGCTTGACATGAAATAATATAAGGGTTGAGACCCCAGGATATTGCATATTGTCAGGTCAGTTGCCAGTTGGTATTGACATCTGGCCCATTTTGTAACATATCAGAATGCAAATATGCAGGTGCATGTTGATTTTGCTCAATATTTCTAATTAATGCGAATTTCTAGCTTAAGATTGTACAAAAACAGATGAAGTGAGTTATCTTGGTTTTAGAGAAGATATTAGTTGCTGTCGCTATTTCTGATGGCACTTGTACAATGCATAGGTCTTAATTGGATCTAATGCACTTGGAAATACACTTAGATTTCAAAATGTTGAGCCGCAACACGAGAAAACCAACAATGTGGTAGTGCGCCCAGCGTGAACTCAAGATCAGCCTTGGCATCCGCCCAGACTGATCAGAGTCTTCGTTTACCGCTTAAAGGGTAGCTAAGGGTCTAAACCAGCTCCATGCGGACAGCGATGACGCTGATCAGACTAGGCGGATGCCCAGGCTGATCTGAGTCATCGTTGGGAGCACAACCACTTTGTTGGTTTTCTCGTGTCGCGACTCAAATTATTGAAGGGAGGCAAATCAGAGGATGTTAATTGCTTATAGGCGACCTTTCTTCTAAATCCATTTAAGATCCATTTTTCCTGAAAGTGTATCAACTTACCTGAAAAAAAATCCTCTGTTCAGCTTGATCGAGAACTGTCATTTTATTGCCTGGTAACAAACTGTTTCAGTAAGTTCTAAAAAGTGAAGTCCTTTAAAGCAAGGTATTCACCGAGGGAGACGAACCATAAAACCAAGGTTTCTCGCGCGTCCAGTGTGTCTGCATATGATTGTATCAGCCCCTTGGAATATTTGTAATAACTATGATATTTTGAGCCTCATCTAATGTTATAACATTGAATCCTTCAAGACTTATTTCCATGTCAAATTAAGCCAAAATGTTGAACCAGTAGAATGAAAAAGACACGTTTGGACACCTCTTGCCTGGCATTTTGTCAAGACATGCATAGACGAAATTACAGAACTGTCAAGCGACTTGACAAAGAACGCATTCGGTGAACTTATCAGTTAGACCAATTTTTTACATGCACGAAGAATCAGAGACATCTTTATGCACTTGTGCCAATATAAATTAGTAGTTTTGTGTTATCGTAAACTAAATAATGTGTTATCGTGAACTAAGTAACATCATTTTGGTGGAAAATACGAGGCTGTTATTTGCTGTTTCGTTTCATTATATGTCAGATCTTATGATCTTAAAAATTATAGGCTAGACACTACAAGACATTCATACCACTTTATTAGAAATCCAGCAATAGGATAGGGATCCTGTTTTTATAATTCAGAAGGAAGCTGAAGCGACGTTAATTGGTTATTTAGGCCAATAATCTGACGGTCAGCACTAATGGACGGTTATTAAGACTACTTGTATTGGAATTGATAGTATTACGAAAAAAGATGCATGGTAATAACTATGATCACTTTAATTATGATCTTATACAGGTGGAAAATATGAGAACGGTTGATACTTAACTACTTATGGAAGCCTCTATTAACTTTAAAGGAGGGCTACTGTAAGATATTCATGGTGTTAAGCGTCTTGGGCGCAGCATATCGCCTTTCAGCAACAAAAGCTTAGCGCTTACGTTTGCGAATATTCTTGTTAAATTGCTTCACACGAAATGCAAAGTTGATACCCAAAGATATGTTTAGTCATGTAGCTAGATTTTTTTCTCTTCACTAGCCTTTATACCACACCTTCGACTATTCTCTAGAGTTTGTTACCGTAATTAAAAGTTTATATCTGTCGTCTTTGAAAGCGAACTTTTCTCCATGCCAACTTCAGTGCTACGGTTAGGTGATCTACGACATCGAAAGATGAACTTCTTCCGTAAAAACGGAGTCATAAAGTTTATGTAATAATTTATTGCTTTCGCTAGTTGGCGAGAAAATATTCGGAACAGTTATGTTTCGATACATTTAACTGATAGACGGTCATCGTTCTTAAAAAGGGCATCGTCGACAGTTGTCAAATACGGCATATCACTAATATGTAAAAGTACAGTTGGGCTTAAGTCTTTGGCTCATAGCCAATGACTTTAGCCCAACTGTAATTTTACATATTTTAACTATTCCAAATGAGTTTCAAAGTAGCGCCAATGCTAGTTCTGGCTTTATGCATTCTTTTCCAACAATATCTATTCGGCTAAAATAATACATGATAACTGAAAGTCCTCTTTGACAGTTTGATCGACACGGTTATCGAAAATGTGCTGTTTCGTCTGGATATTAACTTAATGTTTTAGTCGGTGATTTATACGGCCATATATGCTTATCAGGGAGTTTATCAGGGTCGACAATAAAACTCGAACTGTCTCCGACAAACTTTATCGGTGCCGCATATTTTCTGATCACCAATGATAAAGACACTCTTATATAATAAATAGAGGATCTAACACGAGTGGTCATTTCATATGAAATTTACGAAACGAGCCTTCGGCGAGATTCATAAATTTCATATTAAATGACCTCGAGTGTAAGATTCTGTTTATCGTATGACCCTTTAAATTGGGTTTTTAACGCTATTATTACAATACGAAAACGCATTGTTGACATGGCCGTTGTTAATGACATTACGTGTACGCGCCAAAGTGTTAATACACGTTTGGTCATACGATTTTTATGACATAACGTTATCCACTGAATAACAGCGACGTCATATGATAATATGTTTTCCGCGCATTTACATCGGTCGATTTGAACTCTGTCATAACAAATCAGAGATTTCATAAATTCTGTTTTCCTCTAGCTTACATGTCTCATGAGTTAGTCTGTCAGAAACGCTATAACTCAAGTCATGTCGGACGAGAAAATGATACAAATGTATTAAAGCGACAATTATATCTTAGTTCAGCTCAGCAAAGAGATGATTTATTGATTTGTTTGCTTCTGTATCGCTGTTTCCTTTCTATTCGGAGGCGCATTAAAGAACTAACAGTGTACATCAATGTACGAAAAACTCCAGGAAGGTTTGCAGCGGTTCGCAGCACGACAGTATTATGAAATATGTAATATCGAGATAACTGTCTTGAGCAGCGACACGACAAAACCAACAATGTGGTTGGGCACCCAGCGCAGACTCAAATCAGCCTGGACATCAGCCCAGTCTGATTAAGTCTACGCTGTCGGCTTTGAAGTAGCTTAGACCCTTAGCTACTCTTTAAGCACTTAACAAAAAGTTTTGTCAAATTGGGTGGATGCCGAGGCTGATCTGAGTCTGCCCTGGGCACACAACCACATTGTTGTTTTGTCGTGTCGCGGCTCTCTTGTTCAAATGAAAAAAAATGAAAATGGGGTTGTGGTCCGAATATTAACGATTACAATGCATATCAAAAAGAAAAATGAGAAAAAATCGCATTTTACGATTTCCGTATGTCTAAAATCTCTTGTAAGAGTGAGTTTTGATGATTATGTATATGCGTCTACCAGTTGAATAAAAATGGGTATCAAATCAATAGCGATAACCGTCTAGGTGCAAACAACGTTTACACCAATTCTCCACCGATTGCACAAGCTATTCCAACCAAACTGATACAAAATGGATAGGCACAAATAATGACGTTACACAAACACCCTGGAACCGATGATCTATTATTATATTAAAGCAGTATAACAGCAAACTTTCTTTCACTCACACAAAAACAAAAACTGCGGATATCTTTGCAAAAAAAATAATAAATTTTAGAACTGTTTCTTTCTTCATAATATCAGTTATTAAGTTCACTAAGCTCTTGATTTTAAATACGACTTTTTTAGTGTTTTAAATAAGTTAAAATATGTAATAACAGAATTTCAAGAAACGTTTCTGCAGCCAAGGACAAGCTTTTGGTAGCTGCTTTAAACAAACGAACAAAAATAGAAAGAACTTTATTGCACCTGCTTGTTTGCCGGGTGCGACAAAATGACATAAATAATATCAATAAATACTGCGTTTTGCAATTAATATATTTTGTCGAATAGAAAATAAAATTTCAATCACTGCTGCGTCGTATGCTTATCTAAGTTGCCCTGCAAAGTAATTTGAAACATCAATTTTGTTATTGAGTAATCAATGAAAGATCAACTGTATTCTTAGAACGCGCAACTCGATACCAGTTGTAATTTGAATACTAGACAGGAAATTATCGTGAGAAATTCAAGAACCGAAGGAAATGAAAACATCATTCTGTTTGAATGAGTAGTGGAATGATAACATATCGCGAGCTTATCACTGCATTTACATACTGACAGGCTGACCCGAACGACAAAACGTGTCATTCAAATGTCACAGTGGAATAATAAAATGCAACAACTCTATATCTTTATACTTTGAAGGCTATTGAATATACGCGTGACCCTTATTTGTCAGCTGCCCTAGATTCTGAGTGACTCTCCATGTCATAGAGTCATAGATAAGCAAAATTGTAACAATAACTGGAATGCGATTAATAGCAACATATGCATCAAAAATTGGTATAGTTGTAATAACATTGTTAGCAATGATAGTGTAATCCAAATATAGGCTGAAGCAGAACAGAATAGAGCTCTTATCTTATGCTTAGCCTATTTACAGTTCCAAAACTTAGTTGCTGCATATACTGTGAATGAGTTCAAGATATCGTTTGGCGAAGATAGTTTTATTTATAGTGCATCACTAGCCCATTATATCTTAGCTAATATAAATCTCAATTTATGAAATTAAATTCAATCATATCCCATTGCCCACCTTCATAACCACAAGGCAAAGAAGTATGTATATACATAGAGCGACAACAGCTCACGAAAGGGACACACAGTAAGCCGGATTGAGAACTCTTTTGTAGACAGGTGGTCCTTTAGCTACCTAAATTGAAAAACAACACTTACACAATAGGAGAACGAAAGCAAAGTCATACACAACCAGAACAACTAATAGTAAACCTATTTTACTTATTTCCTAATTTAATCTACAAACAAAACAGAAAGCAAAGTAAGCAGTTGTTCAGGTAACCATATTGCAAGATGACCATACGCAAACGGACATAGGAAAAGGTGTCACTGAGATAAACAAAACAGAAAGCAAAGTTGACAGCTGTTCAGGTGAATATCTATAAGACTAGGAGCAAATGGACATAGACACAAGTATCATTGAGATACCAGAACCCCAGAACCGCCTTGAACGGTCAGAAAAAGATCACTGCCGAGTTTGAACTAGATTTATTAGATCCAAACCCTCGCCCTAAGCTTCTGCAATGGTTTAAAACATTTAGTTATCTGTTTGGTCCGCGTGAAAGACTATAAGGCAATAAAACATATGTAACTGTTTTGCGTACCTTAACAAAGCAGTGTTTCTGTTTGTTTATTTCTGTTAGCTTTTTCTGCTACATGTAATGTGTTTATCTTTGACATTTTGTTAATTATGCCAAAGAGGAGGCTACTGTATGTTGGCGGCCACTTATCTCCGAAAATCATTCGGCATTTGTTGTCTTACATAGTGCTGTTACACCCTTTTTCTGTTTACTTTTTTCTTTCTTGCTGTTGTGAGCAGGATATGCAATTTGACTATATTAGGCCCAGAGCATTTTCAGCCATTAATTTCTTAAGTCAGATCAATATATTGCTTTAAACTTTCTATCATCCTTTTAAAGTCTTACTTTTGTCTTCAAAGTGTATTTTCATTATCTAACACGTTATTTTTTTTATCATTTTTTCTAACAAAGATGAAACCTGAAATCGAAACAGTGCACTAATAAGATTGCAGTTTTCAGACATTTTGTCTGTTGTTAGAATTATTTCTGTCATTTCCACTTGACAGTTGATAAATATAAATAGCAGCTGATAACCACAATATAATAAAATGGAATAAGAAACAGATTAAAACCACTTTGACTCAAGCATTGGGTATTATATGCTGCGCATATAAAAGACATTTTACTTTTTCCGTGTAAGATCAATGTTTATTGAACCAAATAAACACCATAAGCGTATTTTCACGAGTGGCTTAGCTTCGCCACTCGCGCAATACTGCTTTTGGGGCTCATTCAGTGAAATAAAACGCTAACAGTGAAAGTCAAATGTTCTGTTTCTTTTATGCTCCAATATAGCAATAATTCACTTTATTCCAATGTGTCAGCCATCACGACAGAGACACAAAGGTAAATAGGAAAATCCTCAAGAACTGACATAATTCAATCCCAGAACCCACCAAGACACCAATTGAGAGAAAAAAAAAACAACAAGAGGACCATTGGTCCTGTAGCTCACCCGAGTCCATTCAGCCTCAGTACTCAAGGGTAAGTTACTCTAAGGCCATCAGTCAACTGGTTCTGGAGAAAAAGATTTTTAAAGGTTTTAACCATATATAGGCATGGAGGACATGTTGGTCATGTGACCTGGACATTTGAAAAAAAATTCTTTCCCTCAACCCCCTGGAGGCTCTATATGAAGTTTGGTTTCAAAACTGGCCCAGGGGCTTTTGAGGAGATGGTTTGATATTGTCAAAATGACAGATTTCTGGGTCAAAAGTCAAAGAATGACCTTGATCTCTTGTACTCATAAATCTTCATGTACTCATTAAGATGACTGTAGATATCAATTTTTAGGCATAAATCTTCAAAACTTTCCATGAAATCTAATGTTCTAGCATTTCCCACATTTGACCTTGCCGTAAAATAGCCAAGGTCAACCCAAGGTCATCTTTTGAACAATCTTGATAGTACTGTAGATCCCAATGCTACATACCAAGCTTCAAGGCCGTCGGTCAATTGGTTCTGGAGAAGAAGATTTTTAAATGTTTTTTCCACATATGGGCCTGGCGGCCATGTTGGTCATGTGACCTGGACCGTTTGAACTAATTTTCATTCCCTCAAACCCCTGGAGGCTCTATATGAAATTGGTTACAATTGGCCCAGTTGTTTTTGAGGAGATTGTTTGATATTGTCAAAATATGAGAGATCTGGGTCAAAGAATGACCTTGACCTCTTGT
Source organism: Ctena decussata (assembly GCA_963989385.1). Taxonomy (NCBI): domain Eukaryota; kingdom Metazoa; phylum Mollusca; class Bivalvia; order Lucinida; family Lucinidae; genus Ctena; species Ctena decussata. The sequence continues at coordinate 73,122,613 of OZ022512.1, forward strand.
ACTCACAAATCTTCATGTACTCATTAAGATAACTGTATATACCAATTTTAGGCATAAATCTTAAGAACTTTCCATGAAATCTTATGTTCTAGCATTTTCCCACATTTGACCTTGCCGTAAAAAAGTTCAAGGTCAACCAAAGGTCATAATTTGAACAACCTTGATAGTACTCGAGTACCTAAAGCTACATACCAAGTTTCAAGGCCATCGGTCAATTGGTTCTGGAGAAGAAGATTTTCAAATTTTTTTACCATATTTGGGCATGGCAGCCATATTGGTCATGTGACCTGGACCGTATGAATAAGTTTTTGTTCCCTCAACTCCTGGAGGCTCTATATGAAATTTGGTTTTAATTGGCCCAGGGGCTTTTGAGGAGATTGTTTGGAATTGTCAAAATATGAGAGTTCTGGGTCAAAGGTCAAAGAATGACCTTGACCTCTTGTACTCATAAATCTTCATGTCCTCATTAAGATGACTGTAGATACAAATTTTTAGCCCAAAATTTTCAACAGTTTCCAAGATATCTTATGTTCTAGCATTTTGCCATAGAAAAGCACAAGGTAGAAAATTTGACCTTACCGTAAAAAAGGTCAAGGTCAACCTAAGGTCATAATTTGAACAATCTTGGTAGTACTTGCGTACCTGATGCTACATACCAAGTTTCAAGGCCATCGGCCTACTGGTTCTGGAGGAGAAGATTTTTTTAGGTTTTTACCATATATGGGCATGGCGGCCATGTTGGTCATGTGACCAGGACCGTTTGAACAATTTTTCGTTCCTAAGGTCCCAGGAGGCTACATATGAAATTTGGTTACAATTGGCCCAGTGGTTTTAGAGGAGAAGTCGTTTGAAAATGTTGACCGACGGACGGACGGACGGACGACGACGGACGACGGAGCCTGACCATACTATAAGCTCCCCCGGAGCCTCTGGCTCAGGTGAGCTAAAAAAAAAAATACAAAAATAGTCACCACCAAAGACATCGTCAGCGGCAGCCAGGTGAACAGCCATTTCCCATGTAGGTGGTCACCGGTCTAGCCTTTACATCACATACAATATATATGTATCAATATCAGCCGTACCAACAAACAACACATAAAACAACCAAGAAAGAAATAGAGTCTGCTTCCCTGGACGACGATCCTGTTCCAAAGCTAGGTCTTCTCCCTAATGCTACCAAAGTCTTCCCTGACAGAGTTCATTTTATATAGAAGGTTGACAATATTGAAAATGGCAGCCGTGTTTCCCCAGTAGGCGCATTCATTTACATGTACCTTAATGAGTGCGGAAATAAAACTAACGGAAAAAAATTATTGTCTCGACAACGCGTTTTGGTTATCAGTTTTTCAAATCGTCATGATCAATTTTTTTAATTCTCATTACTCAAAGGCAGCATTAAAATTTAGTAAAGTGTCCAATATTACACGGGTATGCGACTGATTAAAACAATTTTGAATGATTATAATTATCTCTACCATATATATATATACCTGTATGAGTATAATACGCGTTGCAAATCAGATTTTTGTTTAGCAGTTAACACAACTCAAATGGCTTATGTCCTTCTGACGCTGAATGACAAACACTATCTCCTACTTATCGTGTTGATGTGTTGCTCATAATCGATTTCCTTTTACAAACAAATATTTATTTGTAGTCTAAATATATAAAAAAAAATCAAAAAGCGGAAAAAGAAGAAGAACTACAACTGCAACAACACCACCACCACCAACAACAAAATAATTAAAGTTTCAGTTTGCTTGTTCCCCAAAACATATATAATGATGGTATCTAACAAGGCTAAATTCCTAAACCACTCCCGGCTCCTCCGCAAGATACAGAAAGAAAAGGAAGCAGTTGAAAGGAAAGAAGATGAAATGCAGGGGAGGAGGACGAGAGAAATATTCACAATGGTACTGAACAACACCGTTTGTATAACAGACCCACTCAGGCTAATAAGCGGAAGAGATTAAAATCTTAAAACAGTTCCTTCAAGAGCAGAGAAAACATACAGAAGTAGGAACATGGGCCAGACTACGTAGTTTCGGCTAATAAAGCCTCGTCAGTGACCCTGACAATATCTGGTGACGAAACCAGAAAAAAAGCATACTGTAATTTCTTAATTTTAATTGGGCTGTCGATTCAAACACTGATTAGTTTCAAAAGGATCCAAAAAATATAAAAGACGATGATCTAGAATAATAGTCTTCATCGATCTCAAATGTTAGATTTCTCAGAATCTATCCTCTGATCTCAAAGGATGTAAATGAAATATAATCTGCACTATGGAGAAACTGAAGAACCACCTTGGAACGGTGATGTTTAATATGTGTGTGTAAAATCATTGTACACGGAACATGTGAGTGTCTTTATTAGGCTGGAGGAAACAAGACAGACGGATAGAAACATAAAAAATTTCCCGCTGCATAATTAACGTTTAGTAATACAAAGCACAAGCACGTGTTGTATCTTGAAGATAGCTGCCCCAGGAAATTAGTTCACCAATATAACTGACTTCTTAATATGACAAAAAGTATTCCTCATGCAGTCAATAGCAGAATGACAAATTGTCTTTGACTTGGGAAGTATAGTTGTAATAAGGAGCTAATGAAAGCTTAAAGACACCTCCACTTCTTTTGAAAACATGATAAAGAGCATTCTCTGTGTCATATCAATAAATTAAATACCATTGAAGCAAATAGGCTTAAGTAATGGAATGTTACAGCACCTCAATGATAGATTAAGTGTCTGTTGTCAGAAATTCGTTATTCTTCCTTTCATTTGTGTCTCACATTTTCGGCCGGGCCGGGTGGCGCAATCGGTAGGGCACCTGACTCGTAAGTCAGAGGTCCTGGGTTCGAATCCCGGTCTGGCCACATACTTTCGTTTCTCCTTCCGCTGCTTCAAGAAGGGCAGTTGTCAGTTACTGGCGAAAGTATGTGCACTTAGTACTGGTTAACCGCTTAGGAGGCCTAAGCCTGCCCAGGAATAGTGTGGTTAGGTTAACTGACCGTCCCGACATGACCTTAGTTGTTTACCGTGGACGTTAAGCATCAAATCAACCAACCAACCAACTCACATTTTCTTTTCTTCTACTAGTGTATTGAAAGAATGAACCGCGACATGAGAAAACCAACAAACTGGTTGTGCGGCCAGTGCAGACTCAGATCAGCCCGGGCATCCGCCCAGTCTGATCAGAGTCTACGCACTCCCCATTGAGGTAGCTTAGACCCTTAGCTACCCTTTAAGTCCTCAGCAAAGAGTCTGGTCAGACTAGGCAGGTGCTCAGTCTGATCTGAGTCTGCGCTGGGCGCACAACAACTTTGTTGGTTTTCTCGTGTCGCGGCTTAAATGAAGTTTTTGATTGTACCCTTTGTTTGATAACTCATTCTACCTATGGTCGATCACTTCATTGAAACAAACAGTAATAAATTAAAAAATATTGCCCAAAGTAAAGCTGTCATTATTATGATATTAACGTACTTGCCTTTTGTTTTGTTTTGTTTTGTAATTAAAATAAAAAAAAATAAGTAAAAATAGATGTTGATGCTGTTATTGGGGTAGCTCAATGACCATCTGTTTGGGAAAGAGCTGCTCATTCGCTTTACTTTGCGTGTCTTTTGTAACCTTGTATCAATTTCTGCGTTTATGTGCTTCTTTCTCTATTGGTTTTGAGAGGGGAATATGGGATTTGATTGTATTAATTCCTGATCATTGATCATTGTCTATCTTTTTACTTCGCAACGTCCGAAAGAAAAGTAATTCCTATACGTATCAGATGATTTTCAACAAAAATATCCTGTTCACATAGAGGATCAATTAAATCAGATAGTCATATCTCTTTAAAACGGCACTCAATATTGTACCAAAACGGTACAATATACAGTCGTCAGTTTCACTAGCACCATTTGAAAGTATTTTTCCGTCCCTAAATCGGCCATCGCAGTTTATTGCCGCACAAAATTGGATGTAAAATTAAGTCATTATTATGATAGTCATTAGATAAACGCAGCTTAAAACGCTTGCTTATGGTGCATAGAAGTAAAACGTGAAAGGTGAAAACGTGAAATGTATATTATAAAGGGGGTAAGTCATCAGGGGCCTAAACTGACGGTTGTACAGGTCGCTTAGTATCGAAAATTTAAGATATCAAGGACCAGAAATAATTAATACTTAATATACTTAATTTCAAGAAAATCCCTCAAGCGGTCTAGGAGTAGTTGCGATAACAAACTTTTTTTTACAAAAAATATAAAAGGGACATAACTAAGCAGGCAAATGTTTCCGGGAAAAATTGGAAAACACGGGTCAACTATTTTCTTATGTTGCATCTATGAACCAAATTTGAATAAAATTAAAGCAAAAATGACTAAAATAAACCCCAAAATTAGGACAAAAATGTCGAAAAGGGGCAGAACTCAATATGTGTTCACATACTTAATTTCAAGAAAATCGGTCATTCGGTCTAGGAAGAGTTGCGATAACAAACTTGATTGTATAGAATCCCTGAGGACATGAATGAGCGGGAAGGCTTTTTAGGATCATCGAACGCCCCTTCCATAAGAGATCTAATAGTCAAAGTCAAAAGATAAGCAATGATCAGGAACTAATGAAATCAGACCCCAAATTCTGCCCTCTAAACCAAAAGGGAAAGAACCATAATGTTGAAAGCTACATGTATTCACGAAAGGTGAACATGGTAAACTGAATAAACATCTCTTTCTAAGACGGGTTGTTATTCAGTTTCTCCAATTAAACCGCCGAAAAGTAAGTACATTATACCTGTAATACAACGAGCTATTAATGTTGGTCAAGTAATGACCTAAAGAAACAGGGTTATTAAGGCACGAACGGTAAACAGAATGAACAGCTCTTTCCCAGGGGCCACAATCATGCCATCACAAGAAGACTGAACGTAAAAGCATGTAGTAAAACAACATATGTAATCAGCTATAGAGAAAGAATAATTGAACAAAACATAAAACGGTTTGAAAAACATGTCCGTACCAGATTCAGTGGCACGGTTCTATAATGACCTTGAAATGCGTCGAACAAGGCTTAACAGTAAAAGACAGCTATTGCATCTATTGAACACTATAATCACCTTCAATTGAAACATTGGATATGCGCTAATCAGACTATAGGAAATTGTCTTGCTAATTTCACAAGCCGAAGGAAATGAAAAATATTCACTTTGAATGACTGGTGGAATGAAATGTATTATTGACGAATGCAACATTTGCATAACGTCTGTTAGAATAAGAATTAGATTGCCAACTTGTAATTAAAAACAAAGTCATGCAGCGGAATACAATCTTTATGTAGGTAACGTTTTCTTCTTTGGCAAGCAAGCAATGTGGTCAGTAAAAATAAAAAATAATGAAATTAACTAGAAATGGTTTTCAGAGAAAACTGATGTCCCCCCCCCCCCCACAAGCCCATTTCCCATCCCCTCTGAAAAAAAGCCAGTACAAATAAAATTTCTATGCAATTTTGGATACAATCCATCCTCTACTTCTAAAGGTATCCTATATCGAAGACTGTGTCCTTGAAAAATGGGTCAAGGTCATCAACTTTAAAAAATAGTCACAGTCATCAACTTCTAAGCATGTCTTAAACCTGTCGCAACGATATATTCATGTCTAATGCATATCTGTCAGCTGGTTAAGATATCTCATTTTTTAAAAAAAATACACATTTTTAAGTTAGCTTTTGACCTTAAAAATGGGGACAAGGTCATCAAAACACACTATGAAAGTAAAGTGGAAATCAAGTCAAAGCCTAATGAGATATATCAGTTTTAGTGGAATTTTCACATATCTAAGTCCTCCTGTGACCTTGGAAACGAAGTCAAGGTCACCAAAAGCTAATCAGCTGTTAAGCTACTCATAGTGATGTATCCATGCAATTTAGGTGACATACTATGTACTCGTTCGTGAGATATTATGGGTAAAGAAATTGTCATATAAGTACTCCAGTGACCTTTAAAATGAGGTCAAGATCACTAAAATCTAAACAGCTCTTAATCTTGTCCCAATGATGTATCCATGTAAGTTTGGAGAAATTCCATCCATTGGTTCAGGAGATATTGTGGGTACAAGAAATTGTCATCTAAGTCGTCCTCCAGCGACCTTGAAAATAAAGTCATAGTCACCAAAATCTAATCAGCTCTTAAGCTTATCCCAATAATACATCCATGCAAATTTTGTGAAATTCCATTTATTGGTTTAAGAGATATCGCGCGTACAAGAAACTGTCAGGCCGACGCTCGGGATCCGCACTGAAAACAATATGCCCTCCTCTCACCTTTGGTGGGGGGAACATAATAAGACGCACACTCTGGAGCGAGTAGAGTTAACATATCGACAGGGTCACAAAAACAGCAAACACCAAGGTCCGAGGTTATGAAACTTGAGTACAATCTCAAACTCAAAATAAAGCACTGATTGGCTGCTTCCGAGCACATGCTCGGAAGCAGCTAATCAGTGTGCTTTATTTTGAGTTTGAGACTATTGAGTTTATTCTTATTTTTTATAGCCTCGAATTCTATTCTTGGGGCATGACCTCAAACCCTTGTAGTGAAGAGCCGAAGTAAAAACATTCAAAGTACAAAATCATAAATCCGAATTCACATGCTCGGAAACAGCCAATCAATGTGCTTTATTTTGAGTGTGAGATTATTCTCAACTTTTATAGCCTCGAACCCTTGCTCCGATTCTTGGGGCATGACCTCAAACCCTTGTAGTGAAGAGCCAAAGTAAAAGCGTTCAAAGTACCAAAATCATAAATCCAAACTCACATGCTCGGAAGCAGCCAATCAGTGTGCTTTATTTTGAGTGTGAGATTATTCTCAACTTTTATAGCCTCGAACCCTGGCTTCGATTCTTGGGGCATGAGCTCAAATCCTTGTACGGAAGAGCCAAAGTAAAAGCGTTCAAAATACCAAAATCATAAATCCGAACTCATAAAACAATTGAAACACCGACAAGTCCGAAATATTATATTTAGATATACAGATGGAAGTGTGAACCGATGCATCACCTGCCTATTATAATAGACCAGCAATGTCCATGCATCTGCTTATACATTCTTTACATGGTTCGGTCCAGACTGGGTATTATCTTTCAGTCTGGAGCCTCCATCATAAAGATCAAAAGCAAGAATGTGAGATGGTACTTGGTGGAGTTGTTAGATTAACACCACCTGGTAAAAATAGCAGCAATGGCTCATCGATGCTGAATCGAGACGATCAAAGATACTGCTAACTCTTTTGTATAAAGTTAATCAGGATCTGCTTTAATCCCTCTTGCCGACTATCTGACTCTTTCGTCCGCAAGAATTAGATCAGCTCCCTAAAAAGTATGGTAAACATTTCAGCATATTGGCCGCCTTGTTAATTTATTAATTACCATTTAAAAGCGATGCTTCTTTTTAGGTTCTCCCTTGTCTATGCATCTGTTTGTCATGCCAACTTCTTTGTTTAATTCACGACTTAGTGCTTTCCGGAGAGGGGGGGGGGGGAGGGCCTTACACGGTGCGAACCTGTCAGGGAAAATTGTTTTTTTAGCATATGATCCGCGACACGAGAAAACCAACAAAGTGGTTGTGTGCCCACTGCAGACGCAGACCAGTTTGCGAATCCACCTAGCCAGATCAAAGTCTTTACTGTGGGGTTAAAGGGTAGCTTAGGGTCTAAGCTAGCTTTATGCGGACAGCGAAGAATCTGATCAGACTGGGCGGGTGCCCAGGCTGATCTGAGTCTGCGCTGAATGCACGACCTCTTTGTTGGTTTTCTCGTGTCGGGGCTCATATGTGTTGTTGTATATTTAGTGTTCTGTCTCTCTGATCGTTGGTTGTGGTAAATATACTTAGCAAAAATAAAAACTTGACCATTGCTTTTTTTCATCCTACGGTAGTCGGGAAAAAGTTAGACATGGACTTTCCTTTATGGTCGATGTACCTGTTTTCGGGGTGCGCCAGAATTCGGGGTATTATGATAGATTATACCGCTTTCTTGTCAGGGCCATCTAAAGATGATTATTTTTTGTAAAAAGAAAGTTGAATCAGTATGTTTCATCATTCACTAACTGACGCGCGACAGCACGTTAGTTGTGACGTCATCCATGACGTTATCGTTGGTGACCGTGGAAACGGCCATATTGGAAACACTGTAAAGCTTATGGAAAGTACCGCCGAAGATGACACGGTGTTTTAATCAATTATGAACTTTTTTCTGATAATCCAAAGATCGTTTCTACAGCCTAAATAATTGCAGGTCTCATGAAAACAGTTGTTATCATAAGGATCAGCAGCTGATGCATTTTGAAGCCGACTTCTTTAACATATCCCGAAAACTGGGGCAGTTTCGGGGAGCAGATTCAGCCGAGCATCTATGTGGAGTTGATGAAATATGTAAACATGGCGACATGCGGACATGAAATGTAAGTTACAAATTACTTTACACATATTTTTATGTACACACTGACCATCAGTTTTTGATTTTTGTTTATCACACAGTTTTTATGTTGCGAGCAAATGTTAATACCCCGAAAACTGGTACAGCCATCATAATTTAAGAAAAAGTCATCATTCTGTAATATCATAGTTACACGAAATTCAAGATTCTTTAGATACAGCAAAATTGAGGCTATTGTAAACGTCACAAGGGTACTTTTCTGTTTTCTGTGTTCAAAATGAAACAATTTCCGAATTTAAGATTATTAAAGTATATTTAAATGATAAAAAATCTGTTGGCAATGCCCTTCAATTATGAAATTCGGTCTGTATAAACTCATAAGCTAAAATGATGCCGATGCACGGTCGACTAGGAGTCTGTGACGACCAGACGAAAAACCTCATTCCAAACCATTTTGAAGTCAGAATTTCAGTTTCAATGGAATTCCCATTACACATCTAAGTCTTTATGACAGTTTAAGAAATGGCTTTCAAATAAATTTAGTAATAAAGACAGTGAGTTTGCAAGACAATCAAACAAATCTCGAAGAAAATAACAAAAAAGATGCATTGGTATAGAAGAGATGGCATTTAAAAAATCTCTATATGTTTAATTCAAAGGGAGATAACCTGAAAGTTTTGAAACTTTAAACGTTGTTTTCAGGTAGTGATTACAATTAACATAAGCGTTTAAAGTGTTTTCCGTGCGTACTGGAAATACTGTTTATTGCGTGTAAGAGAACTTTCTTCTTCACATCCGCAACTTAAAGTTCTATTCTGGATTTTACTAACAGCTATCCCTCTCTCCACAACTCTTTCTAAGTGCCAATCAAAATCGTGCGTAGCGGGCGAGACTGCGGAGTGACCTATAAACCACCCGCAACTCCACCGCAACACGAAAAGCAAACAATGGCAACTACTAACAAACTGGCCACAAACTTAATCAACTCCACTGCTTGGTTTTAAGGGAGCATAACGAGTAAAAGTTATGTCATTTTTGGAAATAATCAAAATTGCAAAACAACTTATCATTCCCCAATAGTGCAGACGACCCACTTCCCCACTTAGGACTAGGAAACTTTGCTAAGAGCCGGAACCAATCAACACAAACCTGACCCCAAACGAGACCAAAGCACAGTATAGGCCAAACTTAAAGGCCCATACATAATGCAGCTCACTTTACGACGGGATTTCAAAATTCTGAAACTTACATATATTGCACAACAACGGCTCTAATCTTGAAAATGTGCAATATACCAGGCCAAGTTTCGCCCTAGGGTGCAACTAAGGCCCGTTACCCCGGCCTATCCCTCAGCACACAATAGACAAAGGCAAGTGAACCTCAAACACACTGCCACAGATTAACTCATAAGCCCCAGGAGACCTAGACAGGTCCCCATTACGCACCAACCCACCACAGCGGCCACGGAGGACGGCGGACTTGGAACGGATAGTGTCACGTGGAGCTGAAAGATGAGTCAACAACGGGCCTCTCTTTTCCTGGACCCCTGCCTGCTTGGATGACGCACAGACAATAATAAGCAAAAAATGTAAACACCAAGCGACGACTGGACAGACCGATGGAACCCACGTACGATTGACTATTGACAGACGGGGCTGGGGGCTCGCTGTGCCTTAATGGTTACGTACCAAGGGACCCCTCCCAGCCGACGGCCTGCGACGCAGGCAAACTGAAACACACACATATTCTGGATTATTAAAAGAGGAATAAAGTAGATAACTCCTACAGAACAAGATGTTACCAATAATTTTTCATGATTTAAGCAATCAGACGTGTGTTCAACTCGAAAAAATCCATATATACATTACAAATTTGCTAGGTTGGCCGGAATTAAGAAATAAAAACCGTCAAGTTTTTATTTTTGTTCAGTATAGTACTGACTGTAAAGCTGCCAGTTCCCTGGCAGACTGTAGTCATCTCTACGCGTCTGCCGAAATCGCCTGTTAAAGTAACTATCAAACGGACCTTACCATATGTTTCATGATACGTTCTTAGTTTAGATATATTTGTTTTCGTAGAGACAGCAATTTAGTCGAATCCATAAAGATGTAACACATCGGAAGTACAAGACGGCATTAATTTGAGCCGCGACGCAAGAAAAACCAACAATGCGGTTGTGCGTCCAGCGCAGACTCGGATCAGCCTGGACATCCACCCAGTTTGATCAGACTCTTCCTTTAGTGCTCAAAGGGTAGCTAAGGGTCTAAGCTACATCCATGTGAACAGCGAAGACTCTGATCAGACTGGGCGGATGCCCAGGCTGATCTGAGTCTGCGCTGGGCGCACAACCATATTGTTGGTTTTCCCGTGTCGTGGCTCATTTGATGTTATTCATCCACGCCATCACGCAACTATTGATGTCGGTATTAAGGTGTAACGATACACATTCAAGGAAGAACACTCATATATATTTATTACTCCCTTTGAACCAAAGTTATTCATAAAGTAAAGAATTTGCTCCCTAAAAGAGCAGATAATTTGCTTTACAGTAGCTGCCATTTGCGACGTGATTTATTCATCATGGAGCAAATTCATGATTGTATTATTATATTGTATCAAACTTGTCCCCGTTAAAACAAATTAGCGGGGAACCAGCGAGTTGTATCCATAAACCTTAAGTACACTGATATTTTCTTTATGTGCATCCTTTAAGTATAGCAAGACAAGTTTGACAGCTAGAGCTAATATGATAATTGTGTAATACTTCCTCAATTTAGATATATCTGTTTTCTGCGAGACAGCAATTCAATCGAACATAAAGATGCTGCGGCCTTAAATACAAGCAGACCATTAATTTGATGTTATTCATCTACAAACTCACGCAACTAACAGAACCGATGTTTAAAGTATATAGACCAATGCCTACATAGACCACGTTGATTTTTCTCCTTCTGACAGAGAGCTGTTCGTAAAGAACGTATCTAATACTATCAGAGAGTAAATTTCTTTCTGATTTTGAAAAATGAACTTCTTCTTTCTGATGTTTATCGAAGTATAAACTACATTGGGTCGCGTGCAAAGTAAGTGAACAACATTGCTATTGACCCGATGTAGTTTTATACTTCGATAAACACCAGAAAAGACCCGATGTAGTTTTATACTTCGATAAACACCAGAAAAGTTAAGTTAATTGCTTATATTTACATTCTTTTCTATCTAATTTGCGTAAGGGGCAACAGTTGAAGCAGAAAAATATTTATACGCAGTTTTTCGACTAAAAGCGGAAAAGTTTCAACAACGTCATAACGTCGCCTACGTCCAATCAGATAGGAGAATCATGGTTTATTTCGACTTCACTATATGTCATGTAACTAAGCGCGAACCGATGTAGTTATTAAAGTTTAATAATGGTTTACCTTAGGGCTTTTAAATAAGTGCACGGATAATGTGCATACATGTATTAGCCGCGACACGAGAAAACCAACAAAGTACTTGTGTGGCCAGCGCAGACTCGGATCAGCCTGGGCATCCACCCATTCTGATCAGAGTCTTCGCTGTTAGCATGAAGGTAGCTTAGACCTTTAGCTATCCTTTAAGCATAATAGGGAAGACTCTGATCAGACTGGGCTAATGCCCAGGCTGATATGAGTGTGCGCACGGCGCATAACCGAGAAATATGAAAATGCTCTGAAACCGACACAGTCAATTAGATGAGGAGGCAACGATCAGGAGTCAACACAACCGATTCCACTTACCAAAATGAGAAAGAAATCAAATAAAGAGGGCACACAAAGCAAAATGAGCCAAGCGGAAAACCGAAAGGTCAGGCTTTCCAAGCATATGGAAATGGAACTACCGTAAACGCGATAAATTTCGCGGTGTTCCATTTTTCGGGGTATTTCGCGGTAACTTAGAAACCGCGAATTTAAAAATCGCGAAAGAATTTATGTCTCTTACAAACAAAAACTTCAGTAAACACAGTAGCTACATATTTTGTTTCTGTTTGTTTCGGTAAATTCTGGTACTTTTCAGTTGAGCCAGTTATTTCATTAACCTGCGGCTGGGCCGCAGGCAGATGAAAGAACTGGCCCAACTGAAAAAGAAGCAATTTTAGCTTTCGCGCATGTTTATAACCGCAAAAATTAAAAATCGCGAAAATTAATGTTTATGTTTTTGACCCTAAACCGCGAAAATTTGATCCCGCGAAAATTACCACACATACGGTATCTCAAATAATGAATAGCATATAAAATGAATCCTGAAGGAAGATTCCCTGGAAGCACGGTCACTTCAGACAACCAAAAATACCAGACTCATTTACTTGAGCCAGTTCCTGTGCGGTACTGGAGTATTGTAAAACTGTCTAAGCCTCTCCCTCTTTTCCAAAATGACTTACATCTGATTACAATGTATTCCAGTATAATGGCGGTGTTAGTCGTTGCCTTTCGAAATGAGCAGAAAAGTTTGAATTAGAAATGGATATTGCCACGAAACTGTCTGAATTTTTTGGAGTTTTTTTGTGACTTAAAAAGTTGTCAGTTTGAAATAGCTAAGAACAATGCATGAGATTTAATTTGACACATTGTTATAGTTTCCAACGGAAAACCCATAGCTTGCCAAGCAAGTTTGAGCGGTAAAGACGCACTCTGTCACTGTTTGGAACGACTCTTAGCGTGAATATACGAAATGACCGAACCATATAATTTATATCATGGATTGGCTGAATTACCTTATTTCTACAATGTACACTGCTCAAAACATTTGAAGGAATGCCAAATATTTTACCGTAGACGACATTGCAACGCATTCCCACTTTGAGGGCCATTTACTTTTGTTCGACAAAGACAATTTTTTCCATTTTTTGCCAGTTTTCTTAAAGATGGTCGAGGTTACTGACAGCACAAGTTTTGATCCAATACTTGCCCTGCTCATGCCCATGGACTGTTTTTTGTACAAATGAAATTTTGGTAAAAAATTGCATTATTTCAGAACAGGGGAAGAGCATGAAAATTACAACCAAATTCTACATAATCAGTTTGCCTATGAAGCTGAATGTCTTACAAGGTGACCTGTTTGAAAGGATCACTTTGAACTCAAGTTTATGAGATTTTATAGACTTCCAGAAAAATGCCTCATTTTCAGAAAAAATCGAAAACTGCAAAATCTGTTCCATGGAAATGACCTGGGTATCAGTTGTATTGAAATTTTTGTTGTCTAAAACTGTGATTGTTCTTGCAACCCCTGCAAAGGAATAGTGAATTCTTGGTCTTAAGCGATCGCATTTATGGGCCGTCGAACTGAGTATGTTTTGTAGTAGTGTCTATGGGAAAATATCAGCTGTTCCTTTAAATATTTTGAGCAGTGTATATGTAAATGTATAGGATTTATAGCAGATGAAGTGAGCTTGACCTCCCGGAAATATTCAGTGTTTTGTTGGTCATCGCATTGCCAATCCCATAAACACTTCAAATGACGGACTCTGATAATTTGTTTCCATCCAGCAGCAGAGCAATCGCATTAACTGACCGAATTAATTAGATTCTCTGTACCATTGTATATATTAATGTATAAGATTTATCGGCAGCAGCAGTACACGTGACCTCTCGAATTTATACAACGCACTAAGCACTTCACATAAAATAACGAATTCAGTTATTTTTGCTCACTGGACAACGACGAAATGTGTCTTGTGATGAGGTCTTACCAGGTTATTGTAAACATTATATACCAAGCCTCCTGGTGTCACCCATGCAACGTCTGAAAATAGCATTCTTTCTTAGACCAAGGGTCTAAGAAATTATGCTATTTTCAGAAGTTGCATGGGTGAAATGCAATGATACGAGGGGCATTTGAAAATTAAGTAGCATGGTCAAATTTTTCAGTAACCGATTAACAAATCTCTTCATGTTCAAACAGCATTATTTGCTCTTTGTTAAAAAGTAAATTGGAGGTGGAAGGATTTTATTGTAAATGCATATACGTTTGGACACTGGAAAACACAAATTTCAATTAAATAAATATTCACTTTTTGAAAATGGTGCATAACATTTTCAGCAATTGAGAAAATTATATTTGTTTCATGAATTTTATAGGCTGTCATTTGACAAACTTTACATACGAAAATTGACTGAATTGGGCAATTCTAATTGATAAAATATTCAGAAAATAATATCAACACCTGTAAAAACACATGGAAATGCATTTATAATACGGCAGGAAATAGAAGGGCACAATGTATGTATTTTTAAATGTATACCAGGTAGTTGCTAAGCTGTGTTCCGTGAATGGTTGGTTATCAAGCACAACTCGTGTGTTTTGTAACAAAATCAAACGGAGTAAAGTTAGTCATATCGAAATGCAGCTAACTTTTCTAATTTCCCGTAGGGTCGAATGATAAGGTCTAATTTGGATTTTTGAACGGAACACAGAAATCCAAAATTTTAGCACGACGAAATGCTAACGACCGTCATTATTCTTACTAATAACTTATTTTCCCCCAATCAGAATGCATAAATTTCGTGCTTAGTGATTAAATGTTACAAGCAGATGAATAGTTCCTCAAATTATTATCTGGAATGACTCCAGCCATTTTCTATCGACCTAAAGCATTACATGTATTTTGCTTATCATTACCGCCTGTGTCTTTACTTAACTTTTCTTTAAATGTTCATGTGGGAGTATAATTGTGCGTTTAACAGGCACGAGTTATGACTTATCCAACCTGTACAATAGGAACTCACGTTGGCATTTCATTTTCATATAATAATTGAAACAATCTGAGCTCATCTGAATGTTCTGGGAGAACATTCTATCTTTGGCTCAGCTTAATAGTGTCTGTAAATATTGCAATTTAACATCGCAAGAAGAAACTTTGACATCGCGCGCTAATATGATTATTGGATAATACTTCCTCAGTTTAGACATGGCTGTTTTGTACAAGATAACAATTCAATCGCAATTAAGCGTTAGTAATGGCTTAGAGAGAACAAATATTTATGTAGAATTGTTTTCTAGCTTCAACATAAAGGTGATAGGGGAAGTGTTGAGAATTTACGAATCTTTCCGAATTTCAGCCAGCATTTTACTAACTTCGTATGAAATAATTGAAACTGCTCTGATATGTTTTTGGCTTTTCATTGTTGAAGAACTACGAGTATTTGACGACTTTGATAGTTGTTTGTCGTATTATGTAGAGAGGCGCGTGAGCTTTATTGGAGAGCAATTTCCTTCTTACAAACATAGTCCTGACGTTTTCTTAGACAGTGCTCCAGACTGGGAGAGTTTCAGGCGGCTTCTGTAGGTTCTCCATGAGAGCTTGTCTTAGCACCTAATGGAAGCCGTCTCATCGAGGCGGTTCTAGTGAGTGCCACAACACGTGTCGTCTCGGGCTTATGAGGTCCCTGTCTGGAGCCCTGTTTGAGTCACTACCATATTTACTTGTCTATTCTTCGCTCTATACAACTGATGGGGGTAGTTTCTACTTGAATCATCCATGCCTCCTAATGTATTGTATGTATTATATGCTCTTATGTCATACCATTTGACCTGAGCCATGAATAAATGATTTTGTCAGTCTGTCTGATTACATGTAAGAAAGACATTATACATTGTAAACTTCGACGCCGAACGAGACCAATTACGATCAACAAAAATGCACTCAACGCCCATTTTCAACAGATTTATGATGGATATAGGCGGTCGAAATGAAATGGACTTGTTGACATAATGAAATAAAGGGAAAGTACAATGTCCGTTATACAGCATCTGCTGAGGCAAAATATTAATTACGTGACATTTAAAGATGTTTCGCTGCTTTATTATATCATACACGCTCAATCTGCCTAATTATATTTTGTTGCGTCTTTCCTTAGGGGAAACACCATATCATTTTTAAGGATATCTTACAGACGTAATTTGAAGACGATAATATCTTATTATTACATCACGTCTTCATGATAAACCTATGTTACTTTTGTTCGGTATTTCTATGTTATATGTTTCACAGTAATATTAGAATATAACAACCTACAATCCTTTCTATTTTGTAAGAAATATGAGCCGCGACGCGCGAAAACCAACAATGTGGTTATGCGCCCAGCACAGACTCAGATGGGCCTGGGCAGCCGCCTAGTTTCACCAGACTCTTCGTTAAGAGCTCAAAGGGTAGCTAAGGGTCTAAGCTACCTCCATGCGGACAGCGAAGATTCTGCTCAGACTGGGCGGATGCCCAGGCTGATCTGAGTCTGTGCTGGGCGCACAACCACATTGTTGGTTTTGTTGTGTCGCGGCTCATATTTACTTTTGCATTCTATATTATATTTGTGAGAATGGAAAAATAGAAAATTAAACAATGTAGGCGCAGGTAGACTGGGTTTATTTGAGCCGACTTCATCTAATGTTATTATGGTCTCGAGGATGTTAACAACGACAATTAAGACGCCATAAATGATATGAAAACGAGACAGTGGTCTTACATGAAAATTTACAGACTGTTAGCGGAGCTCTGTTGCGTTGGCGAATCCTTCTTTCAGAAATTCAGTTCGACATATTCTGCAAAAATTTTCAGTACTCCGATATGTAATAGTTATACCATGGTTTGTCCGCCCCATGGTATAAAGCTAAAGCTCGTGGATTATCTCCCTTACAGGCGGACAAACCATGACACAACTTTTTTATACCACCCTTTCCAGTGTTGACCTTGCACATTGCGAAATATTTCATGCTAAAGTTGGCGTTTTTCGTTACGGGCGGTATAAATAAAGCTACCATATGTATGTTACGCGAAGCATTCACATAATCTTATACAAAATTTTAAGTGCATGTACAAAATTTGCCGGACATTTTATTAGTGCAAACGTCCAAATATTTTTTACATGAATACACTTATATTGCTAGAGTTTTAATACGATTCTTACATACACGGCTATAATAATTTTCTGGTACTGAATGCTCAAGCAAATGTATAGAAATTGGTTATCTATTGGAGAGTTATCTGACACGGTTATGATTTAGATCATCGTGTTAGTATGACAAGTTAAATTGAATATGCATCTAATTGTAACAGGTACGAAAGTAAAACTGGTTGAACCATGCGTTCGGATGGGTAATGTAAAAGGATAGGTAATTATTAGGAATTAATACACGTGAAACCCACATTCCACCCTCAAGGGAAAGAAACACACACACACACACACACACACACAAATTTATATAATTCACGAAAGATATGCACGGTAAACCGAATGAAGAGGTCTTTTCCCAACAGGTGGTCATTCAGCTACCATTATTGAAAACAGCAGCAACATATATTTTTACCTATTCTAAATTACAAAACAGGACAGAAAGCAGAATGTGGAGCTTTTCAGGTGACCAAACACAAGCGGACATTACAGCATATTATCTGATGAGCGGCTCTCATGGTCGCATCGTTAGCGTATGAATCATAATAAGGAGCTTACATTATAAATATCGAAATCACCTGACCTTTAAGTTAGAGGTCTTTGGTTCGATACCCGGTATGGCCACATACTTTCGTTTCTCCTTCCGCTGATTCAAGAAGGGCAGTTGTCAGTTACTGGCGAAAGTATGTGCACTTAATACTGGTTAACCGCTTAGGAGGTCTAAGCCTGCTCAGGAATAGTATGGTTAGGGTAACTGACCGTCCCGCCATGACCATAGCTGTTTACCGTGATGATTAAGCAACAAATCAAACAATCAAAAAATCGAAATCTAAGGTCGGTTTCTGAATCATCTTGAAGTTCTTGTTTGGGTATATCACAAGATCCCTTTTATTTTATCATGCATCTGCTGCAAAATTCTACCTGATAACAGGGGTATGATAACATAATTTGATATCATGTCAGTTTAGAACTGCGGCCGTATTAAAAACGCTCGATTGGTTCAATGACGTCACCAACTATCGACATTATGCAATTACGACGTCAGCAAGTTCGGTAGACAAAGTTGCTATTGCTATTCGTTTGTTTGACGCTCTTTAAGTCTTCAATCTAATGATAAATAGAAAACCTTGTTAGTATCTTTTGATATGAAATTTATCAGGCTCCACCAGAAACATGTAGAAATGGCTCGGCAAAGTCTCGCCCTTCCTACGATGTTTTATGGTCTCGCCTGATAAACTTGATATCAAAAGACACTAAACATGGTTTTATATATTACTAATTTCGTTTAAGGATCGTGGGGTCACTAATATGTTTTCCCTCCATTTTAGCAAACAAAGGGATATCATTTCTGTGACCTCCGCTTTCCTGGGCGAATAAAGCCTTCCGAAATGCAGTCTTCTCTTATAGAAAGAAATTTTCTCCTATGGGACCATTTTTAGATTTACAGTAGCGGGAAGAGCGGCAAATATAAAAAATGACATAGATTCTCTTCCCGAACATGTATTCATACATGTACATCTTTATCTTTCTTAAAAATAAAAAATCTTACTGGGGTCATTTCAAGTGATATCTATAAAACGAGACTTCGGCGAGTATCATAAATTTCATATGAAATGACTACGGCTGTAAGATGCAGCGACGTCTTATAATAATATGATTATGGCTTATTTTCAGTCTAATTTTGATTCCACAATATTACGAGCAGACTTGTTTTCATTAGTCAGGTTTTCAAAAGAAATCATGTAATGCAATTGCTTTCCTAAAGTAAGCATCGCAATTCATTTTTTTTTTCTATAACGAGCTTTACTCAAGGAGATAATTGTTCTATATCAAAGTAGGTACGACTAACCTATTCATGTCTGGGGACTCATAAAAGGACATTAGCAAACTGTTTAGCCCCAGTTCAGACGCCACTAATATGACATCTGGTCAGGGGATACACTGTTTGCCTTAAATAATGGATTTTTTAAGATAAGTATAAAAATTAACTAAACCTGACACTTTTTACACTGGAAATAGAACTGTCCAAAGAGCCAGGTAGAATAATCCATTCCTCGTTAATGGGCTTAAAGGCCCTATAGCTCTATCAGCATGAAAAATTTCGTCATGAGGTATCGCTGCAAGCTTCTCGCTATAGTTTCGTCATTGTAAATGACCGTGATTATCCAGCTTTAATCAAATAAAGCATTCTTGAGTTTCAAAAAAGGGGTTTGAAAGCTTATTTGGGTCATTTTAGTTGGCAACTAGAATGACCTACTTTCGATTTCATAAAATGGTAAAAATACAATGTACAGGCGTGGAGTCCCAATCACTATCCCGCCTATGTTTATATAGCATTGCTAGACGGGAAACCAGAACAGGAAATTGTATTTTGTGGAACGATATGTTATTTTTCAAAAACTTGTTTTCATTACTTGTTGCCAGTTATATGACTCAATATATGCACACCAACCCAGATTTAATTACCAAACGTGAAGGTTGAACCGCTTTTTACAATGATTTGAGTTTAAGCGTTTTTACCGCTGATAGGACTATGGAGCCTTTAAGAGAGAAACAAATAAGCGTCATACGAAATATTTTGTTTAGGGTTTAACTGATGTTTTGCCTTCCGAACAATAGTCTGTATATGTATGTATACATCCCCTTCTTTCCCGCCATGTCTACAACAAGAGGAAACAACTTTCTCGACTTCCTGTTTGCTCCCTTGATGACAAAACTTTCAAAAAGATACAATGCAAGGGTTTGTTTCTCGAGAAGTTGTTTTTTCCCTACTAAAATTGCCCCGCCCCAACACCCAATCATTTAGTAGGGAGGCAAAAATGAAATGACATAGAAGCTGCTCTTGGTACAGCGCCACTCTTAAAGCTTGGAAGGATAGCAAACATAAAACAAGTTATACAACTGTATTTTGAACTTTATTCCCTTCGTATATACAAATACGGAAACAAAACGGACAAAACAGGTATACAATGAATCAAGAACTTGGACTTTTCATTCGAAGACAGCATGCATATACAAAAGAATGCAAAATAATAAACAAATACAAACTGACATATGCATATCACCGAAGCGTTTGGTCGTTACGACGATATTCAACTGTAATTCAGTCAAGTCAAATAGGAAAAATGAAATTTCATTTATACAGGTATATCTACATTTGAACAAGCAAATTCAGTGAATTTATATCCCCCGCCTTTGTGGCACCGATTTCTTTATGAGGTATTTTAAGTTTCATAAAATTTTGTTCACTTGTTATCTCACATTGATTCAAGGGCAATAACTCATGCACTAGTGATGCCATTCTGATAGAATGTTATGTGCATATCCACGTTATGGTCATACATATTCACTTTCAATTTCATGAAGTTTTGGTAATTGGTTACTTAGTTATGGCACATTTCATTGATTTTAAGTCAATTAAAGGGAGATAACTCATGCATTAATGAAGGCAGTCTGACGAAACTTCATGTGGATCAGCGTGTTATAGTGTCATATACTTACTTTAAGTTTCATGATATTCCGTCCAGTGGTTACTTAGTTATGGCTCATTTAATTGATTTTAAGTCAATTAAAGGGGGATAACTCATGCATTACTGAAACCAGTCTGATGAAACTTCATGTGCCGCAGCGCATTATAGTGATACATATTTATTTTAAGTTTCATGAAATTCCGTCCAGTGGTTACCTAGTTATGGCTAATTTCATTGAGATTTTAAGTCAATTATAGGGGGATAACTCATGCATTACTGAAACCAGTCTGATGAAACTTCATGAGCCGCATTCCGTCCAGTGGTTACCTAGTTATGGCTCCGGACGGACGGACGGAAGGACGGACGGATGGAAGGAAGGACGGACAGATGGACGGACAGACAGACGGATGGACGGACATGGAGAAAACTATATCCCTCCGCCTTCGGCGGGGGATAAAAAATAGTTTACAAACTAGAGTTTTAGAATCTTCACGAAACAAAGAACATGCATGTTGAATGTATTCAACTATGAAATATTATTTTTTATTAACGTTTTGGGCTAATGATTTGGGTACTTTGACCTTTTTAATTTCATTCAGATATCGTACCTATCGTCTTGCAGTTTTTTTGTATTTATTTTAGCATTTCAAGGCAGTATTGCTTAAACGTCTTAAACTGTGTCTAAGACGTACTTCCAAAAAGTTTTGTTGACTTTGCAGACTTTGATGAAAAATCGTAGTCCGATATGGGTTTGCGCAGTTATATGGTTTGTTGATGTAATTGTCTGCGCAAACTCTGCAGCTCTAACCACTTCATGGAGTGTTTATCATATTTTGTTTTGCTGAAGACAGAGATTTACTGTGTAATTCAATGATATAGAGTTCTTGGTTGAAGCTGACCGATGGATATTTAATTGTTGTATATGTCAGTACATTCGTTTTACAATACCATCGTCACAATGCAAGTCGTCTTGTAGGCTAACCATTTAGACCTTTTCAGGCAAGCACATAACGTTGAACGAACATGGTATCAACGGCGAATAAATACCATGACGTTGAATCAGCGTCGATTTAATGTTGATTCAACATTGTGCGCCGAGTGGTTTAGGTCCATGCGAGACGATAGGTTTTGTTTCTTGCAGAACAAATAAAAAGCTCTTCATTTCACAAGAAATAGGCTATCTGCCGATGTTAACTGTAAAAGGCGTCGTAGCCATTTACCCGGTGATGTCGAGTTGCCCATCTCGGCATGCTCCGGATATATGACTGTAAACTGGAATGCTCTTGCGAGTGCTTTTTATGACTATTTTTTTTTCAAGAAACATTTGCAAAACATATTTTCTAAATTGCAAACCTGCATCTTCAATAGTCATATCCATTTTGCGCTTTATGCTACGAATTTTCACAGTCACATAATCGCAAGATATTTGTACGGAACCACTTAAGAATAGAAATTTGATTTTTCAGCGTTTATCGTGTGATGAAGCCAGTGGAAGGAGATAAAATTCCATTAGGCGCGAAGCGCTTCTTGTAGAATTTTAGCGACGACCACTGGCTTCTTCACAAGATGAACGCTGAAAAATCAAATTTGTATTCTTATATTTACACTTTTTTTGTGAACCTCTCTATGCCGTTGTCGATGTAATTTAGTGTAGAATAGGCAAAATATGGATCGAAGAAAAGTTAGTAACGACGTGATCGGCCAAAACGTTAAACAGCCGTCGCCCTGACGTGGCGTCAATCGAACGTTACAAGAACCAATCAAGACGTTTGTTTACATAAGACGTCGCTTGACGACAACGTCATATGATCAATTGGCCTTCATCGGTGTATGAAGCAGGCTGCTCTACAGGATTCACCTATGGGAAGTCGCAAGTGTAAATATTATTCCTTGAAAACGGTATGTCAGATGTCTGCCATTCAATCTGCATATTTTAAGCGCAATACTACACTGAGAAATCAACTCGTTCTATTTTCAGAAATGTTATGGTAATCATTTTAGGTGTCTCAATTTTTAGTGTTTTTCCCGGCAGAACAGCCGCTAAATAATCCATTTTGATATATGTTTGATTAAACAAATCCTTCCTTGTCTTCTTCGTCTGGGCTGTGTAATGCATCTTCTTTCTTATACTGGACAGGAATCAAATTAAACGTCTCTGGGTGTGGCTAGAAAAACAAAACAAGTATATTTGCTTTTACATAAATGACGGATAAATCAGTAATAGATATACTAGCCAAAAGTTCTACCCGGCCACTTACATTTTATCTTTTTTCTTCAAAGCCCCAAACAATCTTACAGCTTTATTTACATCCCCAAATAGGCAGATGAGTCAGTCAACCTAGCCATTAAAAGGTTTGACAAAATTCATAGCATTATATCCAGGGTGGGCCGATAAACACAAGTACGCCCATTTTTTAAATTCACAAAATTCAGGATTTAGTCACAATTTGTGAAAAATCACTTTTTGAAATATCCAATTTACGTGAGCAACACCGCTTCATTACTAAAGCAAATGGCTGAAGAAACAGATTTACGCAGAAATTAACACTCTTCCTGCATGACAGTGGTCGCTTTGGGGCAAATGTTAAAACTAACCCCACCACTCAATGCCAATTTTTGTTAATTTTGAAAATGGGGGTACCCGTATTCATCTGTGCCTCCTGGATTCAGTGAACTGAACATTGCTCAACCTTTAAGTGGTATGGTTTACCGACATATTGGCCTATATGTGGCTGTAAACTGAATTGTGAGATGGCTAATAGCATTGAGGAAAAATGATAAAAAGTAAGTGGCCGGTTAGAATTTTTGACTAGTATATATAGCATTGCAAAGCTATATTTTAATATTTTGCTGTATTTTTGTAAATACCAAGCCCAATAGATAAATACTGCCAAACATATTGACCCAAACATTAACGTTACATTTATAACAATCTGTTGATGAATATGATTAGATACGTATTTAACCTAAAGGCTAGATCATATACTCTGTACTATATACTATTCTCAAGAGCACGTAGATCTGTATGAGAAACGTGTGCTACAAGGTTGTGCATGGGATTTTACGAATGTCCTTGATGGTTTTTAGGATATTTTCAATACAAGGATAACAATATGCCCTTAACTGTTGGAGTAGCTTTTAACATAATTTGAGGATTTTGCTACAGAAATAAAGACACAACATAGAATTTCTTTAATTTTTTTTACATACAACTCGTTTCAGAATGAAAGTACTTACCTTTGAACCATTAGACGTTTTGTGGTCTTTCGCCTTTTGTACAGCGCCTTTGGTTAGATTTTTAGCCAAGGTGAAGTCAGGGACAGTGGAAAACATAGTCGAGCTTTTCCTTCGGCCTCCATTTGAGAGATGGCTACTTCCTGTTCTTCGGAACTTAGCACATTGTCCTATGTGTCGACGTAAGACTGAAATCACCTGGAAGATACCAAAGGCAATAGTATTCGAGTTGATGAATGCAAAGTTTTATAAGAATCAAAATATCGGTGTTTGCATATGGAGAGCAAATGCATAAATCCATAAATGGTTTCTAGCCATATTGGAAAAAGACAATTCTCATTGGATCCCCGCAGACATGCACAGGTAGCTATATTTATAGTTTATATATCACTCAAATTGATTTGGTCGAATCTGTACAAACAATGCCAGTATTTACACTCCTATAACATGAACAACATGTTTTAGCATAAAACTAGTAGATATGATTCAACTGGTTTGATACCTCTTGAATAAAATAAATATTTTTTTGCAGCCTGAAAGCAGACTCAATAAAGTAAACGAAAACTTCAATATAAATGCATTATAATCTATGAGATTTCGAAAACAAAATAAAAAAAACATTATCCAGGTT
This sequence comes from Ctena decussata, assembly GCA_963989385.1. Lineage (NCBI taxonomy): Eukaryota > Metazoa > Mollusca > Bivalvia > Lucinida > Lucinidae > Ctena > Ctena decussata. The sequence continues at coordinate 73,147,264 of OZ022512.1, forward strand.
CATAATGAAAAAGGAACAAAATTGTTGATGATCGTTCTTTAGTACCTGAAATCTCAACTAAATTCTCCTTCTCCTGCAGATCTTGACGTCAATATCCATGTCCAGGTATCCCATTTATATTTATAATATTTCGAACATCAGGCTCGGTCGAGAAACGATTTAAGCTGTTAATCAATATAGCCCATTTACAACTTTGGACTGAATTCTGTTACAGGAAATCTTTAAAGGACATGAAGGACCCTTCAGTAATATAGGGATGCTTTATAAATAGATCAGAAAAAGAGGGGCTAACGCATTCTGTGGCAATTGGCATCGCCTAATGCATCAAAGTAAACGGTCTGTTTAATGCAAAGGTCAACAGACGGAAGGTCGAACACACAGAGGGCTGAAGGGACAAAAAGATGAAAATCATATCTCCCTCGACACTTTTCAAAGTTCATTTCTGGTTATGAACACACTCACTGAAACACAGTTTGTTATTTTCAGTTCATTGGTTTAGTTCTTGCCTCAAAAAATCTAATTTTCCAGCACTAATTTGTACACCGGGTATATCACCAAAATATAGTCAATCTCATTAATTCAAAGTCGAAGCTTATCTCAAACATCTGATATCTCAAATAAATTTTCTGGTTCTAGAATAGTAAATTTTAGATACTGGTAGTTTGAGAAAATAAAATGTAAAAAAAGAAATGTGTCCAAACTACACTCTTTGATATAAGAGGGTACTTTCAGATATCAGTGTTTGAGATAACATGACTCAACTGTGCTTTAGGTAAGATTTTTTGTGATTAGAAACAAAGTCTGTGATCAAATAAACTATCCTTCAGAAAGGTATTCTTACATGTACATGTTTGCCGAAGTAGTCGTGAGCCACGGTATGTTTCCAGTGGTGATAATCCGTAAAATTAACTGATTATCACCACTGGAAATATACTTATGTTCACTTTGTTTACTTGGCCAAGTGAAATAATCCGAACATAAATATATATTAAATATATATTTATGTTCGGTTTATTTCACTTCGCCAAGTAAACAAAGTCATAAGTATGTAAATGACTATCGTCTCTTCAAAGGAGCATTCTTCTTTGAACTTTCTTATTATTGGCGTGTAGACATGAATGAGAAGCGAGCAAATGATAAACAAACGTGAATGTAACTATGTGACTGTATTAATTTTATGTCATCATATCACTAGCAAAGACGCTACGTGAGCCTCTTAGCACACATTTCAATATTGAGCAATATGTTTATCTTTTTAGCAGTACATTCGTAAAGTGATAGAAACAAATTTTTAACCCATTCCATTCGGGATACCCCTCTAGGGGTATCTCGACAAACAGTTAAGAACCAGATCAGGCCCCTCAAAGGTGGGGCCTGAACTGAGATCCAAACTGTTGTTAGTTCGACCACTATTGTCAGAATTTTCTTGATTTTTGATGCAGACGACAATTTCAGTAGACGACAAAAATACCCAGAATGCAATGGGTTAAACTGTTGAAAACTTATTATGGAATATCTGCCTTTGAATTTATGCATAACGTGAACGCTCATTTCGACGTCATGTGCCCGCTGAGAGTGGCTTTCACAAGTGGATTCAGCGTTGTGATAAAGTGATTTGTAGAAAAATTAAACGACACGAAAATTTTCTATGGCCTCTGGAAGCGCACTATGTTAATTGTTTTGTCTTATTTTTCTCCAAGATAATAAATTTAAACCATCTCATGCTGGCCATACTTATTAAAACTCATATTACAAGATTTTATAGAGCAGGACAAAAGTTATCAAACAATTATCCCAAACTCGCACCTGTCTGGACAACTTTTGAACCATGATAAGTATGCTTCCTCAAACAACCCTGCAATATATCCCTTTCACCTCCAACTGGGTTAAAATGGCTCAGTTAAAAATAAAGTTTCAGCAGTTTCGTTAGATATATTTACATTCGTTTTCATGTAATAATTTGGCAAATTGTGATGGTATCTTAAGTGCAACACCAACTACAGAGTTATCGTTCAAAAATGCTAAACAAATCGCTCAGGTCAACAAGGAAGCCTCCTCCATCTTGTTTTCTGTCAATGACACTTTTCCGTTTTCACTAAATTCTCTCAAACAGGTTTCTTCTTTTTTCTCCGCTTCATGTGTTCTAGCGTTGGCGTTTTCGCCCTTCTGGTTAGCGTTTTTATCTCCCTTATTATCAATCAGCGTGGCTCCCTCCGTAGTGGTAGGTAGGTCAGTCTTTCTTGTCGATCGGGAAGAGATAAAGGACTGTGTTCTCCGTCTGTGCCAGCGTTTCTTACAGATTCCGACCACCTTGAGGCAAAAAAGCATAGACAACATCTAATCACAAGAAGCAAACATTAACATTTACAATTTTATTACAATGTATTTAAAGGGAAACGTTCTGTGAAATGCGACCAAGTGCTCAGATAAACATTTAAATCTTAGCGCGAACGTATTTCCGTCAGTTAATGCGTGTAATTCTAAAGCAAACTTTTGAAAGTATCCAAATCCTAACGGAGCTTTTACGTCATTCAAAATGACAGTTTTCATTACAGTATCAATTTTCATTTATTTAGCATTTGTTCTTGTGTCCAAAGCCAAAAGTTTTGCATTAAACATTTCAGGCTGTAAATGAAAATACTTTCAGGGGAAGCAACTCTGTCATATTTTTTAGTTTTGCCTTCCTTCCCAACACTTTAAGAAAAAGTATTTCCCCCTATTGGAGCAATTAGTAGACCACATTTTGAAAGGGATTTGTGGTACAGTGAAGCAGTCAGGATGTCACAAACGTTTTCTCCCGCTGAAAAAAATGGATACACTTGGCAGTGCAGCATACAACTTTATAACACCACAAACGTTTCCCTTTAAGTAGCAACTGAAAGCACTGAAGCAGGGAGAGTCAAGGCATATCTTAATAATCAAAGGTTTTCGGAAGGAAACATTTGCGCAGTGAAACGAAATCAGCCTGCTCATATAGCGCCACTATTCATATCAACTAATACGACAACAGAATTTGCCTAACATTTACGATGAAACACCACAACGTATAAAGATTGTCCAAAAATTAAGATATATCAGTCACTTGTACAGCTTTCGCAAAATGTTGACCTAACAAATGACAAGACAATGCTCCCATCTTCGGCCAGAGAATTCAGATTTGTTTTTAGTGAGAGATAAATTGGAGCCGACGTGGCGCCTCATGTTGGCGACGTTTTTCATAAACACACGAAAGATATATGAGCCGTGACACGAGAAAACCAACAATGTGGTTGTGCGTCTAGTAAATACTTAGATCAGCCTGGGCATCCATCCAGTCTTATCAGACTATTTGGTTGGTTGGTTGATTTGATGCTTAACGTCCACGGTAAACAACTAAGGTCATGTCGGGACGGTCAGTTAACCTAACCACACTATTCCTGGGCAGGCTTAGACCTCCTAAGCGGTTAACCAGTACTAAGTGCACATACTTCGCCAGTAACTGACAACTGCCCTTCTTGAATCAGCGGAAGGAGAAACGAAAGTATGTGGCCAGACCGGGATTCGAACCCAGGACCTCTGACTTACGAGTCAGGTGCCCTACCGATTGCGCTACCCGGCCCGGCATCAGACTATTTGCTAAGCACTTATAGGGTAGGTAAGGATCAAAAGTACCACCATACGAACAGCGAAAACTCTGATCAGACTGGGCGAATGCCCAGGCTGATCTAAGTATTTTCTGGACGCAAGTTCTACTTTGTTAGTTTTCTCGTGTCGCGGATCATACAGTCGTCGCGGCCGGGTTTAAACCAAATCCACTTTTGTGACACAGTCAGACACTGTACATTTACTATGTCATTATTAAGATGAATGAATATACTCTCTCCCAATTTCATGTATGCCTGCTTTCTAACTAGGGATCAACTATTATTGGAAACAATTTGCACCGCCTAGCGACAATTCCTTTCTTTAAGAGTAGACCGCATTTTGCAAGGCCTCTGTCGTCTGGTGAATCATATAGAAAGTCAGCAAAGTTGTTCCGTCTCGTAAAAATGGGGGCAATTTTGGTGATGTACCCATGTACCTTCGGCCCGGCTTTAATACACAGGAGACCACAAATACATAATAAACCTTAATCTTGTGACATAGGTACAGTACGCTGTGTAATTGATCGTCCGAATACATTTGATCATTCCGGTACATGTAACAAAAGATAAGAAAAAGGTATAAAAAGACGCCCAATTTACTAACAATTTGAACTTTAGAGCACATCTTAACAGGACAATTCGAGTTTGATAAAGTTTTATTTCTCATGAATTGTAAAAACTGTATGCATAGTGACTAGTGCTTTTGAAAGCAAATGCTTCAAAATTGTAAAATCAATTCTGATTTCGTAATCAGGCTCAACCTCTTTGAGGGTTTAAGCAACCTCAATTTAACATAAATAAACCAATAAATAAACAAATAAATAAGAAAACAATAAAATAAAAAAATATAAATAATTCAAAGGCATGTCTTATGGAAATGAATATTGGATATTCCGCATTGACAGTATAAGAGTATGCGGTAAGATCAATGGTATGAGTTAATCAAAATAAACAGCTTTGTCTCTGTTAGATACAGGGGATACACATTCCAACAGTATAAACGTTAAAGCTTTTAAAGCATGCATGCAATATTCATGCTCTTTTTTCGCGAAACACACATTATTTTGCAATTATATAATACGACGTATGCATATTTATATGTACTGTACATATTGTTTATGGTCATGTCACGGGGGTCAAACAACACATAATTCCCGTAATTACCCTGTAAACTCGGACTTAATATCAGATTTTCAGGGGTGCCACGCAACTCTTATCTCAAATGTCTGTCATTTCCTGATTTCCCCCTACATGAATGGAGAGTGATAAATTCTTAAGTGCATAGTTTATCTTTTATGGAAGTATATACCTCCCTCTTTAGCAGAATAAGTAATACTTATTATATATTTTCTGAGGACTGCCGTAGCTATTAGTGTTCGGATTCCCTATTTTTTCATGTCTTTTATAAGAATTTTTTGACCAGGACTTTTCTTTGACCTGGAAAATATTTTTCAAACAAATGGTCGCCAAGAATTTCAGTACGTGGCCTATCAGTATCTTTAATTTGAGAATGATCTAGTTCAAATGCCTTGATATCCGAGTACTTGGGGTAAATAAATACGGGAATAACAAATAAAAAGTTAGCTCTTACCTCTCCATTGAAGAAACAGAAGACCAGAGACACAAACACACCCTGAAATAGTAATCTCATTTATAATTTTGCAAAATTTATTCATATCTCATAATTATGCATTGCTTTTGTTCTTGTTGTTGTTGAGTTGTGGTTTAATGTCCCAGTAAATAATATTTAATGCATGCCGAGATTTTTCCTTCAAATTTGTAGGAATTTTACCCGGCCTGAGATAAATGAGCCTCAGGTACTGCTACAACTACTGGAAGCTCTACCGCAAATGCACAAGACAGTCCATCTATTTCGAAGGTCCCGTTGGGCGGTGCCAGATAATTATACGACCACTGACTGATAATACCGTAAAAATGCCAAGTATACAGATAATTTTAGGTATGCCATTTTTTAGTTTTGTACTGTTATTAAACTGAACTATATTTCATCCCTATATCCACCAGAAGCTACACTAAACTACGAGCTGAGAGAAATACATATCAGTAGAAACTTCAAAATTGAAATAATTCAAATAATCTCTCTTCGAGTGAAATGCAGTGAACTCGTAGCTTTGCATACTTCTATTTAAACATCTTGATTTTATTTCAGATCTTTTGCGAATGCGTTATAGATTATGCTGCTTATACAATATAATCATAATATTGTTTAATATAATATAATGATATTTTCCAATTCAATATTCTACTGCTTATTTAGCGAAATTTGATTCGCCAAGAGCATACAGTAAACGGCGTTTATACTTCGATAAATCCCCTGAACCAGAAATCTGGATCTACTTGGACAATCTTCTTTGAGGGTAGTTTCCAAACTACTCGGTATACCTGACGCTTTAATTGTAAAAATAACCGAGTTGGAATTATAGGAAATGAAATTTGTTTTTAGGGATTTTATGGATGTGTAAACGCCGACGAATCACTCACAAACTGAATAAAGCCCTTCGGGCTTTATGTTAACAGAAAACCCTTCGGGCTTTATTCAGTTTGTAAGTGATTCGTCGGCGTTTACATTAACATAGGGCTTTATTCAGTTTGTGAGTGATTCATCGGCGATTACACATCCATAAAATCCACAAAAATGAAATTCAATTTTACACATTTATAAAATCCACAAAAACAAAATTAATTCCTGTAATGAAATCCATCTTCCATGTCATCACCAGAATCAGGTAAGCTCGGTTCAGGCTTAACGGAATGGCAATGGTGACCAATTAGAAATTTCGGTCAGTGTATTATGTATACTACTTGCCTGGAATGAAAGTATACTTGCCTGGAATGAAACTAGAAACGCAGATATCATGGCATACACGTGTTCTCCCGCGGCTCCTGGCGGTGGTTTGAAAGGGAAGGCTATATACTGGAGTCCCAAGAGCGGTATAAGAATTAGTGTAGCACGAACTGCTCGCCTGAAAGGAATATCAGTCTTATTTTTATTGTATAAACGAATTATAACTAAATTCCTTCAGTGAATAAATTACTAAGAAACTATTTCTGGAGAAACGTTTTATTTAAGATTGATATAAAAAAAATCCTGTAATCAATTAACTGTTACAGCTGGTCTGCAGTGATACCCGTTTGTTCCGAAAATAAATGAGCCGGAACACGAGAAAATCAACAAAGTAGGAAGTCTGCCCAGCCCAGACTCAGATCAGCCAGGGCATTCGTCCAGTCTGATAAGACTCTTCGCTAAGCGCTTAAAGGGTAGCTAAGGGTCTAAGCTACCTCCATGCGGACAGCGAAGACTCTGCTCAGACTGGGCGGATGCTCAGGCTGATCTGAGTCTGGGCTGGGCGCACATGCCATTTTGTTGTTTTTTCTCTTATCGCGGCTCACATAAAGGTAAATAGATACAGTTTCAGAAAAAAACCATTTTGCCTTTTTGGGTTTATTCTCTCTCAATAGACATCTAACCTTAAGGAAACGACGTTGCTCCTGTAGAGGCGTTGTTGTCGTTTTTTTTTTTTCAAATGGTGTCATAGCCCAGGGAAGAAAACATAAGGTTACAACAGGTGCTTTCCTCTATGACAACGGCGGAAAAACATGAAAGTTTAAACATGACGGTTTACACATTCGATTAGCAGCTCTGCAAACATAGCATCAGGAGTTTCATTTAGTGTGTAGGATAACTAGATGTCAAATTTTAGAAGGCTGTGTTGGATAACACAAACACAAAACAGAGCAGAAACCCTACCTGGTCTGCATGGTTTCATTCGTGTGTACAGAACGCAACTTTGACCAGAGTATCCTCATTATGTTGATAGAAAATATGAAATTTACCTGTAAAGCGAAAGAATGTATAAATATACAAACTCGATGTCAGTGGGGTACAATGTAGCTGCATAAAGCCAAATACGCTGGTGAGTAATGAAAGGACCTCTGACGGCTGTAATGTTAATTTGCCTATAAAAACAGTCAAAATTAAATTTTTGATATACCCAAGAATTTCTCTTGAAATTTGTTGCTCTCAACTTCCCCTAACTGGCCATGAATTTAATTTCTGATTAATTGCACATAGACTTCAATTTTTGGTGGAAAAAGCCAAACTTTGTAATTAAACGTAATGGAAACAGGAAAAGTTTTTTAAAGATACTTTTCCCCCCGTGCCTCAGCTAGCCACTTTGCATGTATGTGTGTACTATCATAATACACATTATATGTGAGTGGCTTGCTGAGGCACGGGGGGAAAAGATAGTCTACAGCTGAAAAACTGAAAAAGTGGGTGGGGTACTTATATCCTTTATATCTAAAAATAGGCTAAAGTCCTTAGTACTGAAAAAATACTGCATAATATCAGTAACAGTAGTGTTTATGTCAGTTTTAGCATAGTTATCAATTAAGATTTCGATATCTTAGAAAACTAAATAAATGGACTTATTTTCAGAGACTGAAAAATTCATATACCCTCTTGATAAAACTGGTCTATGTTAGTCTAGAGGCATGATAATTTTTCAAAATCACTGTTAAAATGTCTTTATAGTACACAAGGCTACATATTAATGCCAAATATTTAAACTTTTGCTGCCCGAGGAAGATGCAGTAATTTGTCGAAAAATGGGCAAATATGCATTGATACTGTCAGAGGTCCTTTTGTCAAATTGGTTGTACTGTATCCTCTGTATGTACGTAGGCAAGTGTTAAAGACTTGTCAGTTTGACAAATTCTTTGCTTTGAGGGTAGGTCGGCTTTCTCGTCCAGAGAAAGAAACTGGAAGTCACAAAAATCCCTCTTTCAAAAATGGCAGAAACTATAGGGGTATACATATGCACCTTAAATGCTTCAAAAACGGCTACACGTAAACTGCATTGTGTTTGCAATTTTTGCGTCAGTATGACTCATATGAGGCCTTTAAAACACTTCTTACAAGTTGGATTTTTTTAAATCTAATAAATGAATACATATAAATCAAATAGATGCAAACATATAAATCAAACAGCTGCTTGGCAGCCTGTTTTGAGCACGTCTGTTAATAATCAGATGGTATATGAAAAGAAAAAGTATAATTACAATTAAGGACGCAGTAATTGGGCCCAGCAGTATCCAGTTTAGGCTCGTCTCTCCTGTCCAACACCTGTAACAAAAATGCATCATCTTAAAGCAGTTAACGCAAAAATACCCCTAGGCAGTTTTTGACTAGAGTGTGGAATTACGAGTCTGTGTATGTGCAGTTCCTTAGGCAACAACAGCACCTTACGGAAAGCAAACTGATTGTTCAAGATAGCCTGGATCGCCCAGGGAATTATTCAAAGGCGGCAGAGGTGGACGATATGTTCTAAGATAGTTACATTACCCTTGTCAGTGTTTTCATACATACGTGTACGTTGTCCACCTTTACCTCCTTTAAGTATTGGAGCAAATAGTTGCTTTAAGAGCCGACCCCATTTTGGAGCAGTTCGGTTTTCAGGATAGCAAGGAGGAAGTCCCAAAAGGTTCTTCCCCTTTGTACAATTGGTAGAAAAACATGTAGATGTGGACATAAACCTTAATATAATTTGATATTGATCAAAAGTCGTAACACACAGTTTTTGTTTCAGGATGAAACACATCCTATATTTTGATTATGTGTTCAAATAATGACTTTATATGAGAGTTCTTCTGAAATTACTTTTTATACTCTAAAGACCAATAATTTATTTTGAATGTGATATAAACCAATCATCAAGGCAACTTGGATAATAATAAGAAAATGAGGTTTTCCCCTATGTCTAATTTGAGAAAATTTAGGATGAAACACACAATGTCATTAACTGTACCAAACTCGAAATAATATTTGTACATCTAGACCGTCTTTGTATCTAGTCAAGCAGTCTAGCGTATGTGCCCCTTCAAATTATTCCTGAAGGAAGATCTCCTGGAAGCAAGTAGCACATCAGGGAAACGGAACAAGCAGACTCGGTTTGTGTGTAGTAATATAATGTTGAAGCACTGTCCACGCCTCCTTGCACCGGCTTCAGCCTAACTCTGATTTGAAATTGACGGGAATGAGCCCAATGCTAACAAAGGACCAGAAAGTACAGAGTAAAACCATAAAGCAAACGGACGATAATTGCTAAGGAACAAGTGCGGACGCAGTTACTTTCTTTTGACACTAGCCTACACTTTTGTATTCGTCACCGGACAGCTATCGGTAAGGCCATATTTGAGCACAAACACAGATAAAAGGGCAAATGTTCCATCGTCAGGTAAAAATGTACACAGTAAACTGTGTTTTATTTATCTGATGTTTCGATTTGGAGGTTGAGTAAACTTGCATTAACATGAACATTCTACACAAAATATAATAAACGCATTCAATAAGCATATTCGGTGGCTATCATTGTGAAATTTGAACCCAACTTGCTTGGATTTTGCAAATATTATAAAATAAAAAGTGTGGAGTAGTTTTTTATAAACTGATTAACGGTGCAGGCGCTAGTTCCATGATAATAATTCATTACAAGTATATACATTTTCCTAGGCGTGTTTGTGTTAAAAGTATTTTCCTTTCTCTTTTGAACAGTTTAATTGAGGCTGCTCAAGGCCGTTAAAAAGCAAAGTAAAAGTGTATCATCAATTTAATACCGAAACTCGCTGCCCATTGTATGTATCGATACATGGCTTCTTATGTGTTGAAACTAATTAAGCCGCGACACGACACCACTAACCATGTAGCATGTGTGCCCAGCGAAGACTCAGATCAGCCTGGTCATCCGTCCAGTCTGATCAGAGTCTTCGCTATCAGCATGGAGATAGCTTAGACCCTTAGCTACCCTTAAACCATACAGCAGAGACTCTGGTTTGACCAGGCGACTTCCTAGGCTGATACATGAGTGTTCGCTGGGCGCAAATGCCACTTTGTTAGTTTGTCGTGTCGCGGCTCAAATGTGTTTACAACGTGTGTGTCCGTTCTTAAAATAACTGCTTTAATGATTACATGTAACAAAACAAAAAAAATGACGATTTGGAAATGATGTCAGTAACAATTTCTTCACAGGATAAAAGACTGCTCCCCAGAATAAGAGATAAACAAGCAAGAAAAACAATTCTTCGCACAGTAATTCAATCATCGTGGCTATTGCAGAACAGAAATTACCCTAATTGTTCTGCGTCTAGAATTCCAATTAGAATTTAAACAATTAAACATGCATTCATTACTCAGATATGGGAGTACAATTTGTAAAGCGTTTGTCATTTCGCAATCCAATTAGTGAACAAATCTGTGCAAACGATACCTGTGAGAAATAAATGGTATCAACTGTCTACTTCAATATTCTGTCTGTTTTATTAAACTCCATCAATTTAAGCTGCTAACGTTGAGGGGTTTCAAATTTAATTGTCTTACACCTAGTACATTCAACTTTAACACCATCGCCGCAACGGACCAACTAAACCGCGCAGTACTGAAAAAAGGGGCCAGTCAAACACACGACACCAAAAAAAAAAAAAAACCGGGAAAGAGTAGCAGAAACTAGCAACATTTGTCTATCAGCCAGACAGTACAAACACATTGCAAAACGAATATATCTGTCTCATAGCTATCATTGAGCCGCGACACGACAAAACCAACAATGTGGTTGTGCACCCAGCGCAGACTCAGATCAGCCTGGGCATTTGTCCAGTGTCAGACTCATTGTTAAGTGTTCAAAGGTTAGCTAAGGGTCTAAGCTACCTCCATGCGGACAGCGAAGACTCTGATCAGACTGGGCGCATGCCCAGGCTCATCTGAGTCTGCGCTGGGCGCACAACCACATTGTTGGTTTTGTCGTGTCGCGGGTCAATTATTTATTAAGCTTTTACATCAGACTGAATAGGAACTGAGAGACAAATGAAACTGGTATTTTAGAAGACTATAGATAAGCAAGCACAAAAATTAATAACTTCGGCAAAAAAGACAACAGAAGCACCGCCTTGAAACGGTCAGTTATAAAATACCAGTGTGTGTGTCTCTCTGTGTATGTCTGTGTGTGTGTGTATGTGTGTGTGTGTTGGGGGCATCAATCAGTTTTACAGTGATCCAACCCTAAATGTTAGACTTTTCGTTATGTCACATCTCTTACTGGCCTGTAGAGTTAGCCACACAGATCGCAAAGTAGTAAAAAGTATGTCTGATTTGAGGTTTTGGGTTCACGGCCATTTCAACTGTATTTCAGTCATATCGAACCAATGGTAAAAAGGGTGTCTGAGAGTATGAGGAGAATGAAATAATACAGAAAGCAGCGAAGAATCAATTATGTCTTCTCTGGCATTTGTCACCAGATCATATCAGGGTCACTGATGAGGCTAGAATACCCGACACTGGCAAGTATCGCCCGTGGGTCTTCTTTCATTTGTGTTCTTTGCTATTGAAGGAACTCATTTAGATTTTAATTTACAACAGCCACCGGTTTCTTTTGCAACACCGATTTTTTGCAAACTTCACTTGTGTTTCTAATCTTTCTAGACACTTAAAACCACTTTAAAACATAAATATAGGTCATAGACATTAATTTCTATATTTTTGGGCCAAAAAATATTTAGTCTTGGGGTTGAAATAACGACTCAAACTTAAAAATCCCATGGGAATTTTGAAAATCCTAAGGGAAATTTTTTTTCCAGTGGGAATTTTTAAAATTCACATGCCGAAAAAATTTCCCATAATATTAAATGGGAATTTTTTCCCACGGGAAAAATAAGAAAAAATAAAAAGTTTGTTTTATGTCTTAAATCATCATATCAAGTCATAAATATTGTCGAAAAAAAATTCTACGGCTTAATTCAAAAGTAACATTTTTCCCGTGGCATTTTTTCCCATTTTACGATTTTTTAAAAATAGTTTATTCATGAAAAAATATCTATTAGACAAATCAATATATATATATATATATATATCTGTACTCTTATGCTGAAATAATGTTTATTTTGTAATATTTATATTTTCCCGTGGGAAATTTTTTCCGTGAGATTTTTTCCCATTTTACAGGTGGGAAAAAATTCCCACGGAAAAAATTGTTTTGTTTTTTTATCTGACGTTTATTTGACACCAGTACTGTATGAAAACGATGTCGGTGATAATGTTTAAGTGTAATGATATTCCATTTTAAACTAAATGGGTTTTTAATTTTTCCCACGGGAATTTTTAAACCCCGTGGGAAAAAATCATTTTTTTCTTTCAATATTGTTTTCTCTTCACGAATGTTGTGCAGTTATGTTTTAAAAAGGATTAAAATCTATTTTTTTTTATTCTTCTTTATCTTAACTATACCATATTCATCCTATTGACGGTGACTTATGCATGTAATTAAGATGAGCCAAGCGGACACCGGAAATAACATGAGGTAAATACTGAAGGCAGAAGTGACAAGTATCATCTATGAGTAGCTGATTAGGTTTAAAATTATCCTTGTCAGTGCGGTTCAGATAAGGAGACTCAACATGATTTTATGCCGATTTAACAGAAATAATTATTGTTAACTATCACAAAGGCGATTCTCTTTTATCTAGAGCTTTGGTGTGCATTTGCTGCAATCAACTTTGCATGTATTTGCTATATCTCTATTTTTTATAGAACAGTATGAGCTATCACGTATAAATGAGCGTTAAGGACCTATGCGTTAGAGGGTTTGCACCTCGTTTGTAGAACATCTGTACAAGACGAAAAATTTTACAGTTTGCCACTCTCTTCTGCTTACTACATCTCCTATTTAATCCGTTTACAAGAGAACATGATATACAGAATAGTATCCTTATCTGAGATCTGACCTAGTGCTTGCTAAATATATTTTGGCTCAAAACATAAAGAAATTAATGTCTATGACCTATATTTATGTTTTAAAGTGGTTTTAAGTGTCTAGAAAAATTAGAAAGACAAGTGAAGTTTGCAAAAAACCGGTGATGCAAAAAAAAACCCCGTAGGCTGTTTTACCTGGAATCAAACCAATAATTATCGATTTACTTGTATGAGTCCGGAGCATAAATCTTTCACCAACAAGACCATATTCTATCTCAAATGGAAGCTTATCAATATAATTGAAAACGAAGTTGGTCCCTACCTTTTATTCTCCTCTTCATCGAAGACACGTATACATGTGTATATCAAAACTGGTAAGACAGGAAACACTAGAGAAGAAAGAAAAAGAGAAAAACAGTGAAGCATAGACTGGTATATGTCCAATAGTGAGAATTATTGTTCTCCTGAGTCTGAGAAATAGCGAATACACACACAATATGGTCTAATTTCGAAATATTTCTTTCGAAAACCGTATTTTAATCTTTTGAATCATAGTGTAAGAGTAATCACTTTTTGACAGTCTTAAAGAATAAACCTATATTTTAAAATGAACATTCCTGGAACTCTAAGCGGTGATACAAGGCTCTTTAGGGAGTGAAATTTGACAGAAAATTAGAAAGCCTTAATTTTCGTTTGAAAGTTGCCTTCCATGAAGAGTCAAATGAGCCGTGACACGAGAAAACCAACAATGTGGTTGTGCGCACACCGCAGACTCAGAGCAGCCTGGTCATCTGCATAGTCCGCTCAGACTCTTTGCTGAGCGCTTAAAGGGTAGCTAAGGGTCTAAGCTACCTCCATGCAAACAGCGTAGACTCTGATCAGACTGGGTGGATGCCCAGGCTGATCTGAGTCTGCGCTTGGCGCACAACCACATTGTTGGTTATGTCGTGTCGCGGCTCATTTGTAGCATTCTTTCGGTGAAGTGGACATACAGTCAAAGGAAGCAGCTAAGCCGTTACTTTCTGCCTCAGTTCACAACGGATCAACTATTATAGGACAAACTTTAAGTCTCTAGGAGCAAGTGCTGAATTCCTTCCAAAACGTACGTTTCTTCGTCCAGACAAACAAAAACACAGGACGTTACATACAAAACCTTTTTTCCTTTGTATAAATGGCAGAAAAAATGGGTTGTGCTTTTCAAGTAAAGTGGTTTTGGCAACGCTCTTAAAGGTTCCAATCCATTTTCATCTATAATAAGGATACTTACCCCAGCCTATAATATAGCATATGAACAACAACTTTTTGTCTTTGGTGAATGTGATGACTATGAGCGCATGCAGGTAGAACCCTTCACAGAACATCCAGGCATAATTACACACCGTGAAAAAGTGGGTCAGCACGTGCAGAATTTGACACCATACCTAAACAAAATTATTTAATATATAATGACAATGTATTTGATGTAATATTGTTGTATAACCCTTCAAAAACATCCAGGCGTAATTACACACCGTGAAAAAGTGGGTTAGAACATTCAGATTTGTCAACATATCTAAACAAAATTTAATTGAGCCACATTATGTGATTTCCAACAATGTGGCAATTTTGTCATGTGATACTCAGATCAGTCTTCTCTTTTATTTATGGTAATCAAAGACATCACTGTTGGCTCTATGGCTTGTGTCATTTCCATAGATCCGGATGTCTGATGTGGCAAGCGAGGGTTTTGATCAGACTGCACAAAAGTGCAGTATGTAGTATGATCAGAGGGTGCAGTCTGACCAGAGCCTTTCCTTTCCACTAATACCACATTGTTGGAATTCAAATATATAATGACAATGGGTTTAATGTAATATTGTTGTTCATGTGCAGAATGCATCCTTTTGGTGTCCGGCCAGAAGATACATTAATATGTTATTACGATCTACTTAACAAGCTTGTCCTTGACTAAAATGAACGGTAAAAAACAGAAGCTACCGAGCTAGAGACGACAAAATTCATTTACATGTACAAACCACATCCTTCCTTAACAGCGGAGATAGGAAGAATAGAAGGAACTGCGATATCGTGTTACAAGTAAAAGCCTAGCAAACTAATAATTATTTTAATTATGAACTTTCCGTATTTAGACGGCAGTTTATCCTTCCAAATTACAGCAATAATGTGAAATCAGGCCCCGAGGTTATAAAAAAATTTTCATGCTCAACTCAGCTGAGCATGGAATTTTACCTGCTAATAAATAGCAAATTACTGATAAGTGCAGTTGTTTTCTTGCTCAGTTGAGCTGAGCATTAAATGTTCTCTGCTTATGAATATGAAAATTGGTTGGCATTTTTATATTTATCAGCAGAGAAAAGCTGAGCTGAGCACGAAAAAAGTTTTATAACCTTGGGACCAGTTTTGTGTGATTCTGCTATAAAATAGGATTTTCTCTTCCAAGTCAATCTCAAACTATATTTGTCTCATGAGTCAGATCTAGATCTTTGAGAATTTTAGAAGTAAACCCGTCTTATAACCGATAAATACGGTAGTAACGTATATACAGTACCGGCAGCGCAAAACCGTACAATTTTCGCGTTTTGAACCCGTGTCCAACGTGTTTCGTGCATGTGTATGAAACGCGTTTTGAAACGCGTTGACTCGCGTTTTTCGTGTTTATCTCGTTTTCCAAATATCCAATCAAATCGCTTCTTGAGAAACCCATGCGAAACGCGTGTTATCCGAGATTTTCGCGTACCATAACTTAACCAATCAGAAAAGTTCATTTGCGTTTCTCTGTGACGTAGATAACGCGAAAATCGCGATTCATAATGAGCCAATCAAAACGCTTCTATCAAAGCGCGTGCGGAGCAGCCATAATATGATCGTACGCGCATCACAATTTATCAGTATTTTTGCAGCGTTTTAAAGTGAATTATCAATTGGATTTATAAACAGCGTCATATTGTTTTCATATAAATACTTTTGGTTCGTTTTCTGTGCTTTAATTATATTCTGTTCGCAGTAAGTCTCATAATATATTTTCGTTCAAAGTATTGAAGTATTGTTTGCAGTTTTTTAGGTAACCGGAATTAAAGATGAGATTTTCGGTTGCGATCATCCAAACCATCATTTTGGACCTGCATCGTGACGGTATGGCGCATTTGCAGCAGTAGTCTCGTTGTTTAGATCGATAATTGGTTGTTTACATCCTCGCCAGAATCATAATTGTTTAGAAAGTTTCCGGAAGCTAGGAACGTCAAACGCCCGGACTAGACTTACCCACATTTTGGGGACAACGGACAGAGAGACTCGGTTCCAGAAATGTGCAACCCTGAGGATCCTGGGGAACGTTATGAGAATAAGTACGAAACAAAGTTTCCATAGATGTAGTAAGTAGATTTTCAAGAGGGTTGGGGGACTAGGGTCTCATGTCTTGTGTGTGTGTGTGTCTGTGTGTGTGTGTGTGTCTGTGTGTGTGTGTGTCTGTGTGTGTGTGAGTGTGTGTGTCGGGAAGTGGGGAAAGGGGAGGGGATCCTAGAAGTATGATGTTGCCTTTCCTGTTAAATATTTTTGGAGGGGAGGGTCTCTGGTTCTGGCTGCCCCACACTCAAACCGTCCGACTCCAACGAATATGATTTCATGCAAAATTTATGACTAGGATCGTTTTCCTGTTTCCATTGTAACTTGCGGCATCCGTTGACGCTGAAAAAGTTTATTCTCTCAAGCTTTTACCATAATTTAGAGGGAATTGGAGAGTCACAAAGGGCTTAAATTTAAATAATTTCAAGTTCTAGAAAAATGTGTTGTTTTCAGCCCTGAACCTGGCTACGGGATTTGATTATTATTTCTATAGATCTAATTTTCTTTATATACTTCGTCGAAAATAATTGGGAAAAAGGCAAATCCTACTTTTAGTACTTATCAAATTTAGTTTGTTCTCAATTTTTCAATAGCATTGTCAATGAAGCTAGGAACCAGTCTATACGAGACCGAAACGCGTTCGGCAAACGCAATTTTCATTGGTCTAGACACCGAACGCGTGCGCACGCGAAGTAACGAAAAACGCGAACTGGAATCGCAGTTCTGATTGGATAAAGAGATTTTCGCGTACAAACGCGATTATTCGCGATTTTATGCAGCAATTTGATTGGTATTTTCACAAACGCGTTTCTAAATCGCAAAACGCGTTTGAAAAATACGCGTTTCGAATGCGTTTTGAACGCGAATTTCTTGCGAAGCGCATGTACGGTTTTGCGCTGCCGGTACTGTAATAGCGGCCCAATCGGGTTGCGCTGTCAAGGTAAAATACATATATATTTAAAGAGTAACTACACTTCAGGAACTGACTGAATCAGATCCCAAACCCTATCCCCAACATCAAAGTATATAAACAAAATAAATAAATATACGTTTTGCAAAAACTATCAACAGGATGACCAAAGCAATTAAACAAATAGAATGGAATTTTAGTTTAATTCAAATATTAAACGTCAATAAACAAATAGCATTCATGTGTCCATACTTTTGACAGAAAACGTGAAACCGTTTCAATGTAAGCTGATAAGAGACAACTTTACTATAATTTTGTTTTGCCTCCCGACTCAGTGGGGATCAGCTATTAAAGCAAAGAGTGTTTTCCTTTAGGAGCAGTTTCTCTCCAGTGAGAGTAGATTCCATTTTGGAAGGATCTCTTTTTTTCAGGGACATCAAAAATTGTTTCGCTCATAAAATTGGCAGTAAAACATGAAGGTGCACCAGTTCATCTTAATTCGATATGAGAACTGTAGTTTTTCAATTCAAAATACACATCAATAGCGTCAGCGCTCCAGAAATGGTATTGCTTAATGATTATTACGGCATAATTTTACTGATTTCTCCTGGCAACTCATCCGAACAACCTTGCCCTAGTAATGTTTATACGGGTCTAAAGACAGGCTTTGATGAAGAAATAAAAGAAATTGACGTTTTGCCATTTTACTCCACATTTACAGCTCTGGACGTGGCAAATATTTCAAATGCCTACCCAGAGCCAACTGCTACATGTAACAAGTAACATACAGCCAGGGCAGGTGTAGGGCGCTTGTGATTTAAACACTTTGAAGGAAAGCAACTCTTCCATTTTCATTATTGTCCCCCTCCCTCTCCTGTCAATGGCACTCAACTAATACAGGCAAAGGTTTCCTCCCGGTAGCATCAAATTATCTTTTGTAAGACTCGACCCCCTTTTTCGAAGGGTTTCGATGCAAAAGAATCAAATAGAGAGTCACAAAAGTTGCTAGCTCAAATGAAAATGACGGAAGCGCATAGAGATGTACCCATACACCGTACATTGTGCGCTGAGAATATATGTATCGTTACACAGCACAATGTCTGACCAGTTTGTACATATGCACATTTTCTGACCAGTTTGTACTATGTAAAAGCGCAATAAAAAATAAATGTAGAATTTTCAAATGCCTTAATACAGGATTTCGTTCCTTTAGAATCTGATACATGTAATTGTTCAAATAATGTGTTTACCGGGTTAGCCAGGACGACCTCAGAGTTCATAGGTACAAGTCTGTAATAAGCTATCCACAACGCTCCTGTGAGAATGTAGGAGAGAAACAGGTGCTTGTGGAGGGTCACTCGAACACATTTGAGCTGTCTGGAATATAAATGGTATATTATGCAATATGCATGTTGTCGATAAGCAGAAAATAATATTAAACATATAGCTTCTAAGGTTTTGGGAGATTCATTAAGTCAGGGAGAGTTTGTAAATGCAAAGTCTGTCTATAACTCTATAGTTATCCTAGATCTGTGACATGTACATGTATTTCACTCGTCCGAAATAGGTAGAACAATTTGGTAAAAAAAGAGTAAAAAATGCTGTGGCTTTCATATAGTTTGGATATGTCATATACAGAACATTCAATTAGAAGTATTTGAATCTGGATGGCTATATGCTGTATAAAATTGAGCCGCGACACGAGAAAACCAACAATGTGGTTGAGCGCCAAGCGAAGACTCAGATCAGCCTGGACAGCCACCAGGTTTTACCAGACTCATCGTTAAGTCCTCAAAGGGTAGCTAAGGGTCTAAGCTACCTCAATGCGGACAGCGAAGACTCTGATCAGACTGGGCGGATGCCCAGGCTGATCTGAGTTTGCGCTGGGCGCACAACCACATTGTTGGTTTTATCGTGCCGTGGCTCAAATGCTTTACGCAGGTATGTTTAGGAAAGCTATACCCGTCTTTCAACCCTAATAAAGTTAAACAATGTAACCCAGTTGTTAACATAAACAAACATAACTTCGGAATCATTTAAGACGCTAAATGTTTGCCTTAAAGTTTTAAACATGATAAATGGTAAAACACAGTCTCTTTAAATGTCTGTCTTTTATGAATTAAATCGATCAAATTGAGACATTTAATCAGACAGTTCGCTGTTTTAATAGATAAGAATTTCCCTAAACATACTGAGATAATCACGTCAATCATACCACATACAGCATAAAGTTACACAAGAAAGGCCATAATCACAAAGTACAACATGCAATAGCACTTGATCTTCCATAAGCAGAACTTGGCTTTCAGACCTGTGCGCTGCGGTCGCTTAAGCACAGATCAGCAACAGGCGCTCTAACACGTAAGGCCACAGAGGTCCGTTAACACTGCATAGACACTTGGTAGAATAAAATCTTTTTTTTTATTGTCTTTTATACAGTTTTCTCCATGTACCTGTAACAGCACGAGCACTCAATGTAAAGGAATCAAATTGTAGACAATAGTGTGTACATCTTGGTACCAGTAGAGTTCATGGAGCTAACATTGTTGAAAGCGCCTCAGTTATTCAATATTCTATTTACATAGGTCCCATTTTTAGAATTGTTTCGGTATCTATCATGTTTCTTGATATCCGGAAGGTAAACACAGAGAAACAATATGTTCCAAATGAAACAGAGGGTAGATAAGTAAATAAGACGAGAAACAATCGTATTGCGAGAAATACGATAATTTGAGCCGCGACACGACAAAACCAACGAAGTGGTTGTGCGACCAGCGCAGACTCAGATCAGCCCAGTCTGATCAGAGTCTTCGCTGTCCGCACTGCGGCAGCTTAGACACTCAGCTACCCTTTGAGCGCTACGCCAAGAGTCTCTTCAAACTGGGCGGATGTTCACACTGATCTAAGTCTGCGCTGGGTGCTCAACCACATTGTTGGTTTTGTCGTGTCGCGGCTCATTTGTAGAAAGTGAGCTGAAGGGGATAAACTTCCTTGACCGACTACATCGGAAGTGCTGATTAAGCCAACATCCATTCTAGAAAGGCTTCTTTTATGTTCTATTGAATTAATGAGATGCTTTTATTGTATTGCCAGATTAACATGACGTCTCTAGCCAAATGCAAGGAAAGCTATGAAGATTAGAAATTGCAGTTTATGAAAAGAATATCGAATGTCAGAGATACAATTAAAGCGATGAGCGTGATGTACTGGTGTCAAGATGTACACAAAGGGGAGGCTCGGCATAGTTACTTTGATAAATTCGAGCAATTCTAATATACTGTATACTATAATAACATGAATAAACAGACCCGGATCCAGACCATCACATACTGGTGGGGCTCTAGATAACTGGTGGGGCTGGGGGTGCCAAGATGTATATATGTGTGTGTGTGGGGGGGGATTTGGGCTTTGAAATATGACATAATTAGGGATGAATTTGATGAGAATTTTTGATAATGTCTTTTTTTGTTTTTAAATATATGTTGTGGATCTAATAAGAATCGCCTCGCCGAGGCGATTCTAATGAGATGTCACAACATTTATTTTAATCTTACCAGGTCCAGGTGGCGGAGCTGAAGCTCCAAAGCCCACCCCCTGGATCCGGGACTGATAAATATATACGAGTAGCTCAGGGAATACCTGGGTAATGCTCGGGGTTACCAATGAAAGTAATTATGCCGAACGCGCCCATTATTGTAGCAAACGTATGTGTTTTTTTCTGGTTTGGTACCTGTATATCAAAAGCCCGCGATCCCTTGAGGTTTTGAAAAAAGCCTATGCTGTTACAGGGAGAACGTCTGTATTTCTGTGTAACCGCAAAGCTTAATTGCTTCCATACATGCATATAAGTAATATTAAGAGTGAAAGAGCGAAAATAAATATATATTAGTATAAACATGACACGAAAAATTGTGCACTATACTTTGTTTGACTTTGTATGCCCGTAATTAAACATTTAAAACTATCTCCATTATCTTTAAGGGTGATTGAGCAGAAAAAATCTGCCATTTTAACTTTCAATGGAAGCCGACTCTTAAACAAAAGTAGTTGGTTCCCTAATATGTAAAAAGTAATAAAAAAGTCCTTTGTTGCCAAAAAGGGCACGCTGTGTGGTGACAACTATTTTATGATGCTGATATAGCATCAACTGTAATGAAATAGCTGTTTTGCTGGACTATTGCAGCACCCAATAAGCAAAAAAAATGTCTGCAAAAGTAGATCCCATTTCCGAAGGGCTACATTGTCTACCTAATTAAATAGGAGTCAAACTGATTGTTTCTCTTTGTAAAATGACTGGAAAACATATAACTCAACCACATACTGTGATGTCAAGCTTACATTTATTCACTCCTTTTGCAGTTACATTTGATATGCAAAATATAACTCAGCTGGCACTTGCTTTAATCTGTACTGTAGTTTCAGGAGCCTACACGTTCCAATACTGACTAGACAGTAAAACAAATCGATCACTGCGGCATGACTGACATGACATTCACAGTATGTTTGGGGGGACAATGGAATCTATGATGGGCTCAAAAACTACTCACACCTTTTTCAGTTACATTTGATATGCAAAATTTAACTCAGCTGACATATGCTTTAATCTGTACTATTGTTTCAGTAAATCTTCATGTTTCAGTATTGACCAGACACGAAACAAATTGATCACAGACACTGCAGTTTGATTGACATGACATTCACAGTATGTTTAGGGAAATCCTTATCTATTACAACAGAGAACTGTCTAATCGAATGTCTGTTATTCCGATCGACAAAACTTATAAAATACAGACAATTTAAGAGAAAAACAAATGACGCCACTCGTATTTGAGTCCTTTATTTGTATTTGTAAATTTTGTAGGTAATTTGTATTTGCAAAATATGTGGGTATTATTATATTTGAAATGATTTTGATATCTGGGAACGCAATAAAATCCTGCTCTGACAGTTCTTTTGATCTGGGTCTACACTGTTTACTAACATCCTTCTGTATAATATGAGCCGCGACACGAGAAAACCAACAATGTGGTTGTGCGCCCAGCACAGACTCAGATCAGCCTGGACATCCGCTAAGTCTGATCAGACTCTTTGCTAAATGTTTAAAGGGTAGCTAAGGGTCTAAGCTACCTTCATGCGGACACTGAAGACTCTGATCAGACTGGGCGGATGCCCAGGCTGATCTGAGTCTGCGCTGGGCGCACAACCACTTTGTTGGTTTTGTCGTGTCGCGGCTCATTTATTAAGATGATAGGGCACACTTTCAGGGACCACGCCATTTCTATTTTTACCTCCCTTCCCCATGGGTGAAATTTCTTCAAAGAACTGCTCCTCCAGAGGAGAGGACCCAATACAGAGTTCCGAGAATAGCCGCTAAGCTCCGCCTACTTAGTTACTGTTAATACGTCTCACAAGCTTTACACAAAGATAGCGGAAAAAACAAATGACAAATGCAAGTGTCTGCTAAATGTTGGCGATCTATGGCGAAATATCAGCCTCCTCATGACCTACACGTGGAAGTTGGTGAATCATGTATTTCCGATGCGTTCTGTTCTTGCAAAGCAGGGTAAGGTTATTAAAAGTGGTGTCAGTTTGTTTTCTTTAAACAGGTATATATCCCTCCATTAACTGTAAGGTAAACTCACGGACTTATGTACAGTACTGACCACGTGCGATTTGTTTGTGAGACAATGTCACGTGCTAAGTTGTCGTTGCATTGGTCAAGTATATGCTATCACGTGATTTTGAGTGACATTCTGGGTGTGGCTCGGAACTGTGTATTTTGGACGATCGTTTTGTTCCTGGGAAGCAAACAGGAAGTCGGTAAATTATACCCTTTGCGAAAAATGGCGAAAAAATGGACGTCTACCAATACATGTACAACCTAAGGGTTACTGTGGCGTCTACCAAGCAAGCACATGACGTCGTACTGTCGTCGATGCGGCGTCATTAGGGCCTACGCCGCGTCGACGTTAGCGGTGCTGGAAAATTCTGTCTTGCCCATGGGCTGGGCCAGCTCACCCGAGCTTGAATTCTGTATATCACTGCGCGTTTTTTTAAAATCTGGCGCGCCTGGCTTGGCGATGCTGTACTTTATGCATGCTTTTTTATAGGAATCAGCTTACACATCAATAAAATCCCAAGAAAGTTATAATTCCATTATAATGTGTTTCTATGTCTTAAATCGGAAAAAAAGATCCAAAATAGTCAATGTTTCAGCGTGACTTACACTGTCGAGAGTGCCGCCATTTTGAAGAGGTTACCAACTAACGTTTAAAATGACGTTGACGTTACGTCACAATTAACGTCATACACGCGCTTGCTGTAGTTATTTCAATGCAATTTGTTTCATTAATATGAATTTTAATCAGAAAATCCAAAAAAAATGCGGATTTGTCAGGGAACTAGTTTTTACATGTTTGTCCACTACAAAAAGCCATTAGGCTGACACGGTTGTACTACTTACACTTGTACACGTTCGCATGAAATAAGCCGAATAGTTCCCCGCTCAATTGAATTAATTATTGTCGTAGGTAAGAAAAATAATCAATCATTGGTCTCCGATGCGGACAGGGAAATCCTAACCCTCGGGCATAAGGTGTGTGCCCCTATGCCCTCGGGTTGGGATTTCCCTGTCCGCATCGGAGACCAATACAACTTATGCCCGAGGGTTGAGATTTCCCTGTCCGCATCGGAGACCAATGATAGATTCTATTTATACACTTACCTGAAAAATGAGAAGATGAAGAGAGAAATCACCAGTAAAACTATTGAGATACTAAATCCGTAGTAATACATGTATATCACACGCTTGTGTTTCTGAAAGTGAAAAGAAAATCAGTTTTATAATCTGAATATCGTAAGGAACACATTTTAGCCGCGACACGAGAAAACCAACAAAGTGGTTGTGTGCCAAGTGCAGACTCAGATCAGCCTGGGCATCCGCCCAGTCTGATCAGAGTCTTCGCTGTCAGCATGAAGGTAGCTTAGACCCTTAGCTACCTTTAAAGTGCTTAGAAAAGACTCTGATCAGATCGGGTTAATGCCCAGAATGATATAAGTCTGCGTTAGGCGCACAACTATTTGTTGGTTTTCTCGTGTCGCGGCTCAATTTTTAAATTTCCCATGGTTGGATTGCAAATCTCATAAATTTGCTGACATCTAAAAGTTATCGAAACAATAGTCATACCATTTGGCTTATTTCATACGTGAAATGTTTCCATGGGACTCGTTTAAGATAAAAAAAAATGTTGTAATTAACTGATTATCTATCCGTGCCTTCAATATCAATTCAAAAACGTTAGAATGGTGGCAACTGTATTTAAGAATAAAAATTCGATTTTTTTCAGGGCTCATGTTCTGATGAAGCCAGTGGGCGGAGCTAAAATTCCATGAAGCGCGAAGCGCTTTTTGTACAATCTTAGCAACGACCACTGGCTTCTTCATACAATGAACACTGAAAAATCAATTTTTCATTCTTATATTTACTCTTTATTTTTAGACATTTCTGTGCCGTTTCCATGTTTATTTAGTGTATCCTAGAATGTGCTGAATATTGGTCGAAGAAAAGTTAGTAGTGACGTGTTCTGCCAGTACGTTAAACGGCCGTCGCCAGGACGTTGCGTCAATCGAAATTTACATTGACCAATCAAGACGTTTTTTTACATAAGACGTCGCTTGACGACAACATCACATGATCAAGTGTCGTTCATCGGGGTATGAAGCTAGCTCCCCTAAAAGGCTTACCTATGGGGAGTCAGTGGCAAATGCAAATATAAGATTTTAAAATTCCTTTCAAAGCAATGTGCAGTGCTTATGGCGTTATTGTAATCAGTGTCAACGTCATTTTTTTTAAATATTATAGCGGCTTCATTTTTGTATTAATCTTATTTTTAGACATGTTTAAATTGGCTCATGAAAATGCTCTTGATGACAAGATTTCAGTGCTAAGATTTCGCCACGATATTGTTAGAACTTTGGTAGAGAAGGAGAATTTGCAGCTACATAAAATGTCGATTATCAAAATTTCATGGGACAGTATGGAACCAAGGTTACATGTTAATATAATTTTCACGAAATTTACATGAGAACATCGTTTTTAGGTTGTAATTTTAAGAAATATCAAATGTTACTCATTTATGAATTTTGGCTTTTAAGGTACAAAACTGCAGTGCCTTTAGGGTATGCCTCGTTCAGAGAAGCTCAAAAAGGTGTCGTTTAAGAAATATACACCGAGTAACTCTGCGGATTTTTTGCGCATTTGTCTAAGCATACTTAGCTTTATGTTTTCTCTGCTATAGAAAGTTCTGTGTTTATGATGGTTACCAAGATATTACGTCATTTTCAGAGCGTTCTGAACGCCGCCCGTACTTCTTTGAGGCCAGTATCGGGTTACATATTTATGAAGCAGACAGATTACTCAACGATATTAACACTGGGACAACCTAACATAAACGGAAATCTGAATATGACCAAGAAATGTCCCAAGGCAATTATAATCGGCGTGGCAGACAATAATTTGCAAGTTATGCGGGTCACATATATAATTCATCGTACTGTATATGAAAGGTGGCCGTTCCAAGATGCAGATCCTCTTTGTTATTTCTCTAACCTTGGTGTCACCTGTACACTATGTGACCCGCAACACGACAAAACCAACAAAGTGGCATCTATTATCAAGCATATGCTGCAAAATTCATCTGATGATAAGAGGGGTTTGATAAAATGATGTGATATCATGCCACTTTAGATCTGCACTTGCGCGAATGTTATCAGGCGAAACCTACAGAAGCGATCTCTGAAGACGATTTACTACATACTGACGTTGGCCGTAAAACGATCGATTGGTTAACTGACGTCACCGACATACGTCATAACGCATTCGCGACGTTAACAAGTTCAAACAGAAACTGCGATTACTTTTCTTTTGTTTGACGCTCTTTAACACCGGAAAATATTCTAACGATGCATGATAAACAGAACACCATGTAAGTGTCTTTTGATATCAAGTTTATCAGGCTCGACCAGAAACACGTCGGACTGGCTCGGCAAGCCTCACCATTCCCACGCTGTTTCTGGTCTCGCCTGATAAACTTGATATCAAAAGACACTAACATGGTATTCTCTATTAGACACTCAGGTGGTCTCTGTTCACAGGTGGTCTTTGGCATATGTTTGAGTGAAGTTCATTTAGTTCATCTGGCATATAAAGACTTACGTTCTGACTGTAATGAAACTAGTTTCAGCGGAGGAATATTATTTTGCCTCGAAAATATTTGGGTTCTATGACCGCTTTGCATATTTTTTCATTCAAGGTATTTTTCATTCTTTGATCTCGTCCGATAGAAATTTGTTAATAGCCGAGTCCTAAAGTTGCCTGTATCAAGCAATGAATTTTTAATGCATTCGATTGTTTTGTAAGGTCACCGTGACACAATGTCATTAAGCACGCATAATTATTGGCGAGACTATAAGCGTATCTCGGCACTTAATGGCCATGCTACAGTTTCATGCAAGACTTGGTCCATCTCCAGGTGGCACGATCATTTAACATATTGCATTCTGGGTATTTTTGTCGTCTGCTGAATTTGTCGTCTGCATCAAAAATCAAGAATATTTTGACAACACTGGTCTAACTAACTCTTGTACATGTAGAAATGATGTCTAGGCAGTAAATTTGTGTGGCCTGATCTGGATCCAAACTGCCCCCCTGAAGGGGTATCCCAAATGGAATGGGTTAAAGGCGACTATTTGATAGCATTGAGTGAGAGTAAGGTTTAATTATCGGCCTACCTCTACGAGATTATGGTCATAGCACATGGAATAGTTAGTCCAGACTTGATCCGTTTCAGGATGGCGAAACCAAGTTCCGTCTACGTTACATGTTTTTGTAGACATAGCTGAATAAAGTAAACAGATATGTAACACATTTACAGGTGGTAACGAAAGTTCGTATACGTAGTTTTTTATTCCAATGAACATAAAAAAAATATAACGCGACGTCTGATTGGATAACGTCAAAATTTGCGACAGAATATTCTGCGATATACTGTCGCAAACCCGACGTTATTAAGAAACGTCGCTTCTCATTGGCTGACGTATGGTTTTATACTGTTTAAAGTGCTTGCTGTGGGTGTAAAGTAGTAGAATTTGAAAGGTGAAATATGATACAGTGCCTTAGAATGGGGATAACTGTACCGAAAATTTGCATTTGGGGAGGTAAATCGTCCGTTTTATGGTCGCAAATTGCGTTAAATGGCTCCGCTGACACGTCGCTGTAGAACGAAATTTCCGACCATGAAACCGACAATTTACCTCCACAAATGCCAATTTTGAGTACAGTTATCCCCTAAATCATTACTACGCAGAACATGTAGAAAGGTAACTGAGCAATATTGCCTTTCTCTTTAAAAGCTTCGTATACATAGCAAAAGTTAATGACAAATACTCAGGCTCTTTCCATGCTGCATAATTAATAAGTGTTTCCATTACGACACCATTCCCGATCCCCAGCCATACATACACAAAAGGAGGGCTTGGTGTCTATGTACGAAAACTCTTTAAAACCTAAACCTTAGTGGCTGCTATCCAATTAGAACAGTCATATAACTGCAGAGAACACAATCGCAATGTACCAAAATTCTATGCATTATCTAATAAATTGATAAGATGTATGACCAGCGTTCGCTATTTCATTGCAAGTATCTAATGCTCTATCAAACTGACGCTTGTCAGTTTCCTTTCCTTGGCATGCCCCTTGCTAAGAAAAGATCTATCCTTTGCAGAGGCACAAATTTGCTACTACTACTTCATTTGAAAAAGTCAGATCTCATTGACTTAAATAGCAGCGATGTCCCTGTTTTTGTAGCTGAGTTTGAAAGGTTCTTCGTATTGTCCAGCGGACACATGAGCCATGTTACGAGAAAACCAACAATGTGGCATGTGCGCCCAGCGAGGACTCAGACCAGCCTGGGCGTCCACCAAGTACGAACAGAGTCCTCACTGTCCGCATGGACCTAACTTAGACCTTCAGCTACCATTTAAGCGCACAGCGAAGTCTATGGTCAGACTGGGCGGATGCCCAGGCTGATCTTAGTCTTCGCTGGGCGCACATGCCACTTTGTTGGTTTTGTCGTGTCGCGGCTAAAAATCATATGGTCCTATCTTTATAACTTACCTAGAGGGTTAGAGAGTGTTATATATGAAGGACAGTACTGGTACACGGTAGATCCGGCCGGGGTATAGTCCCAACACTGCATCTTGTCCCAGGTGGCGTTGCAGTACACATGACCTGAAACAGATAATAATTGCAATACAGTAACTGCAGAAAAACAACTAATGGCGGATCTGATGAAACCACATGGTGTAACAGACTAAACATCCGAAGATTCAACAATAAAATAGGCTCGACACGACAAAACCAACATAAGGACATGTGCGCCCATCCGCCCAGTCTGAAGTCTGATCAGAGTCTTTGTTGTGTGCTCAAAGAGTTGCTTAGGGTCTGAGCTACCTCCATGCCGACTTCGAAGACTCTAATCAAACTGGGCGAATGCCCAGGATCATCAGAGTCTTTGCTAGGCAGACATGCCACTTTGTTGGTTTTGTTGTGTCGCGCAGCTCATTTATAAATCAGATGCTTATTAGCACGTAGGCTGGAATTCGCAAATAGTACGCAAGTATAAAAATAACAAATAAATAAATACAAAGGAAGTACCATGATTACAATTTATGGCCAGAATGTAAGGCAATGAAGCAGAAACGAAGATGGACGAGGCATATAAAGCAAAACAGACACAGATACTCAACAGTTAGGTAACCTCTCTGTCTTTCTCTCTCTCTCTCTCTCTCTCTCTCTCTCTCTCTCTCTCTCTCTCTCTCTCTCTCTCTCATGTCAATGTTGTATGCTTACTGTTCAATTTGATTTCATATTAGAATTAAGACAGAGGTTTATCTTCATTTGAATAATATTGATTTGGGACTGAAGAAACTATATTTGCCCAAGGCGGGTTACATGATTTGGAATATAAATTAATTTGATCGAGTTTCGTCCTTGAATGCACATTTTCAGAACAATGAGGTAAATAACTATATTGTAAGGTTTCTGGACTGAACTTAATATTAGCGCAAAAATATTTGCTTGAAAACTGGCATCAAAGAAGTTGGTAAAGAAACATTGCAAATGTCCCTTCCATCATATTTATATTTGCTAAAACAGAATTCCCTTTTGTTCAGTCCATTACTAACTTACTAATCTGTTAATAAACCTGTCATGTTTATTTAATCTTCTGGATGCATATAACATGACTGACAGCTACTGAAGCAACAGAAGTGGCTGTTAATTTTATGTTCTGCATGCAACTTACCTGAAAAGTAACAAGTTTATTTAACAAGTTTATTTGCTAAAATCAGAAATATTGGGCTGTAATAAGTTTCTCGTGCGAGACTGCGAATCTGAGTTTTCCTTTGCGAGATCTCAACACTATCCTTGATTATTCATATTCATATTTATTAAAACATAATACCCTTTTGTTCAGTCCTTTACTAATTAGCTAATATGTCAATAAACCTGTCATGTTTATTTCATCTTCTGGATGCATTTAACATGACTGACAGCTACGGAGAAATATCAAATGATATTTCAACAACTGAAACCGAAGTAGCTGTTAATTTCATGTCCAGCACGCAACTGACATGACAGGTAAGAAGTATATTTTTAGATTAAAAAGATAGGGCTGTACATGTAATAAGTAATGATTGATAAATTGAGACAGATTTCAGAGCCTAGTCTGAGACAGCAGGGCATTATAAAAGATCTCAGACAGCTCTAGAAAGGGATATTCTTGTCTGGTAGGGGAAAAAATTGTTTCGATATTTCTTTCGGGAACCTATTTGTTTATCCTAGCGCGAATGAAATTGGACAGTGTCTGGCCTTATGAGGCTTCTGGTACCTAAATATACATGTTGTACGCTTATGTCAATAATGTAAAGGATAAAAAAATGATGATATAAACGCTTTTATCCCTAAACACAAGCGGCTTAAAGTAGCATTGCAAAGGTTTCTGATTCAGTCTGCAGGGTCGAAAGTGTAAACTATACCATTTATAGTGATTCTTTGATGTATGCATGCAACCTGTTTTATTGGCTATCCCAATACGATTCTAAATAACCTGGGCTCAACTATTAGCATCCTTCATTTTAATGTGACTTGATATATACAATCTATTTGTCTTATTTCCTAGATGCACTAGAGATGGATTATTGATCCTATTACATGTAGTCTGAGAAATTAGTAATATCTGCATTCGTTCACGAAATCACTGAAATAAATGAAGAGAAGGGAAATGAACAGATAACAAAACACAAAGATTAGTCTAGGAAAGCAATCTTTCAAAGCAAGACAGCAAGAAATGTTAAAACACCAAGACACTTTCCTTTTATTTTTTATGACAGATACACATCTATGGTGGATTACTGTTGTCTGCATTTTTTTCTCGATATATTAAGCCGAAGTGGGCAAAAACTGGAGCTTCTAGGGATAAAACAGCTGACCCGTCGCAAGTGCAAAATGTGGCTTTTCCCTTGTGCGTCGATTTTGGGTTGCATCCACGGCTATGAGACATAATGTTAAGGCCATCAGGCAACGGATTCCCTTCTGTGATCTGGGAATATATCGGCCCTTCCTCACTGATATGGGTTAACAATTGAGGAAAGGCGTTTGGTTTCAGAGACGGCAGACATTTTCCTTTCAAAAGGAGCACAAATTCAGAGAGCGAGAGATCAAGAGAAGCAGAGACTGAGACAGAAAACTTTTTTGCTTTCAATTTCAGGGCGTACTTTAAACCTTCACTGGAGACGAAACCAATCTCCGAGAGACAGATACAATTCCAAGAAAGATGTCTGACTTGTTGAGGAGTAAGAAAGAATCATTTGTTTTTTATTTAAGGTCCGAAAACGGTAAACTGTTCCCGTAGCCGAATGGCCGTAAGAGCAGGGCATGTCAGAGGCCAATCATATCTTAAGCATAATAAATGAGAGACGAAGCCAATCCCTCCTTTTTCTGCCCTTTTCCTTCCCTAATTAAATAGAATATCCATATGTGCTGGGTTGACACAGTTAGCTTTTCAGTCGCTTGCTGGCCGACAGGGATTCGAATCCACGACAATCAGCACCACAACCGAGCGGCTGTAACCACTCGACCACGATGCCTTTATGTAATACATCATACAGATCTTCTACCTGTATTACGTGCTCAAAGTGAGGAGACATTCTATATCTTGCAAGCATCCGATTATACCAACCATTCTTCACATTAACCACATTGTGAGCCTTTTATCTGCATAATCCCATCATAAACGGTGGTCATGCAAATTCATGCATTAGCATTCATAAGTGAAATTTACTTGTTGTTTAATATCTAAA
This sequence comes from Ctena decussata, assembly GCA_963989385.1. Lineage (NCBI taxonomy): Eukaryota > Metazoa > Mollusca > Bivalvia > Lucinida > Lucinidae > Ctena > Ctena decussata. Next base: position 73,179,317 of record OZ022512.1, read on the forward strand.
ATTTCCAATCATTTTCATGCCGAACTGCGCATGCCTGATCAAGCTATGCGTGCAGGCACAGTTGCAACTGCATGCAGAGCTTGATCAAAGTATGCGCAGCTGGCATGATTATCTAAAATTCCACAACACGTCTGACATGCTGCTAAAGGCTAACAATCTGTCCATTCCGATAATTTGTCTGATTATATTCAAGAGTGCGCAAGATGCTATGAGAAAGTATTATAGATTGTCAAATCGAGCTGTAAAATGAAACTAGTGGAGAATGGGTAAAACTGGCTTCACTCTGTAAACATGCGCTCCTAAATATCATTAATACCCGCAGCATTCTTTTTCTGCAAATTTTGTGTTTATTTATTATGAAAATATTAAGTCATTAATGTCTATCGTCCCATAAATAGGATATTGGCAAACAGACGCCGTAAAAGGGGTTAACGGGGTTACCACAGGAATGTATGCGTTGATGAATTTGTTGCACTGTGTTTGTCTGTCATATGTTCGTCGTCATGTTACGTTTTGTGGTTTGTGCTGCTGTCTTCTTCTCGCTATGTTTTGAGTAGGTTGTCCGTTTAGGTTGTAACCTTTGTACATTCACTTTTTGCACAATGATTTATTGGATTAATATAGTTTGTGTCATTTCGGTTGGTGTCCCATACTCATCAGTGCCAAAAGGTTATAGGTACTAGTGATATAAGATGCCTTTCTGCACTAAGAGGGTGAACGATCTTGACCGCTAGCATCCGGTGATTAGTTCGTATAAACTACGAGGGGCATCGGAGAAGTGGCGGCAACGGTCCTCTAACATTCGAATACTGCTATGTACATGCATGTTTTGAATTGCAAAATAAACTACACCCGTTCCTCTGTTTATAGATGCAAGTCTTTTAATAATTTCACGTGTAGCAGCAGGGGTATAAACATTCGTTTCTAAATCAACATATTGATAGTGGCTGAAATGGCGATAAACTATGATAAAACTTTCCAAGAGGCGCTAAGGACATACTGTTATATGCACCAGTAAAATAGAAATAAAAGACGAAAATTGGGACCGAACCCAAAATTGCTTTTTTGTCGCTCAGGGAAGAATCTAGAAATCCCTATAATTGTTTTCATTTGAAATTGTAGAAAAACCATGAAGGTTTGCCTATACAATGTACACCTTAATTTGACGACGTAACTATTAGAACCTGTCTGAAGGCATTGTATGAAATAAGCATTTGAGCCTCGACACGACAAAACCAACACAGTGGCATGTGCGCCAAGCGAAGACTCAAATCAGACTGGGCCTCTGCCCAGTCTGATTAGAGTCTTCGCTATGCGCTTAAAACGCGTCTAAGGGTAGCTAACGGTCTAAGTCAGCAAAGAAACTTATCAGACTGGGAGGCTGCCCTGGCTGATCTGAGTCTTCGCTGGACGCACATGCAACTTTGTTAGCTTTGTCGTGTTGCGGCATAGTTTTAACCATGTCCTGATCAGGATCCAGACACGAGTGTAGAAACGTTTAGAAGCGGTCATTTAGTTTGGGTCAACGAGCTCATGATGCCTTCATTAGAAATATTAAATGTTGACAAGTTTGGCTTTACAAAAACCCGGTGACGACAATTTATTGCGGAGTCACTTCCAAATTTAAAAAGTAACTACACTTCAGGAACTGACTGAATCAAATCCCAAACCCTATCCCCAACATCAAAGGGAAAGATTGACAAAGACATCCCAACAAACAATAAATTGACAAGTGATAAGCCGAGTCAGCAGCTCTTTCCCAAATAGATGGCAACTCAGCTATCTTTATTGAACTAAATAATTTAGACCAACAGACGGGTAACAACGGACTAAGCAAATTATATGAAAAACATTTAACAATTATTTTTACTTATTTTCTATTTTTATGATAGAAGGATTAAACTGAGAAAACTATAAATTACACAGCACAGAACATAAAACAAATGCAACCGCAACAAAAGTACCGCCTTGGGACGAGTCTAACACGTCTTGCTATTTGAAACAGAGATTGCAATTCTTAGTTCACATGGATAAATGAAGTTAATGAATTCTAAAATATTGCTGAAATTATTAGATGCAGAACACCATCTATGTACATTTAGGTGAAGTTTAAGTATTGTGCGAGGATATTTTAACTATTTCTAAGAGCCTCTGTAGAAGGTCCGGTTAATACCCGTATTGACTGATTTTAAACAAGAAAAGAAGTTTTATTATCATGTTATATCAATTTAAATTTAATCTGAATTAATCTGGTACCAAAGCTGCTGTAACTGTTAAGAGTAACTACTGCCATATATACACCTCGACAAAAGTTTAGCATATTACACGGTAGTTCTGTTACACATCCTTCAGAACAGTTGCAAAATGTTAATCAACGATATAATTCATTGACTTTGAAAGACAGTATGCATATGCATATACATGTACCTGCTGAGATTTTGGTGCCCACATATCACATTTAAGAATTTTTGCGTGTGTAATTATAATGCATTTTTCTACTTAACACACTTTTAAAGTTCGTTTCTATTTTCTGCATATGTGTTTCATAAAAAGTTTGAAGTTCCAGTTTCAAAGAATACCAGTTTTCCGTAAGACAAAAATGATCAAAACTGGTAGGACAATTGCACCGTCACTTTGGAAACAAGTTTTGACAAGTTCGCCTCTCATGTCCGAATTTGAAATGACATGACCACAATTAATGCAGCATATTACAATTTAACATTTAATCTATAGACTAAGCTCGTTTGGTGAAGATGAAATTAAATTTGGTGATGGTTTGGACTTAATTTTAAACAGGGTCGAAAATTGAATATTGTCATGGAAATACAGTGGTCTTAACTTTTGGCATTGTGTATCCAAAAGAAAAAAAAAGAAAACTGCTGAGTTCAAATTCCAGTACCTCAGCATCTTCTGTTAACTTTATGACATCAGATGAGACAAATGATGACAAAATTTTTGACATATCATAAGTCATATGTGTCAGTTATATCTACTGGACAGTTCATCACTAATTATGCGAAAATTTTGGCTAGGAGTATACATTGTAACTATGATCATGCTGGTAAACACAACATTTCAAAGCCATAGAGAAATGAAAGGCTGAATGCGACTAAGCAAGATTCTAATAAATCTCTTTTCAAAACCTTATACATCTCTAAAATTTCCTCGCAGCTGTACGTTTTACATGTATATCAACACGTAAACGCTCTTCCAGATTTCAAAGTTCTTACCTCAAGGGATATTATGTTCTGCTTAACTGGATATATTTCCCATGATATTAAGAAATGCCTCTACATTATCATTCAAGACACGTTCGTGGGACAAAAAGGCTTCGATGCTGTAGTCAGCAGTGGGAAAACCCATAAACGCTTTATCAGTTTTAGATTATGTCGCTTCAGTTTGTAGTAAGATCATTTTGAAAACGCCAACAACTATTATTCTCGTCAGAACACAATTATAACTGTGGGTGCAGTGACTACGAATTATAAAACATAAATAAAGTAATCACATAGTCTCAATTTTACTAAAAGTATGCATGCTGTTGTTCGAATTCCGCTTGAGGCGAGACTCTTTCCTACCGTAAAGGAGGTTCCATTGCACACAGCCTTTCGTTATCATCCTTACATCGTCCTGATATGACATGACTGAAATACTGTTGAACAGGACGTAAAATCGCAAGTCATCCATCCATCCATCTTGTATGCATGCTGTTGCATCTCTGTTGCTGCTAGAAGTTTCAACAAGTAATCAAAGCAAAGCCACAATCAAGAACAGGTTGGACTAGTCTGAAATCAAACTTAGTAGTCTCAGCAGGTAAAACATTTAAAAGTTTGGAAATTTTTATTTTCCTTCTGCCTTTAAGGTATGTGGATGCACTTTCAGGGAAGGCAAGTCTACCATTTTCATTTTTGCCTCCATTTGAGTCACTTCCCAAAGAGCGGGGAGGATCTAGATTACAGGATATTTGTAACGAAACTGCTTCAAATGTTTCAAGTTTGAGCATGTATTTCTGTTGAATCAAACGTGGCGAATGCTTCAACATTTGACTGCTTTTAATGCACTGTCATAACAGAATTTCAAATTGTATGATTTCATCATTTAGCAAAACATATGAACTGAGAGCCGTAAGAGTTTTAGTATTACATAAAGGGCATTTTCGAGAAAAAATCACAAAAGCATCTGCCATGACTTAATTGATGTCAAGTTCTGTATAAACAAGGATTTGAATTGATTTTAACGGATTCTTAATGGAAATACATACTTATCGTCATTCATGCAACCTGAGTTTCAACGTCATTTGCTGTTTTCAATGTAGCTTAATAGTTGTCAAGTGTTTGACGTGATTTATAAAATATAAGCCAGAATATAATATCTCTGTATTTTATTTTTTTAGTTTAGTATTTATTTATCGAAACTAAACAGTTAAACGAAATATGTTGTCGTAATAAGCGCACTTTAGCTTGCAATTAAAAATTTAGGTTTGCATTATGAGACGCACATCCTTGTTAATATCATTACGCTTCTGTTTATAATATACTGTATGAAATAATATAAAAGTACGTTTACGTCGTTTAACAACAAAAGTGTGTATACAAGTTTCAAGTATAAATTAAACGTTTTCTTATATAGATACAGATTTTATGCGTTTCCCCCTATCTTTACAAGGGGAACTATTTGTACAGGTGTTAGCCTTCAAACGGGGCTTGTCTTATTATAGGATCTTACACTCGAGGTTATTTCGTTTGAATTTCATTTTGCTACATGTGTAAGATTCTGTTTATTATATGATGCCCTTGTTCAATGTTTTTGTCTTTCACCTTTCTCGAGAAAAAGGGGTTGAGGTGGCTCGATAGGGGACGCCTGTGCTCGCGAGTTAATACGTAGGCGTCTCTTAACTTATGTTTGCAGCTAATGTGTCCCGCGGAATGTGACAGTAAATGTGGCTCGGAAAGGGAGGCTCATTGTCTGCCGAGACCTGCCCATCATCTCTTTTCTTTCAAATTTTTGGGTTTTAGCGACACTGAAGAAGTTAAACACAGAAACGCACTAAATTTGGTATGAAACGTTTATTTGACCCTTTAAACTGGGATTTTATCTCTTTCAAAATGTACATTATTTCAATAACAAAACGCATTGTTGACACTGCCGCTGTCGATGACGTTACGAGTACGCGCCAAAGTGTTATTACACGTGTGTTCATACGATTTTATGACACGGCGTTATCCACTGAATAACAGAGACGTCATATGACAAAGAAGCATTTTGTTTGTTTACCAAAGCAGACCCATATGAAATGGGAGATACACCCTTCTTAGAAATACCTGTTATCCCAGGAAATATCGAATTTCGACTGACCTTGAATATACTGCTACATATTATATTTCAAGCATGTGTGCAACAAGTAAATTACCAAAGTTGATAGCTATTTGAAATAATAATTACTATCACGCTTGTCTTTTGTTACATTGTAATGACGGATCTGCCAAGATGATTAAGCGGATCTGGTGCTATTAACAAACTATGGTTTCATTAGGATTTGATAACATAATGAGCCTCGCCAAGGGAACATGTCGCCCATGAAATGGAAAAGACGTAGGCGGCAAGATGATGAGCCTTGGCAGATCGCTCGTACCTATCTGGATCGTACTTCACGAGATTTTATTTATAGTTACGCATACGAGAGGTCACATTTATAGTTGTGCGTAGGGAATTTACTTCTATCAGTGTGACTTCTATTAAAAGACTGCTGTACTTACATTATAATCTTATATATTTCCTTCAAGAGCAGAGAACACATTAAGAGCAAGGAACATGGACCAGACTACGTAGTTTCGGCTAATAAAGCCTCCTCAGTGACCCTGACAATATCTGGTGTCGAAACCAGAGAAAAGCATACTGTAATTCCTTAAAGTAGGCAAGTAGAAAACTATCACATCCTCCATGCTTTCTTTACTGTGTAATCAACACTGACTACCAAATGCTTGTTTTTGTACCAAGTTGCATGGAAACACCGCCATTTTCTAACACCATTTTTGACCAACTACTGGCTGTCATGGGCGACGGATTTCCTTTCTAAAATGGATCTATTCGTACAGGAAACACTTCTGTCCTCTAGGAGCTTTGTTTTACAGCAGACTCTACTGACAGGGAGGCAGATATCAAAATTGCTTAGTTGTTTCCCTGGGGCCGTATTCATAAAACGACTTAAGTGGTTGCTATGCTGTTGCTAAGGCTAAATTTCTTTGAAGGAAATTCCCTACAACTATGCAATTTGCTCTGGAGGAACAGTCTTACAAAGACTGTTCCTCCAGACCAAATTTCATAGTTGTAGGGAATCTCCTTTATAGAAATTTAGCCTTAGCAACCGCATAGCAACGACATAAGTGGCTTTATGAATACGGCCCCTGGAAATTTATCAGTCCACTTTTCAGTATTCGTTATCAACATTTAGTCAAGAGTATATTTAATCTGTACAGGATAAAGGAAGTAAGACAAACAATGCTGTAGCAATATGACCTATTCTCGTCCAAATGTATTGTTAAAGGAGGAAACGTTATTTCCACTTCTTTCCGAGTTTTTATATACGACATGAGTTGTTGTGATAGCAACGATTATATAAACCTCTACTCTTTGGAGAACCGGAAAAATATATCATAATAATGATCTAAGTGGCATAAAAGAAGAATAAGATAATGAAATCATTGTAGTTAAAAATACAGGGCATACCATATACTCTTTTTAAAATGTTTTCACTTCATATCTAGCAGACATACGTTTTAAAGCATTGGGGAAACAAAGTACGCGGCTGGTAACGACCTGTACCGCTAAGATTGTTGGCCTGCTGACCTGTTTCTGGGCGGAATTCAACCGTTGACATTCTTTTGATGTTTCGTTTCTGTGTTGTTCTTGCTGTTGAGTGCTTATCTTGTTTAATCTATGTATTTTATCTTGATATATGTTGGCTGTTTTGATCCACTGATGGGTTAGAAGTCCTTCACACAGACCGAATAACATGACATGTACGAGCAGGTTTATGAACCACAAAAGCGATTTTAAGTCCCCAAATAATATGTAACTGACTGTTCCAATGTGGTGCTTTTGGTATTGTCTCGTACAGGGTCTGGATTGTGATTTCGTAAAATCGATTTAAATCTCCAAATAATTTGTAATTGACCGTTCGAAGACGGTGCTTCTGGTTTGGTTTATTGCTATTATTGCCATGGTTTGTCAGCTTTCTATTTGTCTATGTCTTGTTGTATATTATTTAGGATAGCCTTGGGACCACGTGCTAACAAAGATTTGACATCTTAGGGTTTTCCAAGTCTTATTCAGCTCTAGCTCTGCATGCCTTCTTTTTTCCCTTTTCTGTTTTATTTTTACTGCAAGATGAGATAGACGATTTTTAGGGACCTGATCATTACCTATACAACTATTTCATTGACACGATGCCTGTTTTTCAAAAGGAAACGTCTTAAAAATAAATAACCTTTCGGAATTTCCATATCTCTTTGTACAAAAATTATTGACATCTCTTGAAAAATAATAAAATCTCAAGTTATGGGTACCTGAAAAAATCATATCAGGGTGACATGGATATCGCCATATAGGTGAGTTTTGTTACGCCATATACGCATAAACTGAACAAACTGTGTATTTAAGTCTGTCTTCGGCCTGAGTATACCTTTTCGCCCTAAGAAAACACTGCACTATTTACAGTGCAACAGAACGGGATTGGGTTTAGAAGTTTTCCAATTTTTCATCAATTATTTCAATTGGTTTGCGATCATTTAATTTTATCTTTTGTGATTTTCCTCTCCCATTTAATGTTTATGGCAGGATGTGAAAAACAACTGTGTTCGTTCCTGATCATTGCCGTCTCACCTAGCTTTTTTATACAATCATTCCAGGCCCTGAAAACGCAGTCGAGCTGCTGCATCTGAATTGGACCTACACTAATAATGAAGTTCTTTTTTCACACCGGGTAGGCGGCAATCGAAAACGCTCCTAACAACCGATTAACGCGGATCAAAAACCTTTAGAAACAGCGTTTTCGATTGCAAATTGGCCGGCAATCGAAAACGCTCCTAACAATCGATTAACGCGGATCAAAAAATCTTTAGACACAGCGTTTTCGATGCAAATTCCCAATTTGCAACCGAATACGCTGTTTCTAAAGGTTTTTGATCCGCGTTTGTCTGTTTTTTTGTATAAGATACTAGACATATACGGGTCGATGTTTTTTTAAACTTATTTTCAAGTTCGTAATACACCTCTATATATAATATAAAAGTTACAGTTTTGTCTAAAAATCACTAGTAGCAATTTGAGTGATTTCATAGAATACTGCCCGAGATAACTATCTTAGAGAATACGTTACATACAACATGTCTTGGATTTATATTATTATACTCGCTCAACATATTAAATATTTTTTCTGGCGATCTACCCTAAGGATCATTAGGAATGGCTTGAAACGGATATTTTCCCGACATAATTGTACACGCTTAAGAAATTATCATTTAAATTACGGCCTTCAGGTTAGAGACTTGTCATATCTAGCCAACTCAGGAGAACTTGGTGTCTTGAAGTACATCAACCTTCAAGATATTACGTACGAGAAAGAATAATTCGAACACGTAGAGACTGATGGCAGTATTAACTGTGATAAAAAGAAAGTTAATGGTTTACTTACAGAAGAAGCAGCTCCGCAATTTTCATCTTCGTCTTAAAGCAAAGCATAGTTCCCCTAAGAGCCTGTGCTTTCATTCAAGAGTCACTCAGAGTGGCTTCGATATCCAGAAGCGCAAATTGGGGGTAACAAATTGCGGTAATCTTTTTAAAAATGGCGTTTAAGCATTTGCACATTCATAATATGGAAAACGCGAACTACGCATATCGGAACCAGTTGTTCGCACGTGCAAGTCAAATTATTTTAGTTTGTGGTAAGATTGGTTTATCATAAAATGTGTAAACGTTTTGACCGAAAGTTTGGAATTATAAAATGCAAATCCAGCTCAGACACATCTTAAGAAGTATTCTGGTATCATTCTACGAGAGAAGACTTACAGAGTTGTCAAATTTGACATTATAATGACCACACAGAGAACTATTGTCTAGCTAGCAGATGTACTTTACCGACTGGCGATATATGCTGTTCAATACACACAAGGTCAGTTTCAAAGGAACCGAATCTGAATTTGAATATTAAGCAGGAGTCTTTTGTGCTACAGTGGCTGATAAACTGGTCAAATCGATGAAGACATTCATATCAGCATCATGAAGCTTAATAACATACATTTCGGATTTAAACAATCTACAACACCGCCATACTGGAAGTTTTTTGAATACTTGACTTGCGATTAAAGGGTCTTGAACCAATTTAGCATGTTTCATCACACTGAACGGCATTTTCATATCTCTTAAATGCCGCCATTTTTTAGTTTCGCATGTTCTTTAATTTCAACCATTTTGACGATGGAATACACCTCTTAATCCGGTAAAACTAGTTTAAGCCCCACCCAGTCATCTATTACTGACCGTTCCAAGGGGTACTTCAATTGTGGTACCTTAATGTTACATGATGTGTATGACTATGGTCTCCAGCAATATGATCACCAAAATAGCTGACAATTCAGCTTTCTGTTCTGTTTTGTTTTTGTAATTTAAAAACAAATTGTAAGAATAGATGTTGCTGTTGTTTTCAGTTAGGGTAAAAGAATGACAACCTGTTTGGAAAAGAACTATTAATTTGGTTTTAAATTACCGTGCATACCTTTTCCCAATTTGTGGAGGTGCTTCTTTTCCTTTTTGGTTTTATGGGCGGGGTGTAAGGTTTGATTGTATTAATTCTTGATCATACACAGTTCCGAGCCACACCCATAATATCATTCAAAGTCACGTGACAGCGTATACCTGGCCAATGCAACGACAACATAGCACGTGACATAGTGCACAAAAAAAATCACACAAGGTCAATATTTTACATAAGTCCGTGATTTTACCTCACAGTTAATTGAGGGATGTATACCTGTTTAAAGAAAACAAACAAACACCACTTTTAATAAATTTACCCTGCTTTGCAAAGAACAGAACACATCGGCAATGCATGATGCGCTTACTTGCATGCGTAGGTCATAAGGAGGCTAATTCTTCGCCATAGATTGCCGACATCTAGCAGACACTTGCATTTGTCCTTTTTGTTTCCGCCAACTTTGTGTAAAGCTTGTGAGATGTAATAACAGTAACTAAGTAGGCGGAGCTTAGCGGCTATTCTCGGAACTGTGTATTGACTATATTTTTTACTTTTCAGAACACCACGGCCGTCTCAAACTAAGAAATACTTAAAAGCCTCTACTAAAATAGGCGACTCGATACGAAACTTATATGCATCTGATGAGTGCCAATTTTGACGTTCCAAATAGAACAGAAGAGAAGACACTGAATTTTATCGATATTGGCGATTAAGGCAAAGAGCGCTAAAACAAAGCCCACCAATACTTGATTTTCAATACATTTTCGTACGCACTGCGTAATAGAAGCTCAGATAAAAAGGAGAACCTGATGATGAGGGGTTGAGATCATTTCTATGCTGTTTTATGGAACTATACATTGTAGCAACCTAGAATCGCAACGATGAGGCAATGCTAATAGATGCCACCAAGCATAGTTTAAAAGAAAGTCAGACACAGGTTTTCGTCAAAGGTTACAAGTTTCAATCAATTTTTTTTTATTAGTATTCAGCGTCTTGCATGTAGACAACCACATATCACTGCTAGCTATTTGAAGCAATATCTATACCCCGTGTCTTTTTACTTGCAAGCAGACTTCTATCATGCTAGTACTGTATTGACTCCATCAGAGAAGGAATTAAAGTTCAAGAATACATTTTAAAACCATATTCAAACTTCGCCAAGTCTGCAACAACCCATACGTTTGAAAACTTGAGTTCCACATTAAAGCCCCCTAAATTTTTACTCTTACTCTTGCACCAACAGCGCTGCTGCACATAATACTTGCAAAAGGGTGTGGTATTGAAAGTCAGGCAAAATGTATCATGGGAAGACATTGCTAAAACATCTTAAGTACATGTAACACATTGAAAATTCAGAAAATGTCATGAAACGACACTGGTACTTACATGTAAATGATCTGACTTAGCGTAATGGACAGCCAATAAGTCGAATTGGCCCCCACTGATCGCAAACGCAACTTTTTTTCTCTCTTTCTTTTCTCTCTAATAGACAACAAAGTGGACAGAAGAGTGTTTGCTCGGCACATTTGGTGCCTGATAGAGTAAATTATGCGTTCTCTGGACTTTCTAGAGTGCAATCGAACAAAAAGCAGGCTGGCATGACATGACACAAAGCAGAATAACCTAGTAAACAGCTTCAAATATAACTGAGCCGCGACAGGAGAAAACAAACAAAGTGGTTGTGCACCCAGCGCAGACTCTGATCAGCCTGGGCATCCGCCCAGTCTGATCAGAGTTTTTGCAGTCCGCATAGATGTAGCTTTGACCAGTAACTACCCTTTAAGCGCTAAGGGAAGACTGTGGTCAGACTAGGCGGACGCCCAGACTGATTTGAGTCTAACTGGACGCACAACACATTGTTGGTTTTGTCGTGTCGCGGCTCAAATATACGATATTGATCATCCATGACTCGCCAATTAGCCAAGATTACTTGAACTTTTTTATGTAAATGTCGTCATTATGATTCCATTATCTGTCGAGTCTTGCCATATTCTAATACACAGACAAAGTAATTGAATAAACATCCTTTATCTGCTATATTTACAAATCGGATCTACTGTCACAGGCTGAGATCTCTAAATAGAATGGTCGCCTCTTAATCAGATAGAAAGACTGAGTCAAGAAAATAGAATTGCATCTTCCGATGGGTTTGTTGATAACAACTGAATCTCAGTCCAGTAATAAAATGCGCCAATGACTATTCAATAAAAGAATAAAAACTAAATCTTGGAGCAGCGTTTTCTAAACACATTTTCCATGAGCAGTTATACGTGTGAAACAACCAAATGGCATGTGCAAATAGGCATTCCACATGTAACGTCATGAGCAGTTAGCGGTTTCTCCAATGTACGTAATATATTACGTTGCGTAAGTCGCGACCTTCAAAATTCGCGCAGAATTTCCTCGAATATAAATATTTACATCTGTCAACGACTTCCTCAAAATAATGCTTTAGACAACGTCGCTATAATGTTGCATTTTCATTTGGTATTTTTCCCACCGGTTAATTATTGCTGACTAAAAGAGGTGTTGTCCGGCAGATGGGAACACACTTCGGCTTCGCCGTCGTGAATCGCCATTTCGCGATCTGCTCTGCAGCAGCAAAAATTCCCAGTCAATGACAAAAAATATATCTTGAATCTAGCGGCATTTCTTTCCCATTTGCTTGATGGTTTAATGGAACCCTTTTCGCTTCATCAGTCTGTGGATTATGTTGAACCGATAAAAGAAACAGCGGAGAATAAAACATGCATGATATCGTACAAGTGTCGATATTAGGGAAACACTATCGCGTGTTTCGCTGCTTTACATATCAAACGATACCATTAAGGCATATCTTTACAGCTTTTGGCAGTAAAACGGCACAGACCAATTGTAGTTGATGCTTTTATGACACCCGAACTGTCAGTTGCACGGCGTCATAAACAATTTCCAGTCAGACTAAGTATTGGGAAGTTTGTTTATGGAAACTTTTAAGCCATTATTGGTAAAACTTGTCTTGCAGATTTATGAACGTCTTTGTTGACCATATAATGGTTTTGGTAAAAGGTTATGCAAATGAAGTGATCCAGTCCAAACTGACTTTTGGCGTTCAGGGTCGTTCACATATTTGTGGGAAAATACACTTTACATATTTTTGAAACTGTACATGTACGTATGGTGTGACACTGAAAGCCTAGTGCTTCCTGTCCCTTAAGCCACAGTATCACTGTCACGTACTGAGGGCTAGGTTTTACTACGTTTTTAAAACTTGGCACAACGGCAGTATACGTTGTAAAAGGTAGTGCGAACGTATACATGTATAGCTAAATACGCGGCTTAGTTACGTTCGATTTAAATTTTGTAACTCAAACATCGTATCTTGATAAACGTAGCGTATACCTAGTAAAACGGATTAACACGTAGTAAAACGTGGTCAAAACGTACTAAAACTTAGCCGAAAAGCATTAAATACGTACAAAAATGTACCAAGAATAACCTAGAGGTCCTCTAAGCCTCAGTCTTACTGTCACATATTGAGGACTAGGTTTTTCTACGTATTTAAAACTTACTTAAACGGGAATATGCGTGTTAAAACGTAGTGAATACGTATCATATACGGATATCTACAGCTGCATACGTGGCCTAGCTACGTTCGAATTGAAAATTCATCTTAAACGTTGCATTTCGAAATACTCATTGTATGCGTAGTAAAACGTATTGAAACGTAATCTAAACGTACAAGAAGGTAGATGAAACTTTTAAATACGTAGCCATACGTGAAGGTCCTCTACGTACTGCTACGCATTAAATACGTTTTCCCGCGTCTTAGTACGTGTTGTGACGTTTCATTCTGCGTTTTATTACGATTTGGTATTTTTGCGAAACCTACTCAAACGTCACTTGGACTAGGTAGTTATACCGGGCACTACCTGGTAGTCCTGAGTAAACCGTACACTGATAACCGGGTAATACGAAGTAATTCGTAGTTAAACGCATTTATCACGCACAAGAAACCTAAATACTTACAAAACGGGGTACATTTTTTGCCAAACGTAGGGCGGGAAACGTAGTACAACCTAGCCCTCAAAACGTGACAGTGAGACTGGGCCCTTAACAGTCCTATCACGTCGCGAATGAGTACATTAAACTGGTTAATATAATGTTAAATAAGTGTATAACACAAAATGCATATATCCAATTGTATTAACACAGGGTATAATCGATTCCGCCAATTTTCGCTTCCTGCAGAGACTGTACATCATATTTGGCTTCCCCCGAGACTGTCCGCGGTCTCTTGCTTCCTGCCGAGACTTCTGTACATGATAAATGGCTTCCTGCAGAGACTGTCCGCGTGATTCTGCTTCCTGCCGAGGATCTCGGCAGGAAGCAGAGTCACGCGGACAGTCTCGGCAGGAAGCCAATTTACGAGGACAGTAGTCTCTGCAGGAAGCAAGAGTTCGTGGACAGTCTCGGTGGAAGCCAAATATGACGGACAGTCTCTGCAGGAAGCGAAAATTGGCGGAATCGATTTTACCCTGTGATTAAGGGGACTGTAAATAGGAAACTTAAATGAGCGACCCAGTTGTGCGTAAACACTAATTAGCAGCATCATTATTTTTTTCTTCGATAATATAATCTCATTTACCAGCTATATTTCGTGCAAGCTTGTCGAAAATTCTACGTTACATGTAATGAGAATTTACTACCATTGTCTTAGAACTAATGTGAGTCTTTTATAGCAAGAGGAGTTTTTGTCGCTAAATAATTATAACACTGCTTTCGTATGAAGATTGAATTTTAAACAGTTAAATAAAAAGCATTTTAACATTTTCTAAATTTTGTAGAACAGACAAATAATGCAATAAATATTCTTTTTAACATATTAATGCCAAATGTACTCTTGTATCTGTATAAGTTGGGTGGGCCCATTCTCACTACAATTATGAACAGAATTAAGAAGACAGCAAACTACAATCCTTTGGAAAAACCACTGCGTATTGGTAATTCACTATCATTGCACTTTGCTTCAAAATGGAAAGGGGATGGTCGGGTGGTGCGATGGTGCTGCGTGTAACTTCCAGTGCCGGGGCGTCCTACTGATTTGGATAATAGTAGGGCAAGGGCTTACTGCGCTTGCAGCAGGTGCGGGTGGGGTTGTTTGGGCGTTTTTTCTCTTGTCTATCATTTCTCTCTTCTTTCTCCCTCTCTCTAGGAGACGGCCCGATATAGACTGAAATACTGTCTTAAAGGGCCATTGGACCAAAAACAATCAATCAATCAAAATGGAAAATGCACGACAACGAAAGTCCAAATATAAACAAAAAATATTAACTGTCCCTTTGTGGCTCTAAACAATGCCATCTATAAAAACAAATAAAGCGTGTTTTATATGATAAATAAATCACTGCTTTAGATAGACATTACTCAATGGCATACGTTTCCGCACATCCCCTCAAGACTTAAACATGTATTCAGATTACGCATGCGAGGTCTGGGTTTACAAATCAAAAGAACCCGTCTTAGAATCAACAGATGAAAAATAGAATAGACTAGAAATGTGCCCATAGGCCTTTGATGCCCCCGCCAAGTGCCTTGAGTTGATTAAGGTACTGACACTTTTAGGATCAAGGAACTGTTAATTTGAGTCAAAGTGACTTACATTTGTTTTGCTGTCAAACCTTAGACATCAATATGGCACAAACATGTTTTCATTATAGCCTTTTCACATAGCTTAAGTGCACACTATGACCTTGACCTTTCAGCTGGTGACATCTTGTCTTTTCATGATTATCATTTATTCCAATTAATGAAATCCTGGCCCACCATGTAGGACAAAGATATGAGCCGGACGCAAACATGTTTCACAATGACCTATGCACGAAAAGCATGTACCAAATGTGACCTTGACCTTTAAGCTAGCCACATGGTTCTTGCACGCCACATATTGTCTTGTAAAGATATTTGCCGCATAATTTTGAAATCCCACCACGCAGGAAAAAAGTTATGGCCCGGGGACGATTATGGTAAAACACGACAAACACAAACAAACACACAAACAAACACACGGACAGGGTGCACTCCATCTGCCCTTCCGCCATTTCATGGCGGGGTCCTTAAAAGTCCAGGTTTAGCTACAGTTATGACCCGAAGCCAATCTTCAATACCAAGAGGAAGAAAGATCTGAACAGCACACACGTCGAAAATAAACACATGCACGCTCAAACATCAGCTCCCTCTTCTACTAGTGAGGTGATCGGAATGCTCAAACAAGCACAGAAATGAGGACAGCGAGTAAGACAAGAATTGAAAACGAAAGGTGCCCCATGGTACAAACCGCAAAACTACAAAACATAGACTATCCGGACTGCCGCATCAGCACGGTCAATCTCGTACAATACCCGGGGATGAGGAGAGAGGGGAGGGGTGCAGAAATAAATTTGTCGACACACTTCATCCATGTAACAAATAGTGATTTCAAAAGAATTCCGTATGCATTTAGTTGCACGACACTGACTCATATTCATGGTGCGCTCAAGGGCCTTAATGTTAACATAAATGTGCTGCGTCCCGAGAAAACCAACAAAGTGGTTGTGCGCCCAGCACAGACTCAGATCAGCCTGGACATACGCCCAGTCTGATTAGACCTTTCGCTAAGCGCTTAAAGGGTAGCTAAGGGTCTAAGCTATTTCCATGCGGACAGAAAAAAAACTCTGATCAGACTGGGCCGATGCCCTGTCTGATCTGAGTCTGCGTTGGACGCACAACCACATTGTTGGTTTTCTCGTGTCGCGCCTCATTTGATGCATTTTGCCAAATAGTTTGACCACACTGCTTTTATATTAAAATTGAAAAAAAAAAACTCACGTTAGCATATTACGAATACTTCAAAATGAAAAGCCGACAAGACACAAAAGGGCAAATATAAACATTTGACGGTATAAATTGTCCCTTTGCGGCATATAAGGCTTTTGCTATTATATTTTAGATGACAAAATTATAACTGATTTAGCCGCACATTACTCAATGGCACAATGTGTTTCTGAAAATCCCCTCAAGATCTATAAACTTTAGTCAGCTTTTGCATGTGAGGGTTTGGCTGACAAATTAAATGGCATCACAGATATACCGTCTTATAATAATTCAAACTGTCTTCATTACAATTCCGAATATCGCAAGTCATACATCCATCCATCCGAATAGTTCTAAAAGTTTAAAGTGTATTATTCTATCAAACAGAAACAAGTCAACGTCTGGTTCTTTTGAAGTCTTAGACCATTTATTCCAAAGACAACATTGAAAACATTTTCATCGAAGGACGATCCTGAATTTCTTTGATAAGTAATTATGGTGCAACATTTTGTTCCTTACTGGTGACGTATTTTGTCTGTAAGTGTCTAAAATAAGATATCACAAGCTACCGTTATGGTTATAATGCTGGTCAACCTATAAGTTGTATTTAACTTATCGTGCAAGATATTTTAAGTTCTTCGATGAATATACTGAAGTAACTAGAAACATTTTTCAGGTAACATTATCTACTCTATAGGGAATTCAAGAATGGAATAACAACTTTTATCTTAAATTGAAGACTGATGCAGCCTATTTTCGAGATCGAATCATCTTCAGCATTTTTTTTCGATGAACGAAAGATAGACAAAGGATAGGTTCTTTTAACAAAAGATGGCTGTCTGTTGCATCGTATCAGCACTTAGTCTAGAAGATTAAAGTATGCTGACCCTATTCTCTTGCTAAAACTAGAAGGCATTCGTCTGTTTATAGTCATTTCTAAAATAGTAACTTGCCAGTTCGTTTTGTGATTTAGCAGACTTGTACATGGAATTCGTCTAATTTAGCACGAATTAATTTAAGTGGTTCACCTTTGTCGAAATTATTGTAGCAGACAGCTGTAATTTCTAATACATGACTTATATTTACGGCAAAATTGCAACGAGAAAAAGCCAGTTAATCATTTTTCTAGTGTCATATAAAAGCGGCCTTGGCAAACAGTGTCAACCAAGATCAGACGCCACAAACGCGGTATCTGGCCAGGGCCTACACTGTAAAAAAGTTATTTCTGAATTCTAAAATGACGTTAAAGTGGCCCGTATGAGGAGGCGTCGTGTAAAACTTTTGATATTTCGCAATCAGCCGTTCAACATCATGTGTCCATAATCCAACTGTATGGAACTGTATTTCTTAAAATTAATGCGTAGCATATACGTGTGCGTGACGGTTTGGTGAAATTATTGCTATGGATTATGTTGAACCCTTAAAAAAACAGCGGAGAATAAAACATGCATGATATCGTACAAGTGTCGATATTAGGGGAACGCTGTCGAGTGTTTCGCTGCTTTACATATCAAACGATACAATTAAAGCATATCTTTACAGCTTTTGGCAGTAAAACGGCACAGACCAATTGTAGTTGATGCTTTTATGACACCCGAACTGTCAGTTGCACGGCGTCATAAACAATTTCCAGTCAGACTAAGTATTGGGAAGTTTGTTTATGGAAACTTTTAAGCCATTATTGGTAAAACTTGTCTTGCAGATTTATGCACGTCTTTGTTGACCATATAATGGTTTTGGTAAAAGGTTATGCAAATGAAGTGATCCAATCCAAACTTACTTTTGGCGTTCAGGGTCGTTCACATATTTGTGGGAAAATACACTATACATATTTTTGAAACTGTACATGTATGTATGGTGTGGCACTGAAAGCCTAGTGGCTTCCTGTCCCTTAAGCCACAGTCTCACTGTCACGTACTGAGGGCTAGGTGTTACTACGTTTTTAAAACTTGGCACAACGGCAGTATACGTTGTAAAACATAGTGAAAACGTATACAGGTATAGCTAAATACGCGGCTTAGTTACGTTTGATTTAAATTTTTTAACTCAAACATGGTATCTTGATAAACGTAGCGTATACCTAGTAAAACGGATTAACACGTAGTAAAACGTGGTCAAAACGTACTAAAACTTAGCCGAAAAGCATTAAATACGTACAGAAATGTACCAAGAATAACCTAGAGGTCATCTAAGCCTCAGTCTTACTGTCACATATTGAGGACTAGGTTTTTCTACGTATTTAAAACGTACTTAAACGGGAATATGCGTGTTAAAACGTAGTGAAAACGTATTATATACGGATATCTACAGCTGCGTACGCGGCCTAGCTACGTTCGAATTGAAAATTCAACTTAAACATAGCATTTCGCAATACTCATTGTATGCGTACTAAAACGTATCGAAACGTAATCTAAACGTACAAGAAGGTAGATGAAACGTTTTAAATACGTAGCCATACGTGAAGGTCCTTTACGTACTGCTACGCATTAAATACGTTTTCCCGCGTCTTTGTACGTTTTGTGACGTTTCATTCTGTGTTTTATTACGATATGGTATTTTTGCGAAATCTACTCAAACGTCACTTTGACTAGGTACATGTAGTTATACCGGGAACTACCTAGCAGTCCTGAGTAAACCGTACACTGCTCACCGGGTAATACGAAGTACATGTAATTCGTAGTTGAACGCATTTATAACGCACAAGAAACCTAAATACTTACAAAACGGGGTACATTTTTTTGCCAAACGTAGGGCGGGAAACGTAGTACAACCTAGCCCTCAAAACGTGACAGTGAGACTGGGCCCTTAACAGTCCTATCAGGTCGCGAATGAGTACATTAAACGGGCTATAATGTTAGATAAGTGTATAACACATGATGCAAATCTCTAATTGTATTAAGGGGACTGTAAAAATGAAACTTAAATGAGCGACCCAGTTGTGCTTAAACACTAATTAGCAACTTTATTATTTTTTCTTTGGTAATATAATCTCATTTACCAGCTATATTTCGTGCAAGCTTGTCGAAAATTCTATGTTACATGTAATGAGAATTTACTATCATTGTCTAAGAACTAATTTGAGTCTTTTATAGCATGAGATGCGTTTGTCGCTAAATAATTATAACACTGCTTTCGTGTGAATATTGAATTTAAAACAGTTAAATAAAAAGCATTTTAACATTTTCTAAATTTTGTAGAACAGAAAAATAATGCAATAAATATTCTTTTTAACATATTAATGCCAAATGGACTCTTGTATCTGTATAAGTTGGGTGGGCCCATTCTCACTAAAATTATGAACAGAATTAAGAAGACAGCAAACTAAAATCCTTTGGAAAAAAACACTGCGTATTGGTAATTCACTATTGCACTTTACTTCAAAATGGAAAGGAGATGGTCGGGTGGTGCGATGGTACTGCGTGTAACTTCCAGTGCCGGGGCGTCCTACTGATTTGGATAATAATAGTAGGGCAAGGGCTTACTGCGCTAGCAGCAGGTGCGGGTGGGGTTGTTTGGGCGTTTTTTTCTCTTGTCTAACATTTCTCTCTTCTTTCTCCCTCTCTCTAGGAGACGGCCCGATATAGACTGAAATACTGTCTCAAAGGGCCATTGGACCAAAAACAATCAATCAATCAAAATGGAAAATGCACGACAACGAAAGTGCAAATATAAACAAAAAAATATTAACTGTCCCTTTGTGGCTCTAAACAATGTCATCTATAAAAGCAAATAAAGCGTGTTTTATATGATAAATAAATAACTGCTTTAGATAGACATTACTCAATGGCATACGTTTCCGCACATCCCCTCAAGACTTTAACTTGCATTCAGATTACGCATGCGAGGTCTGGGTATACAAATCAAAAGAATGCCATCACAACCTTACCGTCTTAGAATCAACAGATGAAAAATAGAATAGACTAGAAATAGCCCATAGGCCTTTGATGCCCTCGCCAAGTGCCTTGAATTGATTAAGGTACTGACACTTTTAGGATCAAGGAACTGTTAATTTGAGTCAAAGTGACTTACATTTGTTTTGCTGTCAAACCTTAGACATCAATATGGCACAAACATGTTTTCATTATAGCCTTTTCACATAGCTTAAGTGCACACTGTGACCTTGACCTTTATGCTGGTGACATCTTGTCTTTTCATGATGATCATTTATTCCAATTAATTTTGAAATCCTGGCCAACCATGCAGGACAATGTAATGGGCCGGACGCAAACATGTTTAACAATGACCTTTGCACGAAAAGAATGTACCAGATGTGACCTTGACCTTTAAGCTAGCCACATGGTTCTTGCCGCATAATTTTGAAATCCCACCACGCAGGAAAAAAGTTATGGCCCGGGGACGATTATGGTAAAACACGACGAACACAAACAAGCACACAAACAAACACGGACAGGGTGCACTCCATCTGGCCTTCCGCCATTTCATGGCGGGGCCCTTAAAAGTCCAGGGTTAGCTACAGTTATGACCCGCAGCCAATCTTCAATACCAAGAGGAAGAAAGATCTGAACAGCACACAAGTCAAAAAATAAACACATGCACGCTCAAACACCAGCTCCCTCTTCTGCTAGTGAGGTGATCGGAATGCTCAAACAAGCACAGAAACGAGGACAGCGAGTAACACAAGAATTTAAAACGAAAGGTGCCCCATGGTACAAACCGCAAAACTACAAAACATAGACTATCCGGACTGCCGCATTAGCACGGTCAATCTCGTACAATACCCGGGGATGAGGAGAGAGGGGAGGGGTGCAGAATTAAGTTTTATTTGTCGACACACTTCATCCATGTAACAAATAGTGATTTCAAAAGAATTCCGTATGCATTAAGTTGCACGACACTGACTCATATTCATGGTGCGCTCAAGGGCCTAAATGTTAACATAAATGTGCTGCGTCACGAGAAAACCAAAAAAGTTGTTGTGCGCCCAGCACAGACTCAGATCAGCCTGGACATACGCCCAGTCTGATTAGACCTTTCGCTAAGCGCTTAAAGGGTAGCTAAGGGTCTAAGCTACTTCCATGCGGACAGAAAAAAAGACTCTGATCATACTGGGGGGATGCCCTGGCTGATCTGAGTCTGCGCTGGACGCACAACCACATTGTTGGCTTTCTCGTGTCGCGCCGCATTTGATGCGTTATGCCAAATAGTTTGACCACACTGCTTTTATATTAAAATTGAAAAAAAAACCTCACGTTAGCATATTACGAATACGTCAACATGAAAAACCGACAAGACACCAAAAGGGCAAATATAAACATTTGACGGTATAAATTGTCCTTTTGCGGCATATAAGGCTTTTGCTTTTATATTTTAGATGACAAAATTATAACTGCTTTAGCCGCACATTACTCAGTGGCACAATGTGTTTCTGCAAATCCCCTCAAGATCTATAAACTTTAGTCAGCTTTTGCATGTGAGGGTTTGGCTGACAAATTAAATGGCATCACAGATATACCGTCTAATAATAATTCAAACTGATGTCTACATCACAATTCCGAATATCGCAAGTCATACATCCATCCATCCGAAAAGTTCTAAAAGTTTAAAGTGTATTATTCTGTCATACAGAAACAAGTCAACGTCTGGTTCTTTTGAAGTCTTAGACCATTTATTCCATAATATAACAAGTAAAGACAACATTGAAAACATTTTCATCGAAGGACAATCCTGAATTTCTTTGATAAGTAATTATGGTGCAACATTTTGTTCCTTACCGGTGACGTATTTTGTCTGTAAGTGTCTAAAATAAGATATCACAAGCTACCGTTATGGTTATAATGCTGGTCATCCTATAAGTTGTATTTAACTTATCGTGCAAGATATTTTAAGTTCTTCGAAGTAACTAGAAACATTTTTTTTCAGGTAACATTATCTACTCTATAGGGAATTCAAGAATGGAACTAGAAACATGGTAACTAATAGGGCCCCGCCTTTATGAAACTGTTGACAACATTTAAGTCATATGTGCCCAACCAGAAATAACAATACCAGCTTTCTGTTATCATGTTGTTCCTTCATATTCAATATGTTGTTTGAAATTAAGCCTCTGGTAGTGTCATCAAGATATGGGCAAAATACCAAATCACGATTGATTAAAACATGGGCAACAACTCTATGAAGTATTTAAAATAACAAAGGGTTATAACTCTGTTAAAAATGAAGTTGTAGTTATGGTTCTTTTTCTCTACACATTGTTCGATGATGTTTATATTTGTACAAAGTTTTGTGAAAATATCTTCAACAATTTTAAAGTTAGAGGTTGAACATGTTTTCCAGACTGTCAACTAGAAAGGGGAATAATTCCGTAAAAAATGTAGATGAAGTTTCAGTTCTTATTCTCTGCTCATTGTCTGATGATGTTTTATATTATGTATAAGTTTTATGAAAATATCTTTGATGCTTTAAAAGCTATACAGCGGACACGATTTCTATATTCAAAAAAATTACAAAGGGGCATAATTCAGTAAAAAGTGTAGGCAGAGTTAGGATCCTTGTTCTCTGCACATCGTCTGATGATGATTTGCAGTTGTACCAAGTCATGTGAAAATATCTCAAACGGTTTCAGAGAAAGCGGACACGATTTCTTCCCTCAGAATTTCAAAGGGACATAATTCAGTAAAAAAGATAGGCAGAGTTATGGTTCTTGTTCTCTGCATACTCTCTGATGATGCTTTACATTTGTACCAAGTCTCGTGAAAATATCTTTAACGGGTTTAAAGTTATGAAGCAGACACAATTTCTGTACTAAAAATTACAAAGGGGCATAATTCAGCAAATATTGTAGACAGAGTTATGGTTCTTGTTCTCTGCATATCATCTGGTAATGCTTTACATTTGTACCAAGTCTCGTGAAAATATCTCTAATGGTTTCAGAGTTATGAAGCGGAAATGATTTCTGTACCCAATATTACAAAGGGGCATAATTCAGTAAAAAATATAGTCAGAGTTATGGTTTTTGTTCTCTGCACATCGTCTGATGATGCTTCACAATTGTACCAAGTCTCGTGAAAATATCTCTAACGGTTGTAGAGTTATGAAGCGGACACGAGTTCTGTACTCAAAATTACAAAGGGGCATAATTCAGTGAAAAATGTGGGCAGAGTTATGGTTCTTGTTCTCTGCACATCGTCTGATGATGCTTCACAATTGTACCAAGTGCCGGGCCGGGTAGCGCAGTCGGTAGGGCACCTGACTCGTAAGTCAGAGGTCCTGGGTTCGAATCCCGGTCTGGCCACATACTTTCGTTTCTCCTCACGCTGATTTAAGAAGGGCAGTTGTCAGTTACTGGCGAAAGTATGTGCACTTAGTACTGGTTAACCGCTTAGGAGGTCTAAGCCTGCCCAGGAATAGTGTGGTTAGGTTAACTGACCGTCCCGACATGACCTTTGTTGTTTACCGTGGACGTTAAGCATCAAATCAACCAACCAACAATTGTACCAAGTCTCGTGAAAATATCTCTAATGGTTTCAGAGTTATTGAGCGGACACGAAATGATGACGGACGGACGGACAGACAGACGGACGGACAGACAGACAGACGGACGGACAAGGTGATAACTATAGGGCCTCCGCAGACTTCGTCTGGCGGGGCCCTAATAACAACTTTTATCTTAAATTGAAGACTGATGCAGCCTATTTTCGAGATCGAATCATCTCCAGCATTATTTTTTTTCAATGGACGAAAGATAGACAAAGGATAGGTTCTTTTAACAAAAGATGGCTGTCTGTTGCATCGTATCAGCACTAGAAGATTAGAGTATGCTGACCCTATTCTCTTGCTAAAACAAGAAGGCATTCGTCTGTTTATAGTCATTTCTAAAATAGTAACTTACCAGTTCGTTTTGTGATTTAGCCGACTTGTACATGGAATTCGTCTAATTTAGCACGAATTAATTTAACTGGTTCACCTTTGTCGAAATTATTGTAGCAGACAGCTGTAATTTCTAATACATGACTCATATTTACGTCAAAATTGCAACGAGAAAAAGCCAGTTAATCAATTTTCTAGTGTCATATAAAAGCGGCCTTGGCAAACAGTGTCAACCAAGATCAGACGCCACAAAGCGGTATCTGGCCAAGGCATACACTGTAAAAAAGTTATTTCTGAATTCTAAAATGACGTTTAAGTGGCCCGTATGAGGAGGCGTCGTGTAAAACTTTTGATATTTCGCAATCAGCCGTTCAACATCATGTGTCCATAATCCAACTGTATGGAAAATTATTTCTTAAACTTAATGCGTAGCATATACGTGTGCGTGACTGTTTGGTGAAATTATTACCTATTTGCTAATCAGTCTATGGATTATGTTGAACCTATAAAAAAAACAGCGGAGAATAAAACATGCATGGTATCGTACAAGTGTTGATATTAGGGAAACACTATCGCGTGTTTCGCTGCTTTACATATCAAACGATACAATTAAAGCATATCTTTACAGCTTTTGGCAGTAAAACGGCACAGACCAATTGTAGTTGATGCTTTTATGACACCCGAACTGTCAGTTGCACGGCGTCATAAACAATTTCCAGTCAGACTAAGTATTGGGAAGTTTGTTTATGGAAACTTTTAAGCCATTATTGGTAAAACTTGTCTTGCAGATTTACTGCATGTCTTTGCTGATCATAAAATGGTTTTGGGAAAAGGTTATGCCAATGAAGTGATACAGTCCAAGCTTACTTTTGGCGTTCAGTGTCGTTCACATATTTGTGGAAAAAAATATACTATACATATTTTATAACTGTATTAATGGTATTGCACTGAAAGCCTAGTGGCTTCCTATCCCTTAACAGTTCAATCACATCACCAGTGAGTACATTAAACCGGCTATAATGTTAGTTAAGCTTATAACACAAGATGCATATCTCTATTAGTATTAAGGGGACTGTAAAAATGAAACTTAAATGAGTGTCCCAGTTTTGCTTAAACAGTAATTAGCAGCAGCATTATTATTTTCTTCGGTAATATCGTCTTATTTACCAGCTATATTTCGTGCAAACTGGTCGAAAATTCTATGTTACATGTAATGAGAATTTACTACCATTGTCTAAAAACTAAATTGAGTCTTTTATAGCATGAATTGCTTTGTCGCTAAATCATTATAACACTGCTTTCGTATGAAGATTGAATTAAACAGTTCCCTCAACCAGCATTTATTATCCAAACATATAGTCCTAGATCCACACTATGCGTGCGGTGAGGTAGAAGATTCTCGTCACTATCTGCTTGAGTGTAACCTTTACCAAAATATTCGTAATGATATGCTAACTGCTGTTTCAAGAATATGTTTACCTACATTGAACTCATTGTTGTATGGAAGTACCGCCGTCTCTATTAATGACAACATAATGATTTTAAAGCTGTTCAAACTTTTATACTCAAGTCCAAACGATTCCATCAATAAATAATATTACTATCTAACCAAGCACTCCTCTCATGATGTTGACTAAATTACCTTTTGCCTAAAAAATGTATTTGTTGTTGCCTACTGCAAATCTATACGTGTTTACTACATATATATCATACGATAATTTATGAAATGCTTCTCCTTCCCCCGTGGAGGCAACCATAGCTATCAAACATATGTTTCTCTTTACAGTTTAGGTTTCCGTTCTTATATTCCTTTTTTTTCCTGTTCATAGTCAATTTCTTGTCTATGTCTTTTTTGCTTTCTTTTTCTTCTGTATAGTGTGAATGTAGATAATAATCTGACTAATGTTATATGTAACTTCGGCTTATCATGGGTCTGAAATTTGCAATGTAAATTATGGGAGACAGATTTAAAAAAGTCATTGTGACTTTCTTCTGAATCCCTTTTGTATGAATAGTTTATGTCCATGAAATGTATTTATATGTATGTGAGAAATTTGTACAAATAAATAAAGTTTAAACTAAACAGTTAAATAAAAAGCAGTTTAATTTATTCTAAGTTTTGCAGAACAAACAAATAATTTAATAAATATTCTTTTTAACACATTAATGCCAAATGGACTCTTCTGTCTGTATAAGTTGGGTGGGCCCATTCTCACAACAATTATAAGCTGAATTAAGAATAATGCAAACTAAAATGTGTGACTACATCATTTGAGCCGCGACGTGAGAAAACCAACAATGTGGTTGTGCGCCCAGCGCAGACTCAGATCAGCCTGGGCATCCGCCCAGTCTGATCAGAGTCTTCGCCGTCCGCATGGCAGTAGCTTAGACCCTTAGCTACCATTTGAGCACTTAACGAAGAGTCTGGTAAAATTGGGCGGTTGCCCAGGCTGGTCTGAGTCTGCGCTAGGCGCACGACCACTTTGTTGGTTTTCTCGTGTCGCGGCTCAATTGGAAAACCACTGCGTATTGGTAATTCAGTGTTGCACTTTACTCCAAAATGGAAAATGCACGACAACGAAAGTGCAAATATAAACAAAAATATTAACTTTTCCTTTGCGGCTCTAAACAATGTCATCTATAAAAACAAAAAAAGCATGTTTCTATTATATCTTATATGATAAATAAATAACTGCTTTAGATAGACATTACTCAATGGCATATGTTTTCGCACCTCCCCTCAAGACTTAAACTTGTATTCAGATTACGCATGCGCGGTCTCGGTAAACAAATCAAAAGAATGCCATCACAAACTTACTGTCTTGGAATCAACAGATGAAAAAATAATAGACTAGAAATGTGTCCCTAGACCATGGATGCCCCCGCCTAGTGCCTTAAGTAAAATTTCACCTTGATTAAGGTACTTACACTCTTAGGATCAAGGTACTGTTAATTTGAGTCAAAGTGACTAACATTTTTGCTGTCAAACCTTAGACATCAATATGGCACAAATATGTTTTCAATACAGCCTATTCACATAGCGTAAGTGCGCATATGACCTTAACCTTTAAGCTAGTGACATCTTGTCTTGTCATGATGATCATTATGACAAATAATTTGTAAATCCCGGCCCACCATGCAGGACAAGGTAATGGGCCGGACACAAGCATGTTTCACTATGGCCTATGCACAAAGTGTCAGTACCAAATGTGACCTTGACCTTTATGCTAGCGACATGGTTCTTAGACGCCACATATTGTATTGCCATGATAATCATTTGTGCCAAAACATTTTTGAAATCCCACTATGCAGAACAAAGTTATGGCCCGGACACGATTCTGGTAACACACAAGAAACACACAAACAAACAGATAAACGCACACATGGACAAGGTAAACTCTATCTGCCCATCCGCCATTTCAGGGCGATGCCATTAAAAGTCCAGGGTAAGCTACAGTTACAAACCGCAGCCAATATTCAATACCAAGAGGAAGAAAGAAATGAACAGCACACGAGTCGAAAACAAACATATGCACACTCACAGACCAGCTCCCTCTTCTACTAGTGAGGTGATCAAAATGCTCAAACAAGCACAGAAACGAGGACAGAGAGTAAGACAAGAATTTAAAACGTAAGTTGCCCCGTGGTATAACCCACAATGCTACAGAACATAGAACAACATCCGGAAAGCCGCTTTAGAACGGCCAATTGTGTACAATACCCGTGGATGAGGAGAGAGGGGAGGTGGTCCAGAAATAAGTTTTATTTGTCGACACACTTCATCCTTGTAGCAAGTGGTGATTTCCAAAGAATTCCGTATGCATTTATTGGTTTAAAATGTAAGTGTCTGTCGAACAGAAACAATGCATGGTCAGGTTGTTTCAAAGATTGGCACATTTTGATATATTACAATCTTTTCATTCATACTGTTTTCACATTATTCTCTTCCTGTCTGCTGACAAATTTTGTCTGTCTTAAATAAGGTATTGCAAGCTACCGTTATAATACTAGGATATATTTTTGAACGTCTTTGAAAAAGGTATACCCTGCAGCCACTGCAAGATTTTACTTTAGAAGGTCATAGTTCACATACGAGCAGTCTTTAATATTTTTTTCGTCATGGCTACCTAAACACAAACCCTAGGCAACCGTGTCCTGTAAATATCGCAGAAATTAAATTTAATCTATGTTCAATACTGCCCCTTGAATTTGGATTATCTGCATTTTATGTGGTAGCCAATTCCCCCTGTCTGCTAAAGTCATCATTTTTTGAAACCAAAACAAATGCCTTAGCATTCAAAATCTTGTCAGGAAAACCTTTTGCATGGCCCAATTCGAAATTGTCGAATAATTAAAATTTATGTGAAAAACGAAGTTGTCACAGCCTTAGAAAATGACGTTGACGTCGATTTCAGTAACGTCATTAGAACTGCGCATTGATTTGCAAAGAATGAATTGGAAACGTTTGCTACCCCTTTAATTTTTAAAGGATATTGACGGCAACGACTGACAAACAGCTAACAAAAATTCATTTTGTATTTACGATGATTTTTTACTTGAATGACATACTGAAAATAAATTCACATATGACTTTAACCCAGTGGTATGACTGGGGCCTAATAACACGCGTTGTACTTCAATACGAAAATGTATCTTTGTATAGTGTTTGGTACCACTGTAAAGGCAAAAGTAGTGCTTTCAATGCATGCAAAGCAATTGCCCCCAGCATGCCGCTAAACAAAGCTATTTGGCAAGAATCAGAACTTTCTGAACACCTTCGTATTTGATTTCATTTTAGCACAAGATGCTATTTTGCAAACTAGTTATACCACAATGCTTTTGTGTTCGGCTTGACTTTAAAACTCGCTGTAGCATATTTCGAGTACTTCAAAATGAAAATTTGGAAGGCATCATAAGTGCAAATATAAACATTTGGCTGTATCAATTGTTCCTTTGCGGTTCTATAAGGCTTTTTCTATTATATTTTATATGACAAAATTATAATCGTTTTAGCCAGACATTACTCAGTGGCATAATGTGTTTCTGCTAATACCCAAAAGAATTCATTTTTTTTTTGTTCAGCTTTAGAAGGTGAGGTCTTGGCTGCCAAATTAGAAGAATGGAATAAGATATATATCGTCTTATAATACTTCAAACTGATGTCTTCAATAGAATTAAAATCTTAAAAAGTTCCTTCAAGAGCAGGGAACACATACAGAAGTAGGAACATGGGCCAGACTACGTAGTTTCGGCTAATAAAGCCTCGTCAGTGACCCTGACAATATCTGGTGACGAAACCAGAAAAAAAGCATACTGTAATTTCTTAATTTCAATTGGGCAGTCGATTCAAAGACTGATTAGTTTCAAAAGGATCAAAATAATAAAGAAGACGATGATCTAGAATAATATTCTTCATCGATCTCAAATTTTAGGACTCTGAATATCGCAAGTAAGCTATCCATCCATCTGAATATTTTTAAAAGTTTAAAAAGTATTACCCTGTCAAACAGAAACAAGTCACCGTCTGGTTTTTTTTGAAGTCTGAGACATAACACTCCATATGACAAGAAAAGGGGCAACATTAAAAACCTTTCTTCAAGGACAATCCTTAATTTCTTTGACATGTTATTACAGTGCAACGTTTTTTCCTAACTTAGGCCTAAGTTATCTGTAAAAGTGTAAAATAAGATATTACAAAGACTGTAATTATAGTAATAATGCTGGCCATTCCAAAAGTTGTATTTAACTTCTTGTGCAAGATATTTAAACCTCTTCGATGAATATAATATATGAAACGTTTTTCAGGTGAGTAAATGTCAAAACCGTTGTAGCTGTCCATAGGGAATCCAGGAATGGAATAATAACTTTTATCTTAAATTAAAGACTCATGCAGCTTATTTTCGAGACCGAATTATTTTCAGCATTTTTTATTCAATGGACAAAGGATAGACAAAGGATTGGGTTCGTTTGATTATTTACAAAAGATGGATGCCTGTCGCATCATATCAGCACTACTAGATTTGAGTACAAGGTACCCTGATGACCTTAATCTCCTGCTTGAAACTAAGACGCATTCAACTGTTTGTAGTCATTTTTTAAATAGAATGGAACCAGTTTGTATTGTGGATCAGCCGACATGTACATAGAGGATGTTACACGAGTGGTCATTTCATATGAAATTTATGAAACGAGCCTTTGGCGAGTTTCATAAATTTCATATAAAATTACCACGAGTGGAGGATTCTGTTTATCATATGGCCCTTTAAAATGGGATTTAAACGCCTTCAAACTCAACATTATTTCAATAATACAACGTATTGTTGACATGGCGTTGTCAATGACGTTACGTGTACGCGCCAAAGTTTTATTACCGTGTGGTCATACGATTTTTATGACACGACGTTATCCACTGGATAAAGCGACGTCATATGATAAATACAATTTGTGTAATATCGCACGAATTCACTTCGTACAAGTGTCGATATCGCGTGTTTCGCTGCTTTACATATCAAATAATACAATTGAAGCATATCTAACAGCTTTTGGCAGTAAAACGGCACAGACCAAACGTAGTTGATGCTTTTATGACACCCGAAATGTCAATTGCACGGGCGCCATAAACAATTTCCAGTCAGGCTAAGAATTGAAGAGTTTGTTCATGGAAACTATTTAGCCATTTATTGGTAAAAATTGTCTTGCACATTTACTACAGGTCTTTGCTGACCATGAATTTTTTGATGAAAAATTTCTCTAATGCTCTGATATTGTTCATGCTCACTTTTGGCGTCCGATCCCATTCGCACACTTGCAGGAAATTAATCCACCTTTGAGCCGCGACACGACAAAACCAACAAAGTGGTTGTGCGCCCAGTGCAGACTCAGATCAGCCTGGGCATCACCCCAGTTTGACCAGACTTTTCGTTAAGTGCTGTAGGGTAGCTGAGGGTCTAAGCTACCTCCATGCGGACAGCAAAGACTCTGATCAGACTGGGCGGATGCCCAGGCTGATCTGAGTCACGCTGGGCGCATAACCACTTTGTTGGTTTTCTCGTGTCGCGGCTCATTTTCTCGTAAATGTATGCAAGGCACTATGGCTGCCTGTCCGTTTATATTTCCGACAGCGCAAGAGAGAAAAGCATGCTATAATCCTAGGTTAATGTTACATTAGAGACTTGGCTGTTCAGCTACCCTGGATTTTGTAATGTTGTGGCGTTAAACGAAATGAATCTTTTTTTGCGTATAACTTTAATTAGCAGCATCATAATTACTTTTTTTTCTACAGAAATTTTATCTCATTTATCGCCAATATATCGTGCAAGCTTGTCAAAAAATCTATGTTAATGAGAATTTACTACCCATGTTTAAGAACTAATTTGATTATGCTATAATATGAGATGCTTTCTTAGCCAAATAGTTATTACACAATGCTTTATATAAAGAATGAAAAGAAAAGAATTCAAACTTTAAGTTTAGCACAACAGAAAGATGAGGGAATCAATACTCTTTTTAAGCTGCCTGTTTCAACTAGGCACCTTTTTTTTCAAACGCTTTACCACTAATTCTTAATTCACTTCAGCCACGACACGACAAAACCAACAAAGTGGTTGTGCACCCATGGCAGACTCGGATCAGCCAGGGCATCCGCCCAGTCTGATCAGAGTCTTCGCTGTCCGCATGGAGGTAGCTCTGTCCCTAAGCTACCCTTTAAGCACTTAGCAAAGAGTTTGAGCAGACTGGATGGATGCTCAGGCTGATCTGAGTCTGCACAGGGTGCACAACCACATTGTTGGTTTTCTCGTGTCGCGGCTCACGCGAAGTTATCTTTTCCTTTTATCTTCTAAGAATCCATCTTTTTAAACGTAAATCACCACCTTCCCAGCTAATGTTTACGAATTCAAATCATAAATGGCGTAAAGGGTAAAGGTTTCCCATGCCTTATAGCCGTAGGGGCAGTGGGATTAAACCCACTGTATCTTGGGCACAGCAGGTGAAAGGCGGAGCCCACCCCTCTCCTTTGCTGCCTTGTACTTCCCTGATTTGAAAAAAGGTACCCATTTACTGCTGCGTTGACAGAGAGAGTTTTCCAGTCGTTGGATGACAAAACCTGGGCACGATCTCACGATCATCCGGCGACTTTGTGCTCCATAACCGTGTCACTCTAACCACTCGACTACGGCGCCTCTCATTGCATAGGAAGGACGTGCGCAAACAGTGCAGACCAAGATCAGGGGCCGTATTCATAAAACGACTTAAGTGGTTGCTATGCTGTTGCTAAGGCTAAATTTCTTTGAAGGAGATTCCCTACAACTATAAAATTTGCTCTGGAGGAACAGTCTTACAAAGACTGTTCCTACAGAGCAAATTTCATAGTTGTATGTCACCTCCTTTATAGATATTTAGCCTTAGCAACCGCATAGCAACGACTTAAGTAGCTTTATGAATACGACCCCAGACGCAGAAGTTCATCTGGTTAGGGTATACATTGTTAGCATAATATGTATAGCAAATTCTATAAAACAAAATAAAATAAATAAATAAACAAATAAATCAGACACTCCTAAAACGATGAATTGACTCATCCAGTTTATGAGTTTAAAAGAGGCTAGTTGGCATAATTGGGTTTGTAGGTGCTGTATCGCTTCCGTTGACAGTTAACCTATACCGAACTGTAGGCCTTTTTTTTTTTTTTTTTTTTTTTTTTTTTGTTCTTTGTTGCTATTATGGAGCACATTTTGTGCATTATAACAATAGCAATGGGAAGATTTTATACCAGAATTACAACTGGTAATCTTGGTAAAGCGAATGAGTCGTTTCCAAAATCAACACTGCGTATTGGTTATTTACTGTTTTGCACCTTAAAATGAGAAAATGGTATAGCATTAAAAGTGCAAATATGACCATATGCAGATATTAATTATCCCTTTGCGGATCTATACAGCGACGTCTGTAGAAAATGATATGACGCTTATTTATCATAATTTGTGTGATAAAACCATAACTGTTTTAGCCAGACATTACTTAGTGGCATAATGTGTTTCTGCACATCCCCTCAAGACTTGATAATTTGCATTCAGCTTTAGCATGTGAGATCTGGGGCCGTATTCATAAAGCCACTTAAGTCGTTGCTATGCGGTTGCTAAGACTAAATATCTATAAAGGAGATTCCCTACAACTATGAAATTTGGTCTGGAGGAACAGTCTTTGTAAGACTTATTCCGGTACATGGACCCATCAATTGACAAATGGACACGTCCCTTTGATAAGGATAGAATATTCCACTAAGCATTAATGGGTTAAATATATAAAGTGTAACCATTCAGTCCGTGATATTACAAGACAATGCAACTTAAAGTATCTTTTCATGGAAGAAGAATCTTGAAACTTGAAATCATGACACTTCCTTGGCATTCAAGTAACATCCTGCTCCCGTCTGAGGACATATTTTATCTGTAAGTGTGTGTCTAAAATAACATAAATGTACTACTCTTTTAAGTTATTTTTAACTTCTTGCGCCAGAATAAGCTCTCCGATAAATATACCGAAGTAACAGGAGACTTTTATAGAAGACATACCACCAGATCCTGTATTCCAGTATCGTTGTAAGGAATTTAAAAAATGGCGTGTTCTAATGCTTAAGCTTAAATCAATGACTTGTGTAGCTTACTTTTTTTAGACCTTCAGCTTATTTTCTTCAAAGGGAAAAAGGATGGGCTCTTGGGTTATTTACAAAGAATGGTAGTCGGTTGCATCCGCGTCCGGCAGTAGCTCAAACGTATACATCCATGTATTTCAAGTTTTCATGAAACACCCTTGGTATGTGCCAATGTATGTATATTTTTCACTAAATAACTCATATACTGATCCAACGTTTTCACACCATTAAAACATCACATAGTGGTTGGCTCTAGATACAATTTTGCACTAAAGAGCGCACCTACGCACCTCTAACATGATCACCACTAACATTTTACTTCTTAACGGGAACACGTAGTGTTTTGGCCCAGATGAAATTTTGTGACCGAGCATAGGTTTATGAAAATGATCGGTGTTCGAGTAGACATCGATCAATAAGACTGCTGGTAACCTTTTTAGAATGAATATTAGGTTTTCTTCCAAGAGCTTTTCCCTTGCAATTTTTGTTATTGCATCTCGATTAAGAGGCTCATAGAAAATAGTCCTCTAAGTTGAGATACAAAGACCAGTAATGCTGTCTTTGCGAAGGCAAAGATTCAAAGGGGCATTGAAATATGCATTACAATGCATGAACCGGACATAATAGTAAATACGTATTCAACAAGAACAAAAGTCCTATATCGATTATGTCAAATGGTGATCGATTAATCACTTTTGCAACAGAAAGGGAAATAATCGAATAACACGAGAAATCGGCAGGCAACTAGGGACATGGGCCGGACTTCTTACATGGTAAACAGCTATAAAGTAGACACCTGTCATTTATAGCAGTCTACTTGTCCAGATCACCTGATCCAAACAATACAGAACACAGGAGTCTGTATCAATGGGTCATCTCAGTTTGGTAAATGACTCCTTGAGACAGAATCACATGTGTATAAGCGCCATTATTTTGTCATAAAGTCATGGTGACACTGCAAGGAACTTGACCAGATTAATCCCTCGATCTGAATTTTATCTCTATTTCCCTCAGAGT
Organism: Ctena decussata; assembly: GCA_963989385.1. Classification (NCBI taxonomy): domain Eukaryota; kingdom Metazoa; phylum Mollusca; class Bivalvia; order Lucinida; family Lucinidae; genus Ctena; species Ctena decussata. The sequence goes on from OZ022512.1 coordinate 73,214,395, forward strand.
AAATGCAGAGAAGCAGAAGCAGGCTCAGGCTAATCTTAGGCTGCACGCTTAACAAGCTTGTGCAAACGGCGAATGTTACGTTAGAAAACTAAAATATTTCTTCGGCATTAAGTTCTAAGGCAGAGCCAGATATGCAGCAGCGAGGGGACCATAAATCTATTTAAGCTGAAATATTGGAACATTATTTCCAAGAATCTGGCTTGTATTCTAATGCAGGTGTGACTACTCTGTTTTAAATCAATGTAACGTAAAACGCCTATGCGCCAGGGGTACTGATAATGGTATCTGGTATGCATTTTCAATCGTGCCATGAGAAATGTGTAATAGCATAAGCGAGCTGTGAAGTTTCAAATCAGCCTGAGCGTCGGCGCAGGCTATTCAGAATCTCTACTGTGCATGTTGAACTTTACTTAGCATTGTTCGTTTTGAACTGAAAAGACACGGGTAAGACTGCAAGGATGCGTAGGCTGGTCTGTAACTTTTTGCATAAGATATCAGCAATTTTGGTCATAGCCCGGCTCTTAAATATTGACGTATGTTATAATGCGTTACAGAGGTATTGCTTATCTCGCAGTTAAGAAAGTGTTTAATCATATTATTTATATGTTATTTTACAAGACCAATATTTTGTGCATAGCAAGAATCATGACTGAAGCAAGATTAAATTTAAAAGGCACAGCCTTCAATTTTCTTTCTTGCACCGATCAGAGCGAATTAGGACAATAGTAAGGAGGAAAGTTCGCAGGAGATGACGAAATGCAATTCCAGATCCAACCCAAGACACCATGTGGGAAAGAGACAACACAAAACTAGCCATCACCAAAGAAAACACCAGCGGCAGTCATGTGAACAGCCATTTCCCATGTAGCTGGTCAACGTGCTAGCCTGAACATCACAAATAATATATCAATAACAAACATAGCGACTAACAACACATAAAAACAACCAAGAAGAACCAAAACAGAACTGCTGTCTTGGGACGGCCAGCAATGAAATCACTGGGGAGCTGAATCGGTTTGTGGTCGACCAACCCTCGCCCTTTGTTCTGCCTTGGTTTATTAGATACTTGGTTGTTCAACCCAACAAAACAACCACCGCCCACACAACAGTCTTACAAAAAGCATTAACCCTGACAAAAAATAATTGCGTAAACCATTCCTGAGGATTGGTATAATAAAAGCATCAAATGAAAGTACTTGTTATAGAGTTTCAACTTTTTTTTATTAAAAGCGAAAAATAAAAAGTGTTCTACAGATAAGATTTCCAGGATATCAGTTTTTCACATCAAGTTCCGATTAACGGTTACAGGGTGACAAAAGAAAGCATAGTTATATGGTAGAGCTGCAATGTTATTATGTAAAATAAGTAGCTAATGGATGGACTCTCTTAACAAAGTAAAATGCGAGCAGTGCTATAAGAGAAGTCTAAAGACAGACTTTGATGATAAAAAAGACAATACTGTCAAAAACCTGGTTAATTTTATTTCTTTTCTTTTCAACAACAACAAATACTATAATAATGATAAGGATAATCATAGAAAATAAAATTGATTGTCTGATACATGTTTATTGATGAAGCATTATAACATCATTTTATCGTGTATAAATTTCCATTACACAATATTTGACCGTACATACAGCAAAAAATCTCATGCAAAGTTATATTACATGAAAAATGACGAGAATGGAAACTCACTTATTTTTCTTTTCTTTTTCATCAAATAGCCAATCAATATCAAGGAAATCTATAGTGACGGCACGGTAAGTATTTACATTTAAAAGTTTCTGCTAAAGTGCACCTTTCAAAAAATCTTTATAAAGTCTTTTCTCACTGCCAAAATAATAAAGGATATAAGCTACACAAATTACCTCGAAGTTAAAACTTCAATGATATTACCAGGACACCATTTTATATAACATGTGCGACTGCACATACCGGACTCTTTACATTATATACTTAGCAAAAATAAAAACTTGACAGTCGATATTTTTCATCCTACGGTAGTCAGGAAACGGTGAGGCATACAAATTATTTTAATTTAAGACAAAAGCAATCACATGGTGATTTCATAGTCACATAAAATTTAAGATTCTTTAGATACAGCAATATTGTGGCTATTGTAAACATCATTAGGGTATCTTCCTGTTTTCTATGCCCAAAAGCAAACAATTACAGAATTTGAAATTGTTAAAGTCTGCTTAAATGATAAAAATTCTGTTGGCAATGCCTTTCCATTATTAAAACAAATCTGTATGGACTCATTAGCTAAAATTATGCCGATGTACGGTCGACTAGAAGGCCGCGAGGACCAGACGAAAAACCTCCCTCCATGCCATTATGAAGTCAGAAATCCAGTTTCAATGCAATTCCAACTGCACACTAAAGTCTTTATGACAGTTGAAGAAATGACTTTCAAATATATTTAGAAATTAAGAAATAAAAACCGTCAAGTTTTTATTTTTGTTCAGTATATATATTTCTTATGATTATCGCTGTATACATGTTATATGTGAAACGTATCATTCCATTATTATAGTGACGCTATGGCCGTTTGTACACATATTTCAAGGGGGGGAGGGGGGCGGTCGGAAATTGTTTTAAATTTCCCTAGAATATTCTTACTTTCTGACAAAATAAGAGAGTCCCCCTTAAATATTCCTTTGAAGGAAAAAAAATGGGAAGTGACCAGTTATGCACTGTTGATTTTCGTAGGTAGGGGTAGGTGTTTTTTTTCACATGACTGCGCACAAGACACTCTGTGGCCAGCATACGTTCAAATAACTCCCAAAATTGTTGTAGACTAGTATATAATCTTTATGTGTTGTATCTTTCAGCTTTTCAGGAGTACTAGACACACACACACAAAAAAAAAAAAAAATATTTTACTCACCATCTCGTGGGTACGGAGTTCTGTGAATAGTCCTATTACAGTCATGTAACACACTGAGATATTCGTCATAATTCTCTATATACTGCCTATCCAGTTCCATTTTCCTAGGTAAGTGGTGGTCCACATTATATAAATAATACTCCTCTTCGGCAAGCGTGAAATTGTACTCACTGGAATTACCCAGTCTGAAGTCGGTATGAGCATGGTGATAGTCACTGTGTTTCTCCTCCATGTTCGCGCTGATATTGTTTGAAGACTAAATGGCAAAGAGTCTGATTACAGAATCAAGACTAGTTTCCGCTTTATCCAGATATTATAACAAATGAAACACTGTAGTATTTTGTGCCTATATTGTTTCAGGTTTTAGTTAACACTTTCAGCAAGAGTAATAAAAATAGCAGAATTTGCAAACAGCGTAGATCCTGATGAGGTGGCTCAAACTAAGCTGCATCATCTAGATCTACACTGTTTGCCCTCTAGTGTTTGAATTATCAATTGGATATAGCTTGGACGGAGCATACTTTTGAATTTTTGCAGACGTCAATTTTGTCATCTGGTTTTTCGCGCTTGAAAAGTGATAAATGGCAAAAATGCTGATTGCAGAATTAAGACTAATTATTACCTTATCCAGATGCTATAAAAAATGAAGCACTGTTGTATTCACGAACGTCAGAGAATGTATTTAATTCAATCTTATCTTATTGTCTGAAAGAAAGCCACAAGGAGAAATAAAATATTATCCGGCATAAACTAGTAATCGTAAATTTAAAAATATATCGTTTACTTGAGCTGCGCTACGAAACTGTTCTTTTAGGATTAAGGAAACAAACAAGATTCCAATCAGATTGCGCGTTAGTCTCCCTGTTTGCATAAACCTTTTATAAAACCCCAAATTCTACACCGCGGACTATGAAGAAATTATGTACGAAGATCGTACAGGTTGTGTGGTACTTATTTAAAATCATACATGTAGCCAATTATCTGTCAGAGTCTTTTTTCTCATTGTAGGAAATTGCCCGAGCTTAAAACTCAACTATTGCGTGTTTCCGTCCTCAGTATTATTATCATTATTATTTTCAGTCCCCAGAGGACGGTAAGAATAACACTAATAATTGGACTTGTTTTTAATTCTCGTTGGCATATATGTAGTCCCTAATTAGTCTCATTAGACCTACGAAAATTGTCATCCGGAAACCGTTTCTAAGAACGTTGGTTGGTTACGACTGCGTATTTTTATGGTATTTATATGATTAGTATTACTATTATTTGTATTAGTTTCATTTGCATTAGCCATTTTAAGGTCAGTGTATGTTTCAAGTTAAGGAAGTGTACACACATATAAAGCTATGGCGTTATCGATGAAGAACTGTCCAACTGGACTAATGCACCTTCGTTTAATAACGCAACCTCACATGTGAGCTTGCCGATTTGAAAAAAAAAAAAAAAAAAAAATCATCATCATTTTTTTTTCGCAACAATGATGTTCGCATGTTCGTGTTTTCCTGCTGTTAAGATATAACCTCTACGATCTAGTTTCACAAGGAAATAATTAACTGATTTTTTTAATTAAATTATAGATGCTCACAGTTATAACATGCGTTTGTTGGCACATCTGTTGTTTTATACACATAATTTTCTAATAAATCTGTATTATTGTGATTCTCTGTGGTGCAAATGAACAGCTGTTGCAGCATCAATATAATTAATATCCTCGTATAGACCAAAGTCAAATGTCACAAGTTTCTACGACGGTGTACCGGGGGATCTTAATTCACGGTTTTACATGTAGCTTTACCTTTGTAAAAATGAAAAAAAAAAAAAAAACAGAAAAAAATATAAATAAATAAAAACAAACAAACAAAAGACATGGACCATAAAGCTACACACCATAAGCCGTCTCATCGAGACGGCTTATGGTATATAGCTTTAGGTCATTGTTTTTTCTTTCATTTTTACAAAATAAATAATTTTTACAAAGGAAAACTACTTTAATTTCTGTTTGCTTCATTTGGTGACCTAGCACTTTCAAAATTGGCTTTACTCTTAAAGATTTTTTTTTCCAAGATCCCTATTGAGAAGGGAGTAGAAAATAAAAATTACCGAGCTGCTTCCCCTAAAAGGGAGTCATACACTTTAAATTGTATGAAATTATCCGCTTTATTTCAAACCGCGAGTCATAACTGTGTTACTAGCGGTTGAAACGATAGACATTTAGGTATGGAAGACATTAAGAAAAAAAAAAAAAAAAAAAACGCCTTGTAGTGTTTTCGCATTGCAAGTAAGAATGACCATTGTAAAAAATAGCCATCAGAGGAGATGGCAAATCCCCCGACCGAAGGCCCCCTGTGCCTTGGTAAACAGGGTGCACTTCAAAATGCATATAAATAGTATACTGTCATTCTTTCATGCTCCTTATTGACATTATCTGCTTAACAGATGCATGATTATCTAACACTCAGACCAAAACAGTATGCCAGATTGCTCAAAAGAGGTATAATCTCAAATAGCAACCAAGTAGACAATGTATTGCATATGATACATTCAACATTTCAAAATGTGTGAATAACTTCTAAAGTACAAGCCCTACAAATCTAATTTTGAGCTCTCTAGTAAGTGAATTTGGACAAAGAATCCAAATCTATAATAATTTTTTTTTTTTTTTTTTTTTTTTTTTTTTTTTGGGGGGGGGGGGACTCAGAAAAGTATGAAAGCAAGAGTTGTCATTCTTGTATGAGACAAACTGTCATGATCTGATCTCCATATCTGTGAAGTATTATAAAAATATTTCAAAGTGTATTCAAGTTATGGAGCGGACACTAAATCACACCTAAAACGATCAAGGGGAAATAACTCAAAAAGTAAGAAAGCAAGAGTTGTCATTATTGTTCGCGACACATCAGCATGACCTGTTCTACATAACTATGAAGTATCATGAAAATATTCCAAAGGGTATTCAAGTAATGGAGCGGACACGAAATCACACCTAAAACCATCAAGGGGAAATAAATCAAAAAGTAAGAAAGCAAGAGTCGTCATTCTTGTTCGCGACACATTGTCATGACCTGCTCTACACATCTGTGAAGTATCATGAAAATATTCCAAAGGGTATTCAAGTTACAGAGCGGACACGAATCTGCCAAAAATTCACCAAAGGGGAGATAACTCAAAAAGTAAGAAAGCAAGAGTTGTCTTTCTTAATCGCGACACATCGCCATGACCTGTTCTACATAACTGTGAAGTATCATGAAAATATTCCAAACAGTATTCAAGATATGGAGCGGACAAGAAAATGTTTACGGACGGACAGACGGACGGACAGACGGACAGACGGACGGACGGACGGACGCCAGGCTCATCGCTATATCCCCCGAACCTTTCGGTCGGGGGATAAAAAGAATATATTTCGCATTCTTATATAAATACAGAATTGTCCAAATATTATCATTGTCATTATTTCCATATTACAAGCAATGTTCTCTATCCTTAGAGATGTTTCAATGTGTCGCTTACGTGTAACCAACACTCGGTTTTACATCACCTGCTTTGAATAGGCATACTGTAAAATATGGTATGGTATGATGGGTTTATATGTGGTATGGTATGAAAATCCTATACCATACCACATACCATACCAAACGACCATACCAAAAGTATTATTTGGGCATTATACCCATCATTATCAAATGCATGACAACAATGTTAACAAGATCACCTCTGGGTGATCTTGTTAACATTGTTGTCAAGCATTTGATTATGATGGGTGTAATGCTTATAGAGGTGATCTTGTTAACATTGTTGTCATGTGTTTGATAATAATGGGTATAATGCTTTTATGAAGGTCAGACTGCTAATGACTTTCAGAGACTACAGATCTAGATTAAACTACAGGTTAATAATACTTTTGATATGGCCGTTTGGTATGGTATGTGGTATGGTATAGAATTTTCATACCATACCACATACCAACCCATCATACCATACCATATTTTACATTATGTCCTTTGAATATGAATTGATGGCACTGACTATTTTGATATAAAGTAGCATGATTTTCTTTTATATCTATGAATCAAGTGAGATAACGCTCATTAGAACCTGTGTTCGAGAAAGAAAGTTGCCATTATTCCGGAGAAAAAAAGGGGTTTTGTCTCCGTTTCATTGATAATTATGTGCTATAAATTGTAATTAATTCAAACCTTCCTTATAATTGCTCATTAGCGGGATGAAACAAGGTAGAATCATTAAGTAAAATCTTCCTTTTGAAGAGATCTTACGTTTTCCGCATTTTTAGCGAAAACGTTTGAACCGCGTCATCGTTTTTCGGGACTGATTCCATTGATATTTGATCGCTATGAATTACTTTGCTTTATCAGCGAATGAGTCACAAATCCATCTGTAAATGGAACAAACCCCATCAGCGAATGAGTCACAAATCCATCTGTAAATGGAACAAACCCTGAACAGACTGCTCATTAAGAGCAGTCTGTTCTGGGTCTGTGCTATTTGCACTAAGTACTACAATTTCAGAGGACTTAGGTTAAAAGTGGTAAAATAGGAACGGTTCTAAGATTGAATTAATTGCTTACTGCAAATCAAAAGTAGGTCATCAGTTTATAAAAGGCAAGAACTGGAACCGAGAATGAAAATATGTCACCATTAACTGGAAAATTATGGTGTTTTCTGTTAATATCTGTGTCTTATTAGGCGCGACAATAATCCTGGCACGTGTCAATCGCACAGTTATCGAACACACAGTTCACTGATTTTTGTCTCAATGAAATCAATTATTAAAGATCTCCCTTTGAAGCACTGGTCCGTTGCGACACAGTCAATCCATCTTGGAATATTAATTCCATTCCTGTAGTCTTTATAATCTTACGGACTTGTAATCACATCACTTGAGCTTTAGCTGAAAGAAACAATAAAAATGATTTTAGATATGGCAACTGAGTCATATCATGTAATAATTTGGCTCAGAGTAGTTTTTTTCCAGCAACCTCAGAACCAAATTTCAGTCTGAAGATTTCTCAGGACAAATACGAAATACATGTACCAAACTGCAAGGTTCTTTCTAAGAAGTAAATGAAATTGAGGTCTTATGTGCACACCCTCATGTTTTCCACTTTTTTACATAGAGAAAGATCTTTGTGTTTTCCTGTTTGCTTCCCTGAGCAACATTCCAAACCCTCTCAAAAAGCGGGCCATTGTTAAAGGAAAGAATGTATTCTAAGACTTATAAGAGCAATTTTTTCCATGTAAGAGTTCTACCCAGTGGGAAAGGTGGCAAGCATGGAAATGGTAGAGTTGCTGCCCACGAAAGTGTACACATTCGCCATAGGAGTCTTGTCTTTTAGCATTTATAACAACATACGTTTTGATGCAGTCCAATCAACAGATCAAACTGTATAGACATACGTTAGTATGAGTCTTTATTGTTTGTCTGTAGCATAAGGCTCCATCTGACTTGGCAAAGCGAATAAACATAATAATAATTATTATGTTTTGATAGATCCCACTTATACTGAATTGAGAGTTCATGCATTAATGCTCGCCGGCCTAGCAAACCTTTATTGTGGATTTGAACTATTTCGGTTTGTATACTAACACGACTCATGCAAAAATAGTATTTCATGTCTGTCCTGCCTAGTGTTATCTAACTTCTTTCGGTCTAGATAGATCAGGCATTAATTTCAAATTGTTCACATGCGTACATGTAGAAGAACATTTTAGTCACGTTAAACATTAGGTCAGTACACACATAAACGCTTTAAGGGTTAACTTAGGTTGAAAGTCGTTTATTTAGCTGTCACAAAGATTCCATTTGCCAAGGCAATTCCATTGGAACTGAATTAGTGGATGATGTGTGGCTCGACTTGTCAAATACTTACAGGCACCCAAACCTTATTTTAGCATCATCATGATCAGAAAATGAACTACATGTTATACCAGATTAAATTGCATGAACAGGGAATTTTCATAATTTCAGCAGATGTTAACAAGTTTATTTTCGGCAATTGTCCGGTGTTAAGGTTGGGCACAGAACACAGGAAGGTAGTCCTGGCATCTACGTATTTCCTTATCTAAAGAAACGTAATTTTTGTAAAAGTGATATATATAAATGAGTAATTGTTAACACATTTCCATACATGTACTTCATCCTTCTTCCGACCACCTCGGTATGACTTAAAGTCTCACGCTTTTAAAAGCTCAAGGTTACTTTTTTTCAGAATATGTGCAGCCATGTCACTAAAACTCTTTACATTTATACTCCCAGAGCTTCGATATCAACTTACTTGGAGAAAGTAAAACCAAAATAAATCAATATAAAATAAGAAAGAAAGGAAAAAGAAAAAGAAATACGAAAACACCATATCATTTGAGTACATGAATAATATATAATAACATTCAGCTGTGAAATAAGAAGCACTTGCTAAAAGTTGTTCAGGCTCAAATCCATCTAGAAGTACATGAACAAGCTAATCAGTGCATTAGCTGCTGATCCTATAGATTTAATAGTATCCTTAGTATTTCCATGCCAACCGAGAAACTCTTTTCAGACTGTGCGGATCTGTATCTTTACATTTATCTCATGCTAGAAGGTACGTTTTTGCATGACATGGCTCTTTTCTTCTTTACTTCACAATGATAGCACAAAGTACAATGTAATTAAGCTACGACCATTTAGATATAACGCAACCGTAACCCTGTTCGTATCCAACCAGGCACACTCGGGCCAAATGTGGCTAAGTGCTTTTAGGATTTTGGCATTCGTGTTTTTGTCTTTTCGTCTTCAGATGTCCTTTATTGGTTGTACCTTAGTTTCCTATTTGTAAGCATAGATCGCCTAATCAGCCTTTGGATTTACTTTGCTTCATAAGGTGGTGATTTGAGGTAAATTCAAAAGTCTGAATAAACCCTCGACACTACAGCATAGTAGATGCCCCCCCCCCCCATTAATCTATTCTATCTCGCTTTCCCTCTTGCTCGATATATACCCTGAAATACTATATTAAAGACCGCTAACCCTTAAACAACCAACCCATCGTAAATCGATCTTATGATAGCCCCATTCGCAATACTTCCTTCCTCTTCGTCTTCGTCTTCCAAAAAAAGGCCAGAAGTCTTCTTAGACCGTAAGGTTGACCTGATAAGGAGGATTGGACAGTCGTCTCCTTCCAGATAAAGTAGTTCAATGTTTTGATTCAGCATGTCAAGCATGCTTGTATTCTACACCGTAGAGAACAACTCAAGAAAGACGTCAACATCGCTCAAATCGACCACTCCATCGATTTACGGAAAAAAATATTGCAAAACATGCCCTTTAGATATTGCACTTAGTTTCTTGTTTATAGGTTCAAATTGTGCCACGGGCAGTATGTAGATGCACATCAATTTACATTTATACCGGCTTGTCCTAGTCTGATTCTGTCATTTATTACGACTTCAAGTTTGTAGCTTAGCGTATTACAGAATCTTTTCTACTTAATTGAGCCGCACCACGACAAATCCAACAAAGTGGTTGTGCGCCCAGCGCAGACACAGATCAGCCTGGGCATCTGCCCAGTCTGATCAGAGTCTTCGCTGTCCCCATCGAGGTAGCTTAGACCCTTGGCTATCCTTTAAGCGCTTAGCGAAGAGTCTGGTCAGACTGGACGGATGCCCGGGCCGATCTGAGTGTGCGTTTGCTTTTCTCGTGTCGCGGCTCAATAATTATTGATATGGAAATGTGACATAAAGCAATGTGGCCTGTGAGTGGAGGGTCCTGATGGACAGTTTGCGAAGGGCAGAGTTCCAGATAAGAAGGGATAGCAAGCCTTTGAGTACTCTCTTGGATAATTTACTTACTTCTCAATAAAAAAACTATATTGTTACCCCTCATTAGAACCGTCTCGCCGAGACGGCTCATGAGTGCCACAATATATGGTTTGATGAAAATAAAGAAAAAAATCCCCTATATTAATCCTGTTACTCCTTCTTATCTGAGGCACTGGAAAAAGCCACTGAAATATATCTGTGTTAAAACATAACAAAATACATTTTACTACTGGTAAACGTTATTTATAAAGTAACGTTCTAATGTAATGTAAAATAAAGTTCTAATGTTTTAACATAGCCTAGTGACCATAGGCAGGCCAACCGTATCTTGGGCACAGCATATCAAAGACGAAGCCCACCCCTCTGCGTTTGCTGTCTTATCCTTTCCTAAGTCAATTTTTGTATCAGATAAAACATGAATGGAAAAAAAAAACGGAGTGGCCATTGCCAGTCGACTCGCATTAGCCATTTTGCGTTAAAATTGCTATTGACAGTTGACTGGTAATAGCCATTTTACGTTGAAATCGCTATTGCCAGTGGACTGGTAATACATGTAGCGATTCTAACGTAAAATGGCTATTGCCAGTTGACTGGTAATAGTGATTTCCAAGTAAAGTCGCAATTTCCATTTGATGGTAGCAGCGCAAATAGCAAATGGAAATGCTAATGCCAGTTCGTTTAGGTTTGGTCCAAGAAGGGCAAATTCTATTCATCAGCAAACGTCCTTCTTTGAATTTATTGTTGGGCTCTCATTTAAAAAAAAAAAATAAAAAAATAAAAAAATAAAAAAAAACACGGCTTTGGCTTTCGTGGACAAAATATTGTATTATACGCACGCTTTCAAAGCTGATTGGTTGTATTCATTTAAAACTAATATTAGCTCATTTAGCTTCTCATCAGCAAATGAGGATATGCAATTTGTCTCATCTATATGATGTTCTTGTAAAATTTATCTTTATTGTTTTAAATTAAGGTTATCAGGGACTTTTAGGATCCACTATCACACATTGTGCCTATATCAGGAATTACGAGGAAATGAGTTTTAACAGAGAATATTACATGTACACATAAATATTCACAGCTCGCGTCGAACAAAGAGGAAACAGTTGACAAAGAATCTGGCTCCCAGAGAAGCTCCCGTTGCCTCAGGCTTTGATTTAAGTGTCTCCTAAAGTGTTATTCAACTAAGGCCACAAAACGATTTCCATATTTTGTATTCCTTGTTTAAACTGATTCTCAGACTTCTAGATTCGGGGGGGGGGGGGGGGGGGGTAGTAATAAACTCAGCAGAAACAGAACCTTGAAACAACATCATATCATTGGTTGGTGATCCAACGTCACGATTTTGGATGCATACATGTAAATAGTAATTGAGCCGCGACACGACAAAACCAACAATGTAGTTGTGCGCCCAGCGGAGACTCAGATCAGCCTGGGCATCCGCCCAGTCTGATCAGAGTCTTCGCTGTCCGCATGGAGGTAGCTTAGATCCTTCTCTACCCTCTGAACACTTAACAAAGAGTCTGATCAAACTGGGCGGATGCCCAGGCTGATCTGAGTCTGCGCTGGGCGCACAACCTCATTGTTGGTTTTCTCGTGTCGCGGCTCGTATTTCAATGACATTTACTAGCTTAAAGTATGAAAAATATGCTAGTGTGCATGAAACTGTACGCCACAGTGTCTCTAACAAATTCATATGGTAATATAATCAAAAATGAGTTATTTCAAAAGCAATGGAAACATTCATAAGAAAACAAAGTGGATCAGACTACATAGTTTCAGATAATAAAGCCTCGTCAGTAGCCTTAGATGGCCCGGCAACGGAAGTCAGGGGAACACATGCTGTAATCTTGTAAATTTCAAATACTCAATCGGTTTACACACCCCTTTATACCAACAAAGGATACAAACCATAAAAATCCTGTTTAAAATATGAGTATAAATCAATTGCCAATTCTGATTTTTCAGAAAATTCCCGCTGATCTTAAAGGACAAATGCAATGAAGTAAAATGTAAGTTGCACTATGAGTGATGTACTGGGAGATTTTACGGCCGCCACATGGTACAAAACCAGTTGCAGATATTGCAGATATTGCAAAATAAATCATTAATAAGTCCCTTCCAATCCAATAAAACATTTATGAGATAAAAACTACGTAGTTGCTGCTAATACAGTAAGGAGGAAAATTCTCAGGAACTGACACAATTCAATTCGAGATTCAACCATAGATACCATGTGGGAAAGAGACAACACAAAACTTATCACCACCGAAGACAACACCAGCGGCAGCCATGTGAACAGCCATTTCCCATGTAGGTGGTCAACGGGCTAGCCTGAACATCACAAACAATATATCAATAACAACCGTAGCGACAAACAACACATAAAACAACCAAGAAAGAAATCATACGTAAAACACTGCTGTGAAATAATTATTCAATCGTAAACGGGGTTCCATTGCACACAGCCGTTCATTATCATCCACCCATCGTCCTGATATGACTGAAATACTGTTGAAAAGGACGTAAAATCGCAAGTCATCCATCCATCCATCCATCTTAAGTCAAACTTTTGCTTAACCCATTCAAATAAGGGGTCAACTCTCATATCAACTATCTTTTGATTATTGTCAACAACTATAACAGCTGTTCAAAGATAAAAATTAGCCGCGACACAAAAAATCAAACAAAGTGGTTGTACGCCCAGCGCACACTCAGATCAGCCTGGGCATCCGCCCAGTCTGATCAGACGCTTCGCTAAACGCGTAAAGGGTAGCTTAGGGTCTAAGCTACTTCTATTCGGACAGCGAAGACTCTGATCAGACTGGGCGGATGCCCAGGCTTATCTGAGTCTGCGCTGGGCGCACAACCATTTTGTTGGTATTCTCGTGTCGCGGCTCAAATGAGTTCAATCATTTTGCGATCACACATCGAAGTGTATTGAACATTATCCATATGTTGATTGTGACGATTTTCATATATAACCTTAACCTGTCAAGATTTGTAACCCATTCTGCGCAGAATAAGGGGCCAATTCGCTTTTCAAGTGACTTACGAGCATCATCTACATGTAACACTTGCAACATCTGTTTAAAGATAAAATTCCGGTCAAATATCGGGATCAATACCATAACTGTAATCACATGGGTGACTGTGACATTTCCCATATATAATCTTATTCTGGCAAGAATATTATGAAATTTCTGAGTATTTGGACGGATAGGTCTGTGCAGACAATGCAAATCCAGGTCAGACTGCACCCTAAGTAGCTCAGTCTGATCAAGATCACTTTATGTAATGTAAAGATTTGAAAATGTCGAAACACCAGTGTTTTCTAGAAGGTAAAAGGAAAAAACCAATGATCAAGAATCGAGTCACCCTGCCCTAAGCCCCCCCCCCCCTCCCCCACCCCTTCCCCCCATTGGAAAGAAAGTAAAATTACAGCACAAAAAGCATTATAAGACAGACGAAATGCTAAGAGGTCAGCCTTTTATCAGCAGATGGCCGCAAACCTCTTCTAAAAAACAATGTTTAAAAAGTAAAGACTAACATAAATCTGACAAACAATTTCAACTAACATAAATCTGACAAACAATTTCAAATAACCTAAATCTGACAAACAATTTCAAATAACGTAAATCTGACAAACAATTTCAAATAACATAAATCTGACAAATCTGACAAACAATTTCCAATAACATAAATCTGACAAACAATTTCAAATAACATAAATCTGACAAACAATTTCAAATAACATAAATCTGACAAACAATTTCAAATAATATAAATCTGACAAAAAAATTCAAATAACATAAATCTGACAAACAATTTCAAATAACATAAATCTGACAAACAATTTCAACAACAGAAAAGAACAAAAGAAGGATAGCTTTAGAGCTAATGAGGACTTTAACGGCTTTTATACGCGTGTGTCTTATTTAAGGTGGATCAGCAGCATAGACTGTATCATTTTATAGAGGGAAACAACAACTGTCACGTCCTGTCTGCTTCCGAGCCTTCCAAAATGGAGGTGGCGGGCGGAAGGGGAGTAACTCTTAAAACGATAGAGGGGAAAGTCCCCAACCCACCCCCACCCCACACACACCAGTGAAATGCTAGACGAATTCTTGGAAAGAATTGTGTTCTCATCCACTTCTAACTTACGTCGACTCACGATATCTCAAAGTCGAAGCTATTCCCAAACTACTGATACCTCAAAGAAAATTTTCTGGTCCAAGAAAATTTACCTTGTGATATCAGTAGTTTGACAGTAACAGGAGCTGAAATTTTAATAAACATATGGAATATGTCCAAACTACGTTCCTTGATTTCAGAGGTACTTTGAGATATCAGTATTCGACCGTATATTCATACCGAAATACAATGTATAGCGTATAAGTTTCTAACGAGTTTTTAGAGCATCTCCAGTTGCTATGTAACAACAACGTCGTTCAATAAATTTCGTAGATTGCATACTTTTAAGGCATAAAACGGTTATAATAACTAGATTTTATTTTGGAATCTGCATGTTTGGCTGTTAGAACCTGCTTTCGAAAATACATCAAAGGATACAAGATCCACATTGATAAGGGAAATAAGAAACGTTTCGGAACTCTCTAATAAGATGTTAGGTGCGAAGACAGAATACAGTCTTTGCCACTCTGATCCAATATCGATAAAAATGTTCTCACTAACTATTCAATAATGAATACGCTGTATGTTTTAGCCAAACACGCAAGAATAATAGGCTTTTTCCTGAATTCGAGAAATATTTAGCCAAGAATAATTTCTTATCAGTTCTTCTTTTACATGAAAGTAATCAACACATGAATAAACCCATGACATGTTCAATACGATGCCAATAACAGTTACGGAAATGTGACAGTTGAAGATGGATGATTTTCAGATATAGTTCTTTCCAAGGGAAAGGAGATAGCTAGCCGTTACAAACGTATAGTCTTAGTCCGTTTGCTCCCAAATGCAAACGGGGCTTTTCTTATTTTCTCGAAAACGGTGAAAGTTTGATTAAATGTTCTAATGTCCTTATGAATCTAATACTTATACATAACAGAATACGAAAAAATCCATTTTTGGATGCATTTGTAAAATATTAAAATATTTTCCATTAATAGTAATGCAGAAACTTAGCACTTTCACTAAAGGGCGTCGAATGCTTGTTAGAACAGCCAAAATATTGTTAATAGACAACCATGACAACAGCGTAAACTCGTTGTATACATGGTCTACAATAACTGTTGTGAGCGTACATGTATATGAATGAAGTAGTAAAATGTATTCACCTGTCCGCACACATAACGCAATGTGTCACTGGTCAGGTGATACTATGTTATAAATGAACATCGAACTATTGAAATGAAGTGTATGTTTCAAACTTTGATAATATATGGGTAAAACAAAGAGAAGAAATAATGGATTCAGAATGAAATTTCTATTATTTATGTAAATTTTGTTCTAAGAATAGCAAAACGACTGGTCACGTGCTACAATACGTAAGACTACACGGGACTTCCAACAGCCAAGTTTTACTCCCTTGTAATTAAGAGGCGAAAATGACATATTTTAGGACCATCTTTTGTAAAGAAACTTTTTTTATGCAAAGCCTCATATTTCTGCAAAATTATGATTAAGTTATGTATAGGATAAAAATTAAGAATGAGCATTTCGAAAATCTTCTACCTCTCACCAATTTTGAGAAAACATTAGGAATGCCGTTTGCATTTGGGAGCAAACGGACTATACATATGGTTTTCGGATGGTTTCTATTACCCTTTTCTCACAAAGTAATAAATGAAGAGACCTAAAACAACACTGTAAAAATCGCGTTTAGCTATAAAACACAAGTGGTTACATGTTTAGGTGTAAACATGTTTAGGAAGCTGTCATATAGCTAAACATGTACGCCTTTTCTATTATCTTCCCGGACAAAAGTAAAAAGTATGCAAAGACCAGGAACTGAAACAATCAAAATCCAAATCCAGCCCTCAAACCATAGTTGGAAACAACTAAGATTACAAATAATCAGGAAACAACTTAAAGTCTGCTAAACACGTTTTATTCTGTTACGCGTTTCGGATGAATCCATTCTCTCTTTTCCCCGTTGAAGAACGAAAAAAAAAGAGACGAAAATGTTGACAGAGGAAATTTTCAAAATAAAAGGTAGATATAACCAGTTTTGTACATGTTTAATTTCTAAACATAAACCTAAACATGTTGCAAATTGAACATGTTACGATTTAAACATAAAAAATCGGACTGCATTTTTTGCATTGATTCTAAACACAGTTTTAACAGTGAAGTTAGTTAATATGCGATCACGACTCCCATTCCATCCGTTGTCACTTCTGTCTACCTGTATGGCGAAGAGAGAGTCATGTGACCTTTTCACTGATTTTGAAATCTATTGATGGTTGTATGCAAATAAAACTCGTCAGTTTCAACTCTGAATACGGCATCAGCATGTACAAATTGTCATGTCATTACTACTATGATAAGCTTACTCGTTTCTGTTAACCATGGTCCGAGGTTATAAAACTTGAGTATAATCTCAAACTCAAAATAACGCACACTGATTGGCTGCTTCCGAGCATGTGCTCGGAAGCAGCCAATCAGTGTACTTTATTTTGAGTTTGAGAATGTATTTTATAGCCTTGGGGCCATGAATGAATTTTATAACCTTGGGGCCATGTTCATGTCTGCACTTGGTAGTTTTCCACTTTAATTTGTGTGCGTTTTGCATTTTCTTTTCGTTTTACACTCGCCTCAGCCAAGATCAGATGACATTTTTGAATTGAACGTATGTTATGTACTTGCCTATCAAATTTTACAGGACTGAGATACGTGAACTACATTTCAGAATGTCAGAAACAAGCATTTCTCACTGGCCTAAAACTTTGATGTTGATCGGAATAGCCATTTCTTTACAATAATAATTTAAATAGCCCAAAATAGCCAAAAATTAGGTGTTATGCTGTTTCACTTGAAAAATACTATATTTTATGACAGAGATAGTTTAAACTCATCTGTCATGCACAGTCAAATAAACTTTTGTTAGAAAGCACATTACTTTCCCTTTATAACATAGTTTATTTGAATGGGCTACGACATATGGTCTTGGAGTTATAGCAAAAATATTTCAGCTGCTGAAGTGTGACGCTCTGAGATATTTTGAAATATCAACAGGAGCTGATCTGCCAGATAATTCAACCTGCTGTGCCCAGTACTTATAATGTGTTATAAATAATCCACAGACATTCTTTAAGTGTAAAAATGACCAATGATATGAATAAAAATTGTCATTAAGTGAACATTTCAATTTCAAATAACCATGCGAAATGTCACGCAAAAAGTGTCCTGTCCGTAGACACACTTTTCTCTGTGAGGTAGCATATCTCTGGAAAAAAAAATTCTCATTAAAGAGTAGACTCCTTACTACTGTTGATTGTCCCATATAAGACATAATACCACCACTGAAGACAGAGTAGCAATAAGGAAAAAAGTGCAATTTTGTCTTGTCCGTAGATTTTTGTCCTGTCCGTAGACCAACAGTATTTTGATAAACTGTGACTGGAAACCATCAAGTTTCCAACTGCTATGCATTTGAGTTGTAAAAACGTTTCTATAGTCGACTATTTAAGTAAACCTAAACCATTTATTTGATGATAAGTGCATTTTCTTACACCCTAGATGTCCAGTTTGTCAAAAACAGAGAACGCAAAGTCCTGTTTCTAAAAATATTTAAAAAAACAATTAATGTAAACTGTCTAAAATGGCCTTAAAATCCATCTGCTTATTTTTTCACAACTATAAAAAGTTAACTTAAAACATTTAATGGCTATATAGTTTGCACTATACCTGCATTCCAAGTATGATGTTGATCTACGGACAAGACACAGTGGACAGGGTGCATCATTTATGGTTTTATGGTATATTATTGGTTACAGGATCTTTTCTTAGTTATAAAAACATTGTCTGTAAGTAGGGAAAAAGCCTTCTTGTCTCTTTCTGAATGCTGTCTTAGGCGTCATACCTCCCACAATATAATCCACCATCATATCTCCCACATTACCCATTTATATCAGACACCTTATTTGTAGACAAACCATGATGTGGAGAATCTTGTCTATACAGGATTTTAACGGTCTTTTTTTATATTTATATGGAGGTGCCTAATTCCTCGGAAGAAGATACTTGAATTCTTGTAAGGTAGGTGACCAACGACCTAGAAAAGTTATGGGATAGAACAGAAATAGAATAGAGGTAGGTGAGCCATTTAAGGCTGGATTCATTGGCCAACCCTTCAAAATAGTTTGAAGAAATTTGATACCATTAAAACCTCTGCAGCAGAGGCTATTTGATTTCAACTAACTCAAAGTGCTATCCCTGATAATTACAAATGTTGTCTCAAATATGTCTTGTCCATAAGCGTGTATGGCAGCCTGTTTGGGTTTAAACCCATTTAATACAAATAGCTACATTTCAGATGCAGATATCTGCATTTCAATAAAGATGTCTTCAACTTAATACAGATATCTATATTTAAATGCAAAATCTGCATTTCCAATACAGATATCTGTATTAGAAATGCAAATATCTCTTCTTGATTATTAAATAGAGATACCTCATTTTGAATAAAATATATCTACATTTAATTGACAGATATTAGCACTTCAAATGCAGATATCTCTACTTAAACAGATATCAGTATTTTTAGAAACTCAGATATCTGCATTTGAAATACTGATATCTCCAATCGAAAAACAGATATCTTGTATTGAAGAAAGACATCTCTTATCAGAGAAGGTATCTCAAATTGAAATGCATCTATATATATTTACGTTTTAAATAAAGATATCTGCGATTCAAATGAAGATACCTGTGTTTCAAATGCAGATATCTGTGTTTTAAATAGTATCTTTATTTATGAAAAATACAGATATCTCTAATTTTAATTGAGATATCTGTATTTGAAATGCAAATATCTGTATTTTTGAACCCGATTATTTTTAACTTTTGTTTTCGAAAAATAATTTACACACCCTTGCTCAAGGTTTTTTACATGCTTGATGTTGCCTGACCGGAGCAGGATCAAACCCACTTTCTCCTGATCTACAGTCAAACACGCAGCCTAATGTGCAGTCAGACCCCGTTGGTTTGTTGTTTAAGTGTTTAATAACCCCGTAAAAAACAATTATGGTCAACACTGTCATGGCAAGACACCCAGTGAATCTAACCACACCTTTCCTGGGCAGGCCCATCATTCCACCATTCACTGACACCTGCTCTACTTTAATCAAAGGTAGGAGGAAAAGTTCCTACAGAAGGACTTGTTGCCTGACTGGTTTTGATTTGTTGCTTTACGTCCACGGCAAACAGCTATGGGAATGTTGGGACGGTCAGTTAACCTAGCCACACTATTCCTGGGCAGGCTTAAACCTCCTAAGCGTTTCATACTTTCGCCAGTAACTGACAACTGCCCTACTTGAATCAGCGGAAGGAGAAACGTAAGTATGTGGCCAGACCGGGTATCAAACCCAGGACCTCTGACTTATGAGTCAGGTGCCCTACCGATTGCACTACGCGGTCCAGCGTTGCCTGACTGGACTTTGATCAAACCAGCGTCCTCGTTGCCAGTCGAACGTGCATGCAACTGCACTACCAGGCCCAACCTACTTGGCCTAGCTTTTTAATAACACTGGATAGGATCATTCATGTACGGTGCAGTAAATAAAGATTGATCTGTTTTCGAACATTAACACAGATATCTGTACTGAAATATATTTAAAATTCAGACATATGTTGTTTGTAAAAAATTCAGATACCTGAATTTCAAATGCTGATTTCTGCATATCTATTACAGATTTCTGTATTTCAAGTGCAGATATATGTATTACAGCTTCATTAGAGTATCTCTAATTGAAAATTAGAAATGCAGACATCTATATTCGAAATGTAGATATCTCTAACTGAAATGCAGATATCTATATTATGATCAAAAATACAAATATCTGCATTTTACAGCTAGATATATATCTCTTTCAATTACAGATATCTGCTTTTCAATTAGAGATATCTTTGATTTCAAAACTACATATATATGTTTTATATTAATAGAGATATCTGTATTTGAAATGCAGATATCTGCATTACATGGGTAAAAACCCAAAAGGGCCGTCATATTTATTTACATTAATGTTCACATTTTATGGGTATTTTGACCATTATTTATTTATTAAAGCTTGGTTAAAGTATAAAAAAATGGAATCCACAGAGTTATTGCAATTACAAATTTTACTTCAATTTATGTCTTGTCCGTAGACACGCTAAGATATAAGAACCGTGTCATCGTTTAAGTGAGTTGAGTGTTTTTTGACTAGTGGTACAGTTGTTTTTGTCAGTTTGATAAGGTTTTTTTGCATAACAGTATTCTCTGTTGGTATTGTTGTTCTGTTTTCAAATTATGGTAAACTGGGTTCAGAACACATAACAAGATACAATAAAACACAAAATTGTGATTTGTTTTTCTTTTGGTAACTATGTGAAGTAAATAAAAATGACTTTTCACCTATTGATCTATTCTACAGCAATTTTATAGTATAAGCATACATATTTTGCAGTGTTTCAGGTACACGTCAGAAATGTCCTGTCCGTAGATGTTTTAAGTTAATTTTGGCAAATTTGTTTCCTCGCATTTATCTTGCATTTCATTTTACAAACATATATAAATTGCACACCACCTGAAAGGCCATTGACTTTACTTTTCAAAATATGAATCATTTGAAAATCAGGTGACCCACAGAGAAACTGGACAAAACAATACAAGGTATATCCCCTAATTATGAAGGAATTTTCATTAAATGAAACAAAAAATAAAATGAAAAAAAGTATTTTTAAATTTTTGCGCATAAGAATTTCAATGTTGATATGTTGTTGTTATTCATAATAAATTATCAGACTTTATTCTTATTTAAATTAAAAAAAAATATGTTTTAAAAAATAGGGTCTGTATTCTTTTTATGAGTCAAATACAGCCTGTTTAACAAAAAAGAATACCAGTATATAAAATGTTATAGGTGACATTTACATTTTCTAAAACTGATACATCTATAGATTTCAGAAATTAAAGAATGAAGTCCCTCAGAAAACCTTGAAAAATCACCTCTGGTGAAACATAAAATTTCATCTGATCTTGGCTGAGGCGACTGCTATTGCTTAGTGATGTTACCATACCCTGCAGGAACTAAGTGATTACAGCAGACGATATACACTGTAGCATCTGATCTTAAATCTTTCAAAACAGATACTTAAAACTCTGTGGCACGTCAGAATTCAAAACTTACCCTAAAAATGATATATGTATTAAATGCACTCCGCCTAGCCGAGTGTTCAGTGAGTATTCGTTTATATGCCCCACCACCTCCCCTCCCCCTGCCCCTCCCCCACCTTAAAAAGTGAGTATGTTTTCGAAATACACATTTGAACAAAGCCCGACTGTTACACTCGCATGTACAGTAATCTGAACAAATGAGAAAAAACAACATAAAGCAACAAACAAACAAAGCAAAAAAAGAAAATCCAGTAAGAATAAAAACCATATAATGCCAATAGTTCGACACAGCGTCCTGACATTTCAAACTTTTAAATCTACAAAAAACGAATACTTGTCGACAACTTCCCTAATTTTAATTGAAGTTGAATGATGAAAATTGGACAATTAACTTAGAACTTAAAGATGTGAAGCATTACAAACAAAAAGGAATTACTTGGCCTTTACGGAGGTGTTGTTGACTGTCTTATTACACGTATATTCCACAACTGAATGGCTGAACAGTTCAACAACAGTTTAATGGTCAAAACCATGGACAAACGTGCAGTTTTGAGTATATGTTTGATTCCTACGATATGGCTTTCCGGTTTGAGCAAAGTAACGCCTTCAAATACCGAACTTTCATTTTCGCTGACTTATTCCATGTACATAGATATGACGGATGTATAATGATAGCCGGGCTTGTGGTGTTTATTCTCGCAAGCACCTGATCACACCTCTGTTTGGGGTCCATGTCTGTGTATCTAAAATATTTCGGAACTGTCAGCGTTTATATGATTTACGAGTTTGGTCTTATAATTTGAGTACTTTTACCACCATAACTTTGCTACCAAAGTAAAAAGATTGGCCAGTGATCAGGAACTACTACATTCAGTTCCAATGATCCTGCTCTCAAAACCAAAAAGAAAAAAAAAAGTACACACATGTACGTCAACTGATAGTAGCTCACGAAAGACACGCAGGGTAAAGAGAATGAACAGCTATTTCCCAGACAGGTGGTCATTCAGTTACCCAGAATAAGAACACCACTCATATAACATGTGAAGGAAACCACTAATATGGACAACAAGAACAAGTAAAAGAGAAGTAGGGTAAAGTCGGGTAAATTCGGACAGCGGGTAAATTCGGACGTTGGCATTGTTTCCATAATATGTCAGTTGTTTTGGAATTAAAACAAAATTAACTAGGCAAACAGTGATAATCCTTATGAGACGGCTCATTATGAGCCGTCTCATCTGGATATTTACTGTTTGCAATGGTATGTCCGAATTTACCCGCTGTCCGAAGTTACCCGACTCGACCCTACCATCCTTCGTTATAAGACAGCGTTAACCAATTTTAATGAAAGGTTATTATATGTCAAGTCTCGCGTTGCCGGGCATATCGCACCGGCCCGGCAATACGACACTAGACATACTGTTACCGTTTTATTACATGTGTTTTGTAGGTTTCCCCAGAATCATTATACTGATTGAAAAAAATAGACTTTTTACTAGGACGATCGTCAGCTTGGTTGTCTCTGGCGTTTTGTTGCGCTACAAAGTAGGCACGCACACACTGCCGCTGTGCTGACGTACCTCTAATAAACGTGGTTATTATAAGCTTGAAGTACATTGACAATTAAAATCTAATAAAGTTCCTTTAAGAGCAGGCAGAATTTACAGAAATCAAATTCTTAGAAAGAGAGACAGAGAGAGAAAGAGAACAAAACTAACAATATGCATTACAATTTCATTTAGAAATATTGCCCCCACTGTCTGATATATTAAGAGTGCCACATTGTGTTTATGTAAATTGATTTGGGATTTTCGTTTTCTCTGGCCGTGTTACAGTTGCCTTTGGTCTTTACTCCTCCATTTCCAACTCAATTTTCTAGTGCTACTTTGGTGCAATCTGATTGGTCAAGAGCATACAGAAAACGGCGTTTATACTTCGATAAATTCCCATGAACCAGAAACCGGTAACTACTTGGACTATTTTCTTTGCGGCAGTTTCTGAATTCTTGGTATAGCTGACAATTTGTAGATAAAAAATGTCCGAGTTGGAATTATAGGGAATGAATTTTATTTTTGGATTTTACGGATGTGTAAACGCCGGCAAATCACTCACAAACTAAACGCCGGCGAATCACTCACAAACTTAACATAAAGCCCTTCGGGCTTTATTAAGTTTGTGAGTGATTCGCCGGCGTTTACACATCGATAAAATCCACAAAAATCAAATTCATTTCTATAATATGTTTTGCACGAGTGGACTAATATGAAGAAAGGAAACACGAGCCACTTTGGACTGCCTATCCAAGATATTTGTTACTCAGTAGTGCATGTACCATGAATTGCCCGTACTGAACACCTGGAAATTAAGGTAAATGGGTACATTTTCATGAACACAACTTTGTCATTCTCCTCTTGGTTCACTCAATGGGAATCAAATCAAGGAAAGAATTCACTCCTCTAGAAGCACACATTCTTTTTCTTCCAGAGAAAATCATTTTCAAAAAGGTTTCGTCGTCCACGGAAGCAAACAGGTAGAAACAAATGCTGTGCCCCTTTGGAAACGCTTGTGGGGAAACAAGGCAGTTTCTCTTAAATCTTCATTTTACCGAAGTCACAAGGATGTGTTCCTTAAGCGTTATTTTATTAAATCATATAACGAGGGAGATATAAAAATGAAGAAATGCCATTTTACTACCAGTTCCAGTCTGCAATTGCATACAACATGAATTTTGTATATCCTTAAACAGTACTTTGAAAAGTAATACAATCAGACCTTGGGTGACAACAAAACTGAGATATCACAGTGCGAGAGAAATCACTGAATAAACATAACACCACTCACCAAACTGGATATAAATTAAAAAACCCTAAAGCAAAAGGCCTCAGGTTCATATGAAAAATAAGCAATCTCAATACTGCCGCCTTTGGATGGTAAGTTGTAAAGGAGACTGGTGACGGGGAAGACGGTGTCTTATACCGATTAGCAAGCGCATAACTTTCGCTTTAGTTATTGGTAATGTTCAGAATACATAATATGAGTTTGCTTACATAGAGATTCCTTAAATCAACAATGAAACATCAAAGAGAATGAACAACAGGTAAATCAAATTATATCATCCTGATGAAACAAAGACTCGGAAATATAAACCAAATGAAAAAGGTTAATTTTACATACTTTTGAACAGTATCACGTTGTCTATAACTTGTTAAGTCCAGATTTCATAGACTTTTTACGAAAATAAATGTATTATAGAATTGCTATTTATTACATTAAACTTCACAATTGTAGCATTAAGCTATTATATGCAAACGTAGGCTGTGATTGTGAAAACGTTAAACACTGTTTACTGAGAGTTTTCAAGACAGCGACAAAACATTATTTTACTTTTACCATTTATTAAATTGAATTTTCTACAAACAGAATATTTTCAGAGCTACTAGGTATAAGTAAATCATAAGATTATTTTGTATACTATAACTTAACATCCAAATGCACCTAAGAGTTATTTAGATATATTTGTACCGATACATGTACCATGTATCTTACGCTCTTGAAATATGCCCTTAGTTCCCCCACCGATTGACTTTCTTCATTTATCAGCCAATTTTTAGTTTGTGTAGATACATGTATAATATATTTGTAGAGATACCGTATGGTCTTCAAATATGCCTTAAGTTTTCCCGACGATTAAACATCTTCATTTATCATTCAAATTTAATTTATTTTGTTATATAGTCAACTCTCGATATTTCAAAGACTGATGTTTCTCAGTAACTTCTTGAAGCAAAGAATATAGTTAGGACACATTTCCTATTTTATGTATATTTCAACTCTTGTTATCTCAAACTACTGATATCTAAAAGTTAATTTTCTGGAACCAGAAAATTCACTTTAAAATATCAGTACTTTGGGAAAAATCTTCGACTTTGAGATATCGAGTGTTGACTGTATCTAATATATTTGTACAGATGCATTGCGCAAGTAACATATTCCTTATGTTCCCTCCACCGATTAACCGTCTTCATTTTCCATTCAATGTATAATTTCAATGTATAATTTCTTGTAAATATGTTTGTACAGATACCTTGTGCTCTTGAGATATTCCTTAAGTTCCTTTGCCAATTAACCATTTTCATTTAACAAGCAGCAGGATAAGGCGATATATTTGAGAGAATATCCGATAAGATGTTGCTAGTTATGAGGACAGTGGCGACTCGTTGACGCTTCTCTCCAATATCGATATCAAAGTTCACACTAACTATTCAATAATGAAGATCTCTTGTTTTAAATAACAGCATGCATGTCTTTGGCGCAAGCTTAGTTGGATCAGAGATCATTACTAATTTCAAAAGTTTGGTGAGTTAAATAATTTTCTAGTGTTGACATACTATGCCTATTTTTATAAAAGCATTTGTCCAAAAACGGAAAGTCTCGCAAGCCCCTCGGTGTTCTAGAACAGAGTACCAATTTCAATTTGCCCCTTTTTGTATTAACTTCAACAAAAGTGTTGAGAACTTTTTCTCGTTCTGCTACTTTTGTGCTATTTATTATTACTATTATTATTATTACTATTATTGTTATTATTATTATTATTATTATTATTATTATTATTTTTATTATTATTATATCACTTTTTATTTACTTGCAAATATATGATGATAATGATAATTATAATTAATAGCATTTTGTTATACTGCTACTTTCATACGATTTCATACGATTTAAACGCATTGGCTATAACATAGATGTAATGCGACAGTCTGCATGCTTAGTGGTTAACCCAATCACGGTTGACAACTTTGCTGTCCTCTTTAATTGCACGCCGGTGGGTCGGGGTTCAGACTTTATGATAGCCCCTACATAAAGCTATATATTAGTTGGTTGGGGCCGGATGTTTGTCTGTTTCTTGGCCCACCGGGGTTCAACTGGTGGTCTTCTTTTGCTCCAGTACTCCAGTAGTGTTGCTGACGCCCCAGGGATCTCCGGGTGTCTCAACACGTTTTAGCTGTCGAGTCCTCATCCTTGCTTCATCACGGTCTTTTTTTATCTTAATTGTTGACCGTGATGACTCTCTGATGAGTTAGGGGACCTCCATACGAACCGAACTACCAACTAATTGTGTGCACCGCAGCGGAGGGTGAGGGTGAAGGTTTGGGCCCAGTAAAACCGGTTTAAACCCCCCAGTGGTTATTACTGACCGTATCAAGGCGGTACTTTTGTTGCGGTTGCATTTGTTTTATGTTCGTTCCTGAAGTGTAGTTACTCTTTAACTTTTCAAAATTATTGAAAAATGCAGGTTCATGTACCTGTAGCTCAGTGTGTAAAGCGCTGACCTACTATTCTAGCGATCCCAGGTTTGAGCCCCGCTGTAGACGAGAATCTTTTCAATCGTAAATGGGGTTCCATTGCCTTTCATTATCATCCACCCATTGCCCTGATATGACAGAAATACTGTTTAAAAGGACGTAAAAAAGCAAATCATCCATTCATACATCCACCTAACAGTAGTCCTCTGACATTCCCACCAATTAAGCATCTATGTTAGGCAAACAAGAAAATAAGAATTAATTGAGTAGCTAATAAGATGTTGCTTGTTTGATGTAGGAGGATGCCGCTCTACTCCAATATCAATACATTGGAGCCGCGAGTCGATAAAACCAACAAAGTGGCATTTGCGCCAAGAGAAGACTCAGTTCAGCCTGGGTATGCGCCACGTCTGAGCAGCGTCTTCGCTGTGCGCTCTAAGGTACTTTAGGGTCTAAGCTACCTCCATACCGACAGCAAAGACTCTTATAATACCGGTTAGATGCCCAGGCAGATTTAAGTCTTCGCTGGGCGCACGCCATTTTGTTGGTTATGTCGTGTCGCGGCTCATTTATCATCTTTCGCACTAACTATTTAATAATGAATAGCCTTTTTTTTAATTCTTGCACGCGAGGTCTTGTTATAAGCCTAATTACGAGGAAAAAGAAATATTTATAAAAATGAGATTTTTTTGCAGGCGAAACAGCAACTTCGTTTTCAACATAGGCATCAGGCATACTTTTACTTAGTGTTTAATTGTCAAGGACAATACCCTTAATGCTTATTATATAGTCAATTCACGATATCTCAAATATTGGTATCTCAAGGTACCCTCTTATATCAAAGAATATAGTTCTCACTTATTTCCTGTTTTCAACTCATGACTGGTATCTCAAACAACTGGTATCTCAAAGTAAATTTTCTGGGACAAGAAAATTTACTTTGAGCTATCAGAGATTAGGCTGAACTTTGACTTTGAGGTATCGAAAGTTGAATGTTCTTCAGCGCGACATTGCGCATTTCTATAGTTAACGTTTTCAGGGTCGCTAAACTCAAAGCTTCTGAAAAAAGTATGGGTTAATTCCGGCAGACAGCCGATATTCCCCACGGAGCACACACTAACCGATGTATTCCGTGAGTCAAATCAGCCACATACTTCAGGCTAGAGGCGACCTTGTACATGTATCATCTCGCCAGTTCCGGCTTCCACCACAGTGCTTCCATAGCACCTGTCGCCTAAGACAGGCGTCCGCAGCCGGCGTCAGAAAAGTGATGTCTAAGAAGAGCGGTCAATGTACCAAAATCATAAGTCTGAACTCATATAATCCATATAAAAATCGACAAATCCGAAATATTTAGATACACAGACATGGACGCCCGAAAAGGAAATGTGATCAAGTGCTCGCAAGTAGTAACCATCACCTGTCTATAATATTACATCCGCCATGTCCATATATCTGATAGGAAAGTAAGTGAAAATGAAAGTCCGGTTACTGAAAGCCTCACTTTTTTTTTTGGCCGTTGTCATCAGGTCCGAAATAAGCTTAGAAACCACCTCATTGCAGGGATCAAAGAGGTCATGGTGTGTCCCATAGGACTTACTAAAAACCATACTTTGTTCCTTATTTTTGCACACAAGTCCTTTTTAGGGGTTCAGTTACGCGGAAAACAAATATTTATAAAATTGAGTTTACCAGCTTTATTTCTACACTGGCATGTTTGGCCAAGTGTTCAAGTGCCAAGGACAAATGTGCTGCAACATCTTATTGCAATGTCAAAGAAGTATGGAGGTTGAATCATCTTTAACGAAATTGGTGAGGTGTTAAATCCTATTATGTTCATCTTGTTTTAATTAAAACAAGCTCCGGAAGGAGGACAGCATAATACAAAGCCAGTGTCTAAGTTTTAAAAAAATGAAATTAAGACACTTCTGCTACAAACATGTCAAGATCAAAGGAAGGCTGTAGAACTCGGTCAGTGCATGTTAAATCATTTTTCTTGCGTGTCAAACACAATGTAGTTATAGCACAGAAATTTCTTTTGTGAAAAACATTTCCGCTTGGAGAACTATGACACAGATTGCTTATCCATTTTATGTCAAATACTTGTAACTATCTGAGTGAAGAAGACTTAAGTCACTGAAAACGAAAAAACAAAATCTGTCAAACAAGGGCCACCATGCAGAACACATAATATTATGCAATTTGTTCATGGCGTTTGCTTGCAGAAACGGCCATAACTTTGTAAGTGGCTTTCATATTGGTTTTGAGAGCGGAATGTGGGATTTGATTGTATAAATTCCTGATCATTGTCTATCTTTTTACTTTTCAGATGGTCATCGAAGATAAGACATGTACTTTTGAAAGAATTTCTTTCTTCATTCATGACTACTGAAATTAAAGAACAATTACCAACATTAAATGCTAAATGTCTGTTGCATTATTTGAAGGGTTTATGGAGCTTTTATCTCCCTTCTCGGTGGAGGGCCTGTCAGGTTTTTTAGGAAATACCTTTGCTCTAGCAGTAAATTCATTTATTTTGGGACGTTTTCGAGGTCCAGGGAAGCACAAAGAAAGACACTTCCTTTTCCCTTTGTAAACCTGGCGGATAAACATGCACATACACCACACAGTACATATGAGCTAGGTATAATCCAACAACTTCATGACAAGAATAACTACGGTAAATGCCTTGTCTAACACTAAATATGGGATCAGTAGAAGGCGTAAAATAAGAGATAAAACTACCAAAGAATACAGGCAAATGTACATTAGTGTGACTATTAGCTATTACAGGACATCACTAAATCCAAATAAGCGTTAAAATGATAACCGTTGTAATTAGATGTCATCGTACTTTTGTGATCTAAATATTTATTTGTTTACTTTACTGTGGCTGCGAGCTCAAGAGACACAGAGTATTGCTTTTAAAATAATAATCAGTGCAGAGCACATAGTACTTAGGCAAACGTAAACACAACTTGCAAATGTTTCCCAAAAGGGAAAAAAACTAAGCGATGTCTTATTTCACTCTAGTTTAATATTTTGACCGAAGATTTATACAGTCTTGATTGTCACAAGAATGCCGTACTCAGCTGCGTCTAAGAGGATATCCCAGCATCAGCTTATATTTGCTCTTGGATAGCCATAAATTTATAGACATTGTGTAAATTTAAGGAATGTCTATAAGTTCATGGCTATCCTAGACCTGATATATATGTTCAAATCTCAGCATGAAACGTAGATTAAATAGAGTTTGTCCAACGGATTTATGTGACACTTTTCTTAAGATTGAGCATAACGTATCGTCGGTGCATTTTTTTCTCTTCCTGAACTAAAATATATCATACTTGGAAATGGCAAACAACAAATTTAGCATCAGTTTCCATTAGAAATAATGAACAACACAACACTATTGGCTCATTATAAAGTCAATTAATTTTGCTCATCATTTTTTTCACATTTTCATTGACCGATTTTTTTTTCATTTATTTTCTCATTAAAAGAATAAAACAAATCTGCAAAAGGAATGCTTCAAAGCTGGCACATGATACGCAGTCTACTTGTCCTATTTGATGTCAAATAACAAACAGTAATTATGGATGTGACATCATAGTAATTGAATTGAAACTAGAGGCGTCATTTAACACTGCAGGTACAGGTATCATACTCAGGTATCATGCTCAATGACGCGGTAAGAACACTTTCAGTGAAATTTTCTTGCCTGCAAAATACAGATTTTGATATTTAACACATCGCACCCCTCCCCTCTCTCTCTTACACACAC
Source organism: Ctena decussata (assembly GCA_963989385.1). Taxonomy (NCBI): domain Eukaryota; kingdom Metazoa; phylum Mollusca; class Bivalvia; order Lucinida; family Lucinidae; genus Ctena; species Ctena decussata. Next base: position 73,245,531 of record OZ022512.1, read on the forward strand.
ACACACACACACACACACACACACACACACACACACACACATCTCCCTTCTGACAAATAAAAAATCCTTATCCCCACCAAGATTCAAGTGATAAGTAGTACAAGAGCGTCCAAAAGTCTTTTTATTACAATACAGCAGAAAAAGTTAAGTGGACAGTACTGGCAGTACATGTAACTATGTAAGTTATCCAGAATTGATTTTTAGTCCTCTAGTATTAGAGTATTGTGTCACAGCCTGGGCATCCGCCCAGTCTTATCAGACTCTTCGGTAAGCGCTTAGAGGGTAGCTAAGAAAAGTAAAAAGTATGCAAAGACCAGGAACTGAAACAATCAAAATCCAAATCCAGCCCTCAAACCATAGTTGGAAACAACTAAGATTACAAATAATCAAGATACAGAGAACATATGGCCAACCGAGTGAGCAGCTTGTTCCCGAAAGGTGGCCACTCAGCAACCCAAACCGAACCAAAAATAATAAGAACATACATAAGATAAAACATCACAGAAACTCTGACACCAAAAACAGGCAACAGAGAACCACAACAGAACTACCGCCTTGGAACGGTCAGTAATGAATTACTGGGGGGCTTAAATCGATTTTACAGGCCCAACCTCACCCTCAGTTTCTGAAGAGTCTAAGCTACCTTCATGCGGACAGCGAAGACTCTGATCAGACTGGGCGGATGCCCAGGCTGATCTGAGTCTGCGCTACGCGCACAACCACATTGTTGGTTTTGTCGTGTCGCGGCTCATATTGTTAAAAAAAAGAAAAAAACATGATGTTCGCATACACCATGGACCTCAAGTGTTACAGAGACGCTTAATGAAGTTGAACTGCTCTCTCTAGGTGGTACCAGTCGGCTTAAAATCCGGGTCTGGCTTATGGACTTAAGGCTGTAGCTGAGGATGCATGCACTGGTTTGAGTTAAGCTTTTCCCAGGCATGTTACCACCCTTTTTACATGTTGTAGCTCATTGTGATCAAACCTTGTTGTCAAACAAATGCTGCATTTACACGTGACAGCACATATGAGTCGCGACACGAGAAAACCAAGAAAGTTGCATGTGCATCCACAAAAGACTCGGATCAGCCTTGGCATTTACCCAGTCTGACAAAACTATTCGCTTTGCGCTTAAAGGGTAGCCAAGGGTCTAAGCTAGCTCCGTGCGGACAGTGACGACTCTGATCAGACTGGGCGGATGCCCAGGCTGACCTGATTCTTCGCTGGGCGCATATGCCACTTTGTTGGTTTTATCGTGTCGCGGCTCATATATCCTTGAGCATGATGAACATATGCCTGGAAATGTCGTCCCACTTTATTCGTTAAAGCCACTGACCTTGTTATGAAAACATTACGTGGGGGGGGGGGGGGGGGGGTGGGGGGGGGGGGCTAATTAATACAACCTCCTTGATACGAGTATATATATATTATTCTGGCCGCGTTGTCAAAAGTTATATTATGATTAATCCAAACCATTCGTCAGACTTATTTGCCATTCCATTTAATCTTTTCTACACATGATCTATACTAAGTGATGTAACCGACGTAGACTTCTAAACAAATATGGGGTACCAAGGTGAAGGTAGTAGTCCTGTAGCGGCGCTTTTGAGCCTCTTGGAGCACCATAGACCAAATCATACAAACGCAAACGCAGACGATGGAATAATACACGGATGATTTAAAATAAAATGGCATCTGTATGGCTAGGCGAATGGTAGTTTTTCCACTGCTTAGCGTATTTAGCGCTTAATTACTTTTATGACAAACATTATTTCATTTGTCCGAGGGTCATGGAAATACAAGACATAATAACAGCATACTTAATTTTATGATGGTTTCAAAGTTGTATATTTGCGATGGTCGCATTCAATACGCATTTAACAGCTAAATCTTAATGTAAAATACAGTGTCGCGTTATACAATTAATGTGCCTTGCCATAACATGTATGTGACTATGCAGTTCTATTGACCTACTTAGATTTTAGCTACCGCCCAAAGCGACTCAGAAGTTATCAAGTTTTGGATTTGTCAACTGCACTGCAATAAAGATATATATCTCAGATTTCGTGATTTTGCTAGTAAATGTTATGCAAAGTTTCATTTCTTTCTGTTCAAACCAGTTTTAACATACTGTACGTCTTCGATACTCAACGGTAAAATTCCATGTCATTGAAAATCAAACAGTATATACAGGCCAACTGTATACAAGTCAATTCCAGTGTCTATAAGACTTTTATTTTATTTTATATGTTCATTGGACTATGCTTAAAATAGTACAATTTGATAAATATAACGTTTTTCGTACGGTATACGTACATGTATATAGAAATCGTTTGATTATTCGTCCTTATGACTTAGAAAATGGGTCATCTGTATAAAATTCTATAAGTCAGAACTAAGATTTGCAGCATCAGAAAAAAGAAAGACTGTGCAACATAACAGTCTTGTAGTTTGGTCAAATTTGAGCCGCGACTTTACAAAACCACAAAAGTGGCATATACGCCCAGCGAATACTCCCAGTCTTATCAGCGTCTTCGCTATGCGTTTCAATGGTCGCTAAGGGTCCAAGCTACGTACATGCGGACAGAAAAGACTCTGATCAGACTGGGCGGATGCCCAGGCTGATCTGAGTCTTCGCTGAGCGCACATGCTACTTTGTTATTTTTTTCACTTCGGAACTCATTTATGAGGACACTGACAAGATAGGTTTTTGAAAGCGAAGTGCTACCAGCGCGCTACAACTTTCAATTATGCGACTTCACAGATTACGAATTTACAACTGGAGCAAAAAAGAAAAAAAAAAAAAAAAAAATCAGAACGTCTTACGTCAGAGTTTCAGTTGACTCTATAATAGCAGCTAGCATATAATTCTACGCTATTATGGATACTTGATAAACTAATGACGCTCAAATAATGGACTACTTGTCTGAATTATGTTATGTTTAATGGTGGCATGATTTTTAAAGCGATCTCAAATTCAATTCATGAACAAAATGCGTGTTTCTTCTAATTAGTTTTGTTTTGAATTTCAGCGAAATAATTTGATGCAATTTGATACAACGTTAATTTCTTTGTGCGTGAGGCTTCGTCGTTGATATTTTCTTTAAGAGATATTGTTCATTTCAACTAAGAAAGACAGCAAGAAAATAAAAGGGGGGATGGGGGAGGATTTTATAGACCGCCAACCTCCGACAGCAGGAAGAAATTCTTTCCCGTAAGAGTACCATCCCAGGCTCTGGAATCAAATTGTAGACCATGGGCTGTAGCTTATTCCTTCAATTCGATTCCAATCCATTCTACTTGAGGCTTTAAACTATAACGAGTCTATTATGACCATTCTATTTGCTTCACAGTAACAGAAGTCAATCCAACTAAAGTTTATTCTCTGTACACTTCCAGAAGAACCATCCCTACCGTTTTCTCTGTTACCCCCTTTGTCAATGGCGGTCAATGGCGGTCAACTCTCAAAGTTGATTGATTGATTTCTTGCTTTACGTCCACGGTAAGCAACTATGGTCATGTCGGGACGGTCAGTAAACTTAACCACACTATTCCTGGGCAGGCTTAGACATCCTAAGCGGCTGTCCATTACCAAGTGCACATACTTTTGCCAGTAACTGACAACTGCCCTTCTTGAATCAGCGGAAGGAGAAACGAAAGTATGTGGCCACACCGGGTATCGAACCCAGGACCCCTGACTTACAAGTCAGGTGCCCTACCGATTGCGCTACGCGGCCCGGCAACGCTCGAAGGAAATATTTTTCCCTCAAGCAGCAAATTATTTTCTTTTACAGAAGATTCCATTTTGGAAGGGCTTCCATGTCCAAAGAAGTAGCCAGGGATTCCCAAAAGTTGTTTCTTTTTTAAAAGTTCCAGCATATCATCAAAGCGTATCGATTTACATTTATCCATCTTAGTCTCGCGATATGAGGAAGATGGATGTGTACATGTACGACACTGCTTCATATTCATAATACGATCAAAGGCCACAATATTTATATAAATGAGCCGCGTCACGAGAAAACCAACAAAAGGGCATGTGTGCCCACCGAAGACTCAGATCAGCCTGGGAATCCGCCCAGTCTGATCAGACTCTTTGCTAAGCATTTAAAGGATAGCTGATGGTCTAAGCTACCCCTATGCAGACAGTGAAGACTCTGTTCAGACTGGGCAGATGCCCAGGCTGATCGGAGTTTGTGCTGGGCGCACAACCACTTTGCTGGTTTTGTCGTGTCGCGGCTCAAATACAATGTGCAAGTACAGTACTATACAACCAGTGCCGCGGCTTTCTAACCGGGTTCAAATCCCCGAAAGCCCAGCCAGTGACGGTAAACTCTGCCTGCCAGCAAAGCAGTAAATAGAGCATTTTCAGATTCAGAGAAAGGTAAATGAAGCGAAAGAAGAGGAATGGGTTTCCGTCTTTCCAATGCTGCTCCAAAGATACGGTGAATCTCAAATACCAACGGCTACTACGGGCACAAGGCTACGGGACACGTATATATTTTCACATGCCGTAAGACGCCTGTACTCACGGCGAGCCACATATTTGCAACAAAACTACAAGGCGGTAAAATTACAGACTTTTGAAAATTCGTGACCCCAAAGGATATAAATTGACATGGAAGACTTTGAATGGGCCTTCAATGTCACTTAATATGTTTTGGTATTACAAAACTTAAACGCTTTACTGAAGTGTTCACCTGTGGAACCAGTAATGATCCAACTAAGGGGGCGCGTCCGACCATAACACTAACTGACAGAAAAATCTTCGTCATTTCAATGTTCCCGACTCGCTTGATTTGAGTATATGGGTATAAAGCCAAAGTATGGTGAACATGTACTTTTGCCCCAAGCTTTTTTTCGGGTCAGATATTTAATACAAAAATTGAGCCGCGACACGAGAAAACAAACAAAGTGGTAATGCGCCCAGCGCAGACTCAGATCAGCCTGGGCATCCATTTGAGCGCTTAGCGAAGAGTCTGATCAGACTGGGCGGATGCCCAGGCTGATCTGAGTCTGCGCTGGGCGAATAACCACTTTGTTGGTTTTCTCGTGTCGCGGCTCAAATGTCAGAATGTCGGGCGCCAGTGCGTAAGTGTTCAGCGGATTTTTTTCTTTTTATTCTGCATTATATTTTTTTACAACATAATATAACTTCTGAGACCAGCGTTATTAAATTTAAGAACTTAAACGTGGCTTAAATTGCAGACAGATTTACTTATATTACGTGTTATACGACCGAGGCGTCTCACAGAGCAGTCTCTTGTCATCAAGTTTTTCTGCTGATAGCTACATCAAATTGTGTTCTTTTAAATCTGAAATACGATTATCATAATGTCCTCAAATTTGGTACAGTGTGTCTTGAGTCAACATTGCAGGCCAACATTATACCATTCCTAGTGATTTCTCAGTAGGTTAAGCCTTGGCCTACTGATCTAGCGGTCCCATGTTCGATTCTCGCTAGAGGCGGAAACTTTTTTAGCTTTAAACTGGGTATTTTGCCCACAGCCTGTCATTATCATCCGCCCAGCAATCTGATATGACTGAAATACTGTTGAAAAGACGTAAAATCACAGGCCTCCATCCATCCTAATAACAAAGACCTATTTTTTTCCTTTTTCTGTCGACATTTTAACGGTCCGTCCCTGTATGTCCGGATTTCAAAATCCACGTGTTAAAGATTTAGTATAACTATGGTCACTGGATACAACCTTATGCTTGCCTCTCTCTTCTCGCCAGGGATCAAACCTTAGAAAAAAAAAAGAATTTGCTCTCCTAGTACATATAATGGAAAACCATTAAACTGTAGGATTAAATCGGGTAACTTCGGACAGCAGGTAAATTCGGACAGTGACATTGTTTCCTTTATATGTCAGTTGTTTGGAATTAAAACAAAAATAACTGGGTAAACAGTGAAAATCCTGATGAGACGGCTTTCATCTTAATTCTCACTGTTTTCAATGGAATGTCCGAATTTACCCAATGACCGAAGTTAACCGACTCTACCCTACACATTCACGTTAAGATAATTAGTGAAAGTATGCATTTTGGAGTCTTCAGTACTTTTTTGTAGGCGGTCTTAGGAGAATACGGTGTCTTGGCTTCTTCCCTGAGAGATTAGAAAAAAGTTGCCTCACTGTTTTATCAGTTTTAATTTCATAAAAGAGACAGCAGAATCAGATTCCCAGTAGAACGTCTTGGAAACATGCTACAAAATTTCAGCCTATCTGACAACATGGGGCAGGAAGAGTATTCAAAAATTATGAAGAGAATTCCCAGGAAATGAGACATAACAAACTTCACCCACCGAAAACGGATAGCATATTTGCCATAAAGGACGCTCAGTCGCTAAGCAAAGTAAACGTGGTTTAACTTGGTAAAAACACGAAGTGAAATATAAAATAAAATAAAAATCAAACCTCTGACATCTGTAATATGCTGGTCATATGACCGGGATTTTATACTTAGACTATGGTTGTCTGAGCTCTCTACAAGGACAATTTTACGGCCTGGGAAGATGACATTTTTTGGTAAAAAGAAATGTAAGAAAAGAGAGAAGAAGAAGAAGAAAAGCAAAGAATCTGGTAAGCGTGCATGCAAATAGTGAACTGATACAAAGGTGTTCACAACAGCCCCATTAAACGTATATGTATTAGGGCGCATCTACTTCTCGTACTGATCGTGGGTATTGTAAATGTGCCCGAAGAAAGAGCATAGACACAAGGCAGACGGAGGCCCGGTAGCTCAGTGGAATAAGCGTTGGCCTCTGTTCTAGCGGTTCAGCTTCAATTCGCACTGCAGGAGGACATCTTTACAACCAAATACGGAGAGCCATTGCACAGAGCCTTTCATTATCATTTAGGAGCCCAGGGTGCTCAGTGGGTTAAGCGCTGGCCTACTGATCTAGCGGAGCGGGTTCGAGCCCCGCTTGAAGCGAAAATCTATCCTACCGTAAATGGGGTTCCATTGCACACAGCATTTCATTATCACCGTCCCATCGGTCAGATATGACTGAAATACTATTGACGTAAAATCGCAAGTCATCCATCCATCTACTCCATCTACACGTATTTTATTATCACTTTCCATCGTTCTTATATGACTGAAATACTGTTTAAAAGGACGTAAAATCGCTAATCATCCATATATCCATCAAAGGTAATAAAACCAGTGCAAAAGTAGGTTTCCAGTTAGCAGGCCGAGTTTATTTCATGAAAATAACGTCGTACTGACGTCCGTGCAATGTAATGACGGCGTTGTTTTACGCTGTGTGTCCACTGCTTAAACTTTCCCAATACTGTCGATAAATTACGGTAGAAAAAAAAATACCAATGAAATAAGATACAATAAATTAAAACATAATACTTTTTGCAGAATCATTATTACAATGCAATTAAAAACTTCATTTGTATCAATACATCATAAAATATTTGACGTGCAATGATACGCTTTCAAAAGAAGTAACACTGTAATTTCCTTTTTTGTCTCAATTCTAAATAGGAGTTAACTCTTAAAAGAAACAATTTGCTCCACTAGAAGCAAATTCTTTTCTCTAAGAGCTGACCCATTTTTGGAAGGGTTTGTCGTTCTGGGAAGCAAACAGGAACTTACAAATGTTATCGCCCTTTGCAAGAAATTCAGGAAAAGCATGGCAGTTACCTAGTCACCTAAAATCATTCAATATCCATAAAATCTGTCTTTTAATGTGTATGGATATATCTTTATGGGATATATCCCTCTGGAATTAGAAAAGGTTCCTCCCGTTCCATAATCATTGGTTGTCCTTTTAAGAATAGATGGATGGATGACTTTCTATTTAATGCCAATTTCAAAAGTAATTCAGTTATACAACGACGATGGTAGGGTGATAATGGAAGGCTTTATGCAGTTGGAATCCTGTTTGTATGGCTGAAAAAAAAAATCATCTCCAGCGGGAATCGAACCGGAGACCGCCAGGTCAGCAGGTCAGCAGGTCAGCGGCTTAGCCCATTGAGCTACATGTATGGGGGCTCCTCCATATAAGAAAAGCCCATCCAAAGAACAAATCTACCTTCTGAGGAAGCCAACACCTCGACCATGTTAAAAAGAAGGCTAGGCCATGGACTTACACAATGTGAAGATGAGTACCAGAAGGAAAATGGGTACACCTACACTATACAAAATAATCGAAGCTTTTACGGTAGAATAACCGGCAACCAGGTGCCAGTCCATTTCCCGTTATTTTTACGGGCGATTGCCTGTAAGACTGTTGGAAATTACGATATGGTAGTGATATTTTAAGTGGTCGCACTCGAAAATAACTTTTAAGTGTTGAACGGCTTCATGTATCTGGCCAAAACAACTTTCTGTCCTACTCTGCTTGATGATTCCTGCAAAAGTTACGGGCGCCCGTAAAAAAACGGAAAATGGACTGGCAGCTGATTGCCAGTTATTTTACTGTAAAATCTACGAAGTTATTTACAGTGTAGGTGTTTTCTCAGCAATATTAACCATAGTTTTAACCTCCTGTTTCCCTCTTTGGATGACGTTAACCTTTCAAAACGGAGCGAATTCTTTCCTTTAAGAGTTGACCCCCATTGAGAAGGGACGGGCAAATTACAGATGACAGAGCTGCTTCTCATGCTAGTGTACCCATGTATCTTAATAAATTAAGTGTATCATTTATTATAATACACATATAAAATGTAATGTACTATATAATTTATATCTGCCTTGAGAAAGATAAGACTAAAATCATGGAAATTATTGACAAAAATAGATATATTTTTATATTAACTTTTGATATTGACACCACTTGTCTCAACATTGTAGATATTGCAGCCCCGGATCCAGGGGGTCGGCTTTGGGGTTTGAGCCCCGCCACCTTGGCCAAATTAAATTGAAATATATGTAGTGACATCTCATTAGAATCGCCTCGTTGAGGCGATTCTGAAGAGATATCTCAACATATATTTGCAAAATTCTCATCAAATTGATCCTTAACTATGTCATATATACCTCAAACCCCCTCCCTCCCCGCCCCCATACATCTCGGCACCTCCCAGCCCCACCAGTTATCCAGAGCCCCACCAGTGAGTGGTTGTCTGGATCCGGGCCTGTATTGACACCACATGTCTCAACAGTGTAGTGTCCCTTATTCTATAGTAACGCGCATTGCCAGCATGAAAATGCCCCAAATCTCTTCTAAATACTTTAAACAAGAATCCCTAGAATAAGCCAGGGCCCAGTTGTTCAAAGCATCGTTAGCCTAATGAGATCGTTAAGAGGTCAACTTGTTAAGTGTTTTATGACTTTATAACTAAATACACTGATATGTTTTGTTGGAAAAATTTGAGAAGCTTTGCACTGCAAAAGCTTCTCACATTTTTTCGACAAAAAGTATTGGCATATTTGAGATAATAACATTTGAAATTTTAAAACGTCAACTAACGATGTCGTTAGTTTTGAACAACTGGGCCCAGGTTAATAATTACAAACCTGAAAATTAGAAAACAAACTTCAAACAGTACTCTTTTTGTCAGTTTCACCCTTTGGCTCAAAATCTAAAATATTTCACTGTAGTGTAATAAGGGCAAATGAGAATAGGACCAGGAGGAGAGAAATAGCTAAAGAGTCGCATGTGGAGCCAAAACAACCTTGCACGGTTACGAAATAGACTAGTTTGACGTAGACATTTTGAAATACCGAGCCCCGCCAGATTATCGAAGGAATTTGTCTTCATTTTGGCTATATACATGTAATAACCTCAATGGGTCAGTTGATGATTTTACTATAGTTACACTAACATGTATTACTCGTAGTATATCGTGCTGGCCAAGGCTTGGCTGTTGTGACTTCTTTACGAACTTACATGTAGCTTGCAAAATTTAGTTTCTGAGAGGCTATATTCACCTCTGGTTGACTATGTATATACAAGGGCTCTTACGAAACGAAAAAGAGCTGTTACAAAACGAAAAAGAGTCATAGTTACCAAACGACCTGATGACAAGATCGTTTGGTAACTATGACCCTTTTGCGTTTCGTAACAGCTCTTTTTCGTTTTGCAACATCCTTGAAAACACTATAGTTGACCAGGTGTGATATAGGAGCGCAGTGAATACAGTGGCTCTAAGCGCTCGAGCACAGCATATGAGAAGGCAATGATCAGGAACCAAACACAATCGATTTCCACATCCTGCCCTTAACACCAGTCGGAAAGGAACAAAAATAAAGACTGCACACAAAGCAAAACAAGACAAGCAAAAACAGCTTTTTTCCCAGTGGATATCCGCTAGGCTAACCCAATTAATCTACAGTTAAGTTTAAGTTTAAACATACTTAATTGCCACAAAAGTACAAGCAGTTGGGTTGGACCACAAGTTCTATCAACATTAGTTACGGTCCTCCCCACAATTAATCTACAAAGAGTCAAAGACTAATAAAATAACCTATCTGTCCATAGGCTTAACTGCAGCTTTTTGACTTACATGTATTGCCTTTGGAAATAGGGAGTCCCAGTAGCTCAGTGGGTTTAGTGCTTGCCTATTGAACTAGCGGACCGGTATCGAGTCCCGCTTGAGGCGAGAATCTTTCCTACCGTAAACAGGTTTCCATTGCACACAGCCTTTCATTATCATCGTTCCATCGTCCTGATATATGTATAACTGAAATACTGTTGAAAAGGACGTAAAATCACAAGTCATCCATCCATCATCATAGCCTTTGGAAATATATACCAACTAACCTAACTACGGTGTACCAAAAGGTCGAAATTCCGAAACGAGTTGACCCGCAAAACATAAAGGACCTTTGAGGTATGTAACTGAATATCACCTCAATGTATAAGGTCATAATTTTGGCAAAGATTACAGTGCAAGTAGTCAAAGTACAAAAATCAGTTAGTCCTAACTCGCATACACTTTAAAAACTGTGTTTAGAATCACTGCAAAAATGCAGTCCGATTTTTTAAGTGTTTAAATCGTAACAAGTTCAATTTGCAACATGTTTAGGTTTATGTTTAGAAATTAAACATGTACAAAACTGGTTATACCTTTTATTTTGAAAATTTCCTCTGTCAACATTTTGGTCTCTTTTTTTTTTCGTTCTTCAACGGGGAAAAGAGAGAATGGATTCATCCGAAACGCGTAACAGAATAAAACGTGTTTAGCAAACTTTGTCCGGGAAAATAATAGAGCGTATGTTTAGCTATATGACATATTCCTAAACACGTTTACACCTAAACATGTAACCACTTGTGTTTTATAGCGAAGCGCGATTTTTACAGTGTACCATAGGAAAATGACAAAGCCGAAACATCAAGACACACAAGCACTAAATCCACACAGACACGTAATCAGGTGCTCCCACAGAGCCCGACAAAGTCGACACATCTGCCACCCCTGTTGAATCATGCAGAAATTAGAACTGTATACTGTATATTGTGTGCGTTCAAATGTTTCTCGTAAATATTAGACGAACTCAACTGGGCGTTTCGTTCTTAACCCTTCTTGACGTGAAACATTTTCGTCAATAAAAAGTGCAACCAACTGAGGATTGTAAAGCACGATACACCAAATGCTTCACTATTCTTAGTGTGAAGCACTTTTTCTATAGAAAAAATGCTTTACGCTAAGAAGCGTCAATAGACTGCCACAACAACAGCCAACAGTGTAATTGCTAGGTTCAACAAGGTGTTACGTGAAACTATTATTAAGTTTGAATAAATTTCGTTGTCATAGTTGCGCCCGTAAAATACACGTAAGTGTTCATTGAATGCTTCTGATCAAGTTTTGTTCATGTTAGAAAACCCGTAGTAGCATTTTGGTTAGCAATATACTTTATTACATTTCGAAATACATGGATGTTAGGATACCAAACAAGAAAACTTACGGTTACTAACAGTTTTAACTGGATTTGTCCGCCTGTACGAGGAGATAGTCCAGGAGCTAAAGCAGACCATGGTGTTACCTTTCTGTAAAACCGTCATAAATATAGATGTTGTAACGAAAATTTTTGTGCTAAAGTTTAAGGTTAATTGCAAGGGTTATAAAAGGACGAAATCAAAAAGGCCGCAATAACAAATGAATTGTCTGGTGAATATGCAATTAGATGTTGCTTTATGTAAAATAGAGTTGACTGCATTAAAGATAATTAACCGACATATCATAACATAATTTATGCGAGACATTTAGTTCTAAAGACCAATTTGTAATCTGTTGTTGTCCCATCATACCTTTATTTGCACCATAAAAACCAGTTCTGTACACCAGATACGTGGAACAAAAAACAATAGAGTGTAAATGTTCTGTACTCTATTTTATGTCTACACACGAAGTCTGGTGATATAATTTTGGTCTGCTGTGCCATTTTGATTGAACAACAATATGTCCTTTATTTACTTCAGTCACCCACAATCTTAAAATACTGAATGAAGTACGACCTTATTTTTAGGTGATAACATATCAATCCTTTGTGCATTTTTAAGCAATGCTTTTCAATTTTTTTAAATATTACATTTTACTAAGAATATTTATTTATTTATTATTTTTTTACATGTTTTGGCCAAAAGTTTCCTGGATTTCAAAATTGTGTTACATGTTCTTTTCTATGCATAGCTGTATATAATATGTATGCTTTTATCTTGATTATGTATCAATATGTATGCTTTTATCTTGATTATTGTAATCTTAGTTGTTTCCAACTATGGTTTGAGGGCTGGATTTGGATTTTGATTGTTTCAGTTCCTGGTCTTTGCATACTTTTTACTTTTACTTTTAAAATACTTGAGGACCATGTGTTTGATAACCCCATGCCTTATGTATAATCCTCATGAAATAAAGGCTTTATCATTACTATTATCATTATACTGTCTTTTCTATGGCTGAAATTTTACAGCAATAATATAATAAATATATGACTCGAATAGTATTGCTACAGTTTGCTGTCCAGTTGCAGAAATGAGCATTTTCCATTTCCAGGTGAAAATGAACGCATCGGGCACATGACGTCGAATGACGTCCTACTGGCGTTGATGCGACGTCGCATCGACATCGATAGGATGTCATTTGACATATTTGCCTAATGGAAAATAGCGGGTTTACCATATATGATAATAGTCTGCACTCTTTGCCATGACAGTGATTAAACCCACATTTGCCATATGCGGTACTGAAGACATACATGTACGCTATAGATAACAAAATGTAACGTACCTTTTTGTTTTACTCCTTCATATCTGGTGACCTGACTTTTTGTATTCCTCTAACTGACTAAGTTTTATGATTAGTTTGTAATAGCAAAAATGTAAGTGGAGCTTTCGAGGGTCGTTAAGCAAGTGCAATGACAACTTTGACATATTACTGAATTCCTGGTCAATAAATAGAAAATTAAGTGCGCGTAGAAGACTGATATACACCTATAGGTTTACAAATATTTGCAAATTTTGACATTTTGCTGACACTGGCATGAAATGTCATTTTTGTTTTGACACTTACGTTCCGTTTACTTCGGAATAAAGATGCTGATTACTTATAAGACGACCCTCTCCAATTACTACAGTATCAAGTATACTTTATACGTACTACTGATAAAACTTCTACAGCGGCCAGTCTAAATAATTTTTACCGTAAAATTCTGAAAAATTGGGACACCTGACCTACTTACCGTAATGGTCCTAAAAGCACTTATTGCTATATATTATGCGTCCCAAAGATGTCGATGTTATTGCAAACAGTGTAGACCCTGATCAGGCTGCTCCTTGAGGAGCAGTCTGATCTGGGTCTGCACTGTGTGCTCAGCCCTGTCTGTCCGAATATTGAGAACTTTATGGTAACTGGGGACTACTACATTTTATCACAATGTCACATAGCCATTTTGTCAAGCTGATGTTTTTCATACTTGATGTAACTCAAGGTAAACAGCAAAATTGTATGATGCAAAATAATAACCTTCAATCATGTGTAACTTTTCCGAATTCCAAATAAAAAAAGTAATAATAAAATTCCTCTCATAACTAGCTGGTTTCACTTAATAAAATGATTTTGCTGCAATAGTCACTGTTAAACATGTTAACACAGCTTAATTCCAAACAAGTTGAAAAAATATGACAGAACTTGAAGACACGTATATTTTTGTTTCCCATATGGACATAAAAATCACTAGCATTATTAAACTATCATGTTTAAGGGTCCAAGACATGCTACAAACACAAAACAGTCTTGTTGTCCACTCATCAGCCACACGATAATGATTTACCATTACGTAGCTTGCATAAATCATGCAACTGCACCAGCTGTTAAAAAAGGAGACGAAAACAAAGAAAATAAGATGATTCAGTGACTCAAAAACAATATACATAAAGCCACCATCAATAAGCCGTCTATTGTAAAGTGCATTGTGCATTTTTGTATTGCTTTAGTCTCACTACATGTCACAGGTCCGTAAATGATATCATCTAGAAGAATGATAGAAGTCAATGCATATGGGTGCTACTTATTAAGCGCCACCTAAGGTCACCTTTTACAAAAGTCAGGGCAAGTCCTTTGCCAAACTTGTTAGAAACACAATCAGAGAGGACGTTTGTCCAGCTAGGGTCGAACTAATGGCCTCATACTGACCAAAGGATTGGGACAAACATGACGCAAAAGCACTATATAAGAATGTACATGCGTACCATTTGTAATAGAAGAAAAATCAGGACGTTTTGTCCTCAAACTAACACAAATATTTAAGTTCGAATCTGACCTAATGTTATCAGTTAAATAAGGTCGGTGACCTTAGAACGAAACTAAATGAAAGCATTCAAAATGAACAGGTGTATGAGGTACATGTAAAAAGTGAAGACTTAATCCAGGATGCGCATGTGCGTCTTGATCAGCAATTTCTTTCACAGTTTGCAATAACAATGCATGATTGTCTGAGGAATTCAAATATATGAAGCGAAATGAAAATTGAGCCGCGACGCGACAAAACCAACAATGTGGTCTTGCGCCCAGCGCAGACTCAGATCAGTCTGGGTATCCGCACAGTCTGATCAGACTCTTTGCTAAGCGCATAAAGGGTAGCTAAGGGTCTCAGCTACTTCCATGCGGACAGCGAAGACTCTGATCAGACTGGGCGGATGCCCAGGCTGATCGGAGTCTGCGCTGGACGCACGACCACATTGTTGGTTTTCTCGTGTCGCGGCTCAGTCATTAGAGAGGCCAAAATGCGCGGATGATTGGTTGAATCCCAATTTGTTAATGCAACGTCTAAAATGTCTCCAATGATGTTTTGAATTTTGTCGTCCCACCATTACTAATTACCCTATATGATTGGGCTGCTGTCAGCTAGGCACTGAAACTATCATAACCTTTAATTTATTTTTATTTTGTGTGTGTGTGTGGCGGGGGGGTGGGGGGGAAGCAGGAGAGGGGACGTTTTCGGGAAAACTAACGTCGGTCAGTCTAGTGGTGGTTCGTTGGAACAACATGAGCCGGGCCGGGTAGCGCAATCGGTAGGGCACCTGACTCATAAGTCAGAGGTCCTGGGTTCGAATCCCGGTCTGGCCACATACTTTCGTTTCTCCTTCCGCTGATTCAAGAAGGGTAGTTGTCAGTTACTGGCGAAAGTATGTGCACTTAGTACTGGTTAACCGCTTAGGAGGTCTAAGCCTGCCCAGGAATAGTGTGGTTAGGTTAACTGACCGTCCCGACATGACCTTAGTTGTTTACCGTGGACGTTAAGCATCAAATCAAATCAAATCGTTGGAACATTGCCTAGGTCATATAGTTCTTCCATGTATCATTTTACCTGCATAACTCCCTTCATTACCCCATGCAACTTTCGAAGGGGGTTTCATGTAGGGATTTGTTACAAGTGCAGCTAATGCATTTAACGTCACTACTGTGTCTTCAATGCTCACCGAGTTAGAATAAAAGAAAATAGTCCATGACGTAAATGTACTGACCCCAAAAAGACTGTAACCTTTGCTTGTTCTTGCCAAACAGACTAAGGAAAATAGCCTTTCACAAAAAAAAAAAAAAAAAAAATTACAGAATAACCGATAATTTTCATTTTTAATTAACCTTTTTTTTTTTAAATATTATTCTATTTGCTTTGAGACAGTACAAACCAAGATTAGGTAGGTAGCATGCATGTACTATCATTATAACTTAGGTTTATCTGAATTGCAACTTTTGATTTTATTTCATCTGTCCATTTTTGTTTGAAGAAACTTTGGAAATTTGAAACGACAAGTTTAAGATCGAGCATTTTATTATGGTGTAGATACTGGCTATAAGGGAAAAGCTGTTTTCTTAAAATGTTTAAGAAAGACCCCTTTTGAAAATGCGGGCAAAATGAATATGACAGTTTTCCATTCCCTAAAAATGTTAACACTAAAACGGCATGATACAGCTGTTGCGAGGATATTATACAATGCACTTAATCCAAATCAAGAGACCAAATTATGATGACATGACTGACTCGGGTTAACGCGTTTTTGTCAGGGATAGTTTTCTTTTGTTTTGATAAGATAAGATAAGATAAGATAATTTTATTAACGTCTCACTAATTTTACATGTACATAAACACAGTTAAAAAAATCGATATAAGATTTGATTCAGTGAATATTGACCTGGCTACATGTACATGTACTTATTGACAGGCTAGCTGCACTGGTTCGAGTACATGTAGCATTTCACCTTGTTAACTTTAGCATGTTTAGTCAGTTGTGCAGTTCTGGGGCCGTATTCATAAAGCCATTTAAGTCGTTGCTATGCGGTTGCTAAGGCTAAATATCTATAAAAGAGATTCCCTACAACTATGAAATTTGGTCTGGAGGAACAGTCTTTGTAAGACTGTTCCTCCAGAGCAAATTTCATAGTTGTAGGGAATCTCCTTCAAAGAAATTTAGCCTTAGCAACAGCATAGCAACCACTTAAGTCGATTTACGAATACGGCCCCTGGCTTTAATTATTTGGTGCATCTTTAGGTCTTTAGTAAGCAATTTATTAAAAAAAAATTATATATATTATTTATTTTATGATTTTTTTTTTTCGTTTTGTTTTCTTTCACGAGAACAGATATTCTTTTTGAAAAGACGCTTTACTATGATTGACACAGGTCCCATATTTGCGCAACCTGCATGCGAAGCCATGCTTAAACTCTGTTAAGAAGATTTTCCAATCGCGTGGTTTTGGTAATGGAATTTAAGATTTTCAAGTGTTTTAAATCTGCCTTTGGGCTCTCAAATTTCTCTTAATTCTCTCCAGCGTATTTTACACGTTTTAATCTCCATAAAGCATGGGATTTACAAAACTGTTCTAAAGCAATGTCGAGGTTCGGGTGCAAAATGATAGCAAGAAAGCATAGATGCCGCTCCTCGAGTAACGTTAAGTTCACCTTAACTTTAATTTTAAAGGAGGTATTTTCTGACCTGAAACAAGTTTTCGAAATATTTCTGTGTTAAATCCCAAACGGGTTCACAAGCTTTGAACTTCATAATATCTGGTATACAAGTTATAATTTTAGACCCTTAAGCACGCCTGGTAAACTATCTAAGGTACCTCCGCGGAGGTACCGATAAAATGTTGTGACAGGCATCCGGAGCTACCTGTGACGGACCAAAAATAAACAAAAAATGGTAGGTATTCGTCTTTTTTGATAAAATACATTATAACCAGGGGGGTTATTGAAAATCAAAGAATGCTATTCGACCCTTATATACATTAAGTTTTGTTACACAGTATATCCCCGGGAACTTTGCATATATACAGAAGATATGACTTTTGAAGTGGCTTTAAGGTCAGGCGAAAGTACTCAAAACGAGAACAAATCGGTTGTTTTAGGCCATAAATGCACTTTTCTTGCATAAGAATCTGTTGATCTGGATACACTGACGTAAAGTAAACCTCCTTGCCCAAATATAAATGCCGATAAACTCCAAATAAGGCTGGATCGGTAAAAAAAAACAACTGGAGAAGCCTGTGACGGAATGGAGGTGCCTGTGATGTAAGAAAATATAGCGAAAATCTGAAGATTTATAGCTGTTGCAAATATTGATATTCTTCATCTCTAGACCACTGCCTTGAAAGAATCGTTCATTCAACGTCGCAATTTAATCTATCATAATGCGAATATCAAGCATAGTTTTGTTAAAACGACAGACAATGGTCATGAACTTATGCAATCAGATTCTACATTCTGCTCTCAAAACCAAAATGGAAGTAAGTATACGTTGACAATAGTTCATAAAAGACACGCATGGTAAAGCGAATAAAGAGCTCTTTCCCAGACAGTTGGAAATTCACCTACCCCAAATGAAAACAACGCTAACTTCTGTTTTACCTATTTTATATTTTAAATTACAAAAGTAACCAGAAAGCAAAGTGGGCAGCTGTACAGGACCTTACTGCCAGAAGACTACAGACAAGCGGACCTAAGAACACGTAACATTGATGCTTCACAACAGAAATCCAAAATCCAAAGCAGATCATCTCAAAGAGTTATTGTCCGTTTAGTTTCCGTATCTGTGGATTCTGAGACATCAAACATTGACGAGTTGTACGTAGCTGTTGAAAATTTACTGCCTAATTCAGTATTAGAATAGTTATGAAATGCGCTTAAAATAAGATGCAGCGCTTTTGGGAATGGTGATGACTGCCTGTTAGTCATTCCAAATCGTTAGAAATTGTCGAGGTCACACGTCATGCTAGCTACTCGAAACGTTTGCAAAAACAACGTTTCAGACGATGACTTTTATGTAGTAAAAGTGCTCTTTTGTTACCAAATTTGATGCAGTGGCTGTTCGGAGACTTTGAATTACACGTTATTTACAGTAAGATTCCGATCACTTCATTAAACTAAACGGTGTAATATTGAGAACATGTCACCTGCCAATGATGTAATCTGTAGGCCTTACGGATGTATATGGATTCTAGCGCCAGCAATTCAAAACTACCCAGACTGAATCACTTGTAGCACCTATCACTCCAGTTACCACAAAGTTAACACATACAGCGAGCGTCATACACATGTGAGGTACCAAAGGGATCAACACTATAGATACCTGTACGTGTA
Organism: Ctena decussata; assembly: GCA_963989385.1. Lineage (NCBI taxonomy): Eukaryota > Metazoa > Mollusca > Bivalvia > Lucinida > Lucinidae > Ctena > Ctena decussata. The sequence goes on from OZ022512.1 coordinate 73,264,569, forward strand.
TGCCTGTTGACGGGTATCGGCAATTTTGACAATTTGACACACCATACGTGTAGCTGGCATGACGTGTGACCTCGACAATTTCTGACAAGTTGGAACGACTCATAGCCAGCACATCCCGATCACAGTCATCACCAGTCACAAAATGTTGACTCTTATTTAAGCGCACATTTCATATCGATTCTAACACTGAATTAGGCAATAATTTTCAGCAACTATGTGAAATTCGTCCATGTTTGACTAACAGAAGCGGAAACATATTGGGCAATAACTCATTGAGATGGTGTTTTAGAAATTTTAACATGGAATTTCATGATATACGCATTATGATAGCTTAATGGGACGTTGAATGAATGATTCTTTCCAGACAGTGGTTTAGAGAAGATGTCAATATTTCCAGCTGCAATAACTATTCAGATTTTCACTACATTTGCTTACATCACAGGCACCTCCACACCATTGCAGGCACCTCCAGCTGTTGTTTTGAAAAAATCAAGCCTTATTTGTAGTCAATCGACATTTACATTTGAGCAAGGAGGTAACCTTACATGTAACACCAGTGTGCCGAGAAAAATAGATCGTATGCAAGATCACTGCATTTAGACCAAAAACGGCCGAATTCTTTATGTTTTGAGTACTGTGGGCTGACATCAAAGCCACTTCAAAAGTCGTATCTTTGGTTAATATGGAAAGTTCAGGGGGATATAATGTGTGACAAAACTTTATGTCTATAAGGGTCGAATAGCACGTTTTGATTTTTAATAAACTCCCTGGTTATTTTATATTTTGTAAAAAAAGAGGAAAACCTACCGTTTGTTGTCATTTTTTGGACAGTCACAGGCAGCTCCAGGTGCCTGTCACAACATTTTATCGGTACCTCCGCCGGAGGTACCTGTGATAGTTTACCAGGCGTGTTAAGTTAAGATTGCCTTTACTTTAAAGGGTGAATGACTGAGTGAATGAGTGATATGGGATTTACGGCACACAAGCGCAAAAAAGGCTATTGCGCGCCAGAAACGGTATTAAAGAACAATATGCGTGAGGTCACTTATGCAAGCACAATAACTTTAAGGAATGACTGAACCCTAATGTGCTTAAATATTGAGAAAACCTAAAACCATTAATTTTCCATTTGGAACAAATGGAAAATTAATGGTTTTAGGTGTCCAAATACTTAAGGTGAGGTGGGAGTAATTCAGCACCGCCGTGCGGCAGTTTCTGTCTCAACGTTACGTAATAATGTCAAACGTTCGGTCTGAGAAAAACAAGATGGTGTCAACATTGTCCGCTTCTGTGATTACATGAACTACATGGTCTGATTACAAAATGCAAAGAGGCTGAGCGCTGGGTGAAATTAAAAGGAAATAGAAAGTGTCGTACAGAAGAAACTGCAAAAAATAACTTGTTACTACTAGCGGGAAAGCTTTTCTCTGGCGGTTCTCATCAGCTTGTTAGATGGAGTTCGCAACTGCTGTTGCAATAATTTTATTACACATTTCACACAATACCGCCTCATGAAATTGTAATGAGAAGTCAGATCACTGTCTACACTTCGGCCACGCATTTTAGATTTCCGCCTCCAGCGGTTCTCGAATCCGAAACCGCTAGATCAGCAGGCCAGCGCTTAACCTACTGAGCTTCGGGGGCTCCTCGGGTGTTATCAGATAGATCGGGATGGGTGATTGGTGGACGGAGATTTTACGTCCTTTTAACAGTAATTCAGTCATATCAGGACCATGGTAATGTGATAATGAAATGCTGTGTGCAATGGGGTGTTATCGTTATTATACCACCCGCACTTAAAATACTAATCAGTTAGAACTAGGCCACATTGCAGTGATATCAATTTTTTAGATCGTCCCTAGCGTTTGAACAACGCCAGGCAGCCGTATCAACGTCGATTCAATATCAGCAGGACCTTTTATCAAAGTTGATATGGTAATTCAACGCTCTTTTCTGTCAATAAGCTAAAAGAAATGTGGCGTTTCTCTTTTCTTGCCTTTCTTTCATTTTTCTGTCATTCATTTTTTCATTTTTTTTCAAGTGTGTATCCAAGAATCGATTCATTTAATCTCCTAGACGCTAAGTGCATTTTCAAAGTCATTTCCAGAGAGAGAGAGAGAGAGAGTCGCCAAGGTCCAGTCGCAGTGCGAAATATTATAGGTTCCTTTCTTGGGTCGGGTCATGTACTGGAAAACTTGACTCGCTAACACTGTACAAACGACAATGGACAAGGGAACTGTTCAAATGTCATTACACGCGGAAGCCCAACCTAAAGTTGTTGCTTCAGAGAGTTTGTCAACTCAGGTGCCCGTAAATTGTATGGAAGGGCATAATGGCAATGTTATCGATTCCTTTTTTTGTCATTATTAAAGAAAAGTTAGCCAAGACGGTTAGTGCATTGCGAGAAAATGTACTACATCCGCTTTCCCAAGGATAACAATCATGAGTGACGAAAGTCCTAGACAAATCTTGCCGGGATCCTACAAGCAAGGACGGTTGATACGTGGCGCGAAAAGTAAAGTTACGTTAACGTCACCATGCGAGACGTTAACATTTCAGTCTAAAGAGACAGCACGCTGGGCATTTTATGCACTTTAGTTCAAAAGTTAAGTCTACTTACTATTTTTATTGCTTTAATGTAAACTTCTATCGTTTGACCATACTGTGTTAGTTTTTAAAGAAAAAAATATGTTTTGTTTCCTCAGAATGAAGGTTTTTATCCACGAGAGACGTGCAAAAAACGTTTTCCATAGAACGCTACTATAACGTCGTGTAGAAAATGAGGACAAATTGACGTTTTCGATGTCACATACATGTATCTTGAAAAACGACAACGGCGACACCCCCTTTTTATTACATTTTCTGAAAAAGTAGCTAAAAAGGTACAATATAGGGAAGTATGAATAAAATCATGTGTTTTGTCAATTACTCCCACCTCACCTTAAGCACAATAGGATAATTCTGGCCCATATCATCTCACCAGTCTCTGCACAGTTTTCATCGCTGTCAGGCTGACGGAGTTAGGGTCGAGTCGGTCAACTTCGGACAGTGTGTAAATTTGGACATACCTTTGCAAACAGTGAAAATCCAGATGGGACGGCTCATAATGAGCCGTCTCATAAGGATTTTTACTGTGTGCCCATTTAATTTTGTTTTAATTTCAAATAATTGACATATAAAGGAAACAATGTCACTGTCCGAATTTACCCGCTGTCCAAATTTACCCAACTTTACCCTCAGTCGAAATGCATGACCATCATCAAAACATGTTAATCTTTATACATGTACATGTAGGTTAAAATTATTTGTAACTTCAATGTATTGCCCTACAATTTTCATCTGTAAAATATAATAATGTTTTGTCTACTACTTTTTTGTAAACACATCGCAAGTGTGAAAATCGAAATTAATCACAGTGACTTTAGATATTCAAGTTTACTAATGTAAGAAAATAATAACGACCCTGCTTACCTTTCTCAGTCAACATCCTGTTTGGTTGCAAGCACATTACAAATTAAGGTGTTTATTTGTGTTCAAGCTGAATAATTTTACTATAACTATTTTACTGTAACTGTCACCAAGGTAACGCTTCATTGAAACAGTAAAATGCCCTTCATATAATAGGTTAACCCAAGGTTATATCGCACTCGAGAAGTCAAACTTTGAGAGTAAATATTGTACAAACGACTTTGTTTTGACTATAAAACCCAAACAGTTAATAAATTACATTGCCCTAGTTACTAGGCGCGTAAACAAGAAATTTCATTTGTCCCTCTTAACATTTTTGTGAAACCATAACGTTTTATATGTACATGTACATGTGTACATCGGATTGCATGTATTGCAGCACACTTGAAAATAAAAAAAAACAATTGCTGCACTATGGGTTCGACTCCCAAGGATGTGATGTGATGCCGGGCCGCGTAGCGCAATCGGTAGGGCACCTGACTCCTAAGTCAGAGGTCCTAGGTTCGAAACCCGGTCTGGCCACATACATTCGTTTCTCCTTCCGCTGATTCAAGAAGGGCAGTTGACAGTTACTGGCGAAAGTATGTGCACTTAGTACTGGTTAACCGCTAAGAGGTATAAGCCTGCCCAGGAACAGTGTGGTTAGGTTAACTGACAGTCCCGACATGAACATAGCTGTTTACCGTGGACGTTAAGCAACAAGTCAATAATAATAATAAAAAAACAAGGATGTGATCACTATCAAATTTGTTGCTTGAGCTGGGTAAAAGTGATTACAGGGTGGAGGCCGCTTAACGTCGGCGATGACTTCCACCTTATCCAAGCGACAGAACTGTTACATGTACATGTGCACGCAAAACTCAGCATTCAGAAGGTAAGGTGTCTGATATAGTTTTCCTGGCGTACTCAGTGCATCCACGCGGCCTGATCAGAGTCTTACCTTGTTATCGCACGTAAAATTCATTACCCTTGAAAATCTAACAAGGGAAAACTCTTGTCAGTCTGCGCAGCTGCGCAGTCCGATCCGAGTGTTTACTGCATGCAAGTGGCTAAAAGTTCTCTCTCTGGATTCTCTTTGTCGTAGTTCGCAGCTCACATACAAAAAATATAATTTGCGAATAATTACTGGAGAAACTTGGAGGGTTTCTGTATCAATTGCGTCAATCAAGTTAAATTCAAATTTGATATGCTTAGCATCGCATACAAACATCCCTTACGGCATAAACGAACAGGAAAAACACAGTCATATACAATATATAAATATTACCCCCCTCCCCCCCCCCCCCCCCCTATCCCGTCCTACCACCACACACACACCTAACAAGAACAAGTAAATGTTCTGACCATTCGCGCAGATAATCAGGCTGATGTTTCAATGATAATTGAGCCATGTCATGTGACTTCCAACAATGTGGGAATTTTGTCATGTGATACTGTAGTCAGATCATCTTACTTATTTATACAGTTATTCAGAGACCTCACTGTTGGCTTTATGGCTTGGATCACTTCCATAGATGGCTGATGTGACAAGCGAATGTGCAGTCTGGTCAGAGCCTATGCTTGTCACCAGTGCCACATTGTTGGAAATCACATGATATGGCTCATACAGTGTATATCCAATCTTGATGAAAATCCACTCTCTCGATAAGAGACAGCCTTCGGCGCCCCGTACTGCAGCCATGGATACGTTCTGCTGAGGTACAGGGGAAACATCGTTATGAGAACTGAAACACACACACACACACACACACACACACACACACACACACACGAGAGAGAGCATTATATCGGCGGAAACAGCATGAAAACAATTATTCCAGTATCTGTGCGTGAGAGAGAGAGAGCGCGAGAGAGAGAGAGAGAGAGAGAGAGAGGTGAGTAGGGGGAGTGAGGCTACGGTCCACATATATACATTTATTACTCTTCTATAGTTTTTTCTATAACTTGTAGTGAGATTTAAAAAATTATAAAACGGAGCTTATGTTTCTTTTTCCTTTCGGTTACCACATTAATATGAAATTTCGTTCTGTAATTAAGTACCCTTCAGTGTTGTCAAGAAAGACGAACGGTGTGGCAAAAGGATTCATTTTATAACTGCATAAAATATAGTAAATGACGCGTTAGGTGTAAATGACAAATGATGAAACATGTGAAAAATAAATCCTTCGGCATACATTTATCTCATCAAATGTTAATTAATGCAACAGTCAACACAACAATCACGTGTATATGTAACCTACATTTAAAAAAGTCTTACATGTGCATAATGTACTAGACCCATCACTAGGCTGTAACTGGAACAAATGAGCCGCGACACGACAAAACCAACAATGTGTTTGTGCGCCCAGCGCAGACTCAGATCAGCCTGGGCATGCGCCCAGTCTGATCAGAGTCTTCGCTGTCCACATGGAGGTAGCTTAGACCCGTTGCTACCCTCTGAGCGACAAGCAAAGAGTCAGAGCCAACTGGGTGGATGCTCAGGCTCATCTGAGTATGCGCTGGGCGCACAACCACATTGTTGGTTTTCTCACGTCGCGGCTCAAATAACAATACCCTGACAATTATTAAGTAAACTCCGCAAAGACTAAAAGAGGTTCTTAAAAGATACAAAGCACAGACAATAATAAATTTAACTATACCGATTTCAATGCGACATATACACCTTTCTGTATACACCCCCCCCCCCCCTAAAGTTTGACAAAAAAGATGAGGGACAGCTGTGTGACCACCTCCGAACACTAGCCGTGAAGCAGAGCAGGCGCAAACAGCGGGTAATAGGCTCTCGAGCGCATGCGATCGGAAACCAGAAGAAATGGTGTTATTGAGTTTCGCAGGAGAAGCAATGTTATGTTCAAGGCTGCTCACGCCTCCTACTTCTAGTGGCAGTTTATGCGAGGTTTATTTTCAAATCTCTAGAATAGGATCAATACGATAAAATAAGGAGAGATGTTTTTCGGTCGCCATGTGACATTAAACACCAGCGGTACACTGTAAAAATCGCGCTTAGATATAAAACACAAGTGGTTACACGTTTAGGTGTAAACATGGTAAACATGTTTAGGAATATGTCATATAGCTAAACATTTACGCGTTTTCTATTATTTCCTGGACAAAGTCTGCTAAACACGTTTAACTCGTTTACGCGTTTCTGATGAATCCATTCTTTCTTTTCCTCGTTGAAGAATGAAAAAAAGAGATGAAAATGTTGACAGAAAAATTTTTCAAAATAAAAGGTAAATATAACCAGTTTTATACATGTTTAATTTCTAAACATAAACCTAAACATGCTGCAAATTGAACATGTTACGATTTAAACACATAAAAAATCGGACTGCATTTTTTGCATTGATTCTAAACACATTTTTTACAGTGTAGTGAATATATATAAAGTCCTGAAAACTGCTTAAAATGCAAAAAGACTGCAGGCATATGTAAACAACTACGAGGAGTATCATCATATATCTCAATGTTTCAATGATGGAGGTTAAGCTAAATACTAATTATCATAAAAACTATTCATGCATAAATCAACCTACTTATAATTCATGTCCGCTTAAATAAGAAACACAATGTCATTTGATGTGACATTTTCGGGGTCATAAGTATACTATATTTAACGCTTGACCTCAAATGGTACATTGGCCTTTCAGCACTAGAATTTATGATGACCAGCTACAGTGTACAGGCGTGGGGCCTCAATTACTGTCTGGATTATTATTTTTTTATATATGAGCCGCGACACGAGAAAACCAACAATGTGGTTGTGCGCCCTGTGCAGACTCAGATCAGCCTGGGCATCAACCCAGTCTTATCAGACACTTCGCTGAGCGCTTAAAGGGTAGCTTAGCGTCTAAGCTACCTCCATGCGGACAGTGAAGACTCTGATCAGACTGGGCGGATGCCCAGGCTGATCTGAGTCTTTGCTGGGCGCACAACCACTTTGTTGGTTTTGACGTGTCGCGGCTCATATATATATTGCAACGCTCGACGCGAAACCAAAACTTGTGGATTGTTTGTCTATGTAATAAAGCAAGTCCGACAAGTTATATGACACAATATAATGCACGTCAGCCACATTTTGTCGCCAAACATGGAGGTTAAACCGCTTTTCATGATGATTTGCGTTTAGACGCTTTTATCACTTGAAGGACAATGGAGAGTTTAAGACAGTTTAAATATGACAGTGGTGTGTAGATGGCCAAGTCCGTAAAACAGCGGATCAGTGATCTAGGAATGTCGGATCTAAGAATGTCATTTTTTTTCGTGTAATGTACTCATTACATTGTCCATGCCATTCCTGCACATTTGCTCAGTCATGCGACAGGCTCTTCGCTTTCTGAACCAAACAGATTCCATCAATGGCATTATTGTTTGGGCGAACTGCGCAAGACCAGTTCAGAAATGCAATTATAGAGGATAAAATTCAAGATTGTTCTGGATCTGCACAGTTACTCTAGAACAGGAGCTGTATGGTTGTGCATTTAAGGACGCTGTTTAAGCAGACTGATATTCTTTTTCTTTCTTATTTTGGAGGATTTTTTTGGTTCAGGTTAGGGGTTTCGATCATTCCAAAGTACCATGTCCATGTAAGAGGGTTACAACAATTTGAAGTATATTCAATTCTGTACTATTCCATAACCTTGCGAGGTCGTTGGCGCAACACAGACGACTGTGCAACAGTTCCTTTCCACCTTATCCGGTTTCAGCTGCCCTATTTGTGCTGACAAAGTCCATCTTGAATATTGTCTTCCCGTGTCTATGTCTGTCTACCTCGTCTTCTTTTTCCTGTCACTGTGTCCTGTGGAATAGTCTTTGCTAAGCTAGAAGACCCTAAGGTAGAGTAAAACCATCTTACTTGACCATGGTTAGGAGTTAAAACAATTCTCCAGTGGCTGCTTGGATCTGTCTAGGAACATAGTCATTTGTTAGAAATGTTCAATAACCTGCTGTAGAATCTGATCTCTAAGGCCTGCGTTATTTTCTCTATATACTAAACCAAAGTTATTAGTTACCCTAGAAGTAAATTCCTTCGTTCTAAAGTAGATCCCCATTTGGAGGGGCTTGTTATTTAGAGAACCAAAAATTCAATAAATTGGTTTTCATCTTAAAACAAAGCAATGTACCAATTCTTTAAATTATTTGAGAAAGCTTATTTGCCTGAGAAAACGTCTGTCGTTTAGGATATAAAAACTATATGATCATTTCCCTATCCATTCAAGTCTGTACAGGCATTCAGAGATTGCGCTCGTAGAACGAATTTGATAATAAAATGCCAAAACGCATTAGATAATAGCATCTAAGAGACGCCCGATTGTATAATTTAAAAGCATTTATATATTCTTTTTTCGAAGCATTTATTATTGGAACGATATCAAATCGTTTGTGTTATCCTTCCCTTCTCCGAGGAGGTGATTTGATTCCCTTCATTTTTACCAAAGATTGTCCAAACCTGAATCCAGAGGTTGAGATGGCAATGGAGCAATGAGCTATGGTATGGCATGTTTAAGCTATGACATGATACGTACATGTATTTAAGAAACTTCAATTCCGGGTACAGAGAACGTCATAATGCATTTACATTTCCAGCCACTACATGTACGTGCATACACGGTTGATGCAAAGAATTTTTTATTGCAAGGGCACACAACCCTTGCTTTCTGGAAATGTTTATGTGATTGCAAGATGAAATTCTAAAACTGAACTTCCTCATAACATGCAAATTATTTCAAATAATTCGGTTCATTAATTTTGAAAACAGTCACTCACTTAGTAAATGGGACTAGTATTCCGTCAACATCTTCCAAATATCCAGAGCTGTCTTCCAACTACAGTAATGACACTTGCAGCGACTCTGACCTACTTAACATAAAGTTGTATAAAATACAGCAGTAGCTGCTTTGAGTATTTCGCTGTGACATTTAGAGTGACATGTTACATTGTTATGCAACTCAGCCAGGTGTAGCGCCGTAATGAGACGTTTCTGCATCATTATAATTTGAGCCGCGACACGAGAAAACCAACAAAGTGGTTGTGCGGCCAGCGCAGAAGTGAAGTGTCTGATCAGACTAGGCGGATGTCCAGGCTGATCTGAGTCTGCGGTACGCACACAACCACATTGTTGGTTTTCTCATGTCGCGGATCAATTCTAGGTCAGAGGAAGACAAAAGGCAGAGATGTTGAAACTGTAGACATAACACTTGAAGCCATGTGCAAGGTTTATGCTGTTGAAATCGGTTCTGGACATGCAAGATGGATTGCACACTTATTGATGAGTCGCCGTCAAAGTCTCCATGTTTTTCCCAGTGGTCAGTGGTAAAAGCGCATAAACATAAAACAGTGCATAAAACATTCTAAAGTGGGGGAATTTTTATTTTTTTGTCATTAATACTATTGTTTACTCCGCAAAATAGGTGTTTTACTCTAGTCTCTGTCTAACAAAACCAAAAGCTTTACTGGGGTCTCATGTCTGTACATTGCATGTTTTCATGCATTCAAGTAAGTGATATCGAAAATAGTTTCGCTTGGTTGCTAACTGAATTGGCCTAAACCATTTTCTAAACCTTTTTATGATTTGTTTGATGTTGACTAATCGCGGCCAGTTGAAATGGCTAAATTGCAGTGAAAGTCTTGCAGAGGTACTTTGCTGTAAAATAAAACATGAATTTATACCATAATAGGAGAAATGGGGTCTTTAACGTTGTATTTCCTATTGATAAAATCTTGTAATCAGAAAGAATAATTAGGTAAATCAATTAAGTCATTTTGCAGACATTTTAGAACACTTACATGCAGACATAAGTCACAAGATCCTAAGTACATGCATTTGTCAACAGAAGTTCTGTGTCCAATACTTTTTAGAGCACTCAAAATTTTCATTTTAAAAATTTCGTAAATACCTGGAAGGTCGCAAGCAAAGCTTGGGGGTTATTCTATATGTTTAAGGGATAAAAGATGTTTGTAAAACCATGTTCGAGCCGTTGAGCGGAAAAAGAGCTAGCGTAAGTGCAAATACACGCATGTGCGTTCATGTTTTGGCTATACCTACTTACTTTTACCATGTTTACGGACAACAAGTATTTCCAGTTTTACTTAGGCTTGAATGTAACCCGAAATGCGGTTGTAATACTTAAGGTCTTCTTTAGTTTCTTGTCTAAATTCAAGTCTTTATCTTCTTGCTAACTGACATATTTCATAATCCGGAAATTGTGTTGCTATCAAGGTGCATAACATAGTGTGTTACCGTGGTAGCGATCAAGTGATGCTAACGGTTATTAATAGAGATGTTGAAAAAAAAATTGATAGGATAGGGGCAATAGTGAAAATATAAATCTTAGATTAATATGTCCAATTAATGTTTTCTTGTTTCGTTCAAGAAATTCATAAACGTTTCATATAGTATAGCATATTGCTCTTATTAATATACATACACAGATAGTATATATAATAGATGCGCACAGCTAGACAACACAAGTTTTATAGGTTCTGTCTGCCGGAGTTATTTTTCTGCAAACTGATAAATGCATTATGTTGAAGAATGTGAAATAATAATTAGTATTATCTTAGTAACATTAATTACCATCATAAGGCTCTATTGTGAGACAACTGCCTGAGCGAACGGTGAAGACAGAGATCAGACTGCTCCTTCTTGGGTCTGCAATGTTTGCACTCCTCCAGAACGTTGCTGACAAACTGCCGGTTACTACATGTAAAATATACTAGTTCGAAGATAGGTTAACATGGTTGATACCAATCAGTGGTACATGCTACAATGTAAAGTCCAAATGTTTTAGCAATTACGATACTTACATTTTTAAGAAAATGTTGAGTGGATCTTTTATACAGTACTATGTATTTTGTGCTGTGACTATGATAAAGATTGTTAAAACACGAATGTCCACATTTACAGTTCTCAAAATACGTTGAAACAACGCCGTAAAAGGTCAATACGACGTCATAAAACTTTAAAGTTTTGCGCCTACTTTGCAATGGCGTTGTTTTTATATTATGCTAATATAAGCTGATTATATAATTAGTCTAAATAAGACGAACCTATTTTGCAACAAATCACTATGCAGTGGCGATTTAGGCTAATTCTGACACCATTACTAAAACAAGAGGGCCAAGAGGCCCTGAATCGCTCACCTGACCAAAAAGGTTAAAGGTCAAACAAGGGTCATCATTTAACAAACCTGATAGTTTGCAACCACTTCCAAATGGTTTTGAAGAAAATTTTTGAATATTTTTCTATGTATTGCTATGGTACAAACCCTGGACCCCCTGGGGCCGGGCCATTTTGGACCCTGTGGCCATCATTTGAATAATTTTGGTAAAGGACCACTAGGCAATGCTACATACTAAATTTCAAGCATCTGAGCCAAGTGGTTCTGAAGAAGAAGATTTTTGAATATTTTCCTATGTATTTCTATGGTTCAAACCCAGGACCCACTAGGGTGGGGCCATTTTAGACCCTGGGGTCATCATTTGAACAAACTTGGTAAAAAACTACTAGGCAAAGCTACATACCAAATTTCAAGCATCTGAACCTTGCGGTTCTGAAAAAGATAATTTTTTTAATATTTTACAATGTATTTCTATGGTTCAAACCTGGGACTCCCTGCCCCGTGGCCATTTTGGACCCCGGGGGCCACCATTTGAACAAACTCTGTAGAGGGCCACTAGGCAATGTTACATACCGAATTTCAAGCATCTGAGGCAAGCAGTTCTGGTGAAGAAGATTTAAAGTATTTTTTAGTTTCCAACCAAAGACCCCTGCCCCATGGCCATTTTGGACCCTGGGGCAACCATTTGAACAAATTTGATAGAGGACCGCTAGAAAATGCTACATACCAAATTTCAAGCATCTGAGCCGAGCAGTTCTGGAGAACAAGATTTTTAAGTATTTTTTAGTTCTGAAACCCAAGACCCCCTGCCCCAGGGCCAATTTGTATCCTGGGGCCACCATTTGAACAAACTTGGTAGAGGACCACTAGGCAATGTTCCATACCAAATTTCAAGCATCTGAGCCAAGCAGTTCTGGAGAAGAAGATTTTTAAGTATTTTTAGTTTCAAACCTAAGACCCCCTGCCCCAGGGCCATTTTGGACCCTGGGGCCACCATTTGAACAAACTTGGTAGAGGACCACTAGACAATGCTTCATACCAAATTTCAAGCCCCTGAGCCAAGCAGTTCTGGAGAAGAAGATTTTTAAGTATCTTTTAGTTTCGAACCCAAGACCCCCTGCCCCAGGGCCATTTTGGACCCTGGGGCCACCATTTGAATAAACTTGGTAGAGGACCACTAGGCAATGTTACATACCAAGTTTAAAGCATCTGAGCCAAGCAGTTCTGAAGAAGAAGATTTTTAAGTATTTTTTAGTTTCGAACCCAAGACCCCCTGCCCCAGGACCATTTTGGACCCTGGGGTCACCATTTGAACAAACTTGGTAGAGGATTACTAGGCAATGCTTCATACCAAATTTCAAGCCTCTGAGCCAAGCAGTTCTGGAGAAGAAGATTTTTAAGTATTTTTTAGTTTCGAACCCAAGACCCCCTGCCCCAGGGCCATTTCGGACCCTGGGGCCACCATTTGAACAAACTTGGTAGAGGACTACTAGGCAATGTTACATACCAAATTTCAAGCATCTGAGCCAAGCAGTTCTAGAGAAGAAGATTGTTAAGTATTTTTTAGTTTCGAACACAAGACCCCCTGCCTCAGGGCCATTTTGGACCCTGGGGCCACCATTTGAACAATCTTGGTAGAGGACCACTAGGCAATGTTCCATACCAAATTTCAAGCATCTGAGCCAAGCAGTTCTGGAGAAGAAGATTTTTAAGTATTTTTTTAGTTTCAAACCTAAGACCCCCTGCCCCAGGGCCATTTTGGACCCTGGGGCCACCATTTGAACAAACTTGATAGAGGATTACTAGACAATGCTTCATACCAAATTTCAAGCCTCTGAGCCAAGCAGTTCTGGAGAAGAAGATTTTTAAGTATCTTTTAGTTTCGAACCCAAGACCCCCTGCCCCAGGGCCATTTTGGACCCTGGGGCCACCATTTGAATAAACTTGGTAGAGGACCACTAGGCAATGTTACATACCAAGTTTAAAGCATCTGAGCCAAGCAGTTCTGAAGAAGAAGATTTTTAAGTATTTTTTAGTTTCGAACCCAAGACCCCCTGCCCCAGGGCCATTTTGGACCCTGGGGTCACCATGTGAACAAACTTGGTAGAGGATTACTAGACAATGCTTCATACCAAATTTCAAGCCTCTGAGCCAAGCAGTTCTGGAGAACAAGATTTTTAAGTATTTTTTAGTTTCGAACCCAAGACCCCCTGCCCCAGGGCCATTTTGGACCCTGGGGCCACCATTTGAATAAACTTGGTAGAGGACCACTAGGCAATGTTACATACCAAGTTTAAAGCATCTGAGCCAAGCAGTTCTGAAGAAGAAGATTTTTAAGTATTTTTTAGTTTCGAACCCAAGACCCCCTGCCCCAGGGCCATTTTGGACCCTGGGGCCACCATTTGAACAAACTTGGTAGAGGATTACTAGACAATGCTTCATACCAAATTTCAAGCCTCTGAGCCAAGCAGTTCTGGAGAAGAAGATTTTTAAGTTTTTTTAGTTTCGAACCCAAGACCCCCTGCCCCAGGGCCATTTCGGACCCTGGGGCCACCATTTGAACAAACTTGGTAGAAGACTACTAGGCAATGTTACATACCAAATTTCAAGCATCTGAGCCAAGCAGTTCTGGAGTAGAAGATTTTTAAGTTTTTTTTAGTTTCGAACCCAAGACCCCCTGCCTCAGGGCCATTTTGGACCCTGGGGCCACCATTTGAACAAACTTGGTAGGGGACCACTAGGCAATGTTCCATACCAAATTTCAAGCATCTGAGCCAAGCAGTTCTGGAGAAGAAAATTTTTAAGTATTTTTTTAGTTTCAAACCTAAGACCCCCTGCCCCAGGGCCATTTTGGACCCTGGGGCCACCATTTGAACAAACTTGATAGAGGATTACTAGACAATGCTTCATACCAAATTTCAAGCCTCTGAGCCAAGCAGTTCTGGAGAAGAAGATTTTTAAGTATCTTTTAGTTTCGAACCCAAGACCCCCTGCCCCAGGGCCATTTTGGACCCTGGGGCCACCATTTGAACAAACTTGGTAGAGGACCACTAGGCAATGTTACATACCAAGTTTAAAGCATCTGAGCCAAGCAGTTCTGAAGAAGAAGATTTTTAAGTATTTTTTAGTTTCGAACCCAAGACCCCCTGCCCCAGGGCCATTTTGGACCCTGGGGTCACCATGTGAACAAACTTGGTAGACGATTACTAGACAATGCTTCATACCAAATTTCAAGCCTCTGAGCCAAGCAGTTCTGGAGAACAAGATTTTTAAGTATTTTTTAGTTTCGAACCCAAGACCCCCTGCCCCAGGGCCATTTCGGACCCTGGGGCCACCATTTGAACAAACTTGGTAGAGGACTACTAGGCAATGTTACATACCAAATTTCAAGCATCTGAGCCAAGCGGTTCTGGAGAAGAAGATTTTTAAGTATTTTTTAGTTTCGAACCCAAGACCCCCTGCCCCAGGGCCATTTTGGACCCTGGGGCCACCATTTGAACAAACTTGGTAGAGGACCACTAGTCAATGCTTCATACCAAATATCAAAGCCCTAGGCCTAGCGGTTTCAGAGAAGATGTCATTTAAAGCAAATTGTTGACGACGGACGACGGACGACGCACGACGTACGACGCACGACGCACGACGGACGACGGACACTGGGTGATCACAATAGCTCACCCTGAGCCTATGGCTCAGGTGAGCTAATTAATATCGTCAGTCTATGTTTCCTCAACATTTGGTAGTTTTGCGTCTATTTTCCGGAATCAAAGCAATTAGAGTATGGTGGAGACATGTGTAACAGTCTCATAATTGTTAGACTTGACTATGAAACCGAAGAACGTTGATACACAGTAAACGGCCCACAAGGCGACCAGATGTCCCTTCTCCTCAACAGGTGACCACAATGGTGTAACTTAAACGTAGATACCAAACTATGAGGCTTATCACGACAAGTAAAAGCTTTCATAAAAAGCTTGGCTTATCGTAAGCAACACACTTTCAATACGTTAAGCATGTCACACATTTTCTGGATCGTCATGACGTTGGACTTTTATGAGGGTAAGACGGGGCGTTCTCAATCAGTTGGTAGGTGTGGTCACCAAATAGAATTTGACCTCACTCTGAGCACACAACTTTAAATCAAGATTGAAGCTACATTGATTCGACATAACGACGTTGAATCAACGTTGAGTCAATGTTGATTCAACGTTGTGTTCCTGCTGAACTTTGTTTAAAAATATTCCGGCACTTTGTGACTCTACAAGACTGTGGCGATCCTTTTCTGGTACTTGTGGATCTGATCAATCGTAAGTGAGATCATCCTTGACGAACTTCCAAGGAGAGCCGCATGAAGGGTCAAAGGTCAAAAGCGAACACTAGACTCCTCACCGCCGTGGCGGTGAGTAATAAACCATACAAGAATAGATCAACATCAGAACCGCCACAGTGACATACAGACTTCAATTCTCCCCGAATTCAGCCTAAATTTATATCTGTCGCTCTAAATGTTCTCATAAGCTATCAAATTCCAAGAAAGCAAGTTAAAAGAAGTTCGGCATCACCTTAGTAAACGTTTTCCACAGAGCTACATGTAATGCAAAACAGTCATATTTCACCTGTGTAAAAGTTATATGAGTAGCGAAGAAACACATGCATTGGATGTTTCACATATGTTTCGGTATTATACATGTGAAAATTAATTATACTTCGACCTATGCTGGTTCAAACTTTATTTCATAGCATGCTGTGTACATTTTTCGTAAAAAAAGGATGTCGGCCATTAAACGGTCAGCCAACGTTTTCACATGCGTATAAATTTTGCTAAGTTTTACGTGGGTTGAGTCAGTATACGTTTAAATCGCTGACTCTTGTTTGTGGGCATGGAATCAGTTTCTTTTACTGGATGCTTCTCACATGTCTCAGAGATCGAGGAATTTGTTTAATTTCAAAGTACATTGTTAGTTTGAGGTGGCACAACTTGACCCAAAGTGAAATAATTGCGTTGGCTGATTGTAAGCCAGAAATGTTGGCGCAACGTTCGCCCAACGTTGTAGGAAAAAAACTTACAACGTTCGGCCAACGTTGAGCCAACCGTTGGCTCAACGTTCGCCCGATGAGCAAAGTTACGTTGGCCCAACGTTGGCATCCAACGTTGGCCCAGCCACACTGACCACCTTAAGCCAACGTTGGCCCAACGTAGGCATGCTATCTGGGTTGTCAATGTCTCTTTTATGGGACACCATGTATAAATGGGCTTAGCTCACTGCGAAACTCAGCCAAAGGTTCATACATGTAGCCAAATTAACACTGACTGCCAGGCCCAAAGAGGAGAAAGATAGATAAACCAAAGAGGGCATAACCAAAGATAAACTACAATGTAGTTTTTTTTTTCACAGAAGTGTGAGCAGTGCAAATTAATGCGTTTTGACAACAAGTTCAAAATACATACCTTAAGTGTAGGTAAGACATTAAAGTGATAATTTTTTTATACTTTCTTGACATTTACAACGAACCGATTAATCAGGAAGTAAATACAAGTAACAGAGAGAGGCAGTGATCATAAAGCGACACAGAATGTAAACAATAATGTATTTCAAACTTAAGGTGCTAGCCGCAGCAAAGGAACTAGGTGCTAGCTGCAGCAAAGGAACAAAAGGTGCTACATGTAGCCGCAGCAAAGGAACTAAAGGTACTACCCGCAGAAATGGAACTAAAGGTGTTGGCCGCAGCAAAGGAACTAGGTGCTAGCCGCAGCAAAGGAACTAAAGGACATGTAGCCACATCAAAAGAACTAAAGGTACTACCCGCAGAAATGGAACTAAAGGTGCTAGCCGCAGCAAAGGAACTAGGTGCTAGCCGCAGAAAAGGAACTAAAGGTGCTAGCCGCAGCAAAGCCGCAGCAAAGGAACTAAAGGTGCTGGCCGCAGCAAAGGAACTAAAGGTGTTAGCCGCAGCAATGGAATTAAAGGTGCCAGCTGCAGCAAAGGAACTAAAGGTGCTAGCCGCAGCAATGGAACTAAAGGTGCTAACCGCAGCAATGGAATCAGTGAGAGACGTTTCGATTGATGGTTTTGTCTGTTTTGTTCGCCGATATGTTCTTTAAAGTCAAGGCAGGCAAAACCTGCTACTGATACCATGTAGTCCAGTACTACCTTTTGCATGTGGGTAGATGGGGCTCATCAGCCTGGGAAGGTAACCCATCTAAGAGTTTCTAGTCCCTTACAAAAACTTGAATGGGTAAGTTAGCCCTTGGCCTTGGATGGCAATCCCCCAAGGAGTTCATTGCTTTGCCTCGAAACAAAACATGTTTACCAAAATATATGAACGCAGCATCAACTCCAGAAATGCCGAATTTTTGTATTTTTTACTTTCCCTTATATTGTTTTAGCTCCTGATCGTTGTACATCTTTTTACTTTGAAGGCATTTTACATGAGTGCTCATGTATTATTGAATTTATTAAACGAGTTGGGGAAAAAGATAAGATGCGAGGCTCCGCCGAGCATCTTATCGTTTTCACCAATGAGTTTTATAAATTCAGTAATACAGGAGCACAAATGCAAGATTCTATTTATCATATGACTCTAAAATCGCATTTGATTAACAAATTTTGCATTAAAACGTCACGATTTCACCATTAGAAAGCGTGACGTTTTATGGACGTCAATGCATAACGTTACGGCGTAATTTGCATATTTAATCCACTAGTGGATTATCGTTTTTAATGCATGGCTTTATTACACTCTCAGATGCGACGTCATATGATAAAGACATTTAACCCAGAGGCACCATGTCCTAAAAAAAACAGTAAGTGAAAATATATCTTCGCCTGACTTTTAGTGTACTGACTCAGAATTCCCAGAAAAGTCACGCAATAAACAAATTTGTACTTTGAGTTGTTTTAAAACTGAAAAGGATAACCCGTCAAAAGCTGCAAAAGTGCAGTCAGCGATTTTCATATATACCCAGTACTTGTCGATGGGCCGGGCCGGGTAGCGCAGTCGGTAGGGCACCTGACTCATAAGTCAGAGGTCCTGGGTTCGAATCCCGGTCTGGCCACATACTTTCGTTGCTCCTTCCGCTGATTCAAGAAGGGCAGTTGTCAGTTACTGGCGAAAGTATGTGCACTTAGTACTGGTTAACCGCTTAGGAGGTCTAAGCCTGCCCAGGAATAGTGTGGTTAGGTTAACTGACCGTCCCGACATGACCTTAGTTGTTTACCGTGGACGTTAAGCATCAAATCAACCAACCAACTTGTCGATGGATTTTGTTGTTAAAGCCTTGATCACTGATACACACAAAACCGCTGTATGTCAAACTAATGTAGCATACAATTGCACAAAGTGGCGCCCCTAGGTTGGAAGATAACTCGATTAAATGCGTATTTGTGAAATTATTCTGCACTTTGCTCCTCCTGTATTAATGAATGGTTCTTTTAAGAGAAACCCCATTTTAAAGGTTATCAGGGAATCGTACAGAAAGTCGAAAAAAAAATTAAAGTGTTCTCCCTTTTTAAAATTTCTGAAAATATTGCAGGTGCACCCATACACCTTAGTAGTGAGAGGTATGAAAACACTCAGCTACAGGCAAAATGCCTTTGTTTTATTAAATATCAACCTTTATTACAATATTACATGCCTACTGGAACCGTCAATGCGCATTGTTATGAATAATGCAGCAGACATAATCGAAACTTTTTCATTAGTATATGTTAACGTAAATATATGTACTAAACAACGGTGTCGAGTCTTTAAGGCATAACTTATACATGTATTTAGAATCAAAAGAATTTTATAATTATGGCGTTCAATGTGATCGGATGGCTCGTGCTCATTGAGTCAAAAAGTGTTATTTGTGCAGCGTCCAAGCCAAATGGCGTTAACGTAATCATATTCAAGAAATAGATAAGCTCTATCAGTGAACTGTTGAGAAAAAATTCACTGTTTAGAGGTTAGTTGTCACGAACGCGGAGCTTTCACTACACTCACACAATAAACAATTGAAAAGTGCAAGTATTGAAAGTTCTTATTGAATGTACTGTAACGTCCCGACCCCCTTGTGTAACAAGTCAGAATGTCAGGGTTACCAAGGCGGAGTCAAAGGAGTCGGAACATTACAAGTGGGTTCCTCTGATTCCCATATGTGGTGTAAATAACAAAGAAGAATGATTTCAGATAGAAAAATAATTATTTATTTTTATTATGACATGGAATAAAATAATGACATCTTCAGTAAATTTGATTTATGTGTTTACCGTGATGATTCATTGACGAGTTAGAGGGTTATCATGCGAACCGAAAAACCAACTAAATGTTTTGTACCACTTCAGAAACTGAGGGTGAGGTTGGGCCTGTAAAATCGATTTAAGCCCCCCAGTAATTCATTACTGACCGTTCCAAGGCGGTAGTTCTGTTGTGGTTCTCTGTTGCCTGTTTTTGGTGTCAGAGTTTCTGTGATGTTTTACCTTATGTATGTTCTTATTATTTTTGGTTCGGTTTGGGTTGCTGAGTGGCCACCTTTTGGGAACAAGCTGCTCACTCGGTTGGCCAAATGTTCTCTGTATCTTGATTATTTGTAATCTTAGTTGTTTCCAACTATGGTTTGAGGGCTGGATTTGGATTTTGATTGTTTCAGTTCCTGGTCTTTGCATACTTTTTACTCATAGTTAAAATAGATAAACATTGATGGGTTAAGTCTCAAACAATTAGAAATTAACCTGATACTCTTTTTATACAATAAAGCACATGTTTAACAACAATTCACAATTAAAGACAGTTTGCTTACGCACTCATTTCTCAAATAAATCTCTCTTACAAATAGAGTTACCTTAAGAATTCCTAAGATCATAACAAGTATCGTTAGTCATTACCAAGTTTAGTTAAGAGTAAATTGGAAAGTTGAAATGTTGCGAATTTTGAGGGAAGAAAGGCTAGAGTTATAAATTAGAAAAAAACTTTAAAATCCGATGCAAAGCATAGCCAAAATTCGTAACATTAGGGTTCAAATATCGAAACGAGGCTCTGGCTGAAAATTCGTAGCTCTTGAAAATCGGAGAGAAGCTTTGGGAGAAAATTCGAAGAACTCTATAAAATTCGTTGCAAGTTAAATACTAGTCTAAGATTCATAAAAGGTCAAAAGTCAGCCAAGCCTTTTCTTCCAATTTCGATTTTTATCGAGTTTTTACCTCTCTCATCTTTCACAAGATTGGAGTGACAGTTGTCGCTTTTCAGAGCAAGCCCTACGACGGAACGCGTAGGTAGTGCCATTGCTATTTATACTACTTTGGTCGTTAAGGTTTCGAACGTGCTTACCTCCAGAATGGGTATAATACGAATAATACGAACAATCTGATTGGTCAACTTCGGCGTCTGGCAGTAACATCCAATAGAATATACCAATCAGCGATGCCGAAACAAATATCAGGATCTCCGCCATGACCGCATGTAATTGTCCACTTTGAGAAATGAGTGAGCCAAATTTACGATGATTTTCTTCATAAAAACAACTTGACAAAGGTATTTAATGGTTGAACTAGTTAGCAGACATATTTACCTTTTCACCGCTATCGGCTTTCTCCAGGGAAAACTCGTTTAATGGGTAAAATATGCCGACAAAGCAAGTCACAACACGAAAACCACTAGTGACTCAGCTTCCGTGGAATGCGGAAGTGTTTTAGCATTTATATTTTCAAGATTTCCGAGGTGTCAGCTTTATTCTCAGATAAACTAGAAATAAGATAGGATTCAATAGCCTATCAATGTTTGTTTGACACGTATTTAGTACGACAACAGACAGATCTTTGCATGTCAGGGCCAGCCTGATAGAAAGATCCAAAGACTTCAAAGGCTGGGGGCTGATCCATTTCAGTACTGCTCCACTGTATACCGTGTAATTAGCAACTGCTTTCTATGGACTATTTACTGTTTGCTGTGTACTGTTTACTGCAAACTCATGCACACACATCAAAGACATAGGATAGGAGAACTGTTAAAAATCAAACATGATAAATGCGGTAAGTTTGGTGGTTTTAAGGGAATGGCATGTTGCCGGCGCAACTTCACTATATCAGAAATACGTCTAGATACGCAAATCAAATATTGACAACTGAATTTTGACGGACCACCATTTTGGGTTTTTCGTCTTCACAACCAGTAGTGCCAGAATTAATTCACTATGTTCCTCCAAAAATATACATGTTTAACAGTGGTGGTGTAGGGAATTTCATAGAATGATTATATTGTACTGGGTTACTTATGAGGCCACCTGGCACAATCCGCAGGAAAGAAAAGGAAAGGCTTTTTCATCAGTTTAAATCGATAGAGATTACGGTTTTTGCTGTGCTCTGTTTTTCGTGTGGAATTACAGCAATAGCTCTTCTTGGTATTATTGCCTTAAATTACGAGAAAACATTCAATTTGACTTATTCTGGCAAGAATTTAAACCAAGATTACCAGCATATGAGAATGATTTACTAGACTTAAGGCTCAAGGGATCGGAACTGCAATGAAGCAATAAAGTAATCGCTGACTGTTCTTTGACTAAATAGCTGTGAAAAAATTATGGCTGGCATTTAAACGTGCACTCTTTCAAAAGTACTCTTACATGCAGCATTATTCCCAAGACGATAAAATGAGATGATCTATGATAGAGAAATGGCAGTCTGTATATATTTATCCAAAAATTTTGCTCAGATTGTCCACGACTTTCTGCAGCATAGCCGAGCGCCTCCAACTTCCCGACCACGGTGCCTCAACCGGTTAACGCCAAATGTATAAGCAAGGTATTCCTATTAAAAGTATAAAATATCCTGGAAAAATGAGCCCGACCCTGGTTATAGGGTAGATTGATTGATTGATTGATTGATTTGTTGCTTAACGTCCACGGTAAACAGCTACGGTCATGTCGGGACGGTCAGTTAATCTAACCACGCTATTCCTGGGCAGGCTTAGACCCCCTAAGCGGTTAACCAATAAGCCTACTAAGTGCATATACTTTCGCCAGTAGCTGATAACTGCCCTTCTTGAATCAGCAGAAAGAAGAAACGAAAGTATGTGGCCAGACCGGGTTTCGAACCCAGGACCTCTGACTTATGAGTCAGGTGCCCTGCCGATTGCGCTTCGCGGCCCGGCTATAGGGTAGAAGTAAAAAGTATGCAAAGACCAGGAACTGAAACAATCAAAATCCAAATCCAGCTCTCAAACCATAGTTGGAAACAACTAAGATTACAAATAATCAAGATACAGAGAACATATGGCCAACCGAGTGAGCAGCTTGTTCCCAAAAGGTGGCCACTCAGCAACCCAAACCGAACCAAAAATAATAATAACATACATAAGGTAAAACATCACAGAAACTCTGACACCAAAAACAGGCAACAAAGAACCACAACGAGTCGGGTAACTTCGGACAGCGGGTAAAATTGGACATACCATTGCAAACAGTGAAAATCCAGATGAGCCGTCTCATCTGGATTTTCACTGTTTGCCCAGTTATTTTTGTTTTTTATTCCAAACAACTGGCATTTAAAGGAAACAATGTCACTGTCCGAATTTACCTGCTGTCCGAAGTAACTCGACTCTATCTTATATTCGGGCCGTTGTTGTACTAGAGTAAACCTTAAAAGTGACAGAAATTACGGCCATATTACCGACACAGACAATCAGATCAATAATGCTAAGTAATGCGATTAAGATGAATTGAAGGCTGAGACACAGACCATATCTCATGGGTATCATATCATTATTACTCTGACACTTTAAGGACTTCTTACATGAATCTCCACTGCGTATCACAATTATATCAAGATGCTGATTATTGTTGCCTTTGAATCCATGTAACAGGGTTCTGTTCAAGATCTGTTTTAGGAAATGGTCTATACAAGCCATGAGCTTTCGAACAAATCCGTTTCGTGAAAATTGTACTCTGAATGTATAACATGTCATACTATTAGCTGAATAAGATATTTGTTTAAACCAAGATTTGGTTTGAGTAGACATAAATCAATGCGATTTTGTGGAACCTGCTTTTGTTGCTCTTCATGTGGCTCGTCTGATCCGTATTATTGCAGACAGTTATGAAGCAGTGGCAGGCCCGGATCCAGACCACCACGTACTTGGGGCTCTATATAACTGGCGGGGCTGTTAGGTGCCGAGATGTATGTCGGGGGGGGAGGGGTGGGGGATAGGGGGGGGGCTTGAAAACATATGCTATCATTAGGGATTAATTCTATGAGAAATTTTGCTGGTGTCTTTTTTGCCTTGAAATATATGTTGTTATATCTCATCAAAATCGCCTCGCCGAGGCGATTCTAATGAGATGTCACAAAATGTTTTTTAATCTGAATAGTCTCAGATGGCGGGGCCCAAACTCCAAAGCCCACCCCCTGGATCCGGGCCTGACTGTGGTTTACTGGTGCGAAGATGGCAGATTACGTTCGGTCACGAACTGTCTTACTGATCATGGTTTATGTTAGGGAAAGGAACAGAATCGGTGCATATTCTCTCTCTCTCTCTCTCTCTCTCTCTCTCACACACACACACACACACACACACACACACACACACACACACACACACACATCAATCAATGCAATTTTAGTCTCTGTTTAGGGGACGAAGTAGTCTGAAATAATGACAGTAAGACTGCTAAACTCAAATTTAAACTCAAGGCAACCACATTACTGTCACCAACGCGTTTTGAAAAGGGAGTTTCCTCGCAAAATCGATGAAATGTATATACGAAACTGTATGTGCGTATGTGTGCGCGTTCGTGTAAGTGCGTGCGTTTGTTTGTTTTTATATTGAGAATTTTTAAAGACCCACACATTGAATTAGCATTGTTGAACTTTATTTTCATTGTAACCTTTTTATGATCCAATTATTGTTCTTTTTATTTTCGTAATGTCAGATAACCTCCCACGAACTAGAATTATCTCTAGCTTGTCCGTCAAAATACGTATTCAAATGGCAGCAGCCTGCCATAAAAATCTGCTCCAAATCAGCAGATAAACGCTGAAGATCAGAAAAAGTGACATAAAATGTCAAAACTTCTAAGATTACTGTAACATTCTAAACTTTGAGATACCTAAACTAATTTACGTAATTTCCTTAAAACAATCAGGCCCCGAGGTTATGAAACTTGAGTACATTCTCAAACTCAAAATAAAGCACACTGATTGGCTGCTTCCGAGCACATGCTCGGAAGCAGCGAATTAGTGTGCTTTATTTTGAGTTTGAGATTATACTCAAGTTTTATAATCTCGGACCCAGTTTGGTTTTACAACACAGTTATGCATCTAAAAATGTATATGGAATGGCAAAAAATGTGGGCCCTAGTTAGAATGGGTATGTATCTTTTGCTCAGACCTATCTGGAGCATTACTTAATTTTACTGTATGCAGACCAAACCAGAGACTTTAAGACCCTTTGTTGCTTCAGCGGAACTTTTCATCTTCAGAATGTAAATTGTTATCCTTTCTAAATCCCTTTGTTGTTTTAGCGAAACTTTTCAGCTTCAGAATGTAAGTTGTTAGCCTTTATTAATCCTTACAGGCTTTGGAGAAATATTTATATACAGTCAACTCTCTATATCTCAAAGTCGAAATTCATCCCAAACTACTGAGATCTCAAAGTAAATTTTCTGGTCCCAGTAATATGAAATTAAAGGAGTTGAAACGTAAAGAAAGGTACGGAAATGTGTCCAAAATATTTTCTTTCAAATAAAGGGTACTTAGAGATATCAGCGTTCGAGATATCGAGGATTGACTTATTGGGCTCCTATTCCAAGAATACAAGGGCATACAAAGATGTTGTATTTGATAAAGAAGAAATGCAAAATGCAGAATATAATCTAAACTTCGCAATACCTCAGGCACTTGGTCCACTTTTCCATCCGAATTAGAGCGACAATCATAGAGTAACAAAAATGCCAGGGGTCTAAGCTACCTCCATGCCGACAACGACGACTCTGATCAGACTGGGCGGATCATCGGTCCAGGCTGATCTGAGTCTTCGCGTGACGACGAAGGGCATCCAAAAAGGGATCTGCTTTAAAAAAATAAAATCCTTCTTAGTAGTATTTTTTAAGAGTTGAGCTTCATTGGGAATAGCTGTAAAAATGAAATAACAAAATTGCTTTCTCTGAAAGTATACCATTCACGTTAGGAATGTCGATGTAATGTCGTTAGCTACTGTAGCTGCAATGGCGCTTTACGAAACTGCTAAAATATTGCGCTATTACATGCACATGCACTGACAAAATTATAAATACAAAAATACAGTTCTAGTCATATATTCATGTTTCTGCTCGACTGTTTGGTGCTGCGAAGTGTATTCAGTTAAATCATAATATCATTTCTTTTAAAGCGATTACATTTTGCGGTGTTTTGAAAATTATAATTCATCAAAAATGTAAACTCAAATCTTTAATAATTACCTGATTACTGTAGCAGTTGTGTTGAGAAAAACGACAACAAATGATCAGGAAATGATTCAATCAGACTATATGAGTACCGATTCATATAAAGAACCGAGGGACAGGAATGTTGAAAAGTGATTACAAACAGCCCCTGGGGATTGGAATACCTGTGGCAAATGCATACGTGAATGTACGGGGATACATTTTAGAGCATCGCGTGGCAAACTCACATGAGCTCTGACATGCAAAATAAGATAAGCCATGGTCCGGAGGCGATACAATCAGATCCCATAGTCCTCTATCTTTCCATGCCGAAAGGAAGACTCTGATCAGACTGGGAGGATGACCAGGCTGATCTGAGCTTTGGCGTGGCGCCCATACCACTTCGAATCTTTTGTCTTGTCATGACTCATATGTTGTTTTATCCCCTCAGAATTGCATGTGCCTGGAGCAAACAGTATGAGCCCTCATCAAATTACGCATCTTCGCTAAGCGCTTAAATAGTAGCCAAGGGTCTAAGCTACTTCCATGCGGACAGCGAAGACTCTGATCAGACTGGGCGGATGCCCAGGCTGATCTGAATCTGCGCTAGGCGCACAACCGCTTTGTTGGTTTTCTCGTGTCGCGGCTCATTTAGCTTTGTCAGAACCGATTTTCTGTTTGCTAATTGCAGGTTCTCGCAGCATCAAACATCCCCACTCTTGTCTACTGGGTTGACTATGAGCTATGATTATGGCTCTTCATGGATGTAGCGTAAAAAGGACCTTAAGCATTGTGCGTACAGCGAATACTTTAATCGGCCTGCGCTTTGGCGCCTTCTGACTAAGTCCTTACGTTTAACTTGTTAGATTTTCCAGAATCCATAAATGGTGTTGTTTAAGCAAAACAGGTACACTCTTGTCAGATAATACGTATGCAAATGCTGATCTGAGCGTTTCTGCTCGCACGTGCTTTCAGGCACTTTGCACGCGTCGTCAGTCTGTTTTATTTTTCAAAGGAAGCTAAACTGTTTTCACTGGCATGATAATTCACTGTTACGATATTGCTAGTCAATCTTTTTTTGTAGGACCATATTTTGCATTGAATTTATGGGGGCGTTGTAAGAAAATAGGCAAAGGAAAGAAGTTGTGAAAGCACATTGTCCAAGCTCAAACAATCATGTCCACAGACCAGAACATATTCAATAATTTTCAGTTTTTGTCTTGGCCTTTACCGTAGCATGTGGTTGTGATTACAAAGGCCATCGTAAAAATATCTACGGGTTACTACACTGTGAAAAATTTACGTAGATTTTACGGTAGAATACGTAACTTGCAACCAGCTGCCAAGTCATTTCCGATTATTTTTACGGGCGCCCGTAAACATCTGCAAGACTCATCACGAGACCAGGGGAGAAAAGAACAGATATTATTTGGTCATATAGCCCTTCAACACTATAAAGGTATTGTCGAGTGCGGTCAGTTAACGTAATATACACATCTACAAAAGTTTAGCATATTTCAGTTTCCCGTTGGTTCTGTTACACACCCTGCAGAATAATAGCAAAATATTAAACAACGACATAATTCATTGACTTTGAAAGACAGTATACAGAGGCATATGCCTGTTGATATTTTGGTCCACACATATCATTTTTAAGAATTTTGGCGTGTGTAATTGTAATGCATTTTCTATAAAAACTCTATATTTAAAATTCTAATTTTTTTACACACAAAGTGCACATTAAAAAATTCGTGCTACGTCAGATAAGAGACCATGTTTCTGATGTGTTTCATAAGAAGTTTTCAGTTCCAGTATCAAAGACAGACAAATTTCCATAAGACAAAAATGATAAGAATCTATTGGATTTTGTTGGTTGGTTGATTTGATGCCTAACGTCCACGGTAAACAGCTATGGTCTTCAAGGGAAGGTCAGTTAACCTAACCACACTATTCCTGGGCAGGCTTAGTACACTCGACAGTTTTCAGTTCTTTGGTGTGATCCTTGCTTCCAAAGGATAACCCTTTTATAGAACATATTGAACTTCACTACAGCTGGTGATTGGGACTGTGTGGTCACCGTAAAAAGTCTCCCTGCCCTTCATCATAGTGTAGATTTTATTTTCTAGTCCTTTGGGATCATTGATTCCATTGTAGAACTTTGAAAATATTTGAGGGTCACTGATGAGGCCTAATTGGCCGAAACTAGCTAGTCTGGCCCAGAAAACTTGTACACTCGACAGTTTTCAGTTCTTTGGTGTGATCCTTGCTTCCAAAGGATAACCCTTTTATAGAACATATTGAACTTTACTACAGCTGGTGATTGGGACTGTGTGGTCACCGTAAAAAGTCTCCCTGCCCTTCATCATAGTGTAGATTTTATTTTCTAGTCCTTTGGGATCATTGATTCTATTGTAGAACTTTGAAAATATTTGAGGGTCACTGATGAGGCCTAATTGGCCGAAACTAGCTAGTCTGACCAAGAAAACTTGTACACTCGACAGTTTTCAGTTCTTTGGTGTGATCCTTGCTTCCAAAGGATAACCCTTTTATAGAACATATTAGACCCCCTAAGCGGTTAACCAGTACTAAGTGCACATACTTTCGCCAGTAACTGACAACTGCCCTTCTTGAATCAGCGGAAGGAGAAACGAAAGTATGTAGCCAGACCAGGTATCGAACCCAGGACCTCTGACTTATGAGTCAGGTGCCCTACCGATTGCGCTACGCGGCCCGGCGAATCTATAGGAAAATGGCACTATCGGTCAGTTTGGAAACAAGTTTTGACAAGTTTGCCTTTTATGTCGGAATTTGAAATGGCATGACCACGATTAATGTAGTAGATTATAATTTGATATTTGGACTATAAACTTTGCTAGTTTAGTGAAGATGAAGTTAAATTTGGTGATGTTTTGGACACAATTTTGAAAAGGGCCGAAAATTGTCATTGAAATACAGGGGTCTTAATTTTTGGCACTGGGTATCCAAACAACTGCTGAATTCCAAAATTCCAGTGCCTCAGCATCTTTTGTTAACTTTATGACATCGGGTAAGACCAATGATGACAAACTTTTTGACATATTAGAAGTCCTGTGCATCAGTTGTATCTGCCGCTTTGTTCGTTATCCCCGTAAAAGTAACAGTAAATAAACTGGCAGGCTGATTCCATGTATTTTACCGTAAAATCTACGGATTTTTTTTCAGTGTAGGGATATGCGCTGGTCTGTTCATTTATTTACATCCTCCGCAGTGGGGCATACTAAAATCCTAACGACAAAATACTTTTCTGAGAAAGGTTTTCGGCATTAGTTACTGTACCTCCTTACCGTTGTTTAGTTCATGCTTGCGGTACATTTATTTGCTTCCATAATCCTCTGTATGTCATAATATGATGCTGCTAAAATGACACTTGTTTGACAGCTTATAAGTACACTTGAATGTCTTAATGTTGCCATTTATTTGATGTTATTACGGTTTATATCTAAGTGCCTCCAACGAACTCCAACGCTGTCTCGTATGACTGTCAAAATTAGACTTTGAGCCGCGACACGAGAAAACCAACAAAGTGGGATATGCATGTATGCACCCTGCTAAGACTTGGATCAGACTGTGCATCTGCCCAGTCAGATCAGAGTCTTCGCTGTCCGCATAGAGCTAGCTTAGACCCTCACCAACATGTACCATTTAAGCACACAGTGTAGATTCTGATCAGACTGGGCGGATGCCCAGGCTGCTCTTAGTCTTCGCTGGGCGCACATGCCACTTTGTTGGATTTGTGGTGTCACGGCGCAGTAAAGCAGTTAGCACCAGAACAAACGGAATAATATCTGGAGCCTAGACGGATTCAAACAAACCTGTCAAAATTGTTATGGCTTTATTGCACATAATGATGCTACTTAAACACAATCTACTATAACTTGTCTAAAGTCTACATAGAGAATTATTTCGGTTGTGATGACTTCTTTGCACGACCAGAGACTGTAAACTTGTTTAATTATATGACATATTCGGCAGTCTGTCTGTCTAGTGGAATCATGTCCCTCATATATTGATATCCCCTCTGTCCATCCATCCGTTCGTGCATCAGTAACAGCAACATTGTTACATGTACGTGACCTACCCAAACAAATATTGATCTGTCCGTCCAGCCGTGTGTGCATCCGTCACACTAAAATTGGTATATGTACATTTATGTGGCCTACCCAAACAAATGCGGAATGCTAATACTTTACAGCCTTATTTACAGATGAAAGAATTTTAAGTAGTTTCTAGGAAATACAGATACGAGGGGCGTTCGAAAAGTAATGCAAATGGCCTCATAACTTTGTTTAGGGGAAAACTGGGTACAAATGCTATGCATATGCTGAAAACACTACAGTTTGTCTTTACAATGATACCAAACGCTGTACAAAGACACCTTTTCATATTGACTTACAACGCATTTTATTAGGCCCCTGTCATGCCACTGGCCTAATTTCATATGTAAAATAGTTTCAGTGTTAGGCATTCAAGTCAAATATCATTGAAAATACAAAATTAATCTTTGTCAGTCGCTTGTCCATTGTTGCCTACAATATTCATACAAAAGTTAGAAGGGTGGCAACTGTTATCGATTTATTCTTGGCAAAGCAGTGCGCAATTCTTATGACGTTATTGAAATATACGTTAACGTCATTTTTAAAAGCTTGTCGAGGCTTCGTTTTTAGCATTAATTTGAATATATTGACAGGTGTTCGTTGACCCATGTAAATGCTCTGGCTGAAAAGATTTTGAATGCTAATACACTTGTTTTCATTACGAAATCATTTAATTTTTGGTAGAAATGGGATGAGAAATGGGGAATTTGCTACTATATAATCAATATTCCCGGGCCAGTATGGAACCCAGATTAAAAAAAAATCCGCGGTATTTTCAGGACAACATTCCCTGGGCATTGTCTTTAAGTTGCAAAAATAAAAACAAATCAAAGACTGACGATATATAAAGTACGGCTTACTAGACTAAAATTCTGCAGTGTCTTTAGGGTATACCTCTTTCAAAGAAAATAAAAATGCGCCCTTTTTAAAAAAAATACACCGTGTTTGCAGACTTTCCTACGCATAATATAGCTTTATGTGTTTTTGCAATCAGAAGTTCTGTTTTTATATTGGTTACCGAGAAATTAAGTCATTTGCATTACTTTTCGAACGCCCCTCGTATGTAGCCATGCGTTAATGATTCCCATGTAAAATAAGATCAATGGTTACCTTTTCAGGAGACGCAAATCTTCCATTTTTACGCTGTACGAAGACGGCTCGTATTATGTGGTGGCCTCCGTCCGTTCGTCCATCCGAACGTCCGTCTGTCCGTCCGATAACTTTTAGTGTCCGCTCCATAACTCCTTGAAAGATATTTCTGAAACGTGGGTGAAATTTTCCTTTTATCGAGAAAATGTGCAGAACTCACATTTTAACAATGACCGACAAAGGTCAAGGTCACACTCAGAGGTCAAAGTTCAAAACGATACATTTTGTCTCCGCTTCAAATCTCGAAAAACGTTTAAGATGTCTTCATGAAAGTTTGTATGAATATAAAACACTATCAGACGATGTGCGGAGAAAAAATGCAAAACTCTGCATCCAGTTTTGACGGAATTGTGTCTACTTTGCATTTTCCTTATAGTTGTTTCGTATAAGTTTCGTGTCCACTCCGTTACTTTAAACTGTATAAGATTTGTACAAATATACTGAACAAACTAGAACTGTCGGAGAATCCGACCATACCCCCGCTTCACTGCTTAAATCAAATGGTGTTATTTTTGTTACAAAATGCATAGAGAGAGAACTCATTGTCACCATGTATACCAAATATCAACATTCTGCATAAATCCCTTTCTATGTAATACGGAATAAAATGATTTTACATTGAAAGTAAGGAAAATAATAAATACATCTAAGACATAAGTCTGTACCAGTCTGTATACCAAATATAAACAAATCAAACTTGAATGGTTGTTGTGAAATCTGTTACAAAAAATCATTATTCAAAGTCAAGAGAAAAAGAAAATTGGAAAATATAGGGAAGAATAAGCAGGAGAAGGCTGGTTCTCAATCCCACAATACAACAAGTTATCATCAACCTGCATACAAAAT
Source organism: Ctena decussata (assembly GCA_963989385.1). Taxonomy (NCBI): domain Eukaryota; kingdom Metazoa; phylum Mollusca; class Bivalvia; order Lucinida; family Lucinidae; genus Ctena; species Ctena decussata. The sequence continues at coordinate 73,296,680 of OZ022512.1, forward strand.
ATCCCTACTCTAACTTACAGATGCACAGAAATCTTTTGCAAAAATTTCATTATTCAAAGGATGGAAAGAAAGAAAATTGGACAAATAAAGGAAAGAATAAGAGGAGAAGGCCGGTTTGCAATCCCACGATACAATACGTTGTTATTTACCAAAATACCAAATATGACTACTCTAGCATGCACGGTTGTGGAGAAATCTTTGACGAAAAATTTCATTATTCAAAGTATGAAAAGAAAGAAAATTGGACAAATACACGGAAGAATAAGAGGAGAAGGCCGGTTTGCAATCCCACGATACAATAAATTGTCATTAACCTACATCCCAAATATGACTACTCTAGCTTGCACGGCTGTGGAGAAATCTTTGACTAACAATTTCATTATTCAAAGTATGGAAAGAATGAAAATTGGACAAATACAGGGAAGAATAAAAGGAGAAGGCCGGTTTGCAATTCCACGATACAATAAGTTATCATTAACCTGCATACCGAATATGACTACTCTAGCTTGCAAGGTTGTGGAGAAATCTGTGACGAAAAATTTCAATATTCAAAGTATGGAAAGAAAGAATATTAGACAAATACAGGGATGAATAAGCAGGAGAAGGCTGGTTCTCAATCCACGATACACCTGGTCGTCATCAACCTGCATACAAAATAAGACTACTCTAACTTGCATGGTTGCGAAGAAATCTTTGACGAAAAATTTCATTATTCAAAGTATGGAAAGCAAGAAAATCTGACAAATACAGGGACGAATAAGCAGGAGAAGGTTGGTTCTCAATCCCGCAATACATGTCGTCATCAACCTGCATACCAAATGTGACTACTCTAGCTTGCATGGTTGTGGAGAAATCTTTGACGAAAAATTTCATTAATCAAAGAAAATCGGACAAATACTTGGACGAATAAGCAGGAGAAGGCTGGTTCTCAATCCCACGATACAACATGTCGTCATCAACCTGTATGCCAAATATGACCAGTGACCATAGCTTGTATGGTTGTGAAGAAATCTTTGACGAAAAATTTGATTAAAAGGGGACGGAAAGACGGACGGAAGGAAGGACGGACGGACGGATGGACAGATGTAAACCAGTATACCCCCACGCACTTTTTCAAAGCGGGGTATAAAAAGAAGGCGACGGCTAGTGACAACCGGTAGTCAGCAGCTTCACAGGCTAGAGACAACCGGTTTTCACTAGCCTGTAAGGCTACTGACAACCGGCTAATGAATTAAATGCGCATTCTAAAGGACACGGAAGCATTGGTTCATTGTAAAAACATCACAAATAATTCTCAGTAGGATTATGCTTTAAATCAAGCTATATATGAATCACAACAACAATATATCTGCAGATAAAAAACAAACACATGCAGAAGAGATATCTTCTAAAAATAGATTTTCCAAGGGAAGTAACTCAAATCATACTTTCTAAGGGAACTAACTCAAAATACCGCTTGCAATTTTCTCTGAAGTGTATGTGCTAATTCTGTTTGCACAATTGCCTCCATGATTAAATAGTAGTTATTCTTGTATTCTCATTATGAATTTGAAGTTTATTTTTCCTAGTGGATAGAATCAGTAAATAAACAAATTTGCTTGACTGAACAACAGAAATATAGCTATAGGGAAGAGCATGTAATGATTACTGGAAAATTTATGTAAAATATGTTTTCCATCAAGATAAATGTAAAATGTGTATGCATGTGATGCATAAATTCTTTTAGCTATTTCTATGAATAACTCCATGACTTGTAGACAATAATAATGTAGATAAAAAAAAATACATCTGGTTTGTTTGATAGGGTCTTCCTTTCTACAATCAACTTGATCAGAGTGAAAACAAATATCAACAAATATAATAGTAATACCATTAACTTATATACATGTAATATCTTGAGTTTTATTTGAAAATAATAGGATTTATAGCAACTGGTTGTCAGCAGTCTGTGAGGCTAGTGACAACCGGTTGTCAGCAGCCTGTGAGGCTAGTGACAACCGGTTGCCAGCAGCCTGTGAGACTGACAAAAACTTTATGAAGTCAAGAAAATGAATACACAACAAATACTGCAAAAGTAATGTCTCCAGATTAGTTCGAGTCAATGAGAGGTCAGAATTTGAAAGTGCTATTTTGAGGTGATTTTCGGAGACCCGTATTTCACTCAAGTTGTCAGTCCATGTAAGCAAGTCCTTTCTGAGATGTGAATCAGGGACTATTTGTTACGAGAACGGTCCAATCGCCGAATCCAAAGGGTTGTTCAGTGAACCACAAGGCTTGGAATATCGCTTTTTAGGACACTTGACCCTGCCTTTCATGCTTTGCACTGAAAATCCCATAGGCAGTGCAATATGGTATACATGTACCACGGACATTTAACAAGTTTAGTCAAACTTTTTCACCATAAACCATTTCTTGAGAAGCTGGTATAAGATCCATGAATTAAACTTGAATTTTTTATTGAAACGTACTGGGTAATCTGAGTAAATAATTCGCCATACTTTTAATTGTAAGGGAGACAATTTCAAAGACACAAAATCTTTAACAACTATTTTTTTAACTGCAGGTTAAATTTCATAGGTTTCATAGGGTTTCTTATTGGCGGTTACAAGGCAACTTCAAAAGTGTGAAAAATTAAGCCCTTGCGCATGCGCATTAAGCGTTTTACGTTGTCGATGGTATTTTCAGTCAACTTGCAATAATTCTGTGACAATTTATGCAAATCGCAAAGCGATTAGTCCATACGGTTGTCTGACATCTTGCATGTAAGAGAATAACGTAGCAACATTTGAAAATATTGTTCCTTAGCTAAACATACATGACTAATCTATATAAGATTTCATTTTTGGTTCAGTATGTAAATCACTGAAGGACTATATGCAGAGAACAAGAACCATAACCTTACTTTCATTTTTGACGGCATTATACCCCTTGTGTTTTCGTGCAGTAATTTTGTGTAAGCTTCGTGTCTGCTCCATATTTCTTTAACCCCTTAAAAGGTGTTTATGAAATTTGGTCAAATGTTTGCCGTTTGAAGACAATGTGCAGGACATAATTTTATCAAAAATGTCTGAAAAAGTTCAAGGTCACACTTAGAGGCCAAATTTCAAAGGATATCATTTTGTGTTCGTTCCATGTCTTGATAACCTTTTAAGATTTCTCCATGAAAGTTCGTACAAATATTAAGCACCATCATGTGATGTGCAGAGTAAAATAACCATAACCCTGCTTTCAGTTTTGACAGAATTGTGTCCTTTCGTATGTTTCGTCTAGTAATTTCATATTTGCTTAGTGTCCACTCCATATCGTTTATACCGTTTACGATTTCTTAAAATAAAAAGCACTATCAGACAATGTGCAAAGAAAAGAGCCATAGGCCTACATCCAATTTTGACGAAAGCATCCCCTTTGTATATTTCTTGTAGTGATTTCATGTCTGCCCTTCAGCTTTTAGATTGTGTAAGATTTTGACTTACTTAAGTGTGTACAAACATAAGGCACTAAAAGACTCTACTTGATGTTTCGACAGAATTATGACCTTTTGTATAACCTTTACTGAGATTTCATTTCTACCTGACTATTGAAGATTTCAGTACCTGATTTTCTGTCATCTTTTGTTTCTTTTCCTACTGTAAACCCCAACGGGCGTATATTGCCTCGCTAAGCGGAGCTCTTTTTATTTTTGTCCCGTGGGTTCAGTGAGGCCTACCGTCAAAGAGAAGTATTTACAGTTTATATTAAAACAGTTACTCCTTTATGAGAAGACCCCTTTCCGACAACTCTCGTCTTCTAGAGAAGTGAAGAGGAAGACACAAATAAAACTCTCTTTCGTTAAAAATGCGGATAAGTTTGGATGTGTACTCATGCACCGTAAGAAATACCGAAAAAGACACACAAAAAATATCAAAAAGCTTTACAACTATAACACTGTTTAAGAATTTGTTAATGAGATCAAAAATGCAATTTTTCGTAGACGCTTAACAGCTACAGAAAGTTCAAAGAAGCTTTTGTACTAAATTCAATTAGGCTATATACATGTAAGCCACCGGTGCAAACAAGTTGTGTAGTTCTCTCCTAGAAAATTTAAATTTCGCCGAGTTTAGGATTCTATCTATTTCTGTTCTATCCAATAACCTTACTAGGTCTTTGGGGCACCACAGATGACTTCGAAACAATCCCTTTTCACCCTATCCTGTCTTCAGCTGCCCTAGTTGAGCTGACAAAGTCCATCCCTGTCCACTCTTTAATATTGTCTTCCCACCTCTTCTTCTGTCAACACCTTCTTCTTTTTCCTTTCACTGTGCCCTGAAGAATCGTCTTTGTTAGACCAGAAGACATTGCGACGTGGCCAAACCACCTTAGTTTCCGTTTCTTGGCCAGCGTCGGGAGTTCATCATGCTCTCCAATGGCTGCTTGGATCTTTCTGCCAACCTCCTCATTGGTTGTATGGTCCTTGTACGAAATGTTCAGTAATCTTCGGTAGTATTTCACCTCAAAGGCTTGCGTTCTTTTCTCTAACTCTGTTGTCAATGTCCACGATTCACGGGCATACAGAACTATGGAAATTACAAGGAAGTGCATAAGTTTCACCTTTGATCCAAGAGATATGTTGTTATCTCTCTGTCTAGGATCGTTGGGTTAAAATCAGTTATAGCTAGATATAACTTAGAGACACCGAATATTCCAGATAATTTTATCACGACCACGTACTTTGATTGGTAAGTTAGTATCGTTTTACAATTAATTCGAAAAATTATCCGAATATAGAAGAGTCGTGTTTTCTTCACTGAGCGTGTGCAACACAATAACAAACCGCAGAACTAGCTTTAAATAGACTATGGCTGTAATGGTAATTCAAAGCCTACAATACCGCTCTTGTCCGGCCTGGATCCCACAACCTGTAGATTATAAAGAACCAGTCTCTTCGACATTAGACAAAATTATAAACTTTTTATCAGGCACAGCGCTTGTGTTCAGTTTAAAAAGAAACTGACATGAAATCAAACCAACTAACCACAGAAGAGTCCTGGCAATTGAAGTTCGTGCTTCGTACTTCGTCAGATTTTTGGCTGTGTGACTAAGTCACTCAGGCCATTCTATGCATCCGGTTCGTTTGTTGTTAGGGTTTTAACGGCTCTTTGGGACAGTATTGCAGAGTATTTGAACCGTCTCCCAAAGGACAGGTATGACAGGCGAGAGAAAAACATATTCAAAGCCCCATCCGCACCTACTCCAATCACGGTAGGCCCTTGCTCTAGTTTCATCTAAATAAGTATGATGCCCTTGCACTGAAAGGTACACAGCACACCTGCCCGACCCGACCACTACCTCTGTGCATCCGCCCTTGTCATCTTTGTTCTTATAACAGCATATTAATTGCAGGACACTGTTAAAAATGTGATCAATCTAAACGAGCATATCTTCAAGGAATACTTTGTACATTTTCCCAAAGTAACTGCTTTTTGAAGTACAGTTGACTGTCTTTATCTCAATCATCAAAGCCTCAATTTTTTAAGAGTTCCTACAAGAGCAGAAAACACATTCAAAACAAAGACCAAGGGCCATACTTCGAAGTTTCAAGTACCTTCTTATATCGAAGAATATAGATTGGACACAAATCATATTTTTCTTTATATTTCAACCCCTGTAATTTCAGGCTGTGGTATCTCAAAGGAAATTTTCTGGGACAAGAAAATTTATTTTGAAATGTCAGTAGTTTGGGATGAACTTTGACTCTGAGATATCTAGATTTGATTGTACATCTCAAAAACGTGACTGTCCAATGATTGATCTACTGGTGAGAATACGTTTGGGAGCGATTGGACAAAAATTACACTCTTACTAATATGTCTTACATTTAATTGTAGTTCTTCAGAATCTGGTGTCAGATGTCTGTTTAGGGAATTTACTTCGTTCTGATCATTCCAACATTTAACACAGATTAAAAATTACCATTTGCGTTTCAAAATTTATTTGTACATGTATTGTTTTGTACTTCATTGCCTTATTGTCTTGATGTATATATTAATGTATGGGGAGGACAGTAACTAATGTTGAAAGAACTTGTGGTCCGACCCAATTGCTTGACATAGTAAGAGGCAATAAAATATGTTTAAACTAAACAGATAGAAAATTGGCAAACCGGTAATCGTTCAATAAACTGTTTCGTTACAACAAGCGACAGTCTGAAGCAGGCCTTGTTATATATTTCTACAAGTAAATAAAGGAGTTACTTACTAAGCAGCAGCAAAAAAAAATCTTGGGTTGGAACATCTTGCGGTTTGGGCGCCATGGAACCAGTGTCCTGAACAGGCATTAGGCTACGTTCTAAGACGGTGGAACTTATTAATTTTTTTCAAATGTGCAGCGACACGAGAAAACTAACAAAGTAGCATGTGCGCCCAGCAAAGTTTAAACCATCTTTTACGGTATCATATATCCTGAGTTTTGGCTCAAACTGTCGCATCAGAAGGAGTCAGATTCTTGCGTAAGAAGTAGTCCAAGGCGTGGAACACATAATCTGGGAAATCATTATTCACACACCAACTTTAAAATGAATGACTTTCAAAAAGATACTCTGCAAAAAAAAAAAAAAAAAAAAAAAAAAATAAATAAAAAAAAAAAAAAAAATAAAATAAAAAAAAAAATACACCATGCATTTTCAAACAACCCTCTCAGCATGTTTAGTCTTAAAAAACAAAAACACATAAGTCTGTTCAATCGGCAAATCGATGCTCTTGTGAAATTAATAAAAAATGAATAGATGTTCATAACTTCCGCAGTTGCAATGGCAACACAAAGAAATTGGTGTATAGTTACTTTTTCGACATAGTATGCATAGTTGAAGAATAACAAAACTGACTGTTTGCTTTGGTTTTGTTGGCAGAAATGTTGACTATGACATTTTTTTTATTTTTCACGATCATATTAGACGGTATCGTATTTACATAAAAAAAAACTCCAAACTGAGACAGGTTCTGTCTGAGATAACTGGAAGTCATTTTTGCACTAGCCTACATTTAATCCCAACTACGTGTTTTGAATAATAATTAAGGATCATTTTGCAATTATGTCTGAAATATATCCGTTTAAAGCAATGCATAATGTCCCCAGAGGTAAATCTTGAGAGCAGTGGAAGAGAACTGAGATTTATAATATGATAAAGCCTCAATGTTTTGTATATTTGTAGGCGCAGTTTGCGCTGCTTTAAAGCGATTTTAATATTTTGTCTCTTTTACGAACAAGAGCATTTGATCGAAGTCGTGGCAGCAAGATACATATAGGTGTATGGCTACGCAGGCATTATTCGAACATCATTTTGCGAGGGAGGTTTAATTTAATTTTAACAGAAATATAATTTATTACATGTAACTGTAGAGAACTCACATCGCCAGATGAGACCATGTTATAGGAAAACATGCTCTCAAGGGAGGGCATTGTCTTTTGCTTAACTTTGGTCCCTATGTCTTCTCATATCGTAGTAATATCAACTAAAGAGACGACCGTGCAATTTTGATCTTCACGCCGTTGTAACTGCACTACATGTTTGAGGGTCATATAAACTGTTCTGTCACTGGCTTATATCTCGAGAACGAAATGTGGTATTCACCTAAAATAAAATAAAAACCATTCAAAAACCCTGTTTTCCAACTATGGTTTGAGGGCTGGATTTGGATTTTGATTGTTTCAGTTCCTGGTCTTTGCATACTTTTTACTTTTATCATATAGCTGTAAAAACTGGTTTTTGTATCAATGGCATAACAGTCACAATCTGCTTTTAATTATAAGAAGGGTACCCTCACCCTACTGGCAAATTAGAAGAAGCAACTCCGGCAATGTCCAATGAAGGGATGTCTGTTATCGCTGCTTGGTTCCTATGATATCTCAGTTGCTAATAAACACAGCGAAAAAATCTCCAAGTCATTATGTCTATTTTCATGCGTTTAAAGCATTTCGTAATCTCAACATTGTGCAAAGTAGGCCATGTTCTTAGTACTGTATAATATCTTAAATTCTGAAGCAAACATTTATTGCAGTAGATCATGACAATGTAATCTCAATCAAAATTTTTAAAAAGTTCCCTTAAAGCAATATTTTGCTTCAGAATTGGCACTCGTTTTAACTGAAAAAACTTCAATCCGCCGATAGAATATACAAATTGATGACAATAGGCTTCTTTTCCAGGAAATAAAAATCATCTGGAAATCGTTAATTACTAGTTTATTAGGCCATAAAATCTTATCAACAATATTTCCGAATACACTCCGGTTGTTTCCGCGATCGGTTTATAAATAGTTTTCAAGCATGCGCAAGAAGTTCCAAACAGCAATAATGGAGGTAAGTTGATACGGAAGCTGGATTCCTGGTTTTGTTTCTAACGAGTTTCTCAGTCTCTCGTCCACCTATCTTGTCAAAACTATATGGGTTTAGTGGAAGACTAGTAAGAGAACATTTCAAGAGTTGAGAAAATGTGCATTTATTCATTTCTTTGTAAAAAATAAGAAGGAAAAACATCGGAGTTTGGAACCGTGCCGGTCTGGGGCTCCGTAGGGGAAATTTGCAATGGCTGTTTTCTTTGGGCGAAAAGACCATCTACGAGCTGAAGACCGAGATGTAAGACTGTTTGTGCATGTTTAATTTTTTTTCTATGCACGGTTGTATGTTTTTTTTCCGAAGGAAAGAACTATCATACTTAGGTAAACAACTTCATAGTTCGGCTAGCACTACTCGGCGTTACAAGCATCGGCTTTTCGAAAAAAAAAACACACCTAAATGAAGGTGCAAACTTCGAATACAATCATGACAATTAAACAACCTACTGGAAATATAGTTCTTGTACAGTGCTTATGAGCCTAACGCAAGGGTCACAGAAGAGATGCACTGTTAGGCCAAACAAAACAAATATATGTGGATCAGGTAACACCCCCCCCCAAAAAGTAAATAGACCTAAATAAAAGAAAAATAGGATAGGTAGGGAAAACTAAGAAAAAGTTGCAGTAACTGTGTTCTTTTTGTCTTTTGAAGACACATCTGTTATTCTAATATCAAAGATGCTTGCCTAGCCTTCCACTCTCTTTTTTTTTTCGATGAACAGTACATGACTATATTTACTGATCATATTTTCTTCAATACCAAACTTGCCAAAAAGAAAGGTAAAATTTTGTTAGAAGTGTAAAACGTTAGGTAGGGTAACCTGAACCACAGGTACTTATTTTGGGGATCCCTAGCTTTTTTGCCTAGGATTTTTTTCATTTATCAAAAGTTGTTTGTTCATGTATGAGGTGTGTAGCAATGGAGGGACAAAATATTGAAATGATGGAAAGTAATACTCCAGAAGTATCAGTTCAAAGTATTTTTTTTTTTGTTCCAGTTCCTCTCTGGTTTCAATATTTCAGTTCCTCTGATTTCTAAATTTGTACGGTTGACTTTGAGATAACGTAAGTCACCTGTATATAGTTTTTTTGAGGTCACCGACAAAACTACAGTCACTAAACGTGCATAACATAGCACTGGGTTACGACAGGGTTTATTTCATGCACCCCAACCTCTTTGTTTCAATTTACAGGCAAGTACACACGATCAAGAAAACAGCGATTCATCAAATGATAGATCCAGGAGCAGGTCTAGAAGCTCTAGTGTCTCCCCAGTGAGAGATGGGCGAAGACGTATAACACCTAGAGGAAGAGGAAGGCGCAGAGGTGCTAATAGAGGCGTTGGGAGAGGTGTTGGGAGAGGGGGTACAGTGGCTCCACAAGTGAACAGAGCGGACCAGGCCTTGATCCGTATCAACGGGCGTCAAGATCTTATTAATGTAAATAAATTCATTTGATAATTATTCTTTATCTGTTTCTGCTTTCATCTGGAATGCTAATATACATGTATTCTAAATTAAGATCCTGCTTTGTAAATTTCGTGATGTGGGAAATCACTGAAACAACAGTGGGAAATCACTGAAACAACATACAAGAAACGATTTCTCATGGTATATTTGTTTTTATTCAATTTCTCTTTACTTCATATGATTTTAGACCAGCAAATTGCAAGGTAATAGCCTATCTAAACATTACAAACTCTCATCAGCCTGTTGGGACCCTACCATCAGACCCGCTTTCAAAATAAGAATGTACAGTTTACAAAAATTTGATAGGACTACAAGGGAGTTTTTTCATGTAATAGTGTTGTGGACAAATTTGTAACTCGCTGTTGGCTTCCCTGAATGACGTAGCCCTACCAACTTGGGTTTTATCATTCAAGGGAAGAATTTGCTCCTGGGAAAGCAAATTCTAAGAAATGACCTGCAATGTGAAAGGAAGCAAACAAGAAACTGTTAAAGTTGGCTTTCCAGAAAGTGTAACCATTCATTCTAGTATTTGAGCAAATTCTTTCTTTTAGAGCCCATTTTGGAAGGGTTTTTGTTGTCTAAAGAAGCAAACAGGAAGTCACAAAAATTGTCTCCCTTCGTAAAATGGCAGAAAATATGGAGGTGTACCATACATTTTAAATCATAACTCGAACTGGGTACACATATCATATAACAATAGTCAAAGAATAATTGCTGACCCTATAACTTCGAACATCAAGTATGATTTTCTTACATAAAAAAGGTTTCAGGAATAAACAAATGTTTTTTTCTGCAACAGGACACCATTGATGCTATGACATCAGAAAGGGCCAAAGAAATTTTAAAGACAGTGGCTGCAAGAGAGCCTTCACTTATGCTGGATTTGCTTCAACCGGCTCAACCTCAGCAGGGATATCATCCACCTGAAGGATCTGTTGTTCCTGACTGGTGTGTCTGTGGCAGATGCAGACAAATGCCAACAGATGATGAGAAGCTCTGTTGTGGGTATCCACCAGAAAGATGCCTTTCTATTTATCCTGTAAGCTTCCCTCAAAATTCATGTTTCAGTACATAAAGTTTTAATATTTAGCCAGAAAGAAACTGAGAGTGAAACTGTACCATAACCACTCAGTGTTGTTCATGATTCCTTCTTATTATATGTGATACCTTTCTCAATATGTTTCTTTCTTACAACAATCATCTCTGAGCTCTGAGTAGCCTCTAAAACGCCTTATAAACTATGGCCTATTTCAATAACATGCAGACTGTCAAAGAGTGTACTGACAGCCGGGTTCTTAAAATAAATTCTTCAAGAAATGGACTTCTCTCAAAACCTTTATCAACTCATTATGCATAGCATCCCATAAAAGGGACAAAGCAAACAGTGCACACCCAGATCAGACGTCGTAAAATGTGGCGTCTGATCAGGTTCTTAGTTCTACACTATTTGCATAAGACAAATGGGTATTTCTCCTGATAAATAAAATAAAAAAGATTCAAATATAGTACATGTATTCAAGCAGATATCATGGGGTGTTTTTTGGAACTAGCTTTCAGATAATGCAAATATTCACTTAAGTACCAAAAGTATTCATGTGAGTGTTTGAATGTACTAGTCAACATTCAAGGTTGTATCATTTTTTATGTCCTTCAAAAGAATTTTCTTATTTTCCATCATTTTACCAAACCAATACAGTTTTATGGCTTCCTGTTTGCTCCCCCGGGAAAATGTACAAACTCTTTAAGAATTTGCTCATAGAGGAGCAAATTCTTTACTGTTATAGTTGACACCATTTAGAATGGATGCAGAAATGAATAGTATGGAGTTGCTTCCCCTGAAAGTGTACCCATTCACCTTAATTATGTGAAGAGCATTCAAACAGTGAACACTAGACCAGACTTGGAGGGCAAGCTGGATCAAGACTCCATAGTCCGTTCTTTTTTTAGACTCGTTTACATGCAGGCTTATTTCTTTCTTACAGGATTTTCAAGTTGTATGTCTTGATGAAGTGGTGTTGGAGGTCGCCAACAGATATAGGATGGACTTCCTAGCAGCCGCTCAGGGAAATTTCCATGATCGGAATCGCCATGCTGCATATAGGCAGTTCATATTGTGGCAGCATGGGCGTCTTGGAGCAGGCCATCGCCGTGTTATACCAAGTTGCTGTGTATGGACAATAAGGGACAAATATCCCGATCCTCTCGGACATTACACTGGTTTTCTGCCTGGCAGACTTGGATGAATTCAACACATATGAGACACGACATGAGAAATAAAACAAAGTGGTTGTGCGCCCAGCGCAGACTCAGATCAGCGTGGGCATCCGCCCAGTCTGATCAGAGTCTACGCGGTCCACATAAAGGTAGCTTAGACCCTTAGCTACCCTTTACGTGCTTAGTGAAGTCTCTCATCAAACTAGGCAGATGCCAAGGTTGATCTGAGTCTGCACTGGGCGCACAACCACTTTGTTGGTTTTCTTGTGTCGTGACTATATATATAATATAATTCTAACTATTTGCCGTTTTGATAAATTTGTAAATATCTATTTTTTTGAGTCTTCATTATTCATATTTTGAGGTGGAATCAAACCCCAATCAATAGTGTTTAGTTATTTTGAGACACCTTTTCAACAGTCTTTTAGTTAGTTCAAGACACTCTTTCAAGTTCAACAGCCTTTTGTTTACTTCAACACCCATTCAGCAGCGTTTTAGTTATTTGGAGACAGTGTTATAGAGCTCTTGATAAATGAGAGTATTTTAATATGTAGTTGCAAGAGAAGGTTTTTTATTTCTTCTCGGAAACATGCTGTGCCTCCTCTTCTGAACCACCTCAATGAGGCTATTTGGGTGAGGAGGAACAACATTATATTTGGACATAAATCATTGTGAACTATCATCATATATCTCACCTTATCTAGAACTGGTGGCTGACTCTACCAAATAGTTTTACTTTTCTTTTTCAATCACAGCCTCACAAACATATGAGCCGCGACACGATAAAATCAACAAAGTGGTTGTGCGCATAGCGCAGACTCAGATCAGCTTGGGCATCTGCCCAGTCTGATCAGAGTCTAGGCTGGGAGCACAACCACTTTGTTGGTTTTCTCGTGTCGCAGCTCATATGAAGTTTAAAGAGTAATTTGATTCGGACAGTTCTTCAGATTTTCAGTTTGTATGGGCCATAGTGTCCTAGTGGCCAAGCCAAAGGTCAATGACTACAATCATGACAAACATTAAACACTGTTGAAAGGGCAGTGACACTTCAAATCATTATTCATTCTATACAAGCACTGTATCAGGGGAAGTAAATCTGCCATTTAATATTTGCTTCCCTTCTGAATGTGGATTAACTCTTAAATGGATGAATTTGCTCCTCTAGGCATCTAGGAGCAAATTTTTTCACCTTTAAGAGGAGAAAATTATTTCCTGTAGGAGTGGCTCCCCTTTTGGAAAGGTTTTGTTTGTAAAGAAGCAACTCTTTGATGAAGTCACAAAACGTGTTTCCCCTTTATAAAAATGGCAGATCTGTGGCGGCTATTACCCATACACCTTAAATTGTGCAACAGAGATAATTATATAAAAAAGTTGCAAGTCTTCTTGTGTTCCTTTTTTTTTTTTTTTTTTTGAAAATATCAGTGCTCCAGAAAAGAAGTGATAACAGGAATGATTTAAGATAATTTTCCAAATTTCGTCATAAATTCGTATTATTTGACATCATTAGAACTGTCTGGAAAAGTTGGTTCTAACGAGGGGCCACAGCATACATTTTGTCGAGAAATGAAAAAAAATCTTGAATTATCCCTGTTACCCATTCTTATTTGGAGCACTGAAACACTCTCTCAAATTATAAAATAGCTGTAACAAATTTATTTGCCGAGTCTTGATTTTTTTTCTTCTACAATTTCACTTGTTGGTGGAGGAGCTGGTGCTAAAGTCGGTGCTATTCTTCTTGGATCATCTTCTTCCAACACAACTTTCCTCTTCATACCAATTCGGTCCTCTAAGCGCAATTTAACTACTTTTTTCATCAGCTGTGGAATGTGATTGAAATGTTTTGGTGTCTTAACAGGAAAAACAGAATATCTTTGACTTTTCTTGTTGAACAGTCTTTGGTACCTGTAAAAGACAGAATTTCCTCCTGAACTTCTTGAAGGCAAGCAGCAAAGAAGAGTCAAATCAGCCTTGCTTTCATGCAATGTGAGCACTCCTCTGAAGTCAGGAGCCATGTACGTATCAAGCACTTAGTAAAGGTGATATTTTGCTGCTTATTTGTAAGCTGATTTGAGTCTTCACTGTCATAAAATGTCGTCAAATTTTCCAGCAGCTCACAAATAGTCTCCTAACTGTTGCACATTAATGTTAGTATAGCACAGATATACTTGCATTATAGATGACTGCTTAGAGATGGGCTCTTCACAGACTGCTTAGAGATGGGCTCTTCAGCAGACAATTTACAAATTGAATGTTGAATTCCATATCAATGCAATCAATGCCAAAACCGTAGATGGTTGGTCATTATAAATTCATTCTGCACCATGATTTTGTTTTGGTCAAAAACAAAAACAAAAATACCTTTGTGTTCCATTCTTGTTCACTAAAGGTGGTCTGTCTATATGCTCGTTGTAGTCCAGGGCAGCCAGCAGATTCCTGGCTCGGTACACAGGTGGTGTAAATGAAAATCTCTTGGCTGCATACATTAGAATATGGTTCTGGAAATTTTCCAATTCTGCTGTACTCCTGACAATAAAAATACAGACAACAATATGATACATGGTTAAATTAGAATACTCCAAGTTTATGCTCAGGTAATGCGGAACAATATTTCGCTTTCTACTGCTCGCCATTGATGAAAAATTCTCTTCTCTCATTAATCTAACAGCCTATCGAAAAAAAAAACCTAACAGCCTATCGAAAAAAACAAAAAACAATGAAAGTCAATTTCTCATCCTAGCAAATAAACTCATCACTTAAGGCATACATGTATGCCCAAATTTTAAAAAGTACACTTTCTGAGACAGACCCTTTCCGCCTCAAAAAGACTGTTTTTTCTCCCAAGTAAAAGGCAATGTACTGATTTACACAGACAACAACAACTAAGAGATGCATAATAGTCAATCAGATCAAATTGAACTGCCATACCTGTTATTTCTGACTAAATGTATTTAATATACATTAACTGTAGGAATGAATAGTGAAAAATATGCAGTTACAAGCTTGACATAAGCCTTGTTGTTTATATCTGGATATTTATTTTTCTTTTATTTCTGATATACTTGCCTGGCATTGAGAAAGTAGGGTATGTTATTCAGAAGTCTTTTGTTAGCGACTATCTCCACCAATGTCTTGTGGGCCTTGCTGTCTTTCTTTAACCAATCTACGTTCCTACTGTCTTCTGTAAGAGGACCATGTGAACAAGCATTCTGACCTTCACTCCCATAGGCAAGGATCCACTGATGCTCATTTACAACATGGTGGATTAGACCAAACCATATGCCCTAAGAAACAAAAATGAGTAGGCATAGTCCCTAATGAAACTACATATGATTACTGGACAATTCGGGTAACAATTCATTTGGTCGGGTTAAAATATTCTAAATTTTTCAAGTACATTTTAATCATATGTTAATACCAGAATTGGTATGTAAATTTTCAAAGACTTTAGTGAACTGTGTAGGCTTGAGTTGCATCAGACATACACATGTAAATGGGGAAAGAAAACATCTTTCAGAGTTCCAAATATGGTAGAGTCATGAGGATAGTTCCAGAATATTTTCTACTCTCCAAAACTCGTGTGCATATGTATGTATGTTCATTTTTTAAGCATCAGCTGGATCTGAGCACTTTCTGTTATTAAATTTTACTAACAACTGCTTTTATACTAGAATGCTGAACTTCATCCTGATACTTTTCTCCGGTGGCAGAGATTCAAGGCTCCATATGATTTTAGTGTTGGAAAATTCACTTAAGGTAGAGGGAGGTTTGTGGAGTAAAATAGTATGGTGAACTAAAGTTGTCTCTAATTCATTTATTCCAGCACTAAATGGTGATCCTGTGTGCTTCAAAACTTTCAGTGGTTTTTGAAAAAAAGGTTAAAGAAACATTTCAAACTTACAATAAACTGATCATATGAAGATGCTGTCTGTGCTGCATACCAGAAGTGATTCACTATATGTTTTGTCCACCCAGTTAAAGTTTTACAGGCCTTGTCTTGTCCTGCCTGAAAGGTACAAAGAGGCATATCTTATGATAAGTCATTCTTCAGCTGTTTTCCTTCATATATGCTAAAGGTACATAGATACATGTATCAGATTTTCCTCTGCAGGCAATTTAAAGTATACAGGTACACTGCCATGTTTTTTCCCACACCTTTTTTTTTTGGAAGGGAAACAACTTTTGTGACTTCCTGTTTGCTTCCATTGTCCTTTAAATATGGGGTCTACTCTGAAAAAAATTTGCTCCTTCAGGACAGATTCTTTCCGCAAGTTGAGGAGCAAAATTCTTTCATTTTAGAGGTCAGTCTTTAAGACTTGAGCCATTGAGTAGGAAGGCAAAATCATCAGCACTTTTACAAGCCCCAAAATATTAATTCACAGATTCATCTGATCCTTCACAAATATATGTAGTCATCATAAATATTGGGACACCTTAAACAATAAAATCTGAACAAGTTCATTTTTCTGTTATTCTAAAATCTGATCATCCATAAGATTATTTTACAATTATCCTAAAATTTGAACAAGTTCATTTTACTATCAGGCATGTACTGCAGCCCTTAGAAGGAGGAGAGTGAAATGGGACCGCCTGTGTATGGACTTTGTTTGTCCTAATACTGTGTGTTACTACAATTTTCTGATGACAGTGAGATCAACAGAAATGACACTTTACTTTTACTTACTTTCGTAATCTTCTTTCCAAGGTTTTTAGCAGCATGCCAGAGATCATATGAATGTTTAACATCCTTGAATTGTCTTTCTGAAAAGATGATAGAAAAAATAAATACTAAGCAACAGTTCTGTATCAGCGACCTTGTCTGATGTCTCTCGCTGCTGAATTCGAAGATTGTGCTGATTAGTGAGTACTCAGATAGGGTGTTTGTTACTTAGACCTAACTATAAACTTTTTTCTATTTCTTTTTTTTGGAGTTTAGCAATCTTGAAAATGTTAAATATATGTCATGACATATTCAATATGCATGTAGGTGTATTTATTCAAAAGATAAAAGGGTAAAACTTTCAATAGTATGTAGTAGGTATTAGACTTACTCATAACAGACGAGATCTGCATGTGTGCATCTGTCACTACTTCAACAACCTTCACATCCTTGTCCTTCAAAGCAGCCATAGTTTTTACAAAACCCAGTTTTTCAAGGCCCGTGCTCTTTCCACCACACTGTCTCTTGTCGAGAGTAATGCATGATAATATCTTCTTGGTGGATTCTTCCATAACAGTGTAAGTGCAGTACTGTGCACAATGGCCAGGGGAATCCATTCTGCCATCACCTGAAGAAAAACAACAACATTGGTACAGAAAAAAAAGTTTACACTCACATAAAGCTAATTTAATAGAACCCTGCTACCATTTCTAAGTCACTGTGATATTTCGCCGAGTATCATCCATTTTCTTTTCCCCCGAGCTTTGATTTGTCAAAAAAAATTATTTAAACAGTCGGAATGACAAAATTACCACCTATAACTCATTTTACTACTGTTTGTATAAAGGCTAATGCTATTTGATACTAAGTAAGTGGTAAAACCAATCTGTTCCAGTTTAGGACATTTACAACAAATAATTTTGGTGTCCAAGTTTTTTGTATTTTATATTACCTAAAATCACGACATCTTGGCCATCAAACTCTGACAACACCTCTTGTTGTTTCTCAACCCACATTTCGTCCACTGAAGGTACCAGATAAGTCCTCTGAATTAAATTGAACTGTGTTATGTTGACAATCCTGAGATTTAAGAATTTTGCAAACAGTCTTATTTTACTGAAATTGTTTCCAGAAAACAAGACTGCAGCAGAAGTCAATAAATCTCCCCCATGTAGACGTCTGTTCAGGACTGGCTGAGAACACCATCTGTGGACTTCATGGCCTTTGTCGCATATCTGGAAAAGCAAAGAGGAAAAAATGCATCATGCTCAGTATTAACTCATCACATGATGGCAATTCTAAATCTTTTTTTTTACCCAACACAATTATGATCTAAGTTCACTACTTATAAACCTTAAATATTAGGAAAGGTAGGTCTAAGCAATAAGTGCAGGCCCAAATGAGGGTTTTCATATTTGCCATTCCAACTGCATCTTTTAGAGGCATTACTCCACTAAAAAATTTAAGACAGTTACAGTAATTATTATAGGTGTCCCAATTTTAGGATTTTTACAGTAACACAGTTAATATATTTTGAGTTCCAGACAAATTTGTCTTTTTAGGACAGGTCCAATACATCTTATAGTATTTCTGTGACCCCTCATTTGAACTGTCTCACCTGGGCAGTTCTAATGAGAGGTCACAATATCTGTATTATGCAGTTTGAAGAGAAATTACATATGTTGTGATCTTTGCAAGTTTATCAAGAGCTCCAGTTAAGAGGGATGTTTCAAGACATGTTGAAGATATTTCTTATTTTTGAGGAAAAGATAAAAAGGCAGTTCTATTGGGAAGTTGCCGGCTTGCTAAACTATTGGACCAGTTTCAAATCCCACTGGAGGCTGAATTTTTTCCAACAGTAATTAGAGTTCTGTTGAACACAGCTTTTTATTACCACCCTTCCATTGTCTCGATATGACTGAAATATTATTGAAAGTGCTGTAAAACCACAAGCCATCCAAACATTTAGTTTCAATTCTTACCCAAATTAGGTAAATAGCAGAGCCCTTAAAGTTGACTGTTGTTTTGACCGCAGCAGAGCAGGAGTCTAGATGGCAGGTGGTATCTACCTTTGTAGCTGCTAGGTTTAGAAGAGGCTGGAGGTAGACTAGGAAGAGCTGGTCATCAGTCAAGAGTGTCATGTCTTCTGGAGATGTGATCTTCACTATCCCAGGTCCAGACTCTTCCATGTCAGTTTCATCTACATCTCCATCATCCTCTATCCCAAACACTACATCCTCCATCTCGACATCACTTTCCTCTTCCTGCCTGGGTGGGCTACAAAAGAAAATAAAAAAATAATACACTGGCATTAAAAATTTACAAAAAATGGCATTCAAACGGCTTGGATACTATGCCATAGTATACTGTAACTGCCCTATATATCTACATGAAAGCCTTAGCTACAGTAAAGATCATGATCAGACCGCTTCTAAGGTCATCTGGTAACAGCCATATTAGTAGCATCTATTCTGTTTGCCATTTCAACAGTATGTCAGAGAGTAAAATCAATTTTCCAATTAATTTAAGTGTTTGAAAACCTAAACCAGCAGCCCTGTCTGATAATGAACTGCTAGGTGGAAAAAAAATAATGTGTGCTATTCCTTGCTTACCCAGCAGATATGTTGAAGCTTGGTTCATACTCTGGGTCATGATCAGATCGCTTCTAAGGTCATCTGGTAACAGCCATATTAGTAGCATCTATTCTGTTTGCCATTTCAACAGTATGTCAGAGAGTAAAATCAATTTTCCAATTAATTTAAGTGTTTGAAAACCTAAACCAGCAGCCCTGTCTGATAATGAACTGCTAGGTGGAAAAAAAATAATGTGTGCTATTCCTTGCTTACCCAGCAGATATGTTGAAGCTTGGTTCATACTCTGGGTCAGAATCATGTTCTTCTTCAGTGTCTTCCACTTCTGATGTATACAATGTGAGCCTAGAAATAAGACATGGGACAGAGAATGCTAAGCATCTTTCAGCAATTTTAACAGATAATGAGAAGTTGATTAGTTACAATTCAGGATACTTTTTCTTATCAAGGGTATTTGTTTAACATTCCTTGGTAACCTGATTCTAAAAAATACCCTCAATACACATGTATATGTTTTCAAGGTGGATGGGAGAAAAATGTACCAACCTCATAGTTACCTTTTCATCTGAAATTGACATCAGCTGCAACCTTAATATCATCCTATTAGACTTATTCGGAGAAACCGCTGTCAGGCGATGTCCTATTTCAACCTCCAGATATTTTTGCATGCAATCTGAACAGGGTCTTCACTTGACAAAATCCACTTGTGAAATTCTTGATTCAGTATGCATGTTTGCTATGTTACATGGCGTTATCAATAAACCAGTTTATTTGCCATGTATCAGACCAGCCTGCACATTTGAAATGTCTGTCAGACTGATCAAACTTCATTGTAACCATGCAAACAGTCTACGCCTCATCAACCCTGATCAGGCTGCAATAGTGCTGGCTGGTCTGAGTTGTTGCCCTTTAAGGCCATATTCAAACTTACTCAAATGGGTTGATGAAACTTGACTTTGTACTCCTCTCTGCTGGACATCTGTAGAAAGAAATTAAGGTACCCTAATAAATCTGTTATAGTAAAGATAACCCAACCCCTAAATAACCCTAATATCTAAAATCTAAATCAATCATGTAGTTTTTCTACTGAATAAGAATGGCTTTCCCTTATAAACAATATCAGCCATAGTAAACAGATCTAGAATGCTGGGTTGTTTTAGAGGATAAAAAAAGATCATTCTGGTTTGAATGAAGTATATATCTCCTCTCACAGGCAGCTAAGGAAAGAATTTGATCCCTCTGCGAGTAATTCTCCTTTTTTCCATTATAGAGATAAATCTTAGCACAGGGAGAGTAAAACATGCCAGATGCTTCCATTGAACTTACACCAGTTTTTTCAAAGGAATCACCATAATTATGCTCAATCTGTACACATGACACATTCAAAATATTACCTTGATTCCAGTCTTTTAGTAGCTGACACCTTTTCACTTGGTGATGCCATCCCTGGTGGTAATTCTTCTACCCCTGACATATCAGATGCCCTGAAACAAGAAGAGAACAATTAAACACAAGTGTTTTGAGGGATCAGTTGTTTCATTTGTTTTTGGCCAGGCCACGTAGCGCTGTCGCTAGGGCACCTGACTCATAAGTCAGAGGTCCTGGGTTCGATACCTGGTCTGGCCACATACTTTCGTTTCTCCTTCCGCTGATTCATGAAGGGCAGTTGTCAGTTACTGGCGAAAGTAAGTGCACTTAGTACTGGTTAACCGCTTAGGAGGTCTAAGCCTGTCCAGGAATAGTGTGGTTGGGTTAACTGACCGTCCCGACATGACCTTAGCTGTTTACCGTGGACGTTAAGCAACAAATAAAATCAAAATCAAACCATTTGATTTTGTTATGGTGTGTGTGTTGAGGAGTGAGTGTGTGTAAATATGGGGGGGGGGGGGGGTGATGTTGTCTACTTTCTCTTAGGTTACAACAGCCCTCAAAAATTTGTCACCTTTCTCCAATATAATTTCTTCAAAAGAATCCGAAAATTTGTCACCTTTCTCAGATATAATTACTTAAAAAGAATCTGAACAGAGTCTATAATAAAAGAAAATAATAAGAAGTTATCAAAACAAATACACAGTACAGCAATATGTATTGAGCTTCAAACTCAGATCAGACAGATCCAAGTAGTCTGATCTGGGTCTACACGTTTGCCATTCTGTTTGTATTTCCTGGTACATCATACATTTGATAAAGATAAGCTGGAACACAAATTAGTTGTGCCAGTGAGTTAGAGAGTGGGGTGTTTTATTTTACTTACTTGTCATTAGACTCAGAACCTGAAATCCCAGACAACTCTGGTTGACTCACAGCATAAATATGTGCCCTGGAAGGGTGGACAGGTGTCGACTGAGAGGGTCCACTGTCTGTACTCAGAGCTGCGGTAGAATTTTTCATCTGAGTCTGTTGCTTGCAGTAGCTGCAATATACCCAAATGCTACCTCCGTAACATGATTTAAGTATAAAAACTGTATAGATCACCAAGATCTGTTACCGGCCCATCTATGAGTGTACTTTACGAAGAAGTGGAATCAGAATTATTTACTACCCAGCAGGCACATGACATTGAAATGACGTTGTATTGGCGTCGATGCGACGTCACGTCGCATCGACGTCAATATTACGTCATTTTGACGTCATGTGCCCGCTGGGTAGTGATAGGTCCAACGAAATCTCTGACAACGGAACAGTATATGCAGCTGGTGCTCAAATCCCACCCAGCATGCACATGACGTCAAAATGACGTCACACTGACGTCATCACATCGAATCGACGTCAGTACGACGTCATGTGCCTGCTGGGCAGGGTCTAATATAACAGCCACCGGTTTTTTTTTTGCAACACCGGTTTTTTGCAAA
The DNA here is from genome assembly GCA_963989385.1 of Ctena decussata. Classification (NCBI taxonomy): domain Eukaryota; kingdom Metazoa; phylum Mollusca; class Bivalvia; order Lucinida; family Lucinidae; genus Ctena; species Ctena decussata. The sequence goes on from OZ022512.1 coordinate 73,318,832, forward strand.
CTTCACTTGTCTTTTTTGTCCTCTTAGACACTTAAAAGCATTTAAAAACATAAATATAGGTCTTAGTGAGTGATTTCTATATGTTTTCAGCCAAAAAAAATAAAGTCTTGGGGTTCAAATAACGACTCAAACAAAAAAATCCCATGGGAATTTTGAAAATCCCGTGGGAAAAAAAAGTTCCCATGGGAATTTTAAAAATTCCCATGGGATTTTTTTCCCATATTCTCATATGGGATTTTTTTCCTACGGGAAAAATGAGAAAAAATAAATTGTATGTTTTAAGTCATAAATCTTCACGTTTTGTAATACATATTGCAGAAAAAAAAATCTACGGCTCAAATCAAAAGTTTAATTTTTCCCATGGGATTTTTTTCCCATAATGCCATATGGGAAAAAATTCCCACGGGATTTTTTGATTTTTTTAAAATTGCTTTTCGATAAAAAGCAGCCCAGAAATGAATTCCTTGTTCATATATATATATCATGAAATGGAAACTATATCTTTAATTCAATTTTTGAATTTTCCGATGGGATTTTTTTCCCACGGGATTTTTTTCCCATATGGCAAAATGGGAAAAAAATCCCGTGGGATTTTTTAAAATTTTCAAAATGCTGATTCTTGAAAAATAACCTGCAATGTATTCATTGGACATAAAAATATGCATCATAATATTGAAATTAGGCCTCTAATTTAATTTTTTAAATTTCCCACGGGATTTTTTTCCCATTTGGACATATGGGAAAAAAATCCCGTGGGATTTTTTTAATTTTTTTTAAATGCTTATTTTTGAAAAACAACCTGCAATATAGTCACTGGACATAAAAATTAGTATCATAATATTGAAAGTAGGCCTTTAGTATATTTTTTAAATTTCCCAAGGGATTTTCCCACGGGATTTTTCCCCATTGGGCATATGTGAAAAAATCTACCAGATTTTCCTTTTTTTTTACCTTAATTTGCCATATTCTTTTGTACAAGGTATTTGGGTCACAAGGTCTAATCGCATAGTGCATTTTATATATCTGATACAACATTGTGGCACTAAAACCTCTGAATTTAATTTACTGTGGAATTATTACAAAAGCTGTCCACCAGTTTAGAAGAGGTTGTTCGAAGGCTTTGTCTGTTTTCAGCTCTGGCAGCCATCTTGTTCAGCAGAGTGGAAAGGTTTGAGCAATTTTGATCGAGGGTAACTCAAGAAATAGTCCTGAGAATTACTGCAAAATATGTCTTGCACTTTTGGGGTGGAAGTAGTTAAAGCATAAGTTGAGAAATTCTGCAAAATATGTCTTGCACTTTTGGGGTGGAAGTAGTTAAAGCATAAGTCAAAGACAGACACTCAAAGATGGACAACCAACAAAGACCAATCACAATATCCCACCTTCATGCTCAGGTGAGCTAAAATATGCCAGATGCAGCTGTCATGGGAATATGCTTGCCTAAAACATACTGCACCCATATGCAGATTGGTCCAGACTTGTTTATATAAAGAGAACCTTAAAAACTGCTTGTCTCTTCAAACCTTGCCTCTTCTCAAGAAAATTTCATTTTCTTCCTGATCTCTCACTTTTTTCAACTGGTCAGGATCTCAAATGTTTTAAAGAATAGAGTATATATTTATTTTCCATTACAAGAGTTTTGCTTTCATTGTTATCTGTGAAGGCAAATATCAAGGGTGATTCTAGTACAAAAGTAAGTGACTCTGCTTTCTAATACATGTAGTGGTATTACAGTGTTTTTTGTTACTGGTGAGTGAGCAGCGTGTATGTTCCATGCTCCTTTTTGTACAATGGAAAAGTCTAGGGGAAGGTATAAAGATAGCCCCGCCCTGACAATTCTTTTGGATCAAGCAATTATATCATAATTTCACAGAGAGGGACTTAACTTGTATGGGTACATCTCCATGTTTTCTGCCACTTTTTCACAGGGAAGCAATTTTTGTGACTTCCAATTTGCATCCGTGGATATATGCCTTCTGAAAAGGGCTCTAATGTAAAAGAAAAGAATTTGCTCCATAAGGAGCAAATTCTTTCCATCAATATTGACCCACTGTGAAAAGAGGTGAGAATGAAAATGTCTGCAGTGCTTCCCCTCAAAGTGTATGCATTCATCTTAAATGCTAGCGCACAGATCTCTAAAAGGTACTCTAATCTTTAATGGATAGAATTTGCACCAACAGGACCAAATTCTTATCATTAGAAATTGACCATAAATGCAAGGGTGCGAATTTTAATGTCTTAACTTCAAATAATATGCACCAGAAATAAAGTTATTTCATTCTTATAAAAATCTTTTCTGACACTGATTTTAAAGAGAGATTATTATTATTTTTATTATTTCTTTTTTTGAAATTTAGTTAGCCATAAGTAGCCAAAACCATTGAGCAGGCTACAACCAAAATAGTAAAATTGGTTGTGTAACTTGAAGTATTTAAAATCTACTTTATGTTCAGTAGTTGCTTACCTGCTGGCCACCCTAAGTATATCTTGTATGGGTAGGTTTGAAAACAAGACTTGTCACAGGGACAGGATAGCTCGCCTGACAGTGCCTTGCCCATCACATGAAAAACTTTAACGTAAAACTTTAACATTTTGCTAACGCTGATGAAGACGATGCCGCAAAGCTAACGCAAACGCCGGGGGTAGTACAATAGCTCTTCCTGAACTTCGTTCAGGCGAGCTAAAATGCTTCCTCTAAATTATCAGTTCAATCACTTCAACAGTTCTGGAGAAATTTTTTGTTGAAAATAAATTCCTGGTCTGCGATCCTGAATCCTGGTTTTAATTATATAAACTTCAGTCCAAAAATTGATGCAGCTCCATTCCATTACCCTAAGTCTAACAGTTTCAGGACAGATGTTCTCGGACAAAGCTGATGGATAAGGAAGACAGATTAAATTTTGTACTTGGGAGTTTAACTCTTTAAGCACCAAAAAGTCAAGTCAAATAAAAAAGGAGACGACTAAATTTACGTCTGTAAAAATTAAAAAAATGCCATGTCCAAGACATTTCATATTGAGAGTTCAAGGACTAGAGGGCAACCAATGTAGATCCACATGAGGTGGCTCATTATGAGCTGCCTCATCAGGATCTATGCTGTTTGCAAATTTTGCTGATTTCGTCAATGGATATTAAAGAGTTAAAAGCAACCTGAATCTCAATACAAACTGTCAAATCAATAATTAGTTTCTCTGAAAGAATGAACAGAAAAAAAAGTAAAACGCAAATGTGAGCTGAAGAATTATCATTTATTAGCTAATGAAATATCTACATGCAGAAGTCTATTTTTATATAGGTATCAACCAAGACATTAAGGTGAATGGGGGACATTTGGCCACTTCCTGTTTGCTTCCTTTGATGATAAAACTATTCAAAACAGGGATCTACTCTTAGAAGAAAACATTTACTCTTTAAAGGCAAACTCTTACTTATAAGATCTACTATTTTAGGCATTTGCTACTATAATGAAAATTGACTAGAGCAAGTGAGTAGAGGCTCACGTATACCCCCGACCAGCGCCATCGCCTAATGAAACCACAGCCTTAAGAAACCACCGCCTAATGAAACCAATCTTTTACTGGGTCTTAGTCATCTACAAAATGGTTCCATCAAAATAAAGAATATAAACTCAACGCAAAACTTTGACGCAAATATACAAGTATGTGACCTTGACCTTTGTTAAGCAGCTATGAACCTCAAAGTAAACCTAGTCAAATATCAAAAGGTTCCATCAAAGGATATTGGAAGTATAATAGAAGAATATAAACTTAACACAAAACTTTTAAGCAAATGTTTAAGTCTTTGACCTTGACCTTAGGTCAGCTGCAGCATCCAGATGATGTCAACTATTCTGCAGGAACGAAGAAGTAAACCTAGTCATGTATCAAAAGGTTTCATCAAATGTTGGGAATATAAGCAAGGTTTATAAACTTAACACAAAACTTTAACGCAAATATACAAGTCTGTGACCTTTACCTTTGGTAAGCAGCAGCATCCAGATGATGTCAACAACTCTGTGTGACCCTAAAAGTAAACCTAGTCAAATATCAAAAGGATCCATCAAAGGATATTGGAAATATAAATGAAGAATATAAACTTAATGCAAAACTTTAAGGCAAATGTTTAAGTCTGTGACCTTGACCTTGGGTCGGCAGCAGCATCCAGATGATGTCAGCTATTCTACATGAACCCAGAAGTATACATAGTCACATACCAAAAGGTTCCATCAAAGGATATTGGAAATATAAGCAGAGAAAAAAACTTAACGCAAAACTTTAACGCAAATGTTAACGGACGGACGGACGAACAGACAGAAAGACGAAAACTATACACCCCTCGACATACGGGGGTATAAAAATGGCAGAGTTCCCATGACAGTGTACCCATTCACCTTAATTGAACCATAATCTCCCATTAATCTTATACAGAACTTCATTGGCCCGTTAGCCCTGCCTGGCTAGAACTCCTTCCTTGGTTCCTAGAGGTAATTTTATATAGAATCTAACCCTAGATGGCTAGAACAACCCTTGGCTGGAACTAATTTTCATGGTCCCAAGCATGTTTGAGCCACTGAAGTTCTACTGTACATGCATATGAATATACCCATTTATAAAATATGAAGCCATATCTCCAAAAGAGGACAACTCAAATAACATTTCTCTAAAAGACTTGCCATTATATACTGGAAAAAAAATATTAAAGGATACTCTGCAATTTCTGAAACATTTCAAACATTTGGTACTAAAGTAAATCATTTCTACCTTCCATTTCAATCATTTTGCAAGTTTTGTACACATGAAGTTTGAAACTATAGCCTTGATCTAAACCAAGTCCAGACTTCAATTCACACTACCCTCAAAATCAAAATGGTCAGAAGTCCATAAGGAACAAATTAACCAAAGTTTTCGATTTTGCCAATTCATGATTTTTTGCAAAATTGCTCGACAGTCATCAAATTTAATCATTTTCAAGGTCACCAAGGTGAAACAAGTTTAAATTAAAACTCATAGCTATTTTAGAAGTTAAGCCCTATGGGAATTCAAACATCTTTCATTTTAGGGGTAGGTTGACTTAAAGCCTGGTCTTGGTCAAGACAAACGCTATAGGTTCTCATTTCATGTGTATTAAACTTGCAAACTTGCAAAATGAATAAAATGGAAGGTAGAAATGATTTGTTTGCCCCCTTAATATTTTTTTCGAGTATATAATGGCAGGTCTTTTAGAGAATGTACTTCAGTTGTCAATCTAAGTTCAACATGTGAAACAAGAGGGCCAAGAGGCCCTGAATCGCTCACCTGAGCAAACACGTCAAAGGTCAAACTAGGGTCATAATTTGAACAAACCTGATAGTTTGTAACCATTTCCAAATGGTTCTGAAGAAGAAGATTTTTGAATATTTTTCTATGTATTGCTACGGTTCAAACCCTGGACCCCCTGGGGCTAGGCCATGTTGGACCCTGGGGCCATCATTTGAATATTCTTGGTAAAGGACAACTAGTCAATTATGCTAAAATCTAAATTTCAAGCCTCTGAGCTAAGTGGTTCTGAAAAGGCAGATTTTTAAATATTTTTCTATGTATTTGTATGGTTCAAACCCAGGACCCCCTGGGCCAGGGCCATTTCATAGGCCCCGAATCTTTGAAATTTCGTCAGTGCATGCTTTTTAACACTGCTGGTCACCCCGAACAAAACTAGATCACTGTGACCTACTTTTACAAAAAAAGTACATATTTACTTTTCATTCACCAAAGATGTTTAAAACTCCATCAATGCATGCAACTTACCTCTCCAGGTCCCCTGTTATAATACTATGACACTGTTTTAACATTCTCGAGTGCTAATATCTCTCTTACCACATGACAGATTCATATCTTGAAACTGTGATGAGTAATTACGAAGACAGGATGTAACCATGGATATCATCCAAGCAGAGACTTCAGGTTGAAATTGCAAAAGCTGTTGCCATCTTATGCACATACTTTCGTTTCTCCTTCCGCTGATTCAAGAAGGGCAGTTGTCAGTTACTGGCGAAAGTATGTGCACTTAGTACTGGTTAACCGCTTAGGAGGTCTAAGCCTGCCCAGGAATAGTGTGGTTAGGTTAACTGACCGTCCCGACATGACCTTAGTTGTTTACCGTGTACGTTAAGCATCAAATCAACCAACCAACCAAAAGCCATCTTATGCTTAACATTTTCACTACTGTCAAAGTGCCAACGAGCTTGACATTCTGGCCTAGGCCATCTAGTTCTCGGAGAATCATTTCTGGTTTGATTTTTTTTTTTCAGGTTGATGCTCATTTAACCAAAATGCAACATCATGTAACTGGTGTGAAAGTGCACAGTCTCAATAAATCTTTCATCTACACATGGACCGATTTGTTTCATCCAGATGCCAACATCACCATCAATTGTCTTGTTGATGTGCTACATGAAATTTGCAAGGTAAAAAAGATTTTTCTAGCTCGCCTGAACGATATTGTACTACCCCCAGGGTGTGGCGTTGGCAAAATGTTAAAGTTTTACGTTAAAATTTTTAATATCTCATAGTTTCTAAACCCTTTGATCGATTTGAATGATATTGGGTATGATGATAGATATTGGTCCAAAGTTTTATTCTACACCATCCCTACCCCTGGTCGTGACTTATAGGTCAAGGTCACGGACATAGAAATTTATGTTACAGTTTTGCGTTAAAGTTTTTAAGATCTCATATTTCCTAAATCCTTTATTTTAAATTATATTTAGCAGATGATAGATATTAGTTCAAAATTTTATTCAGCACCATCCCCTCCCTGGTCATGACTCATAGGTCAAGGTCACGGACTTAAGAAATTTTATGTTAAAGTTTTACGTAAAAGTGTATAAGATCTCATAGTTTTTAAACCCTTTGAACGAGTAGAATTATATTTGCTAAGATGATAGATACTGATCCAAGATTTTGTTCAGCACCATCCCCTTCCCTGGACATGACCAACAGGTCAAGGTCACATACTCAGAAATTTTATGTTGAAATTGGAGATGTTGTTGGCTAAATCTCCTTAACCCTTTGATAGGTTTCCTTAAATACTTCCACAGATGTTAGGTAATGGTCTAAATTTTTATGCAGTACCACACGAACCCCCTTGATGATTGAGGTCAAAGTCATAGACTTATAAATGTTTCGTTAAATTTTTTGGTTAAAGTTCCTTAAAGCAACAGTGTTTTCTTAGTTTGTAGATACTTAGAATTCCATTTGATGCTGGTCCAGAGTTTTACACTGTACCAACCCCACCTCTCTAATTGACGTTTAGGTCTAGGTCACAGGCAGATAGCTTACAGTTCCACACTGCCTAGATTGAAAGTTATACCCAGACTGACGACAGATACCGCTCCAAAGTTTTACATGGTACCAGCATCACCTTCCTAATTTACTGTGGGGGATCAAGATCACATTCTTAGAACTTTGCGCTCATGATGGGCACCAGTTCAGGAAGCTGTGCTGTCTGGTGACAGCTCTTGTTTAAAATATCAATTTCGTGTTTACTGAGCCTGAAAAATAATACACCACCTTAATTGTGCCTTAATTGTTTTTGGAATACACAGAAAGTATTTTATTTATCTACATTTGCACTGGCTAGTATTGAGACACTTAGTGCACATTAAAAGAAATCCAAATCCAGGAAATTGACCAGCCAAATTTTTATAGTTAATGCTTGTGCTGCATTCATGCCCACTGATTTATATGAGGGCAAGTACCAAATAGGTTTAGCTATCAGGGTTCCTGTGGTCATGGGCAAATGGATGATGGATGACTTGCAATTTTAACGTCCTTTTCAACAGTATTTCAGTCATATCAGGACAATGGGTGGATGATAATGAAAGGCTGTGTGCAGTGGAACTCCGTTGGAAAGAACTTGGCCTTCGGCGGGGCTCGAACCTGCTATGGCTAGATCAGTAAGCCAGGGCTTAACCCACTGAGCTACAGGGGCTCCTCATGGGCAGATGCATGTGAAATTGGGTGTCCTCACATTGCCTCTGGGAGGTAACAAAGTAAAAGTCATCAGAAAAGCTTAAAATTTGTATTGCTTCTGAAGTTAGTCATACCTATTTTTCATAACTTAAGTGAATTCACATTTCAAGGGCACATGCATAAATTTGCACTTTCTTCACACTTGACTGATTAAAATCAAAGGAAGTAGATATCATTGAAAAACCATTTAACTAGCCTAGCCACTAGGCGAAGAAGTTATATCAGTCAGCCATTCTATTTTCCCAGTTCTTATGGCTAGTCTATACTTATAGCTCGACTTCTTCGCCTAGCTCGGAGCGACAGTTGTACCTCGCAAGATCAAGCGAGGGCATTTATCAGCTTCACAGCCACTGTCAAGTATTGCCATTTAATGGTTTTGGTGTTTATACAGATAATTGTTACATCTGGAAGGAGCTAAAACCATGAGCTTATCAAGGTTCAAATCAAGTTAGGGAGCTATTATTGACACCACGTGAGCATGAACCTTAGGCCATGTGTGTACAATAGATACAAAAATTAGCCTGTGCATCTGTGTAAACTGTTCAGTTTTCACTTATTTATGTACAAATTCCGCCGGATTTTATTATAATTGTAAATGCGAATAAAGAAAAATGTGTGGATGTGCAGGCTGATCCAATTCTATCCTGTTCGCACATGCCAAATGATACGTTTTCATGCGAAACCAACAATGAGTTGATGCAGTGAATTTTGCACACATGGTAGACCTTGATGAGGCAGTTCCTTACGAGCCGCCTCATCTGGGTCTAAACAGTTTGCCATCTAGTCTTTGAATTCTCAATATGATATAGCTTGGTTAATTTGTCTTAAGCTTTTTTGGCACTCCGGCCTAGTGGTTAAGTATTATTCTGTCTATTGTACACATTGTAAAACCGATTCTTTCAAGGATATAAAAGGGTGACAGAATGCTAGATTTTAATGCATTTTAGATGCTGAGCAAACACACCTTTTGGAAGAATCAACTTGTCCAAGTAAAAGAGATCAAATTACCAAAATCATTTAACAGAGAAGCATTGACAAATTCAACATAATTTAGATACACAGACATGGACCCCTACATTCTTTAAAATAGTCAATATTATTATTATTATTATTATAAGGCAAGGGGGTGGGATTATTATTATTATTATTATTGTTATAAGGCAAGGGGGTGGGATTATTATTATTATTATTATTATTATTATAAGGCAATGTGGGTTGGGAGATTAGCATGGAACATTCATATAATTTGCTGCAAATTTTGAGCCAATTCAAATGAAACATTAGTTTGGATAAATTTATACATTTTGCATTTTATGGCACTGCTAAATTTGGCAGACAGTGCAGGCCCTGATCAGAATGTTCTATGCTCATGCACTTATGTTCCAACATTTAGGGTCATTACGATAGTAAATGCCATACCACTGCAGTGCAGCGCAGGCCAAGATCGGAATGCTCTATGCTCAGGCAGCTATGTTCCAACATTAAGGGTCATTACGGTAGTAAATGCCATACCAATGCAGTGCAGTGCAGTTCAGGCCCAGATCAGAATGTTCTATGTTTAGGCACTTATGTTCCAACATTTAGGGTCATTACGGTAATAAATGGCATACCAGTGCAGTGCAGTGCAGGCCAAGATCAGAATGTTCGATGTTTAGGCACTTATGTTCCAGCATTTAGGGTCATTTCAGTAGTAAATGGCATACAAATGCAGTACAGTGCAGACCCTGGTCAGAATGCTCTATGCTCAGGCACTTTTGTTCCATCATTTAGGGTCATTTCAGTAGTAAATGGCATACAAATGCAGTACAGTGCAGACCCTTGTCAGAATGCTCTATGCTCAGGCACTTTTGTTCCAGCATTTAGGGTCATTACGGTAGTAAATGGCATACCAATGCAGTACAGTGCAGGCCCTGATCAGAATTCTCTATGTTCAGGCACTTATGTTCCAACATTTTTTGAAATAAGTTTAAGAGCAGAATGCAAATCATTGCCAATCGTAACATATTTCAACCTCTGAATCAGGCTACTGGCTGTTTCTTCCGACAGAATTGAAAAGGTTTTCATTCTGGAATCTGTAAAATGATTATGTAAATAAATTCTCTGACCTGACCAGCAGAGGAATTAGGAAGGGGCAATTTGATAGCAATAAATGTCAATCACTCTAAAGGGAAGGTTTCGCAAAGTACTAGTCTGATAATGTATATATCAGAAAAGGAGCAGATTCAAGTTTTATAGACTGGCCAGGGAAAAGAAGAAAAAAAAAATAATTATTTTCTATTAACGATAACCTTTTCATTATCAGACTAGCGCTAGTCTACCATTTAACATACTTAGAACTGAAAACAATGTGCAGGGCTCAATAAATCAACCTTATTCAACTACAGTATGCTGAAAACTTGGGTTCTCTTTCTATAGCTAGATACTGGGCAAGTAAAAAGATGTTGCCTACTTGCTCATAAAATTTAATGATGGATAAGAAATGAATTCCTAAGGCCAAGAAAAAAACAAAAATAGTCTTGTTTCCGATGACCCGGCCAACCCTTATGTTTTCATGCCGACCCTAAAACTTTATTTCCGGCTGTAGCCAAAAAACTTAATCAGCTTATTATGGCCGATTTGGTCTCTTGTGGTAGTTAGTAGTACTTTTCGGAATGGCTGCACCCACGAGGAAGCAAAATAAAGAAACTCTTTATTGACTTTTCTTGCACTTTGCTGACAAAAAAGACTGAGCACTCTATATTTTAGTTGTTGCACCTGGAGGATGGCTGACTAAGTCTTTATGAGTTATTATTGCAATTTTTAAATACAAGAGAACGTAGTTGGGGTCGGGTGGGTAAAATTTAAAAAAAAAAAAAAATAAAAGATTTGACGAACTACCGACCCTATTTTTTTGGCATGTCATCGGAAACATGATGAATTTTTTCTTGGCCTAATGGTCTGTGTCACAAGACATAGAGAGCTATTGTTATCATCCTGACATTGGCGTTGGGTTGGGTGTCACACTTTAAAGTCTTATGACGGAGTCTTTGTTTTTATTTTATGGGCAAGGCGCTGTCAGGCTAGCTATCCTATAGGGAACAGGTATTGTTTGATTTTGGAAAAGAATCTACTTCAGTTAAAATACAGACTCACTAACAGTGTTGTTATTGAATGTCATTCTGTGTTTCTTCTATTGTAGGAAAATGGAGGGTCAATGCCGCCAACATTGTACCTTCAGGCTGATAACTCAGCAAAAGACAATAAAAATGGGTTCATGATGATGTTCCTGGCGTGGCTAATCAAAGAAAAGGTGTTCAGAAAGGTAACTAAATATTTCCAAGCTCCAGTGAAAGTCTGGCAACATGTTCTAGCCACTCATCCATTCATCCAGAAATACATATCATGCTGGAACAACATTTGACATCAAATAAGTTCTTAAAATTAGATCCTTGGTAGCAAGGAATACACTTAAGGAATAAAGTTAGCAGTCCTGAGTCTTTACATGACCTGTAATGATATGTGCCACTCCAGCCATGCCCCCTACCACAAGCTTAAGCAGAACTTTTGTTTTCAAATTGACTAGAATTGAACTGAGTGATCTCAAAGGACCAGAAATTATAATCTGCACTATGATGGAGTTCAGGGAGACATTTTAGTCACCACATGGTTTTAACACCAGCTTCAGTGAAGATAGATAAGAAAGGACGTACTTGTTCATGGTACAGTTTGCAGATTTGGTCATTGCTATATCTTTATGCCTCTATGACAATAGTGTGAGGGCTTTAAAGACAAATATTCTCTACTATATAGTACACACCCCCAATCTTTATTAGTTTTATGACCCTGTGATGTCATAAGCTGTGTGAGGAAGAGGATTTCCTTTGTTGAAATAGCAGTGTCACTGGACAGTTTCACAATAGATTTATGACATCCAATAAACAAGATTATTTGTCTTTATGATTTTCTCCTGTCTTTCTGCTTATCTCTGTCCATCCACGTCACACTTTACAATATAGAATTTGTATAATTTACTCCTCACAATTTCATTTTATCTTTGTTTAGCTTGCCTGTATGAAAGTACAGAGAGCTATTGTTGTCACTTGGACGTCGGCGTGGTCGTGGGCATCACACTTTAAAGTTTTACATCAAAGCTTTTTGTGTGATGGGCAAGGCACTGCAGGCCAGCTATCCAGTACGCGGACAGGTCTTGTTATTAAACTATGCAAACCTGTTATGGACCTACTGAATTTGTGCATGTGGACTACTGATACAGCTAGAATTATGGGCTTTTGGACTAAGTCAATTTAAGCAATTTTATGCACATGTATTATAGGCTATGGAGTTGTGTACTTAATGAGCTTCTTCAACATTTATCAGTGTATTTTTTATGCACCCCATTACAATAGTCAAGGGGCTTCATGTTTTACCCGTCTGTCTGTCCTTCTGTATGTCTGTCACAGTTCAGCCTGGTGGAGAACTAAAGATGGCACCGTCACAAAACTAGCAAAACAAATAAAATCAACTTATACCTTGCGGTTTGTTTGTCTGAAATTATGCATGAAGCAGTTTAGTGTAGTAGGACCTTGGTTTCAGAATTATCAAACTTAAAAAAGTCTGTAGCAGAATTAGACCACAGTGACAGTTCACAATTTACGTTAATTTAAGCATAATTTACATCGACCCAAGCATTTATGTCCATTTAAATGACTTATTTTCTGAAACCACTGCACCTTTGGTTCTCAAATTTCACATGAAGCATGATCAGACTGCAGGGTTTCAGACTGATAAAAATCAGCATGGTCGAAAAACAAAAATGGGCATTGTTACTAAAATATCAAAAGAAATAAAATCATTTCCTTTTTTTCCAAAACCACTTGGTATATTTGGCTGAAATTTTGCTTGGAGCATTAATGGGATCTTGGTTTTTTGGAATGATTGAAATTAAAATAATCTGAAGTGGAATAAGGACACAGTGACCTACTTCTGTTTATGAGTCCAATTATGTTAAAGTGCCAATGTCTCAACAGATCAGGCCTCCCCCTCACTGCCTTGGTCCGGGTCACATGACCAACATGGCCACCATGCCCAAATATGGTTAAAACTTTAAGTCTTGTTCTTCAGAACCAGTTGACCGATGAACATGAATCTTGGTAGGTAGGCTTATTGTGCAAGGAAGGTTGAGATTTTTGTAGGAGATAGATTTTAGGGTTCCTATTATTGTAGCAACTTTGGTTTGAGGGTTTATATCTGTAAGTTCAGCAGGAATGTTAAGGCTGCGTTTACACAAGCAAAGTTTTTCTATGTCACAGAAACTTTAAACAAAGAAAGTATGACAAACATTTTGCGTTTACACGGAGCAAATTAGTTGTTAACGAAAATGTGCCATAGAATCTTTGTCTCATAAACTGTGGCAATGAAATATTTGCTGCAGTGTTCACACAACCAAATATTATTCATCAAAGTTACCTACAGCAATGAATCAAAATCTTTGTCATATTTTCCACGCTTATAGCAAAGTTCTTGGTTACATAATCTTTAGCAAAGTTCTCCGTTTACACGGACAATTTTAATTTATCGAATATTGTCAAAGAAACATTGTCATATTTTGGCATTTATGCGAGCAAATTTTTCTGTGGCAAACCTACTTTGTCATAGAAACTTTGCTCGTGTAAACGCGGCCTAAAGAATCAGGTCATGAAGATCCATATGTCACTTCATTTCTAACCAGGTTCTGTAATATACAATATTTTTTTTTAGCTCGCCTGAACAAAAGTTCAGGAAGAGCTATTGTTGTCACCACGGCGTCGGTGTCCGGATTGGATGTTTTGATTTAAGTTTTTTAAAGACCTATATCTCCTTAACCCATGGATGGGCAAGGCACTGCAGGCGAGCTATCCTGTACGCGGACAGGTCTTGTTTTATTTTGGCCATACATTATCAAAGGCTGCCGTTTGCATCATATCGGTCGTCAGTTGACTTGTAACCTAAGGCCCTTTATATTTTACCAGTCTGCCTCTACAAACCTAGTTATCCTACAAGTGCTGGTACTTTAATCAAGGTGCCATCTTATTGGAGGCACTGGGCGGGGGCATCTCTGTACTGTGGACACTTTTCTAGTTCTGTCTTGCTTGAGACTAGCAGAAGTGAGACGTAGATATTACTAATCAATTAATAGCAGCAGCTTAATCTTCACTTCAAGTTTTCTGGCTTGAAACTGTTTTTTTTTTTGACAATAGCTAGAAAGGCGAGACACCACATTCCGCAGAAATCTTGTGAAAATTTTTATAACGTCCATATTTTGTTCTTTTCAGATAAAGTTTAGTTTCCTGATGGTTGGGCATACCCATGAGGATGTGGACCAGCTGTTTTCGAGAATATCAACTCATATGGCTCGGAATGATGCACACACTTTGCCTCAGCTGTTGCACAACATTGAGCAGAGTACAACACCTGCTCCTGTTGTGCAACATCTGAAGGCAGTTTATGACTACAAAAGTGTGATGGCAGGTGCCAGAGGATTGATAGAGGGCATTACTGGGCCACATGTGTTTAAATTTGAAGAAACAGATGGTGGCATCCGCATGGGGTACAAAGACTGGCCAAGAGAAGCCGAAGATTACAGATTCCTTGACGTGAGTCAGTGTACAGCACCACTTTTGAATGTGGGAAATGTACAAGTAAATAAAAAAATTGAAGAAACTGTTCTTAAAATGCAAAATGACCTTAAGAAGTGGGCAGAGTCCGGAAGACTATCAAACGAAGAAGTTCTTTGGTGGACAAGATACTTGTCCACCTGTCAACAGGAAACAAGACTCTGTCCCAATGTACAGAAAGCTTGCTGTCTGGGGCACTTCAGAGTGCCACCTGTGAACAGCAGCGAAGACGTCACAAATTTAGTTTCTGCAGTGGAGAAGAATGTTTCCCGGGAGAAAAAGAAATCGATCTTAAGACTGAAAAAAAGAAAGAATTAAATGGGTTATTAAAGTGCCGATATAATCAGTGAGTTGGTTAATACAAGAATCTGCATAAAATGCTGAAAACACAACAGAGTTTCTGAAAAGTTAGATGTCTTTTTTATGTTTTTTTTTTTTTTTTTTTTCTCTTTATTTTTTCATAATTTGGAATTCCAGAATATGAGATCACGGGGATAATACCAATTCGGTTACCTGTGGTTTTGACCGAACCTGTACTATACAAAGTGGCTTTCGACCGAGAATGCGATTGTAAACATTACCAATAACGGTAAATGGTACTATTGTTAATGGCTGTCGACTGAGCTGAAATTGCTGTTGATTGTCTCAGTTGACAGCCACTTTTGCATGTATGGTAACTGACTGACTCGGTCAAAGGCACAGGTAGCCAAATTGGTATTACCCGCGTGGAGATTTGTCCTTGTAAAAAAAGGTTTATATAGGAAAAGATCAGAGGCTAAGTTTGGTGCAAAAATCTAGAAAATAACCATCATTATTCAAAATGCATTTTGGTTTGAAGGTACTTAAGTGCATTGAAAAAATGTCCATTATCACAAATTATCAGGTTGAACAGACAAAAAAAGAAATAGCTTATCATGACACAGATGAGTCTGCTTTTTTGAGGATTGTATTAATACAGTTATAAGGTCCAGTAAAATAGTTGTAGAGTATCCTTAATGTTTAATACAGCTTGACATGCCTACCCTGAATTTAACAAAAGCATTCATTTACATATATGACCTATTGCCACTGACTTCCCATAAGTAAACATTTAGAGGAACTAGCTTCATACATTGATGAACAATAATCATGTGACATTGTGGTCAAATGAAGCCTAAGGTATATGAACATCATGATTGGTCCAAGTACCTTTCGACTGACGCCACATCTTGGTGACGGCTTTTTAACGTAATGGCCGAAAACGTCGTTACTAACTTTTCTTGGACCCATATTTTGCATATTCTACACTAAATTAACACTAAAATGGCATAGAAAGAGTCTAAAGTACAGTGCAGTTACAAGAATTAAAATTTGAATTTTCATGTACATCCTGTGAAAAGCCTGTTGTCACTAAAATTCTACAGAAATGTAGCTCTGCCCACTGACTTCATCACAGGAAAGGCACGGGAAAATTGAATGTTAATTCTTAAGTACCTTACATTTTCAACTATTCAGCCTGATAATTTGTGAAAGAGTCGGACAGTATGATTGGCAGGGCATACAAATGCATTTCAATAATGAGTTATTTTTCAGATTTTTTGCACTGCAAATTACTGTTTAATTTTTATGTCGAGGGGTATATAGTTTTTATCGTTCAGTCCATTTACCCGCTTTCCATTCATCTGTTAGTTTGTCTGTTCATATGTATGTACCTAAGTTGTTCATACTTATTTACCTTAGTTAACATATGCTTTAAAGTTTTGTGTTAAGTTTTTATGCGCCCAAAGGAACTTATCAAAATCACACTGTCCAGCCGTCCATTACAAATCATGTCTCGGCTATAACTTAAAAACTACTGAAGCAAATTTGATGAAATTGCACAGAAAGACAAAGAATCATGAGAAAATATGTCATGAGTTAAGACTTAAGTACCTGCACCCAAGGTCAAGGTCACAGTCAGGTCAGAGGTCAAATTATGTCTCAAAGTCAAATCTGTGATAAATTTTAAACTAATGAACTTCACAGAAATATAAAGGATAATTAGAAAGTGTGTTGCTGACAAGAATTAGGTTCCTACATCTGAGGTGAAGGCCACTGTCAGGGTCAGAGGTCATATTCTGTCTCTGCAGTACTTAAATTAAAATCTCAAAAAGTTCCTTCAAGAGCAGAGAATACATACAAAAGTAGGAACATGGGCCAGACTACGTAGTTTCGGCTAATAAAGCCTCGTCAGTGACCCTGACAATATCTGGTGACGAAACCAGAAAAAAGCATACTGTAATTTTCCAAATTTTAATTGGGCAGTCGATTCAAAGACTTTTTAGTTTCAAAAGGATCTAAATAATATAAAAACGATGATCTAGAATAATAGTCTACATCGATCTCAATTTTTTTATTTCTCCGAATCTATCCTCTGATCTCAAAGGATGTTAATAGAATATAATCTGCACTATGGATGATGTACGGGGAGACTTTTTACGGCCGCCACACGGCACAACACCAGCTGCAGTGAGGTAAAATTAAAATCTCAAAAAGTTCCTTCAAGAGCAGAGAATACATACAAAAGTAGGAACATGGGCCAGACTACGTAGTTTCGGCTAATAAAGCCTCGTCAGTGACCCTGACAATATCTGGTGACGAAACCAGAAAAAAGCATACTGTAATTTTCCAAATTTTAATTGGGCAGTCGATTCAAAGACTTATTAGTTTCAAAAGGATCTAAATAATATAAAAACGATGATCTAGAATAATAGTCTACATTGATCTCAATTTTTTTATTTCTCCGAATCTATCCTCTGATCTCAAAGGATGTTAAAACCTACTAAAAGGAATTTCATGAAACTTCTATGAAAGGTAAATCATAATGAGAAGGTACTAGTTGACCCTTTTAGTGCACTGTGTGCATAACATTTTCAAAGTGGCATTAAGTACTTGCTGTAGAATTTCTGATAAGTGCACAGTTCAAAGAATTGTTATATGTAGAAAGAAACAGAAATTAATGTTTAAAGCAACAGAGAAAAGCTGCTTATAGTCATGTAGGATGGAGAAGCTTTGTAGGTGAAAACAAAGATTTTTATATTGTTTTCAGCACTTGTAAATAAGCAATGAAAGGGATTAACCAGTAAAAATACGTGCTCTAATATTCATATGACCCTCTACCAAAATTGCTGAGATGTTTCTGCTCCTTTGAACAAGATGGCCCCCAGAGCTTAAAAATTGAAAAAAAAAAATGTAAACAACTCCTTCTAAACAGGTAGAAGTATTTAGAATTTTAATTCACAGGAATGTTCTTAGGGCGACCTTCTACAAAATTTGATCAAATGGTTTGGCTGTCAGACCATTTGGGCAACCTTCTTCCAGAATTGCTCAACAGGTTCTGCTAAGCTCAACAAGATGGCTGCCAGAGCTAAAAATAGAAGAAAAAAAAACAACTTCCAATGACTTCTCCGAAAATGCTGAACAGATTTTGAAATAATTTCTACCATGTAAAGTGCTCAAACTGTTTGGCTCTGCTGAATAAGATGGCCACCAGGGCTAAAAATAGAAAAAAACCTTTAAATCACTTCTCCCTCTAAACGGATGGAAGGATATTGAAATAATTTCACAGAAATGTTCCTTCTGTTATCCTTTACAAATTTGAACTACTGCATAAAGATGATTTTGTGTGACACAGGACAACAGGGAAATGCTCCTTATATTACTTACCATTTCATTTGTACAATATAGATCAGGTGAGCATTCCAGTGCCATCATGGCCCTCTTGTTTAAAAATAGGGGTACATTGGTCTCAAATCTTTAAAAACATTTACATAATTGGGTGAACTGAACATAAGAAAATTATGTCCCGGTACCGAACTGACGACACAACTGAAGACAAAGCAAGTGCTAAGTATACATTACTTTGCATCCTCTGGATGCCACTGTTGATGTGGTCAAAGACATAGACTTGAGACTTGTATATGAGCTGCAAAGAGAGAAAACCAACAATGTTGTTGTGCGCCCAGCGCAAACTCAGATCAGCCTGGGCATGCGCCCAGTCTGATCAATCTCTTCGCTGTCTGCATGAAGGTAGCTTAGACCCTTAGCTACCCTTTAAGCGCTTTGAGAAGACTCTGCACATACTAAGCGGATGCAGAGGCTGATCTGAGTCTGTGCTGGGCACACAACCACTTTATTGGTTTTCTCGTGCCGCGGCTCATATATTTGTGTCAAAATTGTATTCCCATACTTTTTTATAAAACCTTTAGATTTTTGAAGTTTGTTTATAGTATGGACCTTTAGTTGACATTAGCTAATTGCTGCTGGAACAAGGTGGATGGGTGTAAGGTAACGGACTTCCATATTTGTATTACATGTATGCTAAAGTTTTTCATTGAGTTTGTAACTTTTAACTGGAGTTTTTTCAAAATGTGACTTGGCACTTTACCAGGTCTGAAATAGATTGTTGTGTTTGTTAAAATTTACATTGCTATTTTGTATTAAATTAGTTTTCATTAGGTATTGGCACTGGTTAAAGAATATATTATACACCTCATAGAGGGGCTTTGGCTAAATTTAGAAGTGGAACCGCCCCGATTGCACTTGAAACTGGCCGCTATAATGGCTCAGAAGTTAGTGAAAGAAAATACTTTAGCTGTAGGAATGCTGTTGAGGATGAAATCCATGTTTTATTACATTGTCCGCTGTACACTGAGTTCCGAAATGAGCTGTTTATTGAAGCTGAGCTTATACTAAATGGTTTTCAAAACTTAAATGATATTGAAAAAGTATCTTTTATTTTAGCTAATCCTTCCATAGTCAAGATAAGTGCCAAAACCTTTTATTTGATTTTAAACAAAAGAAGTAGTCTCCTGTACAGTTGATGTAAATATGTATATTGTGTACCATATTTTTATAAGTGTCCATTTAAATATAAAAAGCTGTCTGTATTTACAATACTAACTGCTGCTTTGCCCCGGTGGTGCGGTTGATACCCAATGCTGAGTCCATGATCGGGTCCATGCTGTTTGGACATTGGCTCCGCCACATGTTCCCTGTTATCATGGACTCAGCGTGGGGTATCAGGGAGGATTTACCACTGGGACAGTTTACATTTCAACGAACATGATTATCTCTTTTAGTGCAGTTTAAAGTTGCAATTTCATTTTATCTGTTGCTCTGGTCCCTGTGCCGCATTTGATATCCCATGCCGTGTCCGGATCCGGCAACATGCTGTATGAACATTGGTTCCACCGCGTGTTTCCGGTTATCCGGACTCGGCATGGGGTATCGAGGGAAGGTAGCTCATGCAGGGCACTTATTTATGGTACGTTTTAGAGTGATAATGGCTCATAGATAATGCGTGTCACTTTTTTATCATACTAATTGCTGTTTTGTCCCAGTACTGCATTTAATACTCCAGGCTGAGTCTGGAAGCGTAGACTTGCTGGTTGGTTAACCGTCTTCCTTGGCTCAGTGTGGGGTATTTAGGGGATGTAGTGCTGGTGCAGGACACAAGAACAGACACATTTTAGAGCGATCGTCTCTCATAGCTCAATATTGAGTCGCAATTTTACATCTTATATCGATTTTTTTAACTGTGTTTATGTACATGTAAAATTGGTGAGACGTTAATAAAATTATCTTATCTTATCTTACACCTGGAAAAGAGTTAAGCACCCCTAATTATTGCTGCAGACGTTTACTCTAAACTTTTCACAACTTTTTACTAGTAGTATTCCAAACCATTTCTTTTTGTAATTATTAAGCCTTGATATACTGCTGCTTGTTATCTGAGTAAAAGGGCATCAGTTTGAAGTAAATCGGTAATGCAAAAATTAATTGAAAGCTCAGGCTATGTTTTGAACCAAAAAGTGGCTTGTTTAACTTTGGGCTGCAATCAAGGAACTTCTTGTTTCATTGGTCGTTTGTGTCCAGATGTGGCAGATTTGACAAGCACATAAAGTCTAAAGCTTGTAGAAGTTACGTAACTCAATGAGTCTGTGCAAGAACATGTTAGCTGCATTGATTTTTGAATTGCATTCAAAATAATTTCAACAACTGTTGTTTTTTTTTGTCTCCTATGATTCTCAATGGAAAAAAAACTTTTTACTGGGAGTGTAACTTTTTTCCAGGTGTAATTTGCATTACAGATTTGAGAAAATCACACATTTCCATTGTATGTATTTCAGGTAGAATCTCAATAGTTTTTGAGCTGAGCATTGCTTACACTGTTTGCCCTAGCTGACACTGCCATGGATTCGAAACCAGAGCAACTATGGAAATTACTAACTGTTGTTCTTAGTACGTTGGCAGAATGATGATGTTGACAAAAATATTGACTACTAGTTGCTATGCTAATGGAGCCGTAACACCAGCCTGGTCTGAAAACTTTGTTTGCCATGCTCAGCAAATTTTGCAGTGACATTACAAACTAAAATTCTTTCAATGGAAACTTCAGATTTTTTCAAACAAATGATTATTATTCTTATGAAACCATTTAATACTGTGTTATATGTGAACCCTTGCTCTTTTGCACTATTTTTCTTAGCTAGAAAAAAAGCCAGGTCTCAAAATGAGGTGTTTGTTTGGCCAAAAAGGCTCTCAGATAAATTCTTTTTACTGTACTGTAGCTGATTGATTTATTTGTCTTATCCTTTGCATATGTTTCACTTTTTAGGTTGCCTGAACAAAATTCTGGAAGAAGCATTGCACTACCCCGGCGTTGGCTTTACCAAAATGTTAAAGTTTTACTTTAAAGTTCTCATTCTTCTAAACCCTTTGATGGATTTTACTTACACAGTAGAACTTCAATGGCTCAAACAGGCTTGGGACTGTGAAAATTGTTTCCAGCCAAAGGTAGTTCCAGCCATCCAGGGCTCATTTCTATATAAATTGATCTCTAGGGACTCTAGAGCAAGTTCTAGTCAAGCAAGGTAAACAAGCCATCAGGATTCAAGCCATTGAAGTTCTGCTGTATGTGGAATGATGATAGATACTGGTCTGAAATTTTATTCAGCACCATCACCACCCATGGTCATAACCTATAAGTCAAGGTCACATACTTAAAAAATTTAGGTTAAAGTTTAACGTAAGAGTTTTTAATCTCATAGAATCTAGACTGTTTGATCAATTTGAATTATATATATGAGCCGCGACACGAGAAAACCAACGAAGTGGTTGTGCGCCCAGCGCAGACTCAGATCAGCCTGGGCATCTGCCCAGTCTGATCAGAATCTTCGCTGTCCGCATGGAAGTAGCTTCGACTCTAAGCTAGCCTTTAAGCGCTTAGCGAAGAGTCTGATAAGACTGGGCAGAAACCCAGGCTGATCTGAGTCTCTGCTGGGCGCACAACCACATTGTTGGTTTTCTCGTGTCGCGGCTCATATAACTCTGATATATTAGCCCAAAATTTTATTCAGCACTATCCCCACCACAGGGTGGGGGAAATGAAAAAAATCAAAAAAATCTTTATATAGCATACCATATACAAGGTGACTCCCTTCAGATCCAAACAACTGACCCTCATCTCATTTATGCAACTGAAGCATGCCAGGTGAAAACAAACAGACCCAGAAATATGATTTTTGCTTTTCTGGAAAGCATACCTATCCTGCTATTTACTGAAACAAGAATAGCTCTGCGCTGCCTGTAAATTACAATAATATTAGGTGTAAATGAGATGAGGGTGTGCATCAACTATCCCCACTCTCCCTACAGTCATCACGGTGGTAATACCAATTTGGCTTCCTGTGCTTTTGACCGAGTCTGTACTATACAAAGTGACTTTCAACCGAGAATACGATCGTAAGCATTACCAATAACGGTAAATGGTACAATTGTTAGTAGCTGTTGACCAAGCTGATAATGCTGTCGATTGTCTCTGTCCACAGCTACTTTTGCATGTATGGTAATTGACTGACTCGGTCGAAGCACAGGTAGGAAAATTGGTATTATCCTGGTGGTCATATACTGAAGATAATATTATGATATACTGAATAAAATATGAACATTTACTGCACATTTGTTTGCTTATTTATTCATATCATTTAATGACATTTGTCTTGTTTTACTCAAAGTCATTACCCTAGCATTTGAATGTGATACATTTCACCTCTTCTCAATGAGGTCAATTTTTAAATGGAAAGAATTTGGCCCTCTTGGAGCAAAGTCTTTCCTTTAAAGATTAGAGCCCATTTTGGAATTCTGTGCGCATTAAAGATGAGTGCATACACTTTGAGGGGAAGCAACTCAGCCATTTTCATTGTCAGCCCTTTTCACAGGGGTCAGTTTTGATAGAAAGAATTTGCTCCTTTTGAAGCAAATTCTTTTTTTAAAAATAAGAGCCCATTTCAAAGGGCTTCTTCCAGGAATGTAAATTGGAAGTGACAAAAATTTCTTCCCTGTGAAAAAATGGCAAAAACCATGGAAACTTACCCATACATATAAAGTCCCTCTCTGTGAAATTATGATACCAGCAATGATTATCGTAAACTCGCTTATAGATGCCTTGTAGGATGTTGATTCATTTTATAGCCAGGACATATATTTCATACTCAAGTATATATATCACCTTTTACACTGACCCTTAGTTTAAATTTTTCAGTGATAAAAGCTGTATAAGTCGATCAAGCTCACATGGTACAAGGGATCGAAGCAAATTACGTATTAGTCTTTTTGTGGACAAGTCAGGCATTTGCAACACAGAAATTTGTGTTGAGTTTTAGTACCACTTGCAGAAAGCACAGCCACTTCTTTTTGTACTAGAATTGCCTTTGACATTGGCCTCTACAGCCAAAGAGATCATGGTGAAAATGAAATTTGTAATGGTAGATAAATATATTTATTATATACTTAAAAAGATCCCCATTCACTTTACATTGGGGTAACCGTGCATTTTTTAGCTCACCTGAGCCGAAGGCTCACAGGTGAGCTTAAAGTATAGGCAGGCATCCGCCGTCCGTCCGTCAATATTTTCAAACAACATCTCTGAAACTACAAGGCCCATTGTTACCAAATTTCATATTTAGCATCTATAGGCAGGGGGAACCAATAATACTGTTTTTTATCCAAATCGCTTCAGAACTTTGGTTGCTATGGAAACTTAAAGTTTCCATTGACTTGTATGGGAAAAATTGAAAATTTTGCATTCACTGCTATTTCTCTGCAGATAATTTGATAAATCTTTTACAGAAATGTTCCTTGAGTAGCTCTCTATCAGCCACATGAAATTTATGTTAATTGCACAATTTGGCTGGTTGCCATGGCAACCGAATGGTTAAAAATAGAAAAAATATTCAAAAATCATCTCCTCAGAAACTATGCAACCAATAAAGCTCAAACTTCACAGAAAGGATCTTGGTACTACCCTCTATAAAAAATACGGGTTTTCTTGGCAATTGCTTCAGCAGTTTGGTTGCAATGGCAACTTAAAGTTGCCATTGACTTATAATGGGAAAATGGAAAATTTGCATTTATTGCTATGTCACTGCAGATATTTTGATAAAACTTTCATAGAAATGTTCCTTGAGTAGTCCCCAACCAGCCATATCAAATTTATGCAAATTGAGCTATTTGACTGATTGCCATTGCAACCGAATGGTTAAAAAAATAGAAAGAATATTCAAAAATCATCTCAGAAACTATGCAACCAATAAAGCTCAAACTTCACAGAAAGGATTTTGGTAGTACCTTCTATAAAAATACTGTTTTTCTTGGCAAATGCCCCAGCAGTTTGGTTGCTATGGCAATTTAAAGTTGCCATTGGCTTATAATGGGAAAAATGAAAATCCGCAATTTTTGCTATCTCACTGCAGTTAAGAAATGTTTCTTGAGTAGTCCTCTATGATTCATATTCATATTAATTTTGTCCAAATCACCGAATTTGATTAGTTGCCATGATGGCAACATAAAGGAAAAAATTTCTGAAAGATATATTCAAAAAACTTTTCCTCAAAAACTATATAGGGGGATGAAGCTGATTCTTTGCATACATGTTCATGACATTAGCCACTACATAAATATTGTTTTCTATTATTGTTGCCCACGTGGTTTCATTGCTATGGCATTTTAAAGTTTCCATAGACTAACAACTCAGTCAACATTGAAATTAGGCCACATTGTACAATTTACTTTAGAGTTACCTACCCTTGAGTGCTGAGGATGAATGGACTCAGGTGAGCTACAGGACCAATGGTCCTCTGGTTTTTCTCATATTGCATGAAGTCAAGTGCATATTGCACGGGGTTAAAGAGTCACATTCACCAGTACTACTTTTGTTTTGAGAGGATTAAAGTGTGGCAGCCATTTTGTTTTCCACTGTAATTAAAAATCAAGTAAATGATAACACTGCTTTAGGTTTCGCTGTATTAATTGCATAGAAGACAATTAAATATGATTTACCTTTGATCTGTCAATCTTTTAAGGCATAGTCTGCGAATAATAATGGAGAATTTCCCAAGAGTTGCAGAGAATATGACTGGAAAATGGGGCTCACTTCTTGTTTTAACGTCAAAGTTTGTTTACTGACGTCCCATTTGATTCTATAAAGTCTTATTCACTTTCACGTTGTCGGCGTGGCTTTTAGCACGTATGAAGACATCAAACTGCATAATGATATTTCTTATTTGAAGAAATTGTGGTTTTTGATATGCGGATATTTATTTTGATTTTTTATGTAACGAGCACTGCTGAAACTAGCTGACTAATGATAAAGGTATGTGATACAAAGGTTATTGAATTTATATTGTTCATATGGCGGAGACACACTCGCAAGCTCGTGCGTCCTTCACCATATGAAGTCATGCCAAATATTTCCCAATATAAATTCAATAACCTATAAATACTGTATTCTGTAAAACATTTGCGATTATTGATCATTTGGAAAATAGGCAATATTCAGAAGAAAATGAAATGTTGAGAAGAGTCAAGATTTCATCTAGAGATCAGCAGTTTTGAAGAACTCTTCAAATTAATGAATAAGTGAAGGGTATAAGTGCAGACCAATCTGCATAAGTGTGAAATATGTAGGCAAGCACATTCCCATGACAGCTGCATCTTGCAGATTTTTGGTTCACCAGAGGGGAAGGCTCTTGGGGAGCTTATAGGATTAGGCAGTTGTCTGTCGTCAACACTTTAAAAGAATGTCGTCCGTCAACATTGAACATCTCAACTGAAGGCAGTGGGCCAGTTGGGCCCAAATTTCATCTGTATCATTCTTGGGCTGGGGTTTTTTAATGAAAATAGAATCTTTAGTTTGGATGCTATGACAATTTAGAGTTCCCATAGACTTATAATGGAGAAAACTGAATAATGGTATATACTGCCAAGCCACTGAAGTGATTTTGACAAAACTTTTATAGAAATGCTCCTTTTAGAAGTCTCATATCAGCTGTGTAATTTTGGCCGCTCTGCTCTTTTTAGCTCGCCTGAACAAAGTTCAGGAAGAGCTATTGTACTACCCCTGGCGTCGACGTTAGCGTTAGCAGGGGCGTCAGCATTAGTAAATTGTTAGAAGTTTTACACTAAAGTTTTTTATGTGATGGGCAAGGCGCTGTCAGGCGAGCTATCCTGTCCCACTGACAGGTCTTGTTTTGGTTGCCATGGAAGCAAAATCTGCAAAAATTGAAAAAAAAATACTTAAAAATATTATCTCCTTTGAAGCCACAAGGCTGATTGGGACCATATTTCATCCGTAGCATCATTTGGCTGGGGTTTGGAAATTTTGTGTGTGTGTATGTGCGTGTGTGTGTGTGTGTGTTTTATGAAAGTCGGCTTTTTAGTTTGGTTACTATGGCAACAGTGTTTTCATTGACTTATAATGGGACATTTAAAAATGGCATTTACTGCTAAGGCAGCTGCAACGAAGTTCAGGAAGAGCTATTGCACTAACGCCGGTGCGGCGTCTTCGTTGGCGTCGGCGTTGGCGGCGGCGTTAGCGAAATGTTAAAGTTTTACGTTAAAGGTTTTTTATGTGATGGGCAAGGCGCTGTCAGGCGAGCTATCCTGTCCCTATGACAGGTCTTGTTTTTATTGGTTGTCATGGGAAAGACACGCAACAAATTGAAAAAATACTCTTGGAAACCATAAGTTCTATAATGCTGAGACTATAGAAATAAATCTAAGGATTTTAATTGTTTATCTTTATGAAAATCAGCTTTCAATGTTGGTTGCTGTGACAACTCAGATATTCCGTAGACTTATAATGGGGAAAATGGCAAAATGGCATCTACTGCTATGTCATTGCAGATATTATGGCAAACTTTTATAGAAATGTTCCTTGAGTAATCTTCTATCAGCCATAAGATTTTAAGCCCACAGCTCATTTATATTTTGTTTTATTTGTTGCCATGAAAAAACAAAATCCAGAAACGGAAAGAATAGTTTATTACCTTAAATTATCTCCTCAGAGACCATATGCACTATAAGGCAGAGACTTCAAAGACACAATAATCAAATTAACCTGTACGGATTTTATGTTTTCCATTGTCATTTTGCAAAGGACATGGTTGGTATTATAGCAACTCAGAATGAAAAAATAAAAAAATAATAATAACCACCCATTGCTGATCCATTGCAGATATTCTGACATAACATTTTCAGTAATATTCCTTGAGTACTCTTCTATAGCCCTATGTTATTTTTTTTGTTGTTGCCATTGGCAATCAAAATGCGGATTATATTTTAAAGTCTCCATAGTCCTATCAAGTTTGAAAATATCTAAATTCAGAAAAGTGGTTCAACCTTCACATTCGATGATAAATGTGAGTTGATGTACATATACTGAA
Organism: Ctena decussata; assembly: GCA_963989385.1. NCBI lineage: Eukaryota > Metazoa > Mollusca > Bivalvia > Lucinida > Lucinidae > Ctena > Ctena decussata. The sequence goes on from OZ022512.1 coordinate 73,346,216, forward strand.
CATATACTGATCCATAAACTAAGTTAATTATACTGATCCATAAAACTGGCAAACTTAAGGGGCATTTGTATTAGAAAATTATAAATCGCTTCACAAAATACATCCTTTTTTCTGTATCCCAATTAAGCGATGCAATATAACCCAAAGCTGGATGGTGAATGAAGCCACAGACCTATACATAGTATTTTTACCATTTTATTTAAGTTTATGAAATCGAAAGTACGTAATTTTTGTTGCAAACAAAAAGGACCCCTATAATTTTCGAAAACCTTTGATTATATTATTAATACAAAATTCCCTTGGAAATTTATTCCATAGGGAAAAATCCTGTGGGAGTATTCTTCCCACGGAAAAGAATTTCCCACAGGAAAAATAAAACCCCAGTATAGGTAATTTGTGTTCTTATGACAATTAAAATTACTATGAAATCATATTAATACAAAAGATCTTTTCAAAATAAGGTCAAAAAAGGAAAATCCCTTGAAATGTTTGTCCCATATGTCCAAATGGGAAAAAAAATCACGGGGGTTAAAAAAAAAAAAAACATGGGAACTTTAAAAAATTAAATTTATGGCCTAATTTCAATATTATGATGCATATTTTTATGTCCAATGAATACATTGCAGGTTGTTTTTCAAGAATCAGCATTTTGAAAATTTTCAAAAAATCCCACTCTCCCATATGTCCAAATGGGAAAAAAATCCCGTGGGAAAAAATTCCCATGGGAAATTTAAAAAAATAAATTAAAGGCCTAATTTCAATATTATGATGCATATTTTTATGTCCAAGAATACATTGCAGGTTGTTTTTCAAGAATCAGCATTTTGAAAATTTTTAAAATTTCCCACGGGATTTTTTTCCCATTTTGCCATTTGGGAAAATAATCCCGTGGGGAAAAAAACCCATGGGAAAATTTAAAAATTATATTAAAGGTATAGTTTCCATTTCATGATATAAATATATGTACAAGGAATTCATTTCTGGGCTGCTTTTCAACGAAAAACAATTTTAAAAAAATCAAAAAATCCCGTGGGAATTTTTTCCCATATGGGAATATGGGAAAAAAATCCCATGGGAAAAATTAAACTTTTGATTTGAGCCGTAGATTTTTTTTTCTGCAATATGTATGACAAAACGTGAAGATTTATGACTTAAAACAAACAATTTATTTTTTTTCATTTTTCCTGTAGGAAAAAAATCCCATATGAGAATATGGGAAAAAAATCCCATGGGAATTTTTAAAATTCCCATGGGAATTTTTTTTTCCCACGGGATTTTCAAAATTCCCATGGGATTTTTTTGTTTGAGTCGTTATTTGAACCCCAAGACTTTATTTTTATCGGCTGAAAACATATAGAAATCACTCACTAAGACCTATATTTATGTTTTTAAATGCTTTTAAGTGTCTAAGAGGACAAAAAAGACAAGTGAAGTTTGCAAAAAACCGGTGTTGCAAAAAAAAACCGGTGGCTGTTATATATTGTGATTAGCGGCCGTGATCAGCCGTAATCTGGCAAAAAATCAGTATAAAACAAAGTTTTATCAGGTTCTACACTTTGTTAAGACACGTTTATCTGGTGTTTGTGTCATCACTGTGTACATTAATGAGACATGGCGATACTATAAACTTATGTGTTTACTATTACGATTACTAGTACACCCACGGGTACCGATTCATACTCCCTTTTCCGACTTGACAAAAAAAATTATTCGCTGCAATTCATAAATTACAGCACACGTATAGTATTGTGCATGTGCCTTTTCACATTTCATTGAGGCTCATGCTTTATAACATGTTAATAACCGAACAGTTACCGAAATAACTGTGACGGTGTTGATCAACATGTTGATGCAACTGATTTCCCCTCAAGAGCCCCTCGGAATCTTCGCAGAATTACAGTGTCGAATTTGCAACCAAATTCCCCGAAAGTATAGCATAAAAAAGCCAGTATCAACAAACAAATCTTCTTCTTAGATATGAAACTTTCGACAAACTTTCAATAATCTTCTCAATAAGTCCTGGAAATAAAATAATATCGGGAAAACTCCAATGTTTACAAACTGGTTTGGTAAAATTCCTACCTGTCAAGCAGTAGTCCTGCGAATTCTTCGTGGGATTTCAGTCCGACTTCCATTTTGAGTGTCGTCCATCTTTCAATGTGCTCGCCAATGTTGACACGATATCTTGAAGAGTCCGATAATTTCTTCATTCGTTTTTTTGTTGCTGGAGAATACAGTTTTGGTCGTCCACGTGTCGATTTCTTTGCAGACGCTTCCATGTTGCTTTCTCGGAAATCGGAGCCAGTGCGCACGCGCAAACAACTTAACCTTTAGGTCAGCTGCATAATTAGTTTTCCGGAGGAAAGCTAGCTAATAAAATCGGGCCACTCGAAATTAAAAAAGAATCCAAAGTCGTAGTTTACACTTGTACTCGCATTTACGTCATATTTCGTACTTGTATGACTTGATTGTTTCAACTTGATTACTTTGAAACTGCGTTTTTGTTTTTTTAATGAAAAATGTTCAATTTGGAGGCAAAATACTGCTTTAAATGAAGGCACAGCGGGTCCTTGAAAATCACGTGACTGTGCATTTCACCATATTCCTGTGGCACAATAGATATCAATCTTTTGCATCGCATATAATTGACAGAAGTCGCTGATTTTTATGTAGTGCTCCACTAAATGCAACAGAAAGCAACCCTGAAAATTTCAGAAACCTGCAATGTGTAATTAACGAGATATGCAGCATGAATCAAAAGCCAGCAGAAGAATAAAAATCATGAAAACAGGCCAGTGTCAAATGCAATGTCTGTATTTGAGCTTATAACTCAACCAGATGGCATGTTTTCACTATGTTTCTGATATCAATATAAAGATAAAAGATTGTTGTTATGATTGTTGCATACTGTGCAAAGCTATCACGTCTGTGAGCAAAGTTATGAGTCCAGTGACAGAACTTTTTGGCCGATCCTCGTATATTAATTCTCTTAGTCATTGACTATCATCGTGTTGCATTGTTATTCATAAAATCAGCTGATTCTTACAGCCGCGCGGCATTGTAAGATGTATGCTACCAACTTAAACAACGGCGAGCCTTCTGGGAGGTGTTATGTTATGAATTAGTAAAAAAAAAGTGCAAGATTACTGCGCATGCGTTAATATATTAGTCGGACCTATCTGGGTTCAGAGTTTGCGCACACTTTATGATTGTTTGTTTGTTTTCTAACGCTTCGACAAAATCTGTATTTGGATATGTACCACTGGTCCATCAGTGTTTCAGTTCTAAAGAATATCTATATACACTTCTACAGAAAGTAACAACAACCGACCAAGCAAAAACATGAATGTAGCTAATTGATGTTTTTATGATTCTACTGATCCACTACAGAAGACATATACATTCTCATATAATGGAATTAGCTCCAGCTGAAGCTCGCGATTCAATAAAAATGACCATATTGACATTAATTCGAAAGAAAACATGCTCTGATTTAAGAGCAAATTGCATTTTATTTCTTACATTTACATAACTGACGCATATTTTCGCGCTACGAAGTTTACTACTGTGTAGGGAGAAAAAAAAACAAACAAACAAAAAAACACACAAAAAAACACAAAAAATAAAACGGGTTTTGTTATTTTAAAGCTTATAGCTTGTTAAGAGTATTAAGAGATAGGCCGTATTGCTTAAAAGTTCTATATTTATTTAACAATTATTCTGCTACAGAATGTTTTCTTCCAACACGTACAGACTCGATGCCACAGAATGCACGTTATGGACTCGTCTATTCGGCCCCATGGAGAACATCGTTATGCAAACGGAACGAAAAAAACAACAACAACAAAAAACAGAATTATGCAAACATGTTTTAATAAAGACGGAAATTAAAAACGGTCGTACATGTATTTTCACAGTTCACAAGACTGGCGAAAATATCGATTTCGATTTCAAGGAGAAATCTTAGTATTTTTAAAATGCCATATTTTTGAATGATGATATTTTAATACCGTATAAATAGCGTTTTGAGTAGTGTCTTGGTGCCATTTCATTAAATCATAGGATTGCACTTTACATGTATATATTACGTACTTAAGTTGCAAAACTCTATGACGCCATTCTTTAAAGGATGCTCTCAGTTTTGTTTTCTGCACAAAAAAATGCAAAGGGAACTGGTCATGTAAGAAAGAGAATCACTGACACTTGGCCGTTTCATACTAAATTATTATATCTGGCTCGTTTCATACAATTAATATGAATTTGCCGCTAGTTTGAGATCCTTTATCTCTTCGGACTCTTATCATTAATGAGTCGTGGAAAAAAAAAATAGGCATGTGTTCCCTGCGAAGACTCAGATCACGTGGTCTGATAAATCTTTCTGTTCACATGAAGATAGATAAGACACTTAGCTACCCTTTCAGCGCACAGCCAAGACTCTGATCAGCCTGGGCGGATGCCCAGGCTGATCTGAGTCTTCGCTGGGCGCACATTCCACTTTGTTGGTTTTGTCGTGTTTCGGCTCAATTTTCTTATCAGCAGCAATAGTCTGTTCTAAAGCACATCGGTCAGTAACAAGACAAACCTCACAGACCAATCAATCAGAGTTCTTCAAGCTGATATACAAGAAAATTAATTTGGTAAATCAGTTCATATTTGTGCTATGCCAATGAAAACGGTGCATTATTGCAAAATCTTAATGCAAATGGCAAAACGCTCAGTCAGATAAGAGATTTTGTGATTACCTCTATAGAATCCTCATATCCACAGATTATATTACTAAACAGCGAATAATAACAAATCTGCGTGTAGAAACAGGAGCTGTTATAATCGCTGTAAGGTACCTTGTGCTTGGCTGACAGTCTGACCTGTTCTTAGCCAATTGTTTTAATGGAATTAGAGATAACGTCTAAGAGTCTACGAATAGCCTAAAGAGAGTTTCCATCTTCGGAGGATAAAATAAGTGTTTCCAATTTAGTATACGACCTTTGAAGCTGATTTGATTAGACAACCCTTTGTCTTTAAACTAGCTAAATAGTGTTCCATATATGCCGACTGATTTACAAGGCGATGTCTGAATGTAACAGCGACATGTATTTACTGTTTTGGTCTTCTATTTAATTTTTTACAGAACGGCAGTTCTGTGCCAGCCAGTTCGCTGACTCAGCTCTAGCCCCAAGGTTATAAAACGTTTTTCATGCTCAACTCAGCTGAGCATGGAATTTTACCTGCTAATAAATAGTAAATTATTGATAAGTACAGTTGTTTTCTTGCTCAGTTTAGCGGAGTATGAAATTTTCTCTGCCTATGAATATGAAAATGCCAACATTAGTTGGCATTTTCATATTTATCAGGAGAGAAAATTTTCATGCTCAGCTGAGTTGAGCACGAAATTTTTTTTATAACCTCGGGATCTGGTTTATTTGCGTCAGAATGCTGGAGAGATTGTTTGTGTTAAATAAATTTCAAACTTTTCAGATTAAATTGAAAGAAGAAATCATGTTTATTGCTTTCCTCTGTATAGATTTACAAGCAGAACAATAACATTATCGACGTCGATTGTCTTACTGTGAGCAGTTAGACACTTCTAATTTGATTGGTTTCTCAGGCCAATCACTTTATGTACTTTAGACAGACAAACTGACAATTGATCTGACATCTGTGAGGTTGGGCCTGTAAAATCGATTTAAGCCCCCCAGTAATTCATTACTGACCGTTCCAAGGCGGTAGTTCTGTTGTGGTTCTCTGTTGCCTGTTTTTGGTGTCAGAGTTTCTGTGATGTTTTACCTTGTGTATGTTCTTATTATTTTTGGTTCGGTTTGGGTTGCTGAGTGGCCACCTTTTGGAAACAAGCTACTCACTCGGTTTGCCATATGTTCACTGTATCTTGATTATTTGTAATCTCAGTTGTTTCCAACTATGGTTTGAGGGCTGGATTTGGATTTTGATTGTTTCAGTTCCTGGTCTTTGCATACTTTTTACTTTCATTTAAGAAACGCAAAATGCATTTATAGAAATAAATATGAGCCACGACACGAGAAAAACAACAAAGTGGTTGTGCGCCCAGCGCAGACTCAGATCAGCCTGGGCATCCGCCCAGTCTGATCAGAGTCTTCGCTGTCCGCATGGAGGTAGCTTAGACCCTTATCTACCCTTTGAGCGCTTAACGAAGAGTCTGGTCAATCTGGGCGAATGCCCAGGCTGATCTGAATCTGTGTTGGGCGCACAACCACATTGTTGGTTTTCTCGTGTCGCGGCTCATAAGCAAAGGTATGCTTGGCAAATTTATCGCCGAATAAGTTCATTTTGAGTTTTCTGTTTCATACTGCAATACTGTAAACTATATCTCTGGCAAATTTGTATGTGTGTTATAAGCATTGTCTCTTGTACATGTAACATGAATGAAAAAATATATAGGCAAACAGAGAATTGAATAAACAAAGGCATCAAATGAATTTACCCACAATCTGCCTGAATAACAAACCATGTAATCGTCAATGTCAAGAAAAAAAAAATCGAAACACCATTCTACGAAGTTGCCTTTTTGGTAAAAGCCTCACGATAAATGAGCCGCGACACGAGAAAACCAACAAAGTGGTTGTGCGCCCACTGATGAGAGTCTTCGCAGCGAATTCAAAGGGTAGCTAAGTGTCTAAGCTACATCCATGCGGACAGCGAAGATTCTGATCAGACTGGGCGGATGCCTAGGCTGATCTAAGTCTGCGCTGGGCGCACAACCACTTTGTTGGTTTTGTCATGTCGCGGCTCAATTATAGTTTTGTTGTACAGCTTGGTTTGACAAATTAAATAATCATATGCACTTGTGGATACAATTATTGGAGAGGAAAAATATTAACTTGAACCTAGCCTTTAGCAAGCTAAATCGATTAGCGTTTAGAAGAGGAAAATTGTCTAGCTAATGACATGCCGAAAAAATATTTTGTACAGTATGAGGAATTAATGCAAAACTATCGGCGCATAAAAACATGCCGAATTTATAATAACTCTAAAAAATAGCATGTCTGGCATTAAATGTCTGCAAATTACATGGATGCAGTTACAGTACCAGGGGCATTCCAAAAGTCTTCAGACATTTGCTCTAACACAAAGGTAGTTTGGATTATAGGACTGAAAATCCAGAAATAATATTTAACCTTTTGTGCACCAAACTATTAAGTATGTACATTTTCATGTGAAACACTATCAAATGCTTCGGGTTAAATTAAAAACCGGTGGAATGTACGAGTAGATTATCTCGTTCCTTTAATTCTAGCCCATTTAATGCGAGGGTATCTATAATGTACTTTTTATACGGGTCTATCGTAACAAGAATTTTATGGTGATTTGGTCTATACATTCAAAAAATATTGTAAGTATGGCTGATTTTTATGAATAATTCAGAAAAAGTATCACACATTACAAACATACTGGGTAAACAACGAATGTAAAGCAACTGTGAGCATGTTTAGTCAGGGTTAATAACGGAGTACCCTAATAAAGTTGGTTTCTTTAAGCCCAGCGGCTTCTTGAAGTCATCTGAACTTTAGGCGGCCGACGACAGAACGATATGAGCCCCGTCTCTCCAATAAGATCCTTTTCCTCTGAGCTTTGCTCGGGCAACTAAGAAAACTTTTCTCGTATGTGCTTCTTTCCCCTTTGGTTTTGAGAGCGTTGTGTGGGATTTGAATGTATTAATTTCTGATCAGTGTCTATCTCATTACTTTGGGTCCAGTACAATAGGTGAGGCTAAAAGACATAATTTTTGATTATTTGGTATCATATTCCTTTTGTGCAGCACTCCCGTGGCACTACTATTTCATCAAAGAAAATACCCCATCTCACATAGATATTGACACACATGTAACAGGGTCATAAAACCATTATAGAGTGGTACCACGTTTTGGTTTACTTTACGCATGCTTTTAAGAATAAATTTGCCTTTCAACGTCAGCAGCAATAGTATCTAGTTAAAGTGTGTTATAATTTTCAACGTTTGTGTATATGATGTGTGCTTTATGTTCTATCTAATTTTATCGAAATAAACTACTAATGTATGTATTTTCTGTTTGTAATTTAAACATGAAGCATTATATTAACAATTAGTATACCTTATCGATTGACAGGATCGTGACTTTGAAGAAACGTTCAGCTTCCATCGTCGATGTTTTGCATGCATTCTACAGTGTTCTATGTTGCAAAAAATTCGAATAACAATGTTATCAACTCTCCACTGTAATTACAGCTATCCGCGCTTCCTTCAAAACAGGATGGTAACAACTTGTTTTCTAAATGGTAATAACTGTCATCTTGCCAAGGTTGCTGTATTATATATTCTTATATGAAATTAGTTTGTGGCTGGAATTAAATATCTAATGTCATCATGCAGTAGACTCTTATCTTGCTATCTATTTTACTTCTAAGGAAACATCTTCAAAGGCAATATATTAAATACCTTGTCACTGGCCGTTTCTTATATACCTAATTAGCTTCGTGTCTATGAAATTATGAAAATAGTCATCGATAAGGCAATAGCCGTAGTATTAAATTTCAGGTCAAGTCCTGAAGCAGTAAAATCAACTAGCAAATAGTCGTGTTTCATCGAAGACTGACTGGCCATTGTTTTCCGGATTCCTTATTAAAATGATTTTCTTTATCATTTTAAAAAGATAATACTTCGAAAAAAAATTGGTTATAATCAACTGATGGTAATGTGCATAGCCCGTGGTGAATGTAGAATAATCAGTTTCTGGTACCAGAAGGAATGTATGGAAATGAAATTGGTCATTTCTTGTAGAATGGTGCATATTTTTATCAAACTACACCATGTGGTTAAGAGTTATGAGCAATTTCACTCACTGACTATAGCGGAAGGACAAACAGACTGATGGACTTGCAGAGCGATTAAAGTGCACACCTGTGGGTCGTGCAATACTGTTTAGACTTTCGTCAACGTTTTGCATGCCGGTGGCTGACAATGTTAAAATACATAAGTATACAAAATTTGAACCATATTTACCACGGGGTTCAAGAGTTAAGAGCATTTTCACTACTTGACCGTAAAAGTTCAACTTGTGCTCAGCAAAGCCTCGTCCATCAAAAAAGACGGTTATGCATGCGAGTCGTTAGATAATGTTGACATGTATACATGTAAGTATGCAAAATTTTATCAAAATACAGAATGCGGTTTAAGAGTTATAAGCGTTTTCGCTAACTGATAATGGCTGGACGGACGGACGGACTCACACACTGATTATAGTGCAATCTGCCGGTTGTGCAATAAGAAGTTTTGCATACCAGTGGCTGGGCAATGTTAAATTACGTAAGTATACAAAATTTGAAGCAAATATACCAAGCGGTCAAAGAATTATGAGCATTTTCAAAAAAAGAGCTCGACCTGCCAAATTGATGCTCGGTGAAGCCTCGTCACTGTTTTGCATACCAGTGGCTGGGCAATGGTAAATTACATAAGTATACAAAATTTGAAGCAAATTTACCAAGCAGTCCAACAGTTATGAGCATTTTCAATAAAAGAGCCCGACCAACCAAATTGATGCTCGGTGAAGCCTCGTCACTGTTTTGCATACCAGTGGCTGGGCAATGTTAAATTACGTAAGTATACAAAATTTGAAGCAAATATACCAAGCGGTCAAAGAGTTATGAGCATTTTCAATAAAAGAGCTCGACCGGCCAAATTGATGCTCGGTGAAGTCTTGTCACTGTTTTGAATACCAGTGGCTGGACTATGTTAAAATACAAAAGCATACCAAGCATACAAAATTTGTACCATATTTACCACGGTGTTCAAGAGCATTTATACTAGTTGGCCGTAAATTTTCAACTTGTGCTCAGCAAAGCTTCGACCATCAAATAAGTTTGTTATGCATGCGAGTCGTTAGACACTGTTGACATGTATAAGTATGCAAAATTTTGTCAAAATATCCTGTGCGGTTCAAGAGTTATAAGCGTTTTCGCTAACTGATAACGGTTTTCGCTAACTGATAATGGACGGACGGACGGACTCACACAGTGATTATAGTGCAAACCTGCGGGTTGTGCAATATAGATGTTTTCGGGCCCACCACGGTTTAACTGGTAGGTTTCTTCTGCTCTGCAATTTCAGTGTGGCTATTTCTCTGAGCCCTCATGTTTATTTATTTGTTGTTATTTTGATTTCTATGTTTCTGAGATATTAGACATATGAGCTAGGAATATTCCACTGAACCGAACAACCAAGTGTCTGATGAACAAAAGCAGGATTGGTCGGCCGCAAACCGGTTGAGCCCCCCCCCCTCCCCCCTCCCCATCCTCCCAATAATTTCTTTACTAGGGCCGTCCCTAGGCGGCACTTCTGTTTTGGTGCTTCTTGATTGTTTTATATGTTGTTTGTTGCTATGTCTGTTATTCCGTTATATATATATAATATATATTATATTCCGTTGATATATTCTTGTGATGCTATGGCTAGCTTGGTAACACCTACATGGACAATGGCTGTTCCCATGGCTGCCGCTGGTGATGTCTTTGGTGGTGATTAATTTTGTTTTCTTTTTCCCACATGGTGTCTTGGGTGGAATCTGGGATTGAATTGTGTAAATTCCTGAGAATTTTCCTATGTACTTTCGTATATAATAAAATATATCGTAAAAAGGTAAATATTGGTATAAATAGGTTTGAACAAACCGTGCTGGCTCAGATCAAACTGATCCATATGTGCTATTCTTTATGCAGTTTTCAGGCACATTACTGCATTGTAAAAACAAACCAATTTTACGTTACTTACTTAATTAAAATTAAAAAAATTCATAGAGTTCCTTCAAGAGCAGAGACTATATTCAAAAGATGGAACATGGGCCATACTTCGATGATTCGGCTGTCTAAGTCTCATCAGTGACCCTGACAATTGCTGGCGACGAAAGCCAAAGAAAAGCATAATGTAATTGCTAAATTTTAATGCTGATTCAGTAGTATCTAAAAGGGTCCGAATGATTAAACAGAGCGATGATCTAGAATAAGTGTCTAAACCAATCAAACATTTCTGATTTCTCAGAATCTATCTTCTGATCTGACAGGAGGAAAATAAAATATAATCTGCACTATGGATGATGTATAGGGAGACGTTTTACGGCCGCCACACGGCCCAACATCAGCTGCAGTGAAGTAAAATAAAATCTTAATGAGTTCCTTCCAGAGCAGAGACTATGTTCAAAAGAAGGAGCATGGGCCATACTTCGAAGTTTCGGCCATCTAAGCCTCATCAATGACCCTGACAATTTCTGGCGACGGAAGCCAAAGAAAGCTTACTGTAATTGCTAAATTTTAATAATGATTAGTATCGAAAAGGGTCCGAATGATTAAACAGCGATGATCTAGAATAAGTCTCTAAACCAATCAAAAATGTCTGATTTCTCAGAATCTATCCTCTGATCTAAAAGGAGGCAAATGAAATATAATCTGCACTATGGATGTAGCCCGTGTCGCCCCGTGTTTTGAAATGTTTTACCGTACAATTTGTACAGTCTCTTAACTTTCTTTCGAGCATAATATGGCCGCTGTTGTTTCTGATGCCGGTCAGAGAATGGCAGCTTTGTGCCCTTTATAAAGTTAGAAGAACTGATAATGGAAAATCGGGTGGTTTTTAGCATGCACTGGTCCATTTGATAAAACGGGTAATTTATATTATTCTATTATCCTGTATGCAACCGAAACAGTAGTGTATACGGTATACGTAGGCACTGATCAGATGCCGCGAATCCCGATGACAGGTGTCAGGTTTTCAAAGACCCCGTTTGCATATAGGTATGCAGTAATGCTTAAATAAAGTTTAAAGGGTTGTAGCATTTTTTTAGTTATTGTTGTTGTTGTTGTATTGTTTGGCTTGTTACTACTTTAAATATATACTGGAAAAAATAAAACCTTTAAAGATTTTATTATTTCGGCCAACATAGCAATATCAAATGTAAATATAGGTTTAGGGTTGGACAGACGTCTGATTACATTATTTTTCTTTTGAACATCTGCAAAAGCATGAAGAATTTGTTCGTTTAAAGACAGGACTTCTCTGCCGGGGGGTCTGGTTCCCTTCTCACAGCATATTTACCTGTACAGGTAAAGGTGTGAAAATTTATTCAACCAATCAGATGACCAGAATTACCACTAATAATCATTTGATTGGCTGACTGGAGGTGTTGACACTATGTGATCAAGAGACAGAATGACCCTGTTGCAGTTAATCCTCTTTATATAGTACTACCCCTGTCTTTAAGCCAGCAAGACTGCAACTAAAAAGTAAATATCTTACAGAAATTCTATTTGTTCAGTAAGAATTCAACAATGTCAGTTTGCATGATACAATTAGATCTACTTGAAAACAGCTTTTGAGTCAATAGTACTAGCGACATAACACTACGGTCATCATATTCGGACCATATGTTCGTTTTCGTTCCGAGAACTGTGCCAGGAGCTTCAGAACGCATGACCTAAAATCACCTCAGACTGGATTTATGTGAAACTAAACATGTTTCTATATATAACCTGCTCTGATAACGACGTACGTGCAAGTGGCGAGCAGTACGCATGAGGAACAAGAATTAACATAAAGCAAATAATGATTGGCAACGAAAAACTCAGTCAGTCGACATATCAGAGAAACATTATCTCCCTTTGTTTATGGGCATGTTTTGTTGTGTAAACTAAGACTCCTGTGATAACATACAGATAAATACTCGTTAGACGCATACAAAAATAAACCATTCACCCTGCTATTTGAAACTACATTCTTATATCCGAAGTTTTATCATTCACCGTCGTAATTTAATAAATTTGTTTTGGTCTAAATATAAACATAAGAACTAAACCTTTTTGTGTTTTTCTAATTTTACTTCTGCAGAGTACCACTAAGCCAAAAGAATACTAAGTGGAAAGGTATTTGGCAGATCTCGGCAGTCAACGGGCATCCCTCTCCGAGCTACACGTACTGATGCAGGCCGTGCGATACAGCTGTCACGCATATCAGGAAAGAGACTCTTACATTTAGATATATGTATTAACTTGCGAGACCAGGCGTTCTCCATCAAATTTCATTTGGCCCGAGAAAGACGAAAGGCAAGGGCCTCAGGAAGTATTTTGAAGGTTTTCCCTTTTTTCCTAAATATTCAAATATACCAAAATATACCACATTTTTGAAGTCTAACAATTCTAATGAACACTAGTTTGTTCATTGCGTTGAATTATATTTTCATTTACGGATTAACATTTGATTTCCCATCCGTCAACATGTGATGAAGCTATTGGGCGGAGCTAAAATTTCATGAAGCGCTAACTTGCAGCACTTCTTATGGAGTTTTAGCTTCGATCATGGCATCCTCACATGATGGCCGCGGAAAAAATCAAATTTAAAATCTTGTATTTACTCTTTATTTTTAGAGTTCTTCTGTATCGTTTTAGTGGTAATTTAGCGTAGAAAATGCAAAATGTGGATCGAAGAAAGTTAGTAACGACGTGTTTGACCATTACGTATTCTACCGTAAAATCTACGGATTTTTTTACAGTGTAAGGATATGCGCTGGTCTGCTCATTTATTTTCACCCTCCACAGTGGAGCATACCAAAATCCTAACGACAAAATGTTTTTCTGAGAAAGGCATTCGGCATTAGTTACCTCCCTACCGTTGCTTCGTTCATGCTCGCAGTACATTTATGTGCTTCCATAATCCTCTGTAAATCATAATATGATGCTGCTAACAGGATACTTGTTTCAAAGCTTATAAATACACTTGAATGTCTTAATGTTGCCATTTATTTCGTGTTATTACGATTTATATCTAAGTGCCTCCAACGAACTCCAACGCTGTCTCGAATAAGACTTTGAGCCGCGACACGAGAAAACCAACAAAGTGACATATGCACCCTGCTAAAACTCGGACCAGCCTGTGCACCTGCCCAGTCCGATCAGAGTCTTCGCTGTCCGCATGGAGCTAGCTTAGACCCTCACCTATCCTTAAGCGCACAGCGTAGACTCTGATCAGACTGGGCGGATGCCCAAGCTGATCTTAGTCTTCGCTGGGCGCACATGCCACTTTATTGGTTTTGTTGTGTCGCCGCTCAAGTAATATAAAGCAGTTAGCACCAGAACAAACGGAATAATATCTGAAGCCTAGACGGATCCTCACAAACCTGCCAAACTTGTAATATGGCTTTATTGCACATAATGATGCTACTTAAACACAATCTACTATAACTTGTCTAAAGTCTACATAGAAAATTATTCCGCTTGTGATGACTTCTTTGCACGACCAGGGACAGTAACATTGTTTGATAATATGACATATTCAGCAGTCTGTCTGTCTAATGGAATCATGTCCCTCATATATCGGTATTCCCTCTGTCCTTCCAGCCATCTGTTCATCCGTTACACCGAAATTTGTGCATGTACGTGACTATCCCTTTAAAATGAATAGGATTACTTCCAATGGATGTATTTCTTACCAAAACTATTGTCTCCCATTTCGTTGGGGTGCTACTCTTATAGTCAGGACGCTGAAATTCAAAAGGGGCCTATTTTTCGAGTTTAATGTCCCGACAATTCGAAAGGATAAATTTGGTATATAATGAAAGTTTATCATCCCAACTTTAACTTAGGGTATGATGTGGTCCTGAAAAGTGGATCCAGGAGGTAAAATAAGGGGAGATAACTGGGTACCAAAGAAATGCTAAAAATTATCGCCTGTATTTCTCCTTATTTTTGTGTAATTGAAGGCGGAGTTTCAAGCAAACAACATAAGTTTTAGAAGAAGCCTATTACATTGCTAACGACTGATACTTATTAGCTTTCTATCCATTATGGTTTAAGCCCGTAACATTCGGTTAAAGACGTTACATATGAAAATATTCCCAAAATGTAAATAAATCGAAGACATGATCGTTTCGTTTTCTTTTGCTAGTATAACCTCCCTTAAAATCATCTTTAAATATTAGAAGAATTACAGTCTGCTTGATTCCTTGTCATTCGCCTATGTTACTACTTGAATTAACGTAGAATTAACGTAGGTAACATTTATACAAAATGTATTCCATTACATCACAGCTAATCAGCAACTTTCATCAACTCCGAAGAAACTTTCATAAATACGGTATTCAGCCATTTTTTAAGAAATACTGTTGACAGAATTTTGTCGCTATTTTCACCAAGCAGTTTAAGGCCCTCGCAAGCTGCGTTGTATACGTGAAACAGAAAAGAGAGTTGTTATGTGTTAAAAGACTTGACAAATACTGAACAAACAGTCTTTTTTGCTATTTCTTTCTTCTTGTAGCAACGCTCAACTGTTTTGCTAACATGATTATATAACGGTTCAGTTTTCTTGCTACGCTTCTCATGACACTAACATACGTGAATTTTAATCAAAGCAATAAAAAGAGACAAATAGATAAATTGAGAGATAGAGAAGATATTACCCCAAGGGAAATAAAACTACTGATGCTCTGAACATTGTTATTCATAGTGGTGTCAGTCAAGTGACAATCAAATATCATTGTTCTTTTTAATATAAATAAATATAAAATTCGGGAATTACTAGTAATTTACACTACAAAACCTGCTGTTACATTGAATATTGAAAAAAATGGTTCATAGAGCATAGAAATTAAAGAGTGCAGAAAGGTGAGAAATCTAAAATACACATTGGAATTTAATGACATGAGGCACAGAGAAGTATCTGTCAATCGAAACTAAGCATCTGCTAACGCATTCTTTTATGAGACTTGCATGGAGGTATTTTCGTTACCAATAAAAACGATAATGCTCAAGTGAAAGTTTCAGTTAAAATCAAGGAACAGCCCAATTATATCAATTAATTACGATATTTTATTGCATTGACCATTTTGGTCAATTTCTAAAGTCCTTAAAGACGGTATTACATCATGCGCTTGGTAGTACAACATCGGAAACATGTAAACTTCTTAGTTAATGTTACTGCTAATCAAAATTTTCACTGCCGAAATGCTTCACGTTGAGATAATGTATTTTCATAGCCTCCAGCCTCCGGTTAACTACTCGTCGCCGGACTGTAAGTAAAATGTATCCTTTTGTGTAATATTTTGAGTGCAGATAATACCATATAGGAATAATGTGGCAAATATTGTGAATAACCCGTCCCGTTACCATAAACACTGACAAAACTCCTGAATAGACTGATGATGGGACATCTTATAAGTTACGGTATTTTCTTCTTTCGTTACGGCTCGTCACAAGAAGAATATTTTTAATATTTTGCCTTATAACTGATGAAAGCGCTACAAACCGGTAACGTTGATAACATTTCAGCAAGTAAACCTTGGTATTTAATTGAAACACTGACGGTTTCTTTAAAGGGATACGTAATTAATGGTCGAATACACTATTCAATTTCAATTTTGAGACTGTTTTAGATTTAAGTTGAGATGGAATGAAGTATTATAATATTTTAGCCATAAAAGCTTTCGTGCTTCATTGTTGCGATTTTATGCTCAATAATGATAAAAGTGTACAGTTTAAATACACATAATAAATTAATTGTAAAGACTGAGGGTTTGAGGCATGCAGACATTGAGGCCTTGAAAGCAGCTTATTCACAAACAAATATCGTTTGGTACTGAATGAAACAATGTTCAAATTACAATTATGTAACGCAGTATAACGTCTATTCAGATACAGGCCAGACAGATGAAAGTTAAATACCTTTAGCAATCTCGTTTTCTTATTTATTTATTTTCATGGTGGCTTGTTTACGCACTACTTTTAAATATAATCAATGGCTGTATCATCTATGGCTATGTTTTCTTCATATATCGAAGTTTTTTGGTATATGTTAGATTTCTTAGAAAATAAGTTTTAATAGGTATTCACCTGGTATTCAAAATGTTTCAAGCAGTATAGACTACAATAGGCTAGATTTTACACTAGGTAATTATACTAGATGTTTAGTAAGAATATTTCATTTTACTTATTTATTCGGACACTGAATTCTGTGCTGATGCTTTTATTTATTCTGTTATATACGTGATCAACACATGATGACTGTTGACTGAACCGTTTGAAACTTCATTTTTCTTTGCTATTTAACTACCTAAAAACATCCGTGTTTATGACGCAACGCCCACGTGTTTTTGCTGCATCAGAAAGAGGTGTGAGATTGCGCGAATAAAACTAGTTTAAGCCCCTGGTAGATTATGTACAACTGTCTATACAAATATGAAAACTTCTACATGCAAATCCCATTGGTTGGTTTTCTTGCCTTGTGGTCGCCTATATAGCTGTCCTATGTGTTTTCTATTTTATTTCGTGGTTTAAAATAGAAAATAGGTAAAATTAGATGTATTAAATGTTTGAATGTTTTTTGCATTGGTTTTGGGGGTTTCTTGTGTACAGTTCCTCTGTGTGTGGTGTCTGTTACCAAAGATGTACTGTTCCGTTTTGTCGTATGCATGTTTCCCATCTTCTTTCGGTGTCTTGGGTTGGCTGTGTTTGTAATTGTGGCCTTTCCTGGGTAATTTTATTAAATTTTTCTATGTACGTTTTCCACATCTCATATACGTAAGCTTGGGTCTGCATGCATATTTAATAAATACACTGTAACAAAATAACAAGAAACAAATTAAGATATTCAACATGTAAACAAGTTTTATTCTCTGGAAAGACGTACGAACTTGCAATATAACGCTGTTCACAATGGTTTTAACCACCTACTGAAGGAAACAGTGATCCCACAACTCTGCTAATATCAACTATATGCATATTACTGAATAGCTTCGTTTGATATCTAAGTAATTTACGTTCAACTTGTAATTACTCTTCAAACCATGTCGTTTGGTTATTGTTTGAACATAAATTTGAATGCACTTCATTTTCCCGCCTGTCAGTATGCGCAAATATTCGTTAGTACACTGTCTTTTTCAATTTTGATACTTCCATCATTACATTAGTGCCAATCCAACTTAACATATTTACAGATGTCAAAATACTTCATTTACACACTAAATACCAATTACATGTATAAAACTTCATTTTGTTAAAGTACTGAATTAGCTTTTAAGACAAGGGAACATGCAGAGTTCAAAAGCACTATTTTCAAAAACATATTTGAACGACGAAATGATTTAAAGTTGAAATATTCTTTCATTTTATCTATGATTTTCGTTTCATGGGTAACATATATAATTTGTATTATTTGCTATAAAAAGCTTTTCGAAACTTGTTTTACAAATTATAGTAACTATACTCTAATGCAGTAAAACAAATATGATAATGTTTTTGTATTTTACATTTATATATATATCTTCTGAATCGTCTTCATTCATTATTCTTTTTACAAAATTGCATTTAAAAGTAACGTATGTAACAATCGAGCTGTAACAGACAAACGCCAGTGATAATGTGAATTCGTAAGTTGTTGGAAGTCTTCGCAATTCCAGAGGTGGTTGGGCTGGTTTTCTTGTTAAAACTGCACAGCACCGGGAAAATTCAAATTGAAACTAGAATGGTTTTTCTACGAAAAAAACCCAGATGTTTCCCCCCCTTTCTGGTGTCAAAAGGATCAGTCATTAAATACAATTTCAAACGAAAACTTTAAATACAATTTCTAATGCAAATACTGGTCATTTTTCATGCAGACAATGAGCTCGTATCCAGTAAAGATATTTTGTGATAGACTAATAGACAGACGCCAAGGGAAAAACAATATGTTTCCCTACCCTGTAGCAGGGATTCATAATAAGTAAAAAGTATAAATGCAAGAGTTATAGTTGTTATGCTCTGCATGTCATGTAATGTTGACTGATATTCATATTTAGTTTTTGTCAAAAATATAAATGCAAGAGTTACAGTGCTCTGCACGTCGTCTATTTATATGTTGGCTGATATTTGTATGAAGTTTCATGAATATAGCTTAAACGGTTTTCAAGTTATAGAGCTTAGACGATTGAGACACGATTTTGTGAATGACAAAGTTCCAAGGGAAATAACTCAAATAGTATAAATGCTGTGCTCTGCAGGTTGTCTAGTGTTGACTGACATTTGTATGAAAGTTTCGTGAATATAGCTTGTCCGGTTTTCAAGTAATAAAGCGATTGAAACACGATTTTGTGACTGACAAAGGTCCAAGGGAAATAACTCAAGAAGTATAAATGCAAGAGTTATGGTTCTTGCACTATGCGATTTTTCTAATGTTGATTGATATTTGTATGAAGTTTCGTGAATATAACTTGAACGGTTTTCAAGTTATAGAGCAGACACGACTGAGACACAATTTTGTGATTGACAAAGTTCTAAGGGAAATAACTCAAATAGTATAAGTGCTAAAGTTATAGTTCTTGCATTCTGTACGTCGTCTGATGTTGATTGATATTTGTATGAACTTTCATGAATATAGCTTGAATGGTTTTAAAGTTATAGACGGACTCGACTGAGACGCAATTTTATGATGGACAAAGTTCCAAGGGAAATAACTCAAAAAGTATAAATGCCAGAGTTATCATTTGTGCACTCTGCACATCGCCTCATGTTGATTGATATTTGTATGAAGTTTCGTGAATAAAGCTTGAGCAGTTTTCAAGTTATAGAGCGGACACAATTGAAACACAATTTTGTGATGGTTTAAGTTCCAAAGGAAATAACTCAAAAAGTATAAATGCCAGAGTTACAATTCTTGCACTCTGCACGTCGTCTTATGTTGATTGATATTTATATGAAGTTTCATGAATATAGCTTGAGCGGTTTTCAAGTTATAGAACGGACACGATTTGTGACAGACAGACGGACGGACAGACGCCCGGGGAAAAACAATATGTCTCCCGACCCTTAAGGGGGGAGACATAATGAACGTCTGAGGAAAACGGGATCCATGGTGGTGATTAGACTCCAAAGAGAAACGTTTTACGAAGTACAGAGTACAGTGTCATTATCATTGGATATTTTGCGAGTCAGCTGCACTATAATTCTATGAGCAGTTTGATGAGAATCTGAAAGGCAGCGATTTAAAATGAAATTTAGTACCTTCAAACACCAACAATTGATAGGATGAATTATCCTTGTGTAAATATATGTGTACACCGGTTTTCTTAGTATTTCAAGCATGCATTTTGTAAATATTATCAGAAACTGATACTTTGCACACAAATAAGTCATTTCATGAGTTAATCAGAAAAGTTTAGTGCACCTGTAAATGAATAGAGTTATAGTGTTTTCATATTGGACAAATTAAGGTTTAAAAGGGGTAGGGGTAATTAAAACGACGGGATCCTATTTCAGTGACCACATCATACCCTATCATAAAGCCCAAATGTTGTGCTTATCAAATTTGGTAAAAATTTCCTTTCGAATCGCCAGGGCATTAAAGTTGCATTTTTTCGGCTTCAGCGTCCTGACTATTAAGGAAAGGATTAATTTTTGTCCTCTTAAGAATCCTATTCTTTCTTTTAAGTGCAGCCCTCATTCCTGAAGGGCTCTGTCTACTATGGACGCAAACAGTCATTCCCTTTATGTCTAGTTCCATAAAAGGAACCTGGGTAAAGGCTAGCGGGAAATAATGAAATCTCAAAATAAGAGTCGTTATAAAAGTTGCAAGCTGCAAAATAGGAGTAGTTGGGTAATTCAATCCAGTATTCAATATAACTAAATAAGAAAATGCCCTCTTAACTCTCTGTGGCTTTTGTTGTTTCTTTTTCGGTGGCATCATGACAATGGTGTGACGCCAGGGAGCAACGAATTTCCCAGGGGCTACACCGATGAGTACAATTCACAGCACGATACTAGCTTTGCATCTATTGCAGTCTTTTAGGAAATTCAGAGCATGTAAGCATACGATAATGATTTTTATTTGAAATTCAGATTAATGGGTACACTTTCGGAAGCAGAAAGTCTGCGAGTTTCATTTTTGTCTACCAACCACAAAAGGAAAATATTTACTGAGTATACCCTTTTCGAACAGCTACGTTTTCTGGTGAAGTAAATGGGAAATCACAAAAGTTTTTCTCTTTCATAAATGGCAGAAAAGTGTGGATGTGTATACATACACCATACGAGTATTTGTTAATAAAATAAAAATAATGACATTTCCGTCAGACGCTTAACAGTTGCAGAAAGTTCAAACACGTTTTTGTTCGTAATTTAATTTGGCTATACACATGTGAGCCACTGGTCCAAAAATGGTTGTGTTTTTCTCTCTAGAAATATTTTAAATTGCGTGGAGTTTAAGATCTTTGGGTTTAAATCAGTTATAGCTAGATAATTCCAGATAATTTTATCACGACAACGTGCTTTGATTAGTAGTTAGTATCATTTTACAATTAATTCAAAAAGTCGTCCGAATATAGTAGAAGCGTGTTTTCCTTAAGACGATAAATCCTTGGCTTACATAGAGATTAGTCATTAGAATTACATGTTAAACACAGGCTCCATATAAAATTACCTTTTTCTGGTAAAATTTTATATTTTGGCAGCCATCTTGGTTGTCATCTTGTATCAACACAAGTACATGAAGGTGAAATAGCAAGACCTGTAGTATTTTAAGATCCATGCCTTGTATGAAAATTAATCATTAGTATACTATGCAAAATATATTTAGCAAATTTTTATATATTGCAATTTTTCTCATTACTGAAGCGCAACATTGAGCGAAATTAAATTGAATTGAAAGGAACCGTATTTGGGGCTTAAGATACCATGGGATTACAGAAACCATCTTTAAAAACGATATTGGGGAAAAGCAATAAGCGCGGAAGGGGTCATTAGCCGAAATTCGCACCCATTGAAAAGCAACATAAAAATGGTAAGCATGTGATTTTTTGTACGGTATTTCTCAACATTTTCATGCTCAGTTTTCTTGTCAAAGCTATTGATTGTGTAAAAGATATGGTTAAGCTTAACAACTGACGAATCTTAGCATGCGCCATTGACGTTAAAACGTGTTAATTCGGTCCAATGTGTAATGATTCACGGGTGCTTCAGTTCAATGCAGAATCAAAACCCGAGAAAAACAATAGGCTAAAATAAAAGGTCACACCATGATTAATTTAACTGTGAAGTTTCTTCATTGAAGTTTAACGTAACTGTGAGAAAATGATGACGTTAGTCTGAGACAAATGACTTATGCTCAGTAACCGGGAAGAATTTTCTTTCTGAATTGTTTACATAATCATATTGGTAGCTACCAAACATTCATACACTCAAAAGGGATTCAAGAAATACCAATTAGAAACAAGTTTTTAAGACGATAACGTAAAAACAAGGGAAAACGTCAAATTTTCGAGCTTTGTAATCCTCATACTCGTAGCATATTCAAATGTTTTTGAGCGGTTTCCTTTATTTTAACAGCAAACCAGCTGCCTCATTATGGTTGTATCTTTCGTACATGATCATAAATGTCGTTCAGAAACAATGGTCATAAAAACTGACGTCACGATAGTTCAAACGCTACAATTGAGCAATCTTGATTCTTTTACCTGCCAGGCCATCTCGAATGATCGGCCTTTATATCTTTATGCAGTAAAGTCACAATAAAATCCTAATATGGTGGAACTGACGCATACAAAAAAAATGCTATATTTATTGTGCATAGTATATTATGTGTCAAATGCAAGCTCTGTGTAAAATAAAGAAAAGAAACGCCATTTGTACATATATATTTGGCTGCCATCTTGGATGCCATCCATTATATCATAGACACACCTGTGATAAAGACAAATAGACATGTAGTAACTCAAAAGCTATGCCAAACATAAAAAAGCAAAGAAAATCCCCACTGAGTGGTATAAGTTGGTCAAATATAGATTTTGCCATAAGTCCGCTTTCATCTTGGATGCCATCTTGAATATATCAAATTGCTCAACGATGACAGAGTGACATCACTTGGATTCTTCAAAGGCAATGTCTGATATATGAGAATCAGCAAAGAAAAAAACTTTAGACGCTAATTTCAGGTCCTCTCAGAAATCTGCCTTTTTCTGCCGGACTAAAACTGAGCATGTGCAACATAATGATAAACCGCAGAACTAGCTTTAAATAGACTATCTGTGTGATGGTAATGAGGATAAAATCATTCGTAGCCTACATGTACAATCGCAGTAGGCCATTGCATTACTTTAATATAAATAAGTATGATGCCCTTGCACTTGAAGTTTCACAGCACCATCGCCCAACCCGACCTTCACCTCTGTGCATCCGCCCTTCTCATCTTTGTTCTTATGAACAACTTATTAATTGCAGGAAACTGCTAACAATGTGATCAACCTAAACGAGTATATAGCTGGGCCACGTAGCGCAGTCGGTAGGACGCCTGACTTGTAAGCCAGATGTCATGGGTAAGCCAGAGGTCCTGGGTTCGATATCCGGTCCGGCCACTTACTTTCATCGCCCCCTGATTCAAGAAAGGCAATTGTCAGTTACTGGTAAATGATGTGCACTTAGTACTGATTAACCGCTTAGGAGGTCCCGGCCTGCCCAGGAATAGTGTGGTTAGGTTATCTGACCGCCCCGACATGACCACAGCTGTTTACCGTGGACGCTAAACAATAACACAACATAAACGAGCATATCTTCAAGGGATACTTATCAGGAAAAAGTTTGGACATTCTACTTCCAACGTAACTGTTTTTTTTTAAGTACAGTTGACTTTCGTTTAATCAAACACCGATACCTCAAATTAATTTTAAAGAGTTGCTTCAAGAGCAGATTAACACTTTCAAAACAAGGACCATGGGCCATACTTCGAAGTTTCAAATACCTTCTTATATCAAAGAATATAGATTTTGGACACAAATCCTATTTCTCTTATATTTCAACCCCTGTAATTTCAAACTGCTGGTGTATCAAAGTAAATGCTGGAACAAGAAAATTTACTTTGAAATGTCAGTAGTTTGTGATGAACTTCGACCCTGACTGATATGGAGAGTTGACTGTTCATCTCAAAAGTGTGACTATCCAATGAATGACTTACTGGTGAAAATACGTATGGGAGCAATCAAACAAAAATTACACCCTTACTAATATTTGTCTTACACTTAATTGTAGTTCTTCAGAATCTGGTGTCAGATGTCTGTTTAGGGAATCAATTTCGTTCTGATCATTCCAACATGTAACACTAATAGAAAATTGGCAATCCAGGGTCCGAGGTTATAAAACTTGAGAATAATCTCAAACTCAAAATATGCATGTGCTCGGAAGCAGCCAATCAGTGTGCTTTATTTTGAGTTTGAGAATCTACGCAAGTTTTATAAGCTCGGAGCCAGTAAATCTTTCAGTGAGACTGTTTCGTTACAACACGTGACAGTCTGTAGCAGGCATTTATATATTTTACACGTAAATAAAGGAGTTACTAAGCAATAAAAAAATCTCGGGGTGATACACGCTATGGTTTGCGCGCTATGGAAACAGTGTCCTAAACAGGCCGTGGGCTACGTTCTAAGACGGTGACACTTTTTGATTATTTTCAAATGTGCAGCGACATGAGAAAACCAACAAAGTAGCATGTGCGCCCAGCAAAGTTTTAACCATCCTTTACGGAATCACAATTTCCTGACTTGTGGCTCAAATTGTCGAATCAGAAGGAGTCAGATTTCAGTTTTTGTGACATGCAACTTTGCGTAAGACATGGTCCTTTGTGTGGAACACATAATCTGGGAAATCATTATTCACAATCAACTGAAAATGACACTCTGCAAAAAATAAAAATATTACCTCATGCTTTTTCCAACATCCGTCGTAGCATGGGCAGTCTTAAGAAACAAAAACGAATAAGTCTGAGATGTTCATAACTTCCGCAGTTGCTATGGCAACACAAGAAAATTCATGTATAGTTACTTTGTCTACATAGTATACAATGCATAGTTGAAGAATAACCAAAGCTGACTGTTTGCTATGGTTTTGTTGGCAGAAATGTTGAGTATGACATTTTTTGTATTTCACGATCATATTAGATGACTATGACGGTATCGTATTTACATAAAAAACTCCAAACTGAGACAGGTTCTGTCTGAGATAACTGGAAGTCATTTTTACACTAGCCTACATTTAATCCCAACTACGTGTCTTGAATAATAATTACGGATCATTTTGCAATTATGTCTGAAATATATCCGTTTAAAGCAATGCATAATGTCCCCAGAGGTAAATCTGGAGAGCAGTCGAAGAGAACTGAGATTTATAATATGATAAAGCCTCGATTTTTTGTATATTTGTAGGCGCAGTTTGCGCTACTATAAAGCGTTGCTTTAAATCGATTTTAATGTTTTTGTCTCTTTTATAACAAGAGCATTTGATCGAAGTCGTGGCAGCTAGATAGGAGTATGGCTACGCAGGCATTATTCGAACATCATTTTGCGAGGGAGGTATTTTAATTTTAACAGAAATATAATTTATTACATGTAACTGTAGAGGACTCACATCTCCAGATGAGACCATGTTATAGGAAACAAGAAATATCTTTAAAAAAAAGATAATCGGCTTAGATTAAAATAGAAGTGTGTATTGTAATATGCATGAGTCAGGTACATGTAAGCTATCGAATATGCTGATCAGATTGTACGGATGCGCATGGTGATATGCATATTTGTTGTTGGTGTTGGAGTTTCGATTTCGGACATGCTGTTGAATTTTGGTTGGGGTTTGTCTGTGTTGCACATAAAAAAATGGGGATTGGTTGGTTGAGCGCACCACATATAACCTTAGAAGTGTCGCAGTTCGAACAGAACATCAACAACTTAGCCAGCAACAATTACTTGATTTCGTCTTCGATTTCTGAGTCAAATGATTTTGTTGGTTTTATATTTTACATGAGCGACATAACAGGCGAAATCTTCTTTGGCAAAAAGCGATTTGGACCGAAATATCTAGATTCATCACGACACGGTTTATAGCACGTGGTTTATAGGCCAACAGTCAAATGAAACTGAAAGTAGAAAGAGAAAGTCAGCTACTTACATCAATTTCCTGGTTGTATTTATATTGGCCAATGAAAGACTTAAAATGTAGGTAAATAGTAAGGTTATACGGCTAAAGCCGAAAAATGCTCTCAAAGGGAGGGCATTGTCTTTTGCTTAAGTTTGGTCCCTATGTCTTCTCATATCGTAGTAATATCAATTAAAGAGAAGACCGTGCAATTTCGATCTTCACGCCGTTGTAACTGCACTACATGTACGAGGGTCATCCAAAATGCTCTGTCACTGGCTTATACCTCGAAAACGAAATGTGGTATTCACCTAAAATAAAAACCATTCAAAAACCCTGTTTTTTATTATATAGCTGTAAAAAACTGGTCTGATCTTTGTATCAATGGAAAACAGTCACAATCTGCTTTAAAAGAAGGGTACCCTCACCATCCTGGCAAATTAGAAGATGCAACTCCGTCAATGTCCAATGAAGGGATGTCTGTTATCGCTGCTTGGTTCCTACGATATCTCAGTTGCTAATAAACACAGCGAAAAAATCTCCAAGTCATTCTGTCTATTTTAATAAGTTAACAGCATTTCGTAATCTCAACATTATGCGAACAACGCCATAGGAAAATGGACTAGGTCATGTTCTTAGTACAAAAGATTCATAAATGTCTATTCTATTCTATCCCATAACCTTACTAGGTCGTTGGGGCACCACAGCTGACTTCAAAACAATCCCTTTCCACCTTGTCCTGTCTTCAGCTGCCCTAGTTGAGCTGGCAAAATCCATTCCAGTCCACTCCTTGATATTGTCTTCCCACCTCTTCTTCTGTCTACCTCTTCTTCTTTTTCCTTTCACTGTGCCCTGAAGAATTGTCTTTGCTAAACCGGAAGACCTTGAGACGTGGCCAAACCACCTTAGTTTCCGTTTCTTGACCAGCGTCAGGAGTTCATCATATTCTCCAATGGCTGCTTGGATCTACCTGCGAACCTCCTCATTGGTTATATGGTCCTTGTACGAGATGTTCAGTAACCTTCGGTAGCATCTCATCTCAAAGGCCTGCGTTCTTTTCTCTAACTCTGCTGTCAAGGTCCATGATTGACAGGCATACAGAAATATGGAAATGACAAGGGAGCGCATAAGTGTCACCTTTGATCCAAGAGATATGTTGTTATCTCTCCAAATTGGTTTCAGCTTGGCAAGAGCTGAAGTGGCTTGTGCTATCCTTGAGAGAACCTCCTGTTTTGAGCCATCATCTGAGGCAACTGCTCCAAGGTATTTGAAGCTGCTTACAGTACCCAGCTTCTGCCCCTTTACCTTGATCTCCCTCTGGATGCCATGTGCGCTGTTTGTCATCAGTTTGGTCTTCTCAGCACTGATCTCCATCTTATACCTTATAATTCAGAATATTGCTCAGAATTATATTGATCATAAATGTATAATATTTTAAATTCTGAAGCAAATATTTATTGCAGTAGATCATGACAATGTAATCTCAATCAAAATTTCAAAAAAGTTCCCTAACATGAAGGCACAGTGGGTCCTTGAAAATCACGTCACCATATTCCTGTGACACCATAGATATCAATCCTTTGCATCGCATATAATTGACAGAAGTCGCTGATTTTTATGTACATGTAGCTCCACAAAGTGCAACAGACAGCAACCCGGAAAATTTCAGAATCCTGCGATGTGTTATTGACGAGATATGCAGCATGAATCACAGGCCAGCAGAAGAATAAAAATCCTGAAAATAGACCAGTGTCAAATACAATGTCTGTATTTGAGCGTATAACTCAACCAGATGGCATGTTGTCACTATGTTTCTGATATCAGTATAATGATAAAAGATTGTTCTTTTGATTGTTGCAAACTGTGCTAAGCTATCACGTCTGTGAGCAAAGTTGTGAGTCCAGTGACAGAAATTTTGGACGATCCTCGTATATTAATTCTCTGTAGTCATTGACTATCATTGTGTTGCATTGTTATTCATAAAATCAGCTGATTCTTACAGCCGCGCGGTATTGTAAGATGTATGCTACCAACCTAGACAAGGGCGAGCCTTCTGGGAGGTGTTATGTTATGAATTATTAAACAAAAATGCCAGATTACTGCGCATGCGTTAATATATTAGTCGGGCCTATCTGGGTTCAGAGTTTGCGCATACTTTATGTTTGTTTGTTTGTTTTCTAACGCTTCGACAAACTCTGTATTTGGGTATTTACCACTGGACCATCAGTGTTTCAGTTCTAAAGAATATCTATATACACTTCTACAGAAATTAACAACGGACCAAGCAAAAAAATGAATGTAGCTAATTGATTTTTTATGATTCTACCGATCCGCTACAGAAGACATATACATTCTCAGATAATGGAATTAGCTCCAGCTGAAGCTTGCGATTCAATAAAAATGACCATTTTGACATTAATTCGAAAGAAAACATGCTCTGATTTAAGAACAAATTGCATTTTATTTCTTACATTTACATAACTGACGCATATTTTCGCGCTACGAAGTTTACTACTGCGTAGGGGGAAAAACCAAAACCAAAAAAAAAAAAAAAAACACACACACAAAAAACCCTGAAAAAATAAAACGGGTTTTGATATTTCAAAGCTTATAGCTTGTTACTTAAGAGATTGGCCGTATTGCTTAAAAGTTCTATAATTACTTAACAATTATTCTGCTACAGAATTTTTTCTTCCAACACGGACAGACTCGATGCCACAGGATGCAGGTTATGGACTCGTCTATTGAGCCTCCTGGAGAACATCGTTATGCAAACGGAACGAAAAAAAAAAAGACAACAACAAACCACAGAATAATGCAAACATGTTTTAGTAAAGACGGATATTAAAAACAGTCGTACATGTATTTTCACATTTTAAATGCCATATTTTTGAACGATGATATTTTAATATCGTATAAATAGCGTTTTGAGAAGTGTCTTCGTGCCATTTCATTAAATCATAGGATTGCACTTTACATGTATATATTACGTCCTTAAGTTGCAAAACTCTATGACGCCATTCTTTAGAGGATGCTCTCAGTTTTCTGCACGAAAAAAAAATGCAAAGGAAACTGGTCATGTAAGAAAAAGAATCACAGACACTTGACAGTTTCATACTAAATTATTATATCTGGCTCGTTTCACACAATTAATATGAATTTGCCGCTAGTTTGAGATCCTTTATCTCTTCGGACTCTTATCATTTATGAGCCGTGACATGACAAAACCAACAAAGTGGCATTTGCGCTCTTCGAGACTCAGACCAGCCTGGGCATACTTTTGGTCTGATTAGATCTATGCTGTCAGCACGGAGATAGATAAGACCCTTTGCTACCCTTTAAGCGCACAGCAAAGACGCTGATCAGCCTGGGCGGATGCCCAGGCTGATCTGAGTCTTCGCTGGGCGCAAATGCCACATTGTTGATTTTGTCGTGCTGCGGCTCAAAAGTTTCTTATCAGCAGCAATAGTCTGTTCTAAAGCACATCGGTCAGTAACAAGACAAACTTCACAGACCAATCAATCAGAGCTCTTCAAGCTGATATACAAGAAAATTAATTTGTTAAATCAGTTCATATTTGTGCTGTGCCAAGGAAAACGGTGAATCGTTGCAACCGCAAGAAGCAAAAAGTTCAGTCTGATATGAGATTTTGTTATTATCTCTGAAGAATCTGAAATTGTTATTACCTATGAAGAATCTTCAAGGTCCCCAGATTCTTTTACTAAATAGTGAATAACAATAAATACTGCATGTAGAAACGCACGCTGTTTAAATTATCGCTTTAAGGTACCTTATGTTTGACTAATAGTTTGTTCTGTTCTTCATGTTCTTAGCCAATTGTTTTAGTTGGCTTAGAGATATCGTCTAAGAGTCTACGAATAGCCCAAGAGCAGTTTCCATTTGTGAAGGATAAAGTAAGTGTTTCTAGTATGGTATACGATCTTTGCAGCTAATTTAATAGGAAAACCATTTGTCTTTCTCAATAGAATACTTTTTATGCCAATTGATTTACAAGGCCACGTCTTTTTTTTATATGAAAACCTGTAATAGTTATTACAGTGATCTGCTATTAAATGTAATAGTGACGGGGTTTTGTATGAACAGCAGTTCTGTGCCAGCCAGTTCGCCAGTTCACTGATTCAGCTCTGGTTTACTTGCGTCAGAATGCTTGAGAAGTTGTTTATGTAAAACAAGTTTTAAACTTTCCAGAGCATATTGATAGAAGAAATCGTGTTTATTGATTTTTAGAAGACATTTCGAGCTGCAAGTCTTAAGTGTTTTTTGTTGCTGTAATTATATGTGTTTTTTTTTGTGTGTTTGTTTTTTCATGTGGTCTCACCTGCTTAAGTGAGTGAGTGAGTAAACTCGGGTTTAACGTCCCACCAACAATAGGTCTTTAGGAGACAGGACCTCGGTTTAAAGTATCATCCGAAAGACCGGAGAAGCGGGGGATCGATCTTGCGACCCCTAGATTGGTAGTCTAGCGTGTTATGCACTACATTGCCGCCGCTTCTACAATGTACCTGCTTTAGTAATCATGAGCAGCAGTCAAACCTTCTTATGTAGTCACATCTATTTAGGGGTCACCTGCCTTAAGCGATCACCTTTTATGAGGACTTTTGGAACAGAAAACAGTGTACAAGGGATTAAGGGATAACCTGTCTTAAGCAGACAACTTTTCTGTTTCCCTTGGATGACCCTTAAGACAGGTTTGACAGTATACAGGATGAAAGAACAGGCTGAACAGAACTGGAATACAGGATGAATTCGGCAAAACAATACGTCACCTTTCTTCCGTGCCCACAGTGGTGGCAACAGGTCTGTAGAGATATTCGAGAAGAGCATTAACATTATTGTCGTAGATTTGTCTTACTTGGAATGGTTAGGCACTCCTAATTTGAGTTGGGCTTTCAGGCCAGTCACTTTATGATTGGATTGATGAACTAACAATTGCGAACTTAAGACCGACAAACTGTCGACTTGTTTGTCATCTGTTCTACCTCAGATTGTATTTAAGAAACGTGAAATGCATTCATATATAGAAATAGACATATGTACGCTTGCCAAATGTATTGCGAAACAAACCCATTTTAAGTTTTCAGTTTCATACTGCAATACTGTAAACTATATCTTTAACAAATTTGTATGTGTGTCATAAGCATAGTCTCGTGTAACATGAATCAAAATATATATAGGGAAAACAGAGAATTAACAAAGGCATCAAATAAATATGCCCACAATCTGTTTGAGTTTGTAACCATGTAATCGTCAATGTTCAGGAAGAAATCGACACAACAATCTACGAAGTTGCCTATTTGATAAAAGCCTCACGATATATGAGCCGCGACACGAGAAAACCAACAACGTGGTTGTGCGCCCAGCGCAGACTCAGATCAGCCTGGGCATTCGCCCACTCTGATGAGAGTCTTTGCAGCGAACTTAAAGGGTAGCTACGTGTCTAAGCTACATCCATGCGGACAGCGAAGACTCCGATCAGACTGGGCGGATGCCCAGGTTAATCTGTCTGCGCTCGGCGCACAACCACTTTGTTGGTTTTGTCATGTCGCGGCTCATATATTTTTGTTGTACAGCTTGGTTTGACAAATTAAATAATCATATGCACTTGTGGATACAATTATTGGAGAGGAAAAATATTAACTTGAACCTAGCCCTTGGCAAGCTAAATCGATTAGCTTTTAGAAGAGGAAAATTGTTTTCTAATGAAATGCTGAAAAAAAGTTTTGTACAGCATGAGGAATTAATGCAAAACTATCGGTGCATAAAAACATGCCGAATTTATAATAACTCTAAAATAGCATGTCTGGCATTAAATGTCTGCAAATTACATGGATGCAGTTACAATACGAGGGGCATTCTAAAAGTCTTGAGACATTTGCTCAAATGCTGCGTTTACACTATGTTCCCGGCGGTCACGGCAATCACGTTTCAGGCCACCGTAGACAAAACGGGATGGACGTGAGACAACGCAGGGGGACGGGATGGGCAAACGTAGCAGACCGTGATTGCCGTGGATGCCGGGCCAGATTTTTAAACTGTCAAAAAATTTGCCACGGCAGTCCCGGTGCGGATGAGAAGCGTAACAGGCCGTAGTAAAACGGGGTGAACGCAATAAAACGTGACAGTACGTTACAGGCCGAAATAAAACTTGGAGGGGGTCCGTAGTGAAACGGGAAACATGTGTTTACCCCGGCACCTGACGGTCCTTACACGTCTTGCTGCGTTCAGTGTCACGTCTTGCTGCGCTCAGTGCGCGTTTTGTTACGGTTGCTTCACGGTTGCTGCGCGTTTTGTCCCGTTTTACTACGTTTCTCACGGCAAGCCAAGGCGTATATTGGCCGTTTTGTCACGTTCAGTCACGACGCGTCTCGGCTTGTGACGGTTAACAGGCCGGCATTCTACGGGTTGCGTTATACTACGGTCTGACACGGCGGGCACGGTCTGGGAGATAGTGTAAAAAAAGCCGAGCCCGGCAGGGGCGCTTT
The DNA here is from genome assembly GCA_963989385.1 of Ctena decussata. Classification (NCBI taxonomy): domain Eukaryota; kingdom Metazoa; phylum Mollusca; class Bivalvia; order Lucinida; family Lucinidae; genus Ctena; species Ctena decussata. Next base: position 73,378,627 of record OZ022512.1, read on the forward strand.
ATTCGAGTATGAATAGTCATTGACACATTACTGCATCTACAATACGAACAGAGAAGAACGAAGGCCAAACTATGCCACCGAAGAAGCCAGGACGTAGGAAGCTTCCCCCTCCACACACACACCTCCCGTCCTGCATCACCACTACCAGCAACGGAGCCTGGGTGTCATCGCCGTTAACCGCTGCCAGATGAAGTCGAGCGTGCAGCTGCGACTGACCCAGTCCCTGGACTTTATGTATGCACCCACTAAACAAACAAACACAAAATCTTCTTCATCTTGGGTATTCATGATGTCTCGTCAAAATATCAAGATACAATGATTCCTGTTGCTTGGGAGGCCTTCTTTTTGCACCGTGAGCACAAACGTGTTCCAAAACTGCTCGGCGTTGCCGTTTCGTCCGTAGAAACCTTGACAGAACGAGAAAAAGGCGTCAGTCCTTGATCAGAACGTGAGGGTCCCCACCAGAACGTGACAGGCCTGCAGGGAACATTTCGCGCAAACGGGGCTGCCGTGGCCGCCGGGAACATAGTGTAAACGTAGCATAACACAAGGGTAGTTGGGATTATAGCACTGAAAATCCAGAATTATAATATTTATTATAATAACCTTTTGTGTATCAAACTATTAAGTATCTAGATTTTCATGTGAAAGCACTATTAAATGCTTCGGGTTAAAATCAAAGCCTGGCCCAGTGGAATGTACGAGTAGATTATATCGTTCCTTTCATTTTAGCCCATTTAATGCGATGGTATCTATAATGTCCTCTTTATACGGGTCTATCGTAACCAGAATTTTATAGTGACTTGGTCTATAAATTCAAAAATATTGTAAAGAGGGCTGATTTTTCTGATCAATTCAGAAAAAAATATCACACATTACAAACGTATTGGATAAACAATGAATGTAATGCAACTGTGAGCATGCTTAGTCAGGGTTAATAACAGAGTGGTTCCTTTAAGACCAGCGGCTTCTCTTAAAGTCATCTGAACTTTAGGCGGACGACGACAGAATGACATGGACTCCGTCTCCCCAATAAGATCCCTTTCCCAAGAGCTTTATAGAGTGGTACCACGTTTTGGTTTACTTTACGTATTCCTTTAAGAACAAATTTGCCTTTTAACGTCATCAGCAATTTTGAAGGCTGTTGGTAGTGTCTAGTTAATGTATGTATTTTCAGTTTGCAATTTAAACATTAAGCTACATATATTTACGCTTAATATATCGTAGACGCGGTAATTTTCGCGGTTAAAGGGCAAAGTCATATACATCAATTTTCGCGTTTTTTTTTTTTTTTTGTCCTTTTGGCGGTTAGCAACATGCACAAAAATCAAAATTGCTTTATTTTCATTTGAGCTAGGTCTTTCATTAACCTGCGGCCGCAGGATAATGCAAGAATAAGCTCAAATGAAAAGTACAAGACTTTACCGTTGCAAACAGAAAAAAATAGAGGATATTTGACTTTTTCAGTGTCAGATCGATTTTTATTTCACCAAATGAACACAAAAAGCAATATTTTCACGAGTAGCGCGGCCACGAGTGAAAATACTACTTTTGGTCTTTCTGAGCGAAAAAATAATCGATCTTACACGGAAACAGTCAAATTTTCTGTTTCTTTTATACTTTAAAAATGCAATAATTTAAGTTATTCTAATGCGATAGCCATCACGACAGAGACACAACCTTTGTTTCTAGCCGTTTTCTCGCCATATTTGATGCTTCCGACGTGTTTACTGGGTATGATATTGGTTGTAAACCAAGTTTGCAACTGAAAAATAGCTTATCATGTCATTTTGATAAACGGATCTCAAGAAATTTGCTAAGAAAGAATATCTACAAGAGAATTAGGCGGCCTGGCGCCGGCGTCGCGTGCGCTAACAATGTTACGTTGGCGCGTTTGGTGACGTCATTAACGTCGTAATGACGTGCAAACATGCATGACGTAATCTATGTCAAGCCGGATAAGGTCTAGTCAATCAATCAACAAATACATGAGACCATTTCACAAAAATCCTCCTTTTGAAAACAGTGAAATCGAAAGTTATAATTCACTGTTTGAAACAGTGAGATTATCAGTTTCGATTTCATCGAGAAATCTCTATAATTCATTGAAAAGTATAAAAGAAAATACATGGATGCTGTGTCTACTGATAATACTTTGTAAGGAACAGGAAATTGTTTCGCGATTCTAATATTCGCGGTTCCTAAATGACCGCGAAATAACGCGAAAAATGGAACACCGCCAAAATAATCGCGTATACGGTACCTTATCGATTGATAGGGTCTTGTCTTTGGAGAAACGTTCAGCTTCCTTCGTCGATGTTTTGCATGTATTCTATGCTTCAAAAATTACGAATATGAATGTTATCAATTCTCCACTGTAATTACAGTCGTCCGCGCTTCCTTCTAAATAGGATGGCAACAACTTGTTTTCGAAATGGTAATAACTGTCATCTTGTCAAGGGTACTATATTAATATATTCCAATATGAAATTAGTTTGTGGCTTGAATTAAATACCTAATGTCATCATGCAATTAACTCTTACCTTGCTATCTGTTTATCTTCTAAGAAAACATCTTGAATAGTGGTTAATCAAACATCTTGTCTTATACACGTCCTTAACTTCGTGTCTATCCAATTAGGAAGTTATTCATCGGTAAGGCAATGTTCGTGTATTAAATTTCTGGGCAAGTCCTGAAACAGTAAAACCAACGAAGCCGTGGTCGTGTTTCATCGAAGACAGACTGGCCATTTTTCCGGATTCCTTATCAAAATGATTTTTTTATCATGTTAAGAAGAAAACACATCGATATAAAAAGATTGGTTATAATAAAGATGTTTTCAGGCCCACCGTGGTTTTACTGGTAGGTTTTTTTCCACTCGGGAATTTCAGTGTGGCTATTTCTCTCTGAGTCCGCATGTTTGCTTTATCTGTTGTTATTTTGATTTCTATGTTTCTGAGATATTACACTTATGAGCTAGGAATATTCCACTGAAACCGAACAACTAAGTGTCTGATGAACCAATGCAGGAACAAGGGCGAGGTTTGGTCGGCTGCAAACCGGTTGCCACCCCTGTTTTGGTTCTTCTTGGTTGTTTTATATGTTGTTTGTTGCTATGTTTGTAATTCTGTTATTGATATATTGTTGTGATGTTAAGACTAGCTCGGCAAACCTACATGAACAATGGCTGTTCCTATGGCTGCCGCTGATGATGTCTCTGGTGGCGACTTATTTTGTGTTGTCGTTTTCCCACATGGTGTCTTGGATGGGATCTAAGATTGAATTGTGTAAGTACCTGAGAATTTTCCTATGTATGTTCGTGTATCATTATATATATTGTAAAAATTTAAATATTAGCATAAATAGGTTTGAGCAAACCGTGCAGACTCGGATCAAACTGCTCCATATGTCCTATTCCTGATGCATTTTTCAGACACATTACTGCGTTGTAAAAACAAAGCAATTTTACGTTAGTCAGTTAATTAAAATCTCAATGAGTTCCTTCAAGAGCAGAGACTATGTTCAAAGGAGGGAACATGGGCCATACTTCGAAGTTTCGGCTGTCTAAGCCTGACGAGTTAGAGGGTTATCATGCGAACCGAACAACCAACTAAATGTTTTGTACCACTTCAGAAACTGAGGGTGAGGTTGGGCCTGTAAAATCGATTTAAGCCCCCTGTAATTCATTACTGACCGTTCCAAGGCGGTAGTTCTGTTGTGGTTCTCTGTTGCCTGTTTTTGGTGTCAGAGTTTCTGTGATGTTTTACCTTATGTATGTTCTTATTATTTTTGGTTCGGTTTGGGTTGCTGAGTGGCCACCTTTTGGGAACAAGCTGCTCACTCGGTTGGCCATATGTTCTCTGTATCTTGATTATTTGTAATCTTAGTTGTTTCCAACTATGGTTTGAGGGCTGGATTTGGATTTTGATTGTTTCAGTTCCTGGTCTTTGCATACTTTTTACTTTCATCAGTGACCCTGACAATGGCTGGCGACGAAAGACAAAGAAAAGCATACTGTATACTGTAGTATCGAAAAGGGTCCGAATGATTAAAAAGCGGTTTTTTAGAATAAGTGTCTAAAACCTATCAAAAATTTTCTCATTTCTCAGGATCTATCCTCTGATCTGAGGCAAATGAAACATAATCTGCACTATGGATGTCGCCCGCGTCGCCCCGTGTTTTGAAATATTTACCGTACAATTTGTACAGTCTCTTAACTTTCTTTCGAACATAATATGGCCGCTGTTGTTTCTGATGCCGGCCAAAGAGTGGCAGCTTGGTCTCTTTAAAAAGTTAGAAGAACATATAATGGAAAATCAGGTGGTTTTTAGCATGCACTTGTCCATTTGATAAAACTGGTAATTTATATTATTCTATTATCCTGTATGCAACCGAAACAGTAGTGTATACGGAGGCCCTAATCAGATGCCGCGGATCCCGACGACAGGTGTCAGGTTTTCAAAGACCCCGTTTGCATATATACTCAACAGCAAAAGAAACGCATATTTTAGTGTCTTGTTTTGCCTCATTAAATGTAATGATAATTTACTTTTAACTTAGTTCTGGGATTTGCCTATATGTGGCCATAAGTTCGGCAGCATTTTCTTGTCACAGTGCAACTCTTCGAAAAAGATATGAAGATTTTTGTCAAAAAGGCAAAAATCACAAAATCCTGGCTCACAATGGCAAAATATAAATTATCAATACGATTTTGCTGCACGTGAGTTCAGCATGATGTAACCAACAGAAAAAACGGTACAAAAATTTTAAAAATTTGATTATTATACAGTTAATTTGCACATGCAAAAATCTGCATTTTTCCAAATATTTTCCAAGTTTTTGAAATTCGTCGGAATCATCAAATTATTAGAAAAATCGGGTAATTTGGGATTCAAAATGAGTAAGGCTATGGGTAAAGGACCTGTTTAAAACAAATTTTGGTTTGAAATGAGCACGTATTTTGCTCCCTTCCGGTTAAAGTTACGAAATCTAAATGCCGATAAAAATGATTTCCTGGAAAAAAATCTTGTCTCCCGATTCGCTAACCGTAGACTGCCCTTTATGATTAAGATGCTATATGATTCACATTTAATTTTGCCATGTGATTTCAAAGATCTAGCGACCAAAAGTTCAATCTGTGGTTGCATTATTTGAAGGACGTACAGAGTTACTTCCCTTTGTTACATACTCCAATTGATTGTGACCACTTACCTTTTTATTTAACCCGAGTTGGAATCCATTTCTAATTCGATTTGCTAAAAAAATCCACAAAATTTTCTTTTCTGATCGCAAAACTTGCCTACTTTACGGGATTTGCACAAAGGGGCATAGCTTTGTTTGTAACGGTTAACAAATGCTGAAAATTCGTGATGATGTTTCTGAGGCATTTTAGCGTCCTAGGTAAAGAGGGCATCAGTTTTAGAGCCAGGAATAACTCAGTACAAGACACCGAGTTACATTAACTGATCAGTATTTGTGAATTTTGATATTGACCCCTTGATTGTTTACGCTTTCGTTACGCATGAATAAACAAATAAAATTTCAACAAGTTTGCGACGAAGTGTACTCCAATTGTTGATAATTTCTTCCCTGTTTTGCTAATTACAGCAGATTTTTATTTTGACTTAAAAACACCAAAAAGAAAAATATGCGTTATTTTTGCTTTTGAGTATAGGTATGCAGTAATGCTTAAATAAAGTTTAAAGGGTTGTAACATTTTTTTAGTTATTGTTGCTGTTGTATTTTTTGGCTTGTTGCTGGAAAAAATTAAAATCAATTTCGGCCAACATTGCAATATCAAACGTAAATATAGGTTATTTAGGGTTGGACAGACGTCTGATTACATTGTTTTTTCTTTTGAACATCTGCAAAAGCGTGAAGAATTTGTTCGTTTAAGCCAGCAAGCCTGCGACTAAAAAGTAAATATCTTACAGAAATTCTATTTGTTCAGTAAGAATTAAAAATGTCAGTTTGCATGATACAATTAGGCCCAATTTCACGTCGCTAATAAGTCGAAAATTAAGGCTGTTGGGTGCTTATTTACACAGATAATCTTCGGAATGAATTTCACGTTCAAACATTATTTTTAATTGTGAATAAAACTATTGATAATTTTGAGCGTCGAAAAATGGAAGATTAAGGACTGACAAACCATTATTCTGTGCGAAACAATGATTACTATGATGATTTTATCAACATAAATGATATTCGTGATGCACAATGAGCTGCGACATACTAAAACTAAAATGTATGTGCACCCAGCGAAGACTCAGATCAGCCTGGGCATTCTCTAGTCTGATCAATCTTCGCTGTCCGAATAGAACTAGCTTAGATCTTTAGATACCCTTCAAGCTCACACCCAAGACTCTGATCAGACTTCCGTTGGCTTTGTCATCTCAAAGCTTATTTATGTTCGAAAGAGCCCAAGAAATCACTTTCAAAGACTTGACCCTTTTGAATATTACGATGGTGAAGAATTTGTAAAACAGTTTTGTTTCACAAAGACAGAAAACTGCGAAGGCTTGAGTGGCTCACAAGACAGCGCGTTGAGACACGACATTGAGACATAAAGACATAAATTGACCGCTGACACGATTGTGACCTAGATCTTGGGAGTATGAACCTAAGTCTTGTGCGTGACACACCTTCTTATTATGCTTTATCTTTTTGTGAAGTTTCATCAAATTTGCTTCAGTACTTTTTAAGTTATCGCTGAGACATTATTTGTAACGGACGAACGGACAGACAGACGGACGTTTGGATTTTAATATGCCACCCGAAGTTCCTTCGGAGGGAAAAAAAACACCTTTCAGCAGCGGAGCGAAACAAGACACCACCCCTCAGGTTTTTTTTTTCGGGTTTAACGGCTCTTTGAAACAGTATTTCAGTCTATATCGAGCCGTCTCCCAGAGAGAGGGAGAAAGAAAAGAGATACGATAGGGGAGAGGAAAAACGTCCAAACAACCCCCACCCGCACCTACTGCAAGCACAGTAGGCTCTTGCCCTACTATAATCCAACTGACTAACAGACACTTCGGCCCCAAACCATCTTGGTCCGTTGACACTTCGGCCCAAAACCATCTCAGCCCCAGCGCTTTGGCCCCAGTCACCTCGGCCCCAGTCATCTCGGTCCCACGGACACTTCGGCCCCTATTCATCTCGGCTCCTGAGACATTTCGGTCCCAATCAGTATATTTGAGTAAAGATATTGCAATATTATCAGAAACGTTTTCATAGACACAGTAGCTGCAGAACTCCAGTAAGAGATGCCTACGTATTAAATAGCGAGCGCAGGCGGCCTTCACTGAGCCTCTTTGACCAATGCGTCCCGAGATAGGCGAGAGAAAAAAGCACGTAAGGATGATGTCTTCATCACGGCATTAGTTACCCTACGCTACCAAAGAAAAGTATTATCTTTGACAACCCTTGTTCTGTGCGATCTCTTGCTGCGCTATTAAAGAGGCATGCCTTCTCAAGTTCCTCTAATTCCTTTTTGCATACCAGATCCTGGGTGAGTCAATATTACATGATTTCTTATATTAAAGAATCATCAGCCTGGCAAAACCATGGTTTTGCTGAATTAGGTAGATTTTGCACACGTGAAATCGATTTAAACCGTGGTTTTATAGGCAGTTTAGCGAAGTCGCCACCGCAGTTTAAATTACCAAGAAATAATTCGTCGACGTGAAGATCTACTTGAAAACAGCTTTTGAGTCAATAGTACTACATGTAGCGACATAACACTACGGTCAACATATTCGGACCATATGTTCGTTTTCGTTCCGAGAACTGTGCCGGAAGCTTCAGAACGCATGACCTAAAATCACCTCAGACTGGATTTATGTGAAACTCAACATGTTTCTATATATAACCTGCTCTGATAACGACGTACGTGCAAGTGGCGAGCAGTACCCATGAGAAACTTGTGACAAGTACATGATAACGATTGGCAACGAAACACTCGGTCAGTCGACATATCTGAGAAACATTTCTGTTTTCTCTCCTTCTTTATAAGCATTTTATAAGACTTCTGTCATAACATACAGATAAATACCCGTTAGACAAAATTTAAAAGCAAACCATTCACCCTGATATTTGAAACTACATTGAATTATATCCGATTATTTACTGTATCATTGTTTTAATGTAATAAATATGTTTTGGTCTAAATATAAACATTGGGACTAAACCCTTTTGCGTTTTTCTAATTTTTACTTCTGCAGAGTACGTACCACTAAGCAAAAAAATACTTAACGGAAAGGTGATTGGCAGACCTCGGCAGTCAGCTTGGCATCCCTCTCCAAGCTATACATACTAATACAGGCCGTGCAATACCGCTGTCACGGATATCGTTCCGACCTCGATGCGACGGTATTACGTCGTATCGATGTCGGTATGACGTCATTACGACGCCATGTGCCTGCTAGAGAACATAACGAAAGAAATAGGAGGATTTTTTTCTAATTGTTAATAAGGTGGAAGCTATACTGATATCACCAACCTCCCTTCTAATATAACTTACAGCAGTGTAGAACACACTGGTGCAGATTTCCAGCTTTATTGAATATAAACGCAACTATATCGCATGAAGTGCGACAGATGCGCATTTCAGTGTCGCTAAACCCAAGAAGTTGGAAAGAAAGGTGATGGGCAGGTCTCGGAAAGCAACGAGCAGCTCTCTCCGAGCCACACTTACTGACGCATTGCATGAGACACAGTAGCTATTAACATCAGGTAAAATGCGCCTACGTATTAACTTTCAACCGCAGGCTTCCCCCACCGGGCCACCTCAACCCCTGTGTCTCGTAAGATGAGACAGACAACGGCAACAGGTGCAGCAAATACTTATGAAAAGCCAAAATAATCCAAAAGAACAGAAGCCAAACTCCGCTAAGATTCATGTCGCTATGACAAGTCCTAGAACTGAAGAAATTAATGGAACAGGCGTCGCTAGTGGGTGCCGAACCCACAACTCCCTGCAAGAAAGGCGAACTCAATCCACTTGACCAGTCGCTCTGCTGCGCTCACTGAACACAGATAAACGCTTGCAAAAGACACGTTTATACACATTTAGGTAGTTCTGGTCCAACTACTTCCCAGCAGGCACATTACATTCTAAATGACGTCACGCTGACGTCATTAAGAATGACGTCACACGGACGTCATTACGACGTGATGTGCCTGCACTGACGTCATTACGACGTGATGTGCCTGTTAGAATAGGCCAACTCCCCCTTGTGTCAAGTGCCTTAGACTATGTGCTTGAATATTAGGTGTGCAGACTGGTCGTGGCCTGCCACACTCAGCCATCATACCATCAAATTAAATTCTTCACAGGCAATTCGGTGGTATAAACGTCTCAACACAAATCATTACAAAAAGCACTACAACCTTGACGTTTGGTGATAAAATATAGGATGATGTGAATATATATTGACTGGAAAGAAGTATGGCTAGCATTTTTTTTAATAAAATACAATAAAATAAAACGGCAAATCGCTTCACAAAATACAGTTTATGTTTTCTGGTTCCCCGTTGAGCAATGCAATATAGACAGAAGCGGGACAATGAATAGGGCCCGCGCTTGTACATTGTATTATTACCATTTTTTTAGTTCGTGAAATCGAAAGGACCTATTGATTTATTCAAACAGTTCTATATGCAAAACTAAAGCATGCTCTATTTGTTTGAACAAATACCTCTCCCCGGCCCCCACTATATGAGGAAAATGGGACGGATATGCACTTTGCAGCAAAAACACATAATGTATATTTACCCTGGGAAAAACTGGCTATATAGTGATATTTCCGAGGATTCTATTGGAAATTCGCCGAAGAAAAAAACCTACTACATCAACTCGATTTATTTTACAAAGTTTGATCATGATTTACACAGTTTGCGCAAACACTTCTGTCCAAATAATTAGGTTCATTATGGTAATCGCGATATATTACATTCTGAGTGTACTGCCGCGTCTACACGGGCAAAGTTTCTGTGACAAGGAAGGTTGGGCATAGAAAAATTTGCTCGTGTAAATGCCGAAATATGACAATATTCCTTTGACAAATATATCTGGAAAAGTTAGATAGAATTTGTCCGTGTAAACGGAGAACTTTGCTAAAGATTATGTAACAAAGAAATTTGCTATAAGCGTGGAAAATGTGACAAAGATTTTGTTTCATTGCTGCAGGTAACTTTTGACGAATAATATGTGGTCGTGTGAACACTGAAGCAAATATTTCATTGCCAAAGTTTATTTGACAAAGATTCTCTGTCACATTTTCTTTAGCAAATAATTTGCTCAGTGTAAACGCAAAATGTTTGGCGTACTTCCTTTGTTAAAGTTTCTGTGACATAGAAACTTTGCTCGTGTGCTTGTGTTTATTTTAAGAAATATTTCTCCTCACCCATGAATTATCCCAGATAAGGGTCCCGCCAGACGAAGTTTGCAGAGACTTTTTAGTGATCACCTTGTTCGCCTGTCTGTCTGTATGTCTGTCCGTCCGTCCATCTGTCCGTCCGTCATAATTTTGTGTCCCTTCCATGACTCTTAAAGCAGAGATGTGAATTTATATTTGCATCTGCCCGAGAACGTGTTTCTTCATGGGCAAGGAAAAATTATTAATACAGAACGAAGATGCAAGTAATTATTATTATTTAACTTATCATTACTATTAATATTTATGCATGCTCGGATCGGCAAATGCACAAGCAAAGTTGGATTAGAATGTGTAATTCATGATATCGATTGTTTGACCTGGCATAATTTAAAGAGTGAACAGCACAAGTTTGCTGGTAATAAAAATATTGATAATGCTAATGAACAAATTAAATGATAAAAAAAAGTTAGAAAAAAATCTGACCCTTTCTTTTTTCTTCTTTTATTTGATATTGTCAGAGAATGAGTCATGATTATGATACATTATTATTGTCATTAATATTTAATTACCACTATTATTATCATCATTATTATAAAACAATTGATGTAAAAACCATTGATGGCACCGTTTGCTTTTTTTTTTTTTGCTTTTTTTTTCTTCTTAATGAGACAAAACAGTCTCAGCATGAAATATAAAATAAACATTAAGAAAAAAAATTAATATCTCAGAAACAATTCGAAAGTACGTTTGAATTTCAATTTTAAATTTATTCACTATAAACAGCAAACAGTGTAATACACATACAAATAGGCTACTGAATATACAGTAGCAATAGACAAATGACTTCTCACTTGGATAGGCCGGTTACGCACAATTTATAGAAAAGATAGGCATCGTTCTGGTATTAAATAATCCCTCTTTTGGTAACAGTTTTGGATGTTGATTAAATAACAATAATTTTAAAAGTCGATATTAATTAGAGTTGAACTTAACAAATATTAGCAGATCCTTGTCTAGTGAGCATAAGCTATTAAGCAAAACCAACAAATCATTTGCCAATAACAGTTATCCATACAGGTATTAGTTGTGCGACTCCACAGCATGAATTGAAGCGATATTTCAAAGGTGCCGAAGAACCGATAGAAGGCATCTTCTGATTGGTCAGTTTATTTTTGGAGAAATACGGGTCGACCCGTATAATACGGGTCGACCCCTATTATACGGGTCGACCCGTATAATACGGGTCGACCCGTATTTTTGAAATACGGGTGGACCCGTATATTTACGGGTCGACCCGTATATTTACGGGTGGACCCGTATTTAAGATACGGGTCGACCCGTAAAATACGGGTCGACTTGTAATTTACGGGTCGACCCGTAAATGCAAGTAGACCCGTAAAATACGGGTCGACCCGTAAATATACGATCTGAAATACGGGTCGACCCGTAAATTTACGGGTCGACCCGCAAATATACGGGTCGACCCCTATCTGAAATACGGGTCGACCCGTATCGGTGCTTTTGACCCTCTTGGTACACCATAGGAAAGAGACTCTTACGTGTACATATATGTATTAACTTGCGAGCCCAGGCGTTCTCCATCAAATTTTGTCAACCCACACGGCCCCAAAAAGACGAAAGGCAGGGGCGTCAGGAAGGAGATTGAAGGTTTTCCCTGTTTTTCCTAAATATTTAAATATACCAAAATATACCACTTTATTAATTTTAACAATTGTAATAAACAGTAGTATAATAATTGCGTTGAATTATATTTTCATTTTACGGATTAACATTTGATTTCCCAGCGGTCAACATGTGATGAAGCCAGTGGGCGGAGCTTAATTTCCATGAAGCGCTAACTTGCAGCGCTTCTCGTAGAGTTTAGCGACGACCTCTGGCATCCTCACATGATGAACAAGGGAAAAACGCAAATCTAAAATCTAGTATTCACTCTTTATTTTAAGAGTTCTTCGGTGCCGTTTTATTGGTAAGTTAGCGTAGAATATGCAAAATATGGATAGAAGAAAGTTAGTAAAGACGTGTTTGACTATTACATTAAACGGGCGTCGCCATGACGTGGCATCAATCGAACGTTAGGTGGAAGACGATCGATTACCTAAGACGTCACTTGACGACAACGTCACATGATCATTTCCCGTTCATCGGTGAATGAGGCTTGTTGCTCTAAAGGGTTCACATGAGGGAAGTCAGTAGTAAGTGTAAATATCTTCTCTTTTATACCCTAAGGCAAATATATCGAATGCATTTTCAAGAGTCTATCTTCGTGACAAGTTCTGTAAGCTTTATTATAATATCATATCTATATCGAATCTGAAACTGAGACAGAGTGTGGGCTGATTTAACTGGAAATCATCTCAGCATTAACCTATATTTGAGCCGCGACACGAGAAAACCAACAAAGTGGTTGTGCGCCCAGTACATACTCAGATCAGCCTGGGCATCTGCCCAGTTTAGTCAAACTCTTCGCTAAAGTCTCAAAGGGTAGCTAAGGGCCTAAGGTACCTCCATGCGGACAGCGAAGACTCTGATCAGACTGGGCGGATGCCCAGGCTGATCTGAGTCTGCGCTGGGCGCACAACCACATTGTTTGTTTGTCGTGTCACGGCTCATTTAGTCTTGACAACGTGTTTTGAATAATGATTTAGGATCGTTTCGCAATTACGTCGGAAACTCTATCTTTTTTAAAGTAATGCATAATATTCCCAGAGGTTAGCTTTCTGAATTATAGAAGAGTTTTTCGAGCGTAATACAATTAAGTTTCGAGTATAAAATAAATAAAGCTTAATTAATACTTTTTGAAACTAGATTTGCGCTAAAAGCGTCCTTTAAACGTTAAAATGGTTTAAATTTTACAACAAAATTCGTTTTAAATTATACTTAGATAACGGTATCATCCGGGTCACTCTGCAGTTTCTGTGAAATCAAATGCGAACACTTGCTGCACAGTAGTTGTTTACTAATTAAGGCCCGAGGTACCTGTATCCCAAAAATATTTGGTAATGTGTGCTTGAAATACATTGTGTTTTCATCAGCCCCTACAATCCAGACTTTCCGTGATGCCAATATCCCTAACATTCCAAAAGTCTCTTCAGATGTAGCCCATATCCCTTTACTATTTCCCGCTGTATCCCGATATCGTTAAATATCCTCCCAGAACCAATAATTAACCGTAACCGTAACATTACACGGTTCTGGATAAAAATAAAGTAGGCAGAACATGTTTTTTGTTGTTGTTGTTTCCTTATTAACTCTTCATTCCGATAGAAAAGTTTCTGCACAAAATATAAAATGCAGTGATTATGCAAAGTAAGCCAAAATGGTTATAGAAATGAGGCATACCATGTGATGATTTCAAACAATGTGGCACTGGTGACAAGCAAATGCTCTGATCAGACTAACCTGGCCCCGAGGTTATAAAACTTGAGTATGATCTCAAACTCAAAATAAAGCACACTGATTGGCTGCTTCCGAGCATAAAACTTGAGTACATTCTCAAACTCAAAATAAAGCACACTGACTGGCTGCTTCCGAGCACATGCTCGGAAGCAGCCAATCAGTGTGCTTTATTTTGAGTTTGAGATTATACTCAAATTTTATAACCTCAAACCTTGGACCCTTCAGCTAGCGGTTAGGTTCTTACACGCGACACGTATTTTCATGATGATTATTTTTTCCCAAGTAATTTTAGTTTTAGATCTCATAATGTAGGACAAAGTTATGGGCCAGACACAATTCTGGTCACACAAACAAACACACAGAAACACATGCACACACGAACAGTGTAAACACAATATGCCATTCTGCCATTTCATGGGCATAATAATAATAATAATAATAATAGTAATAATAATAAAGAGACTAAACAAGTACACCAAAAAGACCACGTCCCAGCCACAGAGTACATATGTGCTGCGTCCTTACATGTATGAATTAAAGATCTCTTAATCCGATACGGAAGACGGCACATGTCGTCTATAATGGAAAAGCTACAGTCCAGGCTCGCAATTCAATTAATATTACCATAGAGACATTCACTTGAAAGAAAACATGCTTTGATTTGGGGGCAAATTGCATTATTACTCTCATTTACATATGTGTCGCCTATTTTGTGAGTACTCCAAATCCACTAAAAGACATATTTAATGCTCCTTTTACTAAACTAGAAATTAACACGAATACAGTAAGTCAGGGTTATTTGGTTAAATAAGATTGAGAAAACAGTATCAAAGCATAACTGCTGTCTTAGAAAATGCTTCGGAGTGCCAGACCAAGTGGATTGAGAGTTAGTCTTTCATACAAGGGTCGTGGGTTCGAATCCAAACAAGCGGCACGTCCGACTAATTTCTTTAATCCAGCAGAGCACATGTTTTTTATTAAGGTGAATGTATCGATGAAGTTTCTGGATTTTACCCAGTCTGATAAGAGTCTTCCCTAGGCACTTAAAGGTAGGTTCCTGTACTTGGGAATGCATCAAAATTCTGATGATCTTTTCATACAAGTTGTAAGAATGCACTTATAAAAAGAGAATGAATAAGTTTCACTAAAAAAAGTAAATCGAAAAAGTTATTAAAAAGTTGTTTTGCAAGTGATTTCCTAACTCTACTTCGCACACCAGTTAGCGCTATTTATAGTTGGCGCCAAAAATAGATAACGCAGCTGACGTCATGCTGCATTGTATTTTGGGATAGTTTTAACCCATCCGCCATGCCAGGACCTCTAGGAGAGCTCACGGCAAGAGAAAATTGACCTTTGGAGAATGGCATCAGAAATCGCGCACTTATAGACATAATACACATAGTTATTTTTAGAACTGGAATTCCAACAAAAGAAAATAAACCAAAAAGGAAAATGACTATTTTCTTCAACATCTGACGATTTTCTCAGTAGCAACAAATTCAGAAAAATAAGAGAAGTCAATACTACTCAGAAAAAGACGAACTTTTTTGTGAACATAATTGTTATCGCTAGTCCAGGCACCTACCTTTAAAGGGTAGCTAAGGGTCTAAGCTATATTCATGCGGACAGCGAAGACTCTGATCAGACTGGGCGGATACCCGGGCTGATCTGAGTCTGCGCTGGGCGCACAACCACTTTGTTGGTTTTCTCGCGTCGTGGCTCACATACAAAAAAGTAACAGGTCTTATACGTGATTTGTTGTTTCCGATGATGTTTCATTGATGGGTTAGGACACCTTCATGCGGACCAAACAGCTAACTAAATGTTTCCAACCACTGCAGAAGCAGACGGCCAGGTTTGGATCCAGTAATTATAGGTTATTGAATTTGTATTGGGAAATATTCGGTACGAGTTCATATGGCGAAGGACGCACGAGCTTGCGAATTATTGTCAATGACCTTTTTATTATATACCTTTGATATTAATTTGTTAGTTTCATCAGTGCTCTCTACGTACGAAATCAAACAAAAATATCAGTATATCAACCACAACTTGTTTTAAATTTAAAATTACATTATGCGATTTGGTGTTTTCATACACGGTAAAAGCCACGCCTGATGGCGCGAAAGTAGAAATGACGTTACGTTATCGGACGTGACGTTAGTAAACAAACGTTGACATTTACAAGAACTGGGCGCCATTTTCGAGTCATACTCTCAGCAGCTCTGACGAAAATCTCTGTTATTATCGCAGAATATTAATTAAAAGAGTGATAGATCAAAGGTAAATTATATTTAATTGTCTTTTATGTAATTTATACACCGAAACCGACACTAGTGTCATTATTCTACTCGTTTTTTGAATTCCAGTCGACGACAAAATGGCTGCCAAACTTTTCTTCTTTCAAAACAAAAGTTGTTCTAGGGAACGTGACTCCTTAACTCCGTGCAATATGCACTTGACTCCGTGCAATATTTATAGGTTATTGAATTTATATTGTGAAATATTCGGCACGAGTTCATATGGCGAAGGACGCACGAGCTTGCGAGTGCGTCTCCGCCATATGAACGAGTGCCGAATATTTCACAATATAAATTCAATAACCTTTTTATTATATACCTTTGATATTAATCTGCTAGTTTCATCAGTGCTCTCTGTGTATGAAATCAAAATATTATATCGGTATAGCCACCACAAGTTGTTTTAAATTTGAAATTACATTATGCCATTTCGTGTCTTCATACACGCTAAAAGCCACGCCTGATGGCGCGAAAGTAGATATGACGTTACGTTATCAGACGTGACGTCAGTAAACAAACCTTGACGTTTACAAGAACTGGGCGCCATTTTCGAGTCTTACTTCTCAGCAGCTCTGACGAAAATCTCCATTATTATCGCAGAATATTAATTAAAAGAGAGATGGATCAAAAGTAAATTATATTTAATTGTCTTTTGTTTAATTCATACACCCAAACCGACACTAGTGTCATTATTCTACTCGTTTTTGAATTGCAGTCGACGACAAAATGGCCGCCAAACTTTTCGTCTTTTAAAACAAAAGTAGTTCTTGGGTACGTGCCTCCTTAACTCCGTGCAATATGCACTTGACTCCGTGCAATATGCAGAAAATATTGCACGGTTACTCTAATGTAAAGTGAATGGGGAACTTTTTAGGTATATAATAAGCAGAAAATATTGCACGGTTACTTTAATGTAAAGTGAATGGGGAATATTTTAGGTATATAATAATTCATGTTTAAGACCCCCAGTAATGTATTACTGATCATTCCAATGCGGTACTTCTGTTGTGGTTCTTCACTGATGTTCTTGTGAATATTTGTCTGGTCCGCTAGCTATCTGGCCAACTGTATAGCAGCCCACTTTGCTTCCCGTCGTGCTTTGAAGTAAAAAATAAGTATAGATAGATATTATATGTTTATTGTATTAGATGTATTTGTTCTTATTGTCCACATTGTTGCATTCATTGGTCTGTTCAGTGAATTGAAATTGTTGTGGTTTGGTTGAATCATTGCGGAGAATAGGGGCAATGTTTGGATCCAGTAAAACATGATTAAGCCCCCGAGCAATTTATTACTGATCGTTCCATGGCGGTACTTCTGCTGTGGTTCTTCACTGTGTTTGTTTCTTGTGAATATTTGTCTCGCCGCTAGCAATCTTGCCACCTGTATAGCAGCCCACTTTGTTTCCCGTCGTGCTTTGTAGTAAAAAATAAGTATAAATAGATATTAAATGTTAATTGTATTACTTTTTCTTTTTGTCCACATTGTTGCGTTCATTGGTCTGTTCAGTGAACTGCAATTGTTGTGGTTTGGTTGAACCATTGCAGAGGCTCAGGGCGAGGTTTTGATCCAGTTAAACATGTTTAAGCCCCTCCCCACACACACCAGTAACCTTTTGCTGACCGTTCCAAGGCGGTACTTCTGATGTGGTTCCTTGATGTTACATTGTACTATTTCCGCTTGTCTATGTTCTTTGGCGGTTTGGTCACTTGTGTTGCTACCCAATCTGCCTTTTGTTTTGTCTTGTTTTGTAAGTTAAAACTAAAATAGATAAAAATAGATATTGATGTTGTTTTTTATTAGGGTAGCTGAATGACCACCTGTTCGGAAAGAGCTGCTCATTGGGTGAAGCGTGCGTGTCTTTCGTGAACTTGTGTCAAATTTTCCGCGTGTGTGTGTGCTTCTTTCCCTAGTGGTTTTGAGAACGGGATATGGGATTTGATTGTATCAATTTCTGGTCAATGCCTATCGTTTTACTTTAAGCATACATAACATTTATTTTATATGTAACTACCATTGTTCCCCGCTCGGGGCAATTTAAACAGCAGACCAATAAATCAGTTTTATCAAAACGGAGATACAGGCCAATTTGTTTCACAAATTGTTTGATATTTTTAATGTCAGTTCTTTGTGCTAGCTAACAGATAGGTGTACGAATAGTTTCTTCATAATATCATAGAAATGGATGTGCACTGATCTGATCTTTCTGTTAGCTGCCAAATAAGTCTACGAATATTTCTACATACTGTCATATTAATGGATGTTTACTGATAACTGATATTTCAGAACTGCGTTTGATTGTAAAGCACCAAGCGCTTTTTTGTTGTTACATTTAAATATTCCAAGTGTATATGAGCCGCGACGTGACAAAACCAATGAATGTGGTCGTGCGTCCAGCGCAGACTCAGATCAGCCTGGGCATCCGCCCAGTCTGATCAGAGTCTTCGCTGTCCGCATGAAGGTAGCTTAGTCCCTTAGCTACCCTTTAAGCGCTAAGCGAAGAGTCTGGTCTGACTTGGCGTATGTCCAGGTTGATCTGAGTCTGCGCTGGGCGCACAACCACATTGTTGGTTTTGTCGCGTCGCGGCTCATATCAGCTTAAGCAATAATAATTGTATATAATCTGAAGTGCTATGGCAACATATGCGAATGAATTATTTTCAAAGGGGCATTAATACTTTTTCCAAATCACGCAAGCTACATAGGCGTATCAATAGTCTCAGACATATGTGAACTTACTACATGTATGACAATAGGAATAACTAGGGAAAAAGCTACATAATAAATCCAGGGTCCGAGGTTATAAAACTCGAGTATAATCTCAAGCTCGGAAGCAGCCAATCAGTGTGCTTTATTTTGAGTTTGAGAATGTACTCGAGTTTAATAACCTCGAGGCCTGATTTAATTTGAACGAGAGAACAATAACGATGATAATACGTTACAACCAAAAAATAAATTCAGTTGCATGTCATTGCATAGTAATTAGAAACAAGGTAGTCATGAATCTTTTATTACCCTCGTCAACCAATTTAAAAATTAGGTATAGAGGTAATTGACTGCTTGAATTTTTCTGGCTTGTAAACCATTTTAAACATGTTAAATGTTTTGATTTCAATAACGAGTATTTTCTTGTGAGAAATTTATTATTATTATTATCAGTTCCACACAAGCTTTTCTGCTATATGTATTAAAAGGTATTAACGTAAGCATGGAGCTATTTCTGTTTAAAGTAGGTACTGAAATCTAAAAACGAAATTCAGATGAATTTTATATGCTTGATAATCATCTACAGTTACCATGGTTACTGTAAAACACATCAGAGTGCAGGTTGGTTGATTGTTTTGGGTACAACGGCTCTCTGAGGCAGTATTTCAGTCTATATCAAGCCGTCTCTTAGAGAGGGAGACAGAAAAGACGATAGAATTTAGGCTAAAAAACTCCAAACAAAGTAAACAGTTAAGCAATGATCAGGAATTAATACAATCGAATCCCACACCCCGCTTTCAAAATCAACAGGGAAAGAAGCACACACACACGGAAAAATTGACACAAGTTCACGAAAGACACGCACGGTAAACCGAATGAGCAGCTCTTTCCCAAACAGGTGGTCATTCAGCTACCCTAATCAAAGGCAGCATCAACGTCTACTTTATCTATTTTATTTTTAGCTTACATATACAAAACGGCAGATTGGGTAGCAAAACGGGTTACCAAACCGCCAAAGTACAAAGACAAGCGGACATAGCACAATGCAACATCAAGGAACCACAACAGAAGTACCGCCTTGGAACGGTCAGCAAAACATTACTGGCGGGGAGGTTTAAACATGTTTTACCAAACCTCGCCTTATGCTTCTGCAGTAGTTCGAAACATTTAGTTAGCTGTTTGGTCCGCCTAAAGGTTTCCTAGCCCATCAATGAAACATCATCGGACACAAACAAATCACGTATAAGACCTATGATGAATCAGAGATGAGGCCTCGACAGAAATAACGTAATGCAACACCAGAAGACCCCATCCCGCACAGCCGGCTCCGCCCTACTGTTATCAAAATTAGTAGGACGACACGACACTGAAAGTTACACAGTACCATCGCTCGACCCGACATCCCGAATTTTCATTATAACTATTAAGTTAAAGTTAATGGGCACACTTCCAAGGGGATCAGCTCTGTCATTTTTATTATTGCCTCAGTTCTCAAAGGGTGTCAACTCTAGAAGCAAGCGTTTCTTTCCTTTAAGATTATACCGCATTTGAAGGCTTAATCGTCCAGGGACCGTATTTATTAAACGTCTTAAGTGGTTGCTATGCTGCTGCTAAGGTTGAATTTCTATGCAAGAGATTCCCTACAACTATGAAAATTGCTCTGGAGGAACAATCTTTTCCAGAAATTTAGCCTTAGCAACAGCATAGCAACGACTTAAGTGGGTTTATAAATACGACCCCAGGAAAGCAATCAGACAATAACAATTTCTGTGCCCCTTCATAAAATGGTGGAAATACATGGAGATGTACCGACACTCCTGAAGCATAGTGAAACAGTGCAAGTCTATAGCCTCCATTGGAGATCTCTCTGTTCTGAAAATTCCCTACTCAAAAATACTCTGTGTTACCTCCGTCATAGGGGGGTCCAAATGTATCTATACTTTACAAATTTAAAGAGGAGCTGACTGATTCAGATCCCAAACCCTATCTCCAACATCAAAGGGAAAGATTAACAAAAACATCCCAACATACAATAAATTACAAGTGATAAGCCGAGTCAGCAGCTCTTTCCCAAATAGGTGGCAACTCAGCTATCTTTACTGAACTAAATAATTTAGACCAACAGAAGGGTTACAACAGACTAAGCAAATTATACGAAAAACATTTAACATCTATATTTACCTATTTTCAATTTTTATTATAGAAGGGTTAAAATGAAAACACAATAAATTAAACAGCACCGAACATAAAACAAATGCAACCGCAACAAAAGTACCGCCTTGGGAGGTCAGTAATAACAACTGGTGGGTAAGCCAACACTCAATAATGATGTTGCCGCAGTAGGTAATTGGGTAGGTTGATTGGTTGGTGGAAGGGATTCACTTAACAGGAAAGCAAATACTATCATGTTAAAGTTGTCTCCCTTGTAAAAATAGGGGGCAATAACCAAATGGTTCTACCCCTTTATTTATTCTGCTAAAAGTGCTAAGTATAAATACCATGAAATTTTCCTGCGAAATCAATGTTCGTACTATTGACAGCAAAAACGAAGCTGCCTACACTGATTTGAACTTTAGACGCCCTAAAACACTGTTTTATCACGTGAACTCGTGCGTGACTGACCTTAGGTTAACGTCCCAACAACACGTACGTAACCTCCGTTGAATGTCTCATCCAGAGGGCCGGAGGAGTGGGTTATCGAACTTGCGACCACTGAATTGGTAGCCTAGACCCCGCCGCTCCTATTCATCGCGATGCCTCTCATATATTTCTAAGACAGCGATAGCATCAGGGTGCAATCTGTGGTGATATTAATTTTCAAGCTTTTATCATATGACGTCGCATCTGACAGTGTAATAAAGCCATGCATTAACAACGATACTCCACTAGTGGATTAAATATGCAAATTACGTCGTAACGTTATGCGTTTTCTAATGGCGAAATCATGACGTTTTAATGCAAAATCTGCTAATAAAATGCGATTTTAGTGTCATATGATAAATAGAATCTTGCATTCGTGCTCCTGTATTATTGAATTTATTAAACTCGTTGGTGAAAACGATAAGATGCTTGGCAGAGCCTCGCATCTTATCTTTTTCTCCAACTCGTTTAATAAATTCAATAATACATGAGCACTCATGTAAGATCCTCTATTTACATACTGTCAAGTTTCACTTGCAATCTAGCCGGGCCGCGTAGTGCAATCGGTAGGGCACCTGACTCATAAGTCAGAGGTCCTGGGTTCGAAACCCGGTCTGGCCACATACTTTCGTTTCTCCTTCCGCTGATTCAAGAAGGGCAGTTGTCAGTTACGGGCGAAAGTATGTGCACTTAGTACTGGTTAACCGCTTAGGAGGTCTAAGCCTGCCCAGGAATAGTGTGGTTAGGTTAACTGACCGTCCCGACATGACCATAGCTATTTACCGTGGACGTTAAGCATCAAATCAATCAATCAAATCACTTGCAATCTGAAAAAGAAAACATGAAACATTCAGAAGAATGCACAAATAAATAAATAAAAGATGAATTATATTGCAGATCGCTTAATTTCTCACAGGTGTCATTTACACATTGTGCATTAATTGGTTCGAAGGAGGACTATATACTTGCAGATTGGTCTACACAAATGGGAAGGTGAATTTGTTTGTTTATAGCCTAAAATCTAGTTGATATTCTAGATGAAGAGTTATTTCAACAAAGGCTAAGGCAATAATGTTACAAACCAAGAAACTTTTATCACTTCGTATCCATCGTAAAAAGTGAAACATGAATCCTAAATTGGTGGTTGTCTTCTGAGGATCCGCGGACATCTTGTCACTTTGATGTTCCAGGGGCCGTATTCATAAAGCCACTTAAGTCGTTGCTATGCGGTTGCTAAGGCTAAATATCTATAAAGAAGATTCCCTACAACTATGAAATTTGGTCTGGAGGAACAGTCTTTGTAAGACTGTTCCTCCAGAGCAAAATTCATAGTTGTAGGGAATCTCCTTCAAAGAAATTTAGCCTTAGCAACAGCATAGCAACCACTTAAGTCATTTTATGAATACGGCCCCTGGTGTCTGAATTATTATACTAAACTGCCACGAGTGTTGTCTTGGGAAAGATGTTGAGCCACTAAGTATGACTTTGTTAAGATGGGTAACTGTCATTTTCGTGCTTGCCTCTTTCTCTGCACTGATGGATATTGGTCGATTTTTTAAAGGAAACATGCTGCCGTAGGGGCAAATTCTTTCCTTATAGAGTAGACCGTTTGGAAGGGCTTTGTCTTTCATGGAAGCAAATAGGGGGCATTAAAGTTATTTCCTTTGTAAGTGTGGTTATAGTATTTGAGAAACATAAAAGGAAATATGGCCCTTACATTTTGGACTCAAGACGGTTTCAAGAAGCTTTTATAACCGACCAAATATACTACCCGTTTATGTATGATCATTCAAATCAGAGATTCAAATTCTGTCTCATTTATGTATGAAGCGAAGCCTGTGTTGTTTTTTCAGCACATGCTTTAGCACGATGCGATATAGGTGTCCGTATGTTTTTGTCCGTCCGTCATTCTGTAGTTACATCCGTCCGTACTTATCAACAATCCTAACGTTTTGAGTCTATCTCTGATCGAAACAAAATAGTTGATTCCTACGAAAAATGCAGGAATCCAGCAGTTCATTACATTTCTGTCACCACGACTTTGTTTCCAGGTAACAGGAGGACTTAATGTCCATTTGTCCATTTTCAACTTCGATCCCAGCGTTTAAGTCCACCTATGTCCTGAATCAATAGGGGTGGAATTTCTCGCTAAGCATGAATATACATGTACCAGTAGTACAATCCTAACAGACAGTTAGTTTTGGTTACCTTGGCTCCACTTAAGGTCAATGGTGGACTTCGAAATGTTATTTTGTCTGAAAGAAGAAGAGAGAAGTGTACGTACCATACTACAACTACTTAAAACGGGAAATCACTCAAATTACATTTAATGCTCGTAAAGAGCCTCATTTCTGTGTCAAGCTATCTGGTTTTCCGTTAAAACAGTTTTCCATTGAGAGTTGGAATACGTTTCAGACGCACAGGATATCCAGAAGTACACTGAAATAGATACAAATTACATTTAAACCAATATTTTACAGATTTACTTGCATTTTATCTATTTTCTCAGGCGTCCATTTGCAAGTAGATTGATTTCAGTGACAACACAAATTATGTAAATCTGTCACAAGTTTCTATGAGAACTAATGAACTTTTTGCTTAAAGACAAGAGTTGTATTTCTGTTACCAGCCCCCAAGACCTGCCCATCCCCCTTGTTTCAGCTGTGGGGGCTTAGCGACACTGTTAAAGTTGAATACAGAAAGGCTGTATAGGTATACATACGAGTCCTTTAAACACGGGGCTATACATAAGGGTATCATCATAACATTTCTAATAATATTGCTGTTGTTTGGATATAAAACTTCAATGTCATGGATCTAAGTGGGAATAACGGATGACTTCCGAGTACAGCTTTTCAGTCCTATCAGGATGATTGGAGGGTGATAATGAAAGGCAATGCATGGATTCCCGCATCTGGTGGGAATCGGACCATGGACCGCTAGGCAAACCCACTGAGATATTGAGGCTCCTAATTACAAAGGAATATAAGGTAAATGAGTTGCCTTATATTTATTTTAAGTTTGGACTTATAATACTTTGCCGTTTGTATAGATCCCAAGCGTTATAAAGGACCATTCTGTATGGCATGGGGCATGATGCCAAATTTTTTTTAGAGAATTCTTATCGCAGATTAGTTCAGAAGATGTCTTCAGAATTTACGGAGCCTAATAAAGGTGTCATTTTAATTATCAAGATCAGTCATTTGTGATTTCAATTATCCGCATAACAGACTATAACTTCCTAAATTTCATGCGTTTTAACATCAACAGATGGACTTTCATTCAGCCGAACAACTAATCTCCTCTCAGATTAACATGTTTTTCCAAGCAAAGCTAGAAAAGAAGTTTGTTTACCAGACGAATCTTTTATGTTCTGGTGCAGTTGAACTTATTTGGAATCCAGACTTTCAGTTCGTTAGAATGTCCCGGTAATCCCGATTTCTCAATCCAACATCAACTTACAAACTTACGAGACAGAAGAAAGATGGAGATTTTTTAGCAATTTGTACAGAGGGAAAAAACATTCCCCTCCGTCTGCCTCCCTCCGTTTTACACGTTAGCTATTTCAAAGTCAGTCCTACTCTGAAATGGAAATCATTCGTTCTTAGGGAGATTTTTTTCCCTTTAACGGGTGACCCCTCCCCTTGTGGAGAAGAAATTCCAAAGTGGATATGGCAGAGTTGCTTCCGCTGAAAGTGTACTTACTCACCTTACATCGTTTGAGAAACGAAATAAGTAGTCTCGCAATATCTCAAACACTGATTTCTCAAAATAACTCTTACATCAAAGAATATGGTTTGGACACATTCCCTATTTTTATTTACATTTCAACTCCTGTTATCTGGGACCAGAAAATTTACATTGCGATATCAATAGTTTGGGTTTAAACTTCGACGTTGAAATATTGAAATCTAACTGTAACTTTTATTCGTAAATACGTGTCATGGAGATCCATATTTAATGTTGACATGTACGGTCTGCAAGGCCATACATAGCTCTCTTTGTTTTCTAGTGACCGACTTTTAAAGGCAATGCAGGCCATCCCACAGATAAAAAAATGTCGACAAAAACAACTGACAGAGAAACAACTCTTTCAATTATAGAACAGATCAGAACAGAACTTTATTTTGTATAACTATCTCAGGCCACTCGCACGTGGCATATGAGAAAAGGGTATACATATCTCTAATACAATAACAAGTTGACAAACGTAAGTCCACATGTATGCAATAACCGCATAAGATAGTAACAATGTAGATGATCCGATTCTTTCTAATTTAAACTAATACCTACAGCCTAAGCTGGCTGATATCTACAGTCTAAGCTGGCTGTACCACTCAAACAGTGTCTTAATCAGCTGTAGTTCCCTTGTAAGGTAATGCGTAATCATGTAATTATTGTCTCATTGATTGAAAGATAAGATTGTTTTATTGGTACAGGAGATTGCTTTTAACAGTAGACTATTTAATTGATCAGTCTCATATCTCTGTGTTTGCAAGTAGGATTACAACATCATAGATCTTAAACAGGTCTAGGAAAGTGTTAAATCGAAAGACAGTCTGTAAATACAGACTTTTTTTAAGGAGACTGGAAATGTCATTATTTTGCTTTTAAAAGTGTTGATTAAAATAAAAAAATAAAGCATACATGTACATGAAAGATGCATGTTCATAAATGTACTTGTTTCATTTGAGTATGTGCTACATATTGACCTCCGTTATAGATACATGTACTCAACTGTCCATCAAGTTTGCGGATTCGTGCAGGAGGTGGATTGCAATGATCATGTGTTTGTGTGTGTGTGTGTGTTTCAATTATAAGTATCATAGTTTGCAAAAAATGGACTTGAACGATATGGTCGATGTAATTTTGATTTAAAAAATTTACGAAGTCAGCAGAGCGTAAAATATCTGTCAGGGTACAAATAAGTGCAACAGACCTCAAGAACATTCTAAGAAAAACTTTATGCCAGTTTTGATGATTGTAGGTATCAAGGTTTGCGAGAAATGGACTTAAACAGTAGGGTCAATGTAATTTTGATGTAAAATTTTATAGTCAGCATAGTGTAAAATATAGGTCAAGAGTAAAGCTAAATGCAACAGCCATTGATAATATTCTACGAAGAAAGTTTATGTCAGGTTTGATTATTGTAGGTATCATGCTTTGCGAGAAACTGACTTAAACACTAGGCTCGAGGTAATTGTTGACGGACGGACGGAATGACTGACTGACAGACGGATGGAAAAGTGAACTCCTTTATCGCATCCTGCTAAAGCAGGTGCGACAAAAATGTATTTGCATTGTATTGCACTGTCTTACGCATCTTTACATACTGGCATACCGTTTAATTCCTCTGATATGTGCAATTGCAACAAATGACACTGTAAAAACAATAAATGTGCTATCAGAGTAAGTTGAACTTGACAGACCTGATAAATAGTAGAAATCTATGCTGATTGCAAAACCAGCACTAATCAAGTTAAAGTAAGGCGTCTTGCATAATCTTAGTTTTAGTTTCCGTTTCTGTCGAAAGGAACAAGACGATGGAAGATGTCTGTATGATAAGTAGCCTTTCACCATTAAAAAAATAACTCATGCGAACTTCGCATGGTCAGACCAGCCGGTGGGGGGCTGTTTCGGACAAACGTATTTCGCCAGGTTTTTATACATTCTTATGGTTTGTGCATGCGTGTGCATTGGCGAATCATTTCAGCATTTTCTATTCGAATATGCCCAAATTTACATGACATAGCTTAAATAACAGTGTTACAAAAAAGAAATGATAAACAGGTAAAAAGGTAATTTAGGGATAAAAGCTTAATTGTTTATACATGTTATATGTCTGCATTGAAACTTATGATGTGGCCTCTCATTAAAACCGACTCGTCGAGACGGTTCTAATGAGGGGTCACAACATATGTTTTCATTGAGAATTAAGAAAAAAACTCAGTATTATCCTCAAATACGCAATATTATCTAAGGCCCTGAATAAGATTCCTTAAGTGCTAAAAGTCTTAGAAACGCCTACAGATACAGATTACATGATGTTGCACTTGTTAATTATTGGTTTTAAAGGTAGAGACAACTGATCTGATTTGGACGATAATCATTCCTATAAAAGGAATGGCAACATTGTTTCCATCTGCAAACAGCAATTCAATCATGTTTTTTTTCTTTAGTGTTACGTGAATATTCTAGCTCTGTCTTTGAAGCAATGCAAAGGAAATTAATCCATATTCCATTAAAGTTTCAGAGACGACAGACCTAGACGATTTACTTGCACTCCTTATCATATTAAAATTGCCATTTAAAAGTTTAACCTACTTTGACAGTGAAAACTAAACAGTATTTTAACTAATTTTCATCAGACTCGGCGAGAAACCGTGGTAGCGTAGACAGGCATTCACATGAGTTACTGTAGTCAGAAAAAGTCTGCAGAAACTTTTGCCATCTGGCAATTGTATACTTGCAATGTTCATGAAATCTCTGATACGGCTTGAGTAATCATCACCCTATGATAGCCAAATGAACTCGATTTCTGCCAAGATGTTTCACAAATCGCCAAAGAACAGCCAAAAGCAGGCAGTGCCAAATATTATTTGCGGCTTTGTAGGAAATTATACCTGAAGTCATATGCAAATCGCAAAGCTCTGGCCTTCCCGTGTACGCAGTCTGATAAAAGCATGACTTGTTTGGCTAAAAAAAAGACATAGAAGGCTTTGAATAATAAAATGCGCGTGTGTGGACCAGCACGCGTATGCTAGTTTGGACTTTCGCAGATCATATGTCACCTTTTATCGTGTTTTTTTTTCACTTGGCATAGCTAATACCGCACTTATCCTTACATGTACTATTGCGATACATAAAATAACCAATTCCCGTTACATTTGTTATCTTAAACTTTGAACGGGCAATTTTGTATGTACAAAGCCGCCGCTGGATAGCCAAAAGAGCAAGCCCTGATCGGGATGCTTTTCTAGGAGCCGGGTTTTGGTCTACATCTTTTGTGTAGACACATCTGTCCCTATGTTTAGCGTCATTATGGTATGTCCCTGATTTTTGAGTCTCCTGAAACATTAATCATTCAGAATGACAGGAAGGGGATTACATTTGTCACTGTTGTATAAGATAAGAATTTCTCCCACTATGGATAATGTCGCATTTCAATCATTCGGCATCGGAGAGAGTGTTAGCTTATCTCTGATATCACAGTCATATCAGGACGATGGGAGGATGATAGTGGAAGGCTATGCGTAGCTTAAGTTTGTGTACAGTTGAAAAGATCTCCGCCTCCAGCGGGATTCGAACCCGGATCGTTAGCTCAGCAGGCCAGAGCGTAACTCACGGAACTACTGGAGCTCCTTGGATTACGCAGGGAGCAAGGGGTCCTACTAAACACTGCTAAAACACCACAAAGACACTAAAAAACCACAAAGACACCACAAAGACACACAAAGACACCACAAAGACACACAAAGACACCACAAAGACACCCCGAGGACTCACAGAGACATCTGGTACTATGAAATATTACTTTATAAATTATCTTTATCATTAATTTTGATAGAATTCAGCCCCCCTCCCTCCACCCCTTCCACCAACCTTAATGCGCTTGTGCCGAGCAGTCTATACGTAGAGACAAAGACGGTGCACAGACACTCACAATCACTCAAATAGATCTAATACTAGGAAATACAAGTTTACAAATGATTGTTATCATTATATCTTGAAAATATATTTTTCTTACTATTACAACCTGGATATTAATGCTTAGTATTTAGTCTGGCGGCATAAATGGACGATAAGACTGTACCCGATGTGCCTAAATACAGTTATGATGCGTAATGCAGCGTAATGATCTGTAAAGATGTGTAAAGATGCGTAATGTATTGTTACTTTTATATATTTTATAAATAATCTGGAAAAAATGAATGTTTCTCTGCTTTTTATTACATACGTGTTGCCAACAAAATTTAGCTCATACCCGCTTTTGACAATGTATGTCCAAAATATTATTCTGAAATATGGATAAGAATTAATCCAATGATTTAATATAAAGAATGTTGGTCGAGCATTTTTCATCGGTTTACATATGTGTTTTAGTTCATGTTGCATTTTCCATAAGACATACATTTTCATAAATATATTTCGCCTTCCCAAACTTTCGGGAGAAGCTTTCAAGCTATCATCTATATCAGAAACAATAAGGAAGAATATATTAATTAATTTTTCACCATTTTCAGTGTCTTTGTAGTTTTTTTTTACAGCCCGACTGACCTTTATTCCCCAGGCCAAAATTATCTGATGCATCATTTTTAAGATAATGTATGCCATAAGTGTTATTAAGAAAAAGAATAAATGCAATTTATACATGTATTTACAAAGTTTTTGTCAAGGAATTTTCATAACATTTTAGTTCCTGTGTGAAGTTATAACAAGTAGCCCAAAGGGCAACAATTGCTCACCTGAGAGACATTGTTAAAGCTATAGGGATATTTAAGATGCTCAAGGGCAGCTAACTCCACAGTCAGTGGTCCAATCAGGCTGAAAATTTAACTCATCCAAAACATTATGTATGCCTTCATTTAATATATGCAAGTTTAAAAAGTATCCGATCAAGAGCACAATAGACACAGCTGTCAAGGGCAGCTAACTTCGTAGTGGTTGGCCTGATCTGGCCAAAATTTGAACTTGTTTAAGATATTATGCATTTCCTCATTACCTGCAAGTTTGAAAAGGATCGGATCAGTAGAAACCAAGATAAAAGGTCCAAATTGATTTTTTGGATGCTCAGGGCAGGAACTCCATAGTCAGTGGTGGGATCTAGCCGAAATGCTAACTAATCCAAGCTTTTATGCATATCCTCATTACCTGCAAGTATGAAGAGGATCTGATGAAAAATGAAAATGTGATGACATTGTTTTCTCCATTATAAGACTATGGGATTTTTTTCAAACGCTCAAGGGCAGCTAACTCCGTAGTCTGTGCTCAAATCCTGCCAAATTTCGAACTCATCCAAGCTCTTATGTATGTCATCATTACCTGCAAGTATGATAAGGATCTAATCAAAAACCTTGATTGCAGCACCCTGAAAGTCAAACTTGCTCGAGATATTGTCATGCCCTACATTTGTGTGAATTTATTTTAAAATCCGTTGAGAAATGTAGGTGCCAGAGCGATGACAAAGTTTTTCTAAAAATAGCCACAGTGACCTTGACCTTGGGTGCAAACTCTGAAAGTCAAACTTGCTCGAGATATTGTCATACCCTACATTTGTGTGAAGTTATTTTAAAATCTGCTGAGAAATGTAGGTGCTAGAGCGCTGACAAAGTTTTTCTAAAAATAGCCACAGTGACCTTGACCTTGGGCGCAGCATCCTGAAAGTCGAACTTGCTGGAGATATTGTCATGCCCTACATTTGTGTGAAGTTATTTTAAAATCTGCTGAGAAATGTAGGTGCTAGAGCGCTGACAAAGTTTTTCTAAAAATAGCCACAGTGAACTTGACCTTGGGCGCAGCATCCTGAAAGTCGAACTTGCTCGAGATATTGTCATGCCCTACATTTGTGTGAAGTTATTTTAAAATCCATTGAGAAATGTAGGCAATAGAGTGATGACAAAGTTTTTCTAAAAATATGTGATGACATTGCTTTCTCCATTATAACACTATGGGATTTTTTTCAAATGCTCAAGGGCAGCTAACTCCGTAGTCGGAGCTCGAATCTGGCCAAATTTCGAACTCATCCAAGCTCTTATGTATGTCATCATTACCTGCAAGTATGATAAGGATCTAAGCAAAAACAGTTGAGAAAACGTGATGACGCCATTTTCCCCATTATAACCCTATGGGATTTTTTTCAAACGCTCAAGGGCAGCTAACTCCGTAGTCTGTGCTCAAATCCGGCCAAATTTCGAACTCATCCAAGCTCTTGTGTATGTCATCATTACCTGCAAGTATGATAAGGATCTAATCAAAAACAGTCGAGAAAACGTGATGACACCATTTTCCCCATTATAACCCTATGGGGGCTATCTGTTGCCATGGAAACCAGAGTTCTGAGCTGATCGGCATTAAAACCTAACGCAGCCTTTCCCCCACCCAAATGATGCTTCAGATAAAATTTGATTGCGATCGGCCCACTGGTCTCTGAGATATTTATGTTTGAAAGTGTTGACGCACCCACCCACCCACCCACGCACGCACGCACGGACGACGGCTCGACTCCCATCCTATAAGCTCACCTCTGAGCCTTCGGCTCAGGTGAGCTAAAAATAGTTTTATAAGAAACGAATTAGGGCAATAACGTCTACTCCCAAAACGACTACTCCCATAACGTCTACTCCCAAAACGTCTACTCCCATTTGGTCTACTGTGCCAAAACGTCTACTCCCATTTGGTCTACTAGGATAAAATGTCTTGTTTGGTTTGGTCTACCCTGTAGTTATACATAATGAATAACCCAGGCTATATTTACAGTACAGAAACATATCATATTGACATCCAAACCAGAAATATCTCTAGATGGACCATTTGAAGTACAACCAGAAAGAGATGAATATGGAACATGAATTGGTGTATTGCTAACACAATGCTATATTGCGAACCTCAAGTCAACAATGATTTCAGCAAGTTAAATTTTCTTCAGACTAGATTATATGTTTCTTAGGGGTAGTGCCATAACGTCTAATTTCAAAACGTCTACTCCCAAAACGTCTACTCTCAAAACGTCTACTCCCATTTGGTCTACTGTTCCAACACGTCTACTCCCATTTGGTCTGCTCAGCCAAAACCTCTATTCTCATTGGTCCACACATAAAGTAACTATGCATTTTCACACTTGTATTTGGGATAATTGCTAGTGGAGTCAACATTTTATTAAGAAGTGGATAGGGTATAAAGGGTGGGGTTTCGGACTTAGAACATACATATGGATACATCCAGTAGGCAGTTTTTGTGAACCTACAATGTGTATGTAACATCTTTTTCTAATAGAAAATATATTGTAAATTATTGAGAACACTGAAATATGAGGTCACCGAAATTTGGTTTCTAGTCTGAAGAAAATTTAACTTGCTGAAATCATTGTTGACTTGAGGTTCGCAATATAGCATTGTGTTAGCAATACACCAATTCATGTTCCATATTCATCTCTTTCTGGTTGTACTTCAAATGGTCCATCTAGAGATATTTCTGGTTTGGATGTCAATATGATATGTTTCTGTACTGTAAATATAGCCTGGGTTATTCATTATGTATAACTACAGGGTAGACCAAACCAAACAAGACATTTTATCCTACTCCCATTTGGTCTACTAGGATAAAATGTCTTGTTTGGTTTGGTCTACCCTGTAGTTATCCATTATAACACTATGGGATTTTTTTCAAATGCTCAAGGGCAGCTAACTCCGTAGTCGGAGCTCGAATCTGGCCAAATTTCGAACTCATCCAAGCTCTTATGTATGTCATCATTACCTGCAAGTATGATAAGGATCTAAGCAAAAACAGTTGAGAAAACGTGATGACGCCATTTTCCCCATTATAACCCTATGGGATTTTTTTCAAACGCTCAAGGGCAGCTAACTCCGTAGTCTGTGCTCAAATCCGGCCAAATTTCGAACTCATCCAAGCTCTTGTGTATGTCATCATTACCTGCAAGTATGATAAGGATCTAATCAAAAACAGTCGAGAAAACGTGATGACACCATTTTCCCCATTATAACCCTATGGGGGCTATCTGTTGCCATGGAAACCAGAGTTCTGAGCTGATCGGCATTAAAACCTAACGCAGCCTTTCCCCCACCCAAATGATGCTTCAGATAAAATTTGATTGCGATCGGCCCACTGGTCTCTGAGATATTTATGTTTGAAAGTGTTGACGCACCCACCCACCCACCCACGCACGCACGCACGGACGACGGCTCGACTCCCATCCTATAAGCTCACCTCTGAGCCTTCGGCTCAGGTGAGCTAAAAATAGTTTTATAAGAAACGAATTAGGGCAATAACGTCTACTCCCAAAACGACTACTCCCATAACGTCTACTCCCAAAACGTCTACTCCCATTTGGTCTACTGTGCCAAAACGTCTACTCCCATTTGGTCTACTAGGATAAAATGTCTTGTTTGGTTTGGTCTACCCTGTAGTTATACATAATGAATAACCCAGGCTATATTTACAGTACAGAAACATATCATATTGACATCCAAACCAGAAATATCTCTAGATGGACCATTTGAAGTACAACCAGAAAGAGATGAATATGGAACATGAATTGGTGTATTGCTAACACAATGCTATATTGCGAACCTCAAGTCAACAATGATTTCAGCAAGTTAAATTTTCTTCAGACTAGAAACCAAATTTCGGTGACCTCATATTTCAGTGTTCTCAATAATTTACAATATATTTTCTATTAGAAAAAGATGTTACATACACATTGTAGGTTCACAAAAACTGCCTACTGGATGTATCCATATGTATGTTCTAAGTCCGAAACCCCACCCTTTATACCCTATCCACTTCTTAATAAAATGTTGACTCCACTAGCAATTATCCCAAATACAAGTGTGAAAATGCATAGTTACTTTATGTGTGGACCAATGAGAATAGAGGTTTTGGCTGAGCAGACCAAATGGGAGTAGACGTGTTGGAACAGTAGACCAAATGGGAGTAGACGTTTTGAGAGTAGACGTTTTGGGAGTAGACGTTTTGAAATTAGACGTTATGGCACTACCCCTAAGAAACATATAATCTAGTCTGAAGAAAATTTAACTTGCTGAAATCATTGTTGACTTGAGGTTCGCAATATAGCATTGTGTTAGCAATACACCAATTCATGTTCCATATTCATCTCTTTCTGGTTGTACTTCAAATGGTCCATCTAGAGATATTTCTGGTTTGGATGTCAATATGATATGTTTCTGTACTGTAAATATAGCCTGGGTTATTCATTATGTATAACTACAGGGTAGACCAAACCAAACAAGACATTTTATCCTAGTAGACCAAATGGGAGTAAACGTCTACTCCCATTTGGTCTACTAGGATAAAATGTCTTGTTTGGTTTGGTCTACCCTGTAGTTATACATAATGAATAACCCAGGCTATATTTACAGTACAGAAACATATCATATTGACATCCAAACCAGAAATATCTCTAGATGGACCATTTGAAGTACAACCAGAAAGAGATGAATATGGAACATGAATTGGTGTATTGCTAACACAATGCTATATTGCGAACCTCAAGTCAACAATGATTTCAGCAAGTTAAATTTTCTTCAGACTAGAAACCAAATTTCGGTGACCTCATATTTCAGTGTTCTCAATAATTTACAATATATTTTCTATTAGAAAAAGATGTTACATACACATTGTAGGTTCACAAAAACTGCCTACTGGATGTATCCATATGTATGTTCTAAGTCCGAAACCCCACCCTTTATACCCTATCCACTTCTTAATAAAATGTTGACTCCACTAGCAATTATCCCAAATACAAGTGTGAAAATGCATAGTTACTTTATGTGTGGACCAATGAGAATAGAGGTTTTGGCTGAGCAGACCAAATGGGAGTAGACGTGTTGGAACAGTAGACCAAATGGGAGTAGACGTTTTGAGAGTAGACGTTTTGGGAGTAGACGTTTTGAAATTAGACGTTATGGCACTACCCCTAAGAAACATATATATTTTCATCACCAACTTTTCGGTACAACCTTTAAATCTAGTGTCCCTACCCTTAAAAATCAGCAAAAGCAAACATATATATTTTTTCATAGTGTCAGATGTCTCTGTGAGTCCATGGGGTGTCTTTGTAGTGTCTTTGTGGTGTCTTTGTGTGTCTTTGTGGTGTCTTTGTGGTTTTTTAGTGTCTTTGTGGTGTCTTAGCAGTGTTTAGTAGGACCGGGGAGCAATAAAAGTCCACAAGGGCAGAGTTGAGTCGTACTGTTTGCCACCAGAGTCCATATTTGAAACTTTGAGTAGTCTAAATCTCTTTTTGCCCCTACTAAACGTTAGAAGTCCTGGTTGCTAAGTGGGTTAAGTGCTGGCATGGTAACGCGCACCAGTTTCAAACCCCACTGATAGGAATGAAATACTTGTTGAAAAGGTCGCAAAATCGCAAGTCATCGCTCCAGCCATTCCCTGCCAGAAAGGGTTGGCACAGTTTGCAAGGGCGTAGCTACGTTTACGGCAAATACGCAGGTG
The DNA here is from genome assembly GCA_963989385.1 of Ctena decussata. Taxonomy (NCBI): domain Eukaryota; kingdom Metazoa; phylum Mollusca; class Bivalvia; order Lucinida; family Lucinidae; genus Ctena; species Ctena decussata. Next base: position 73,414,274 of record OZ022512.1, read on the forward strand.
CGTATTGAAATTTTGTCAAAATTGACAAAATTTCAAAACGCACCTGCATATTTGCATGCTGAAAATTTATAAATTACACAAGATTTCAATACCGATTACCAAAGTGGCTGAAATACTAGCTTTCCCTTCAAGAAGTAGAGAATAAAACATGGTTGTGCGTATTATGAAATTGCCCCTAGTTACGCCCCTGGTTTGTACTCAGTGCCGTGGTCCTCTCGTTCGCTTTCTAAAACAAGAAGATTGTTGGTCTGCTTATGGTCTGTTTATGTTTGAAATCTTTCCAAGTTGGTGGCAGTTTGCACGAATCTGACTTGTATCTTAAAAGTTTGAACGGCGTAAACCACGAAATCAGGACACACGCTGTCAACCATTTCCAGAAGCAATAAAATGGTTCTGTAAAGCTAATGTTTCCAACTGTATGGCTTCATAACTCTTTTTGACCAATCTTAATGAGATTTATTCATTTAGCCCACATATAATACCATTCAAGAATGGCTTCATTTATGTCTTGTGGAGCAAACGGGCAGTCTTTTATTGCATTGTCAGAAATAGCGTGATGTCTTTGACGAATTAAGCAGTGACCCAAGAAAAACGGTGCCTTAAGGTATGTGCGAACAGGAAAACTTCAGATAAGCCTGCGATAAAATGTTCAAATGTTGTAAAAAAATGTCAGTCAACAAAGGGGCATAACTCAGCCATTATATTTACACGAAAGTTGTCCAGAATTTCAGTAGTTTCACTTCTCCATTATAACACTATGGGATTTTTTTCAAATGCTCAAGGGCAGCTAACTCCGTAGTCGGAGCTCGAATCTGGCCAAATTTCGAACTCATCCAAGCTCTTATGTATGTCATCATTACCTGCAAGTATGATAAGGATCTAAGCAAAAACAGTTGAGAAAACGTGATGACGCCATTTTCCCCATTATAACCCTATGGGATTTTTTTCAAACGCTCAAGGGCAGCTAACTCCGTAGTCTGTGCTCAAATCCGGCCAAATTTCGAACTCATCCAAGCTCTTGTGTATGTCATCATTACCTGCAAGTATGATAAGGATCTAATCAAAAACAGTCGAGAAAACGTGATGACACCATTTTCCCCATTATAACCCTATGGGGGCTATCTGTTGCCATGGAAACCAGAGTTCTGAGCTGATCGGCATTAAAACCTAACGCAGCCTTTCCCCCACCCAAATGATGCTTCAGATAAAATTTGATTGCGATCGGCCCACTGGTCTCTGAGATATTTATGTTTGAAAGTGTTGACGCACCCACCCACCCACCCACGCACGCACGCACGGACGACGGCTCGACTCCCATCCTATAAGCTCACCTCTGAGCCTTCGGCTCAGGTGAGCTAAAAATAGTTTTATAAGAAACGAATTAGGGCAATAACGTCTACTCCCAAAACGACTACTCCCATAACGTCTACTCCCAAAACGTCTACTCCCATTTGGTCTACTGTGCCAAAACGTCTACTCCCATTTGGTCTACTAGGATAAAATGTCTTGTTTGGTTTGGTCTACCCTGTAGTTATACATAATGAATAACCCAGGCTATATTTACAGTACAGAAACATATCATATTGACATCCAAACCAGAAATATCTCTAGATGGACCATTTGAAGTACAACCAGAAAGAGATGAATATGGAACATGAATTGGTGTATTGCTAACACAATGCTATATTGCGAACCTCAAGTCAACAATGATTTCAGCAAGTTAAATTTTCTTCAGACTAGAAACCAAATTTCGGTGACCTCATATTTCAGTGTTCTCAATAATTTACAATATATTTTCTATTAGAAAAAGATGTTACATACACATTGTAGGTTCACAAAAACTGCCTACTGGATGTATCCATATGTATGTTCTAAGTCCGAAACCCCACCCTTTATACCCTATCCACTTCTTAATAAAATGTTGACTCCACTAGCAATTATCCCAAATACAAGTGTGAAAATGCATAGTTACTTTATGTGTGGACCAATGAGAATAGAGGTTTTGGCTGAGCAGACCAAATGGGAGTAGACGTGTTGGAACAGTAGACCAAATGGGAGTAGACGTTTTGAGAGTAGACGTTTTGGGAGTAGACGTTTTGAAATTAGACGTTATGGCACTACCCCTAAGAAACATATATATTTTCATCACCAACTTTTCGGTACAACCTTTAAATCTAGTGTCCCTACCCTTAAAAATCAGCAAAAGCAAACATATATATTTTTTCATAGTGTCAGATGTCTCTGTGAGTCCATGGGGTGTCTTTGTAGTGTCTTTGTGGTGTCTTTGTGTGTCTTTGTGGTGTCTTTGTGGTTTTTTAGTGTCTTTGTGGTGTCTTAGCAGTGTTTAGTAGGACCGGGGAGCAATAAAAGTCCACAAGGGCAGAGTTGAGTCGTACTGTTTGCCACCAGAGTCCATATTTGAAACTTTGAGTAGTCTAAATCTCTTTTTGCCCCTACTAAACGTTAGAAGTCCTGGTTGCTAAGTGGGTTAAGTGCTGGCATGGTAACGCGCACCAGTTTCAAACCCCACTGATAGGAATGAAATACTTGTTGAAAAGGTCGCAAAATCGCAAGTCATCGCTCCAGCCATTCCCTGCCAGAAAGGGTTGGCACAGTTTGCAAGGGCGTAGCTACGTTTACGGCAAATACGCAGGTGCGTATTGAAATTTTGTCAAAATTGACAAAATTTCAAAACGCACCTGCATATTTGCATGCTGAAAATTTATAAATTACACAAGATTTCAATACCGATTACCAAAGTGGCTGAAATACTAGCTTTCCCTTCAAGAAGTAGAGAATAAAACATGGTTGTGCGTATTATGAAATTGCCCCTAGTTACGCCCCTGGTTTGTACTCAGTGCCGTGGTCCTCTCGTTCGCTTTCTAAAACAAGAAGATTGTTGGTCTGCTTATGGTCTGTTTATGTTTGAAATCTTTCCAAGTTGGTGGCAGTTTGCACGAATCTGACTTGTATCTTAAAAGTTTGAACGGCGTAAACCACGAAATCAGGACACACGCTGTCAACCATTTCCAGAAGCAATAAAATGGTTCTGTAAAGCTAATGTTTCCAACTGTATGGCTTCATAACTCTTTTTGACCAATCTTAATGAGATTTATTCATTTAGCCCACATATAATACCATTCAAGAATGGCTTCATTTATGTCTTGTGGAGCAAACGGGCAGTCTTTTATTGCATTGTCAGAAATAGCGTGATGTCTTTGACGAATTAAGCAGTGACCCAAGAAAAACGGTGCCTTAAGGTATGTGCGAACAGGAAAACTTCAGATAAGCCTGCGATAAAATGTTCAAATGTTGTAAAAAAATGTCAGTCAACAAAGGGGCATAACTCAGCCATTATATTTACACGAAAGTTGTCCAGAATTTCAGTAGTTGAGCTACATCGCAGCACTAAAAAAAAATCAATTATCAAGACTGGAGCGTCAAAGACACTTGAACAGCTTGCAGTTTTGTTTTTTCCAGTTAAAAAGTGGGTCATCATAGTTCGGACATTTACATGTTGCTATTTGTTTATGCACAAGTCGTGGAAGAACTGAAATGGATGAGCAGACCAATTGCGAAGGAACACAGGGTATAATTGATTCCGCCAATTTTCGCTTCCTGCAGAGACTGTACGTCATATTTGGCTTCCGCCGAGACTGTCCGCGAACTCTTGCTTCCTGCAGAGACTACTGCCCTCGTAAAATGGCTTCCTGCCGATACTGTCCGCGTGATTCTGCTTCCTGCCGAGAGCCTCGGCAGGAAGCAGAATCATGAGGACAGTCTCTGCAGGAAGCCATTTAACATGTACAGAAGTCTCGGCAGTAAGCAAGAGTTCGCGGACAGTCTCGGCGGAAGCCAAATAGGACGTACAGTCTCTGCAGGAAGCGAAAATTAGCGGACTCGAAACACCCTGTGTGGATGAGCAGACCAATTGCGAAGGAACAACATGAGAGAAATATGTCCCTTTAAATTCTTTGAACAACCGATATACTTAAGGTGTGCTTTGGACCCTATTTAAAAGACAGGCAACTAACAGATGGTATTTTCATGCCTAATGGTGAAACCGACCTCCAAAAGAAAAGAATTTGCTCCCGCAGATAGCAACACCAAATTCTTTCCTTTACGAGTTGCCACCAACAAGCATGGAGACAAATTTATCTGCCAGGGTGGTCTCCCTTGTAGCAGTAAACATATTACTGGCGTCGCGTGAAAATGGGCATTAGGCATGTGCGTACCGTAAATACCGAAATCAGACTGCGCATCTAACTAGGCAGAATTTCTTAGAAGTTAGATCACTCAGACTTCTGAGGTTACTGTAATGTGCCTAAATTTTGGGACACTTAAAATATATTTAATTTTCCATTTGGGACAAATGGAAAATTAAATATTTTAAGGTGTCCCAATACTAAAGCATATTACGGGTACATGTCTGTATGGGAAAGAAAGGCTGATCAGACTGCGCATCTGTGCAGTCTAATCAGTCTTTCCTGCTTGCACACGCAGTAAGGTCTCTTTCATGCGATGCTAATCATATAATTATGAGAACGACACATCCATGTATAGTCATCTTTTTTTAGTCTGTCAGATCTGTTTTAGAACAATCAAAACGAACAACTGAACGAAACTACAAACAAGAAAAAAAAATCTTTAATCAAAATAAATGTCATTTGTAACAGTTTTGGTTTTATATATGTCGTGGTTTGCTTTGTCATGTTCCATATTGCACCTACAACAGTTGCTGTAGACAGAGAATAGCACTCAAGTTGCCAATATAGTGTTTCCTTAAAACGATGGCCACATGTATAATGTATATGCATCTAGCCCCACGTGAGCAGAAAAAATGTCGAACAGCGAATTACGTTGTGCCTACTATCCGCAAACGGGTTTTCATTGAACACAGTCTTTTATCATCACCCTTCCATCGGTTGGACTATGACTGAAATACTGTTATAAGGGGATTTGAAATTGCAAGTCATCCGTTTTCCCATCTGATGGGCCGACTTTTTACGACCATTTATTCTTTTTAGGAACAGTAACGATTTTTAAGAAAATGTAAACTAACTTGGACTGCTTAAAAAATCTATGAACTTAACTCTTTTCCTTAAGTTGTCTGCTTACACCTCCATGACTCATGTCATAATAATGGGGAGCAACTTTGGTGACTTCCTGTTTGCTTCCCTGGATAACAAAGGCCTTCCAAACAGGGATTCACTCTTGAAATAAATAATTTGCTCGAATGGGAGCGAATTCTTTCCTTTAAGAGTTGACTCCGTTTAGAAGGGAAGCAAGAAATGAAAATAGTCGAGTTGCTTCCCCTGAACGTGTATACATTCATCTTAATGTCTTTAGTATCTTCTGTGTAAGGGCGAGCCCAGCAGGCACACAAGGCTGAATCAACATTGAATCAACCTTGATTCAACGCTGTTTGCCCAGTTGGAGTGCTGTCACCCTACAAATTTCGTGTGTTTTCCTTGAGCTAGTAACGTCCCATCTTGTTTGTTAGTGATGTCCACTGTCAGGAAAGCCAATCGTTTTCCCCTTCTCAAAGTCTGTGCCTCTATGACGATAACGTCACCAACTTTCGCTGCTTTGAAAAACCTGTTGAAGATAGCAAGTCTTTGGTATACCAAACTAACCGGAAGGGTCCGGAATACACGCGTGTACCATCCACCTTAAGGTGAATCGTACACACTCAAAGGAAGCAATTGTCATTTTCATATTCGGCACACTTCCCAATATGGTCAACTCAAAGGAAAGAATTGGCTCGTTAGGAGCATGTTTTCCTTTATCCCTATTGCACGCTTGTCCGAGTGGATTATGCCGGATGAACTGGGTAGTGTGACGTACAAACTATGAATTATGAAACAGGTGTTGTCTTGTATATTAGAAATAACCTTTAAAACCATGAAGTATGAACCAGTGATTTTTTTACCTCTGCATCCTGCATCCTGCATCTTTGATGCACATAATTTGCTGAGGATGCAACATTTTGAAAGATTTGAAGCAACATTTGCCTGTAACGGCTTGTCCATATATCTTAGTTTAAGTTGGCTGTTGTGGTATTGAATGCTGCAAAGTTGTTTTTTATCAGCATTTCTAAAAAGGGTTGCAGAAACCTGAGATTGGGATGGAAGATTTCTGGTCATGTGCTTCCTGAGACTCGTTGAAGTAAATATGTCAAAAAAAATCACTGACCATAACTAAACTCAGTATCTTTAGTTTGTTTCAAGGAGGACCCCAGGGAAGATTGGACTATGTCCAACTGGGCTTTCTCGTTAAATAAAGTCATTATTATTATTATTATTATTATTACAAGCGTGGGATGCAAAGATTTCTGGCCTAGTGGGTCCTGGGATGCAAAGAAGCAAATTTGTGAAAAAATCACTGATGAACTGTAAAGTCTGAAGTGTGAGTTGTCAAGTTTGAATTGTGAAGTCACCACTGGTCTTTCGCACTTTACGGCATACACTATTCATACTCTGCCATACTGAGATAATTTAACCCAAAATAACAGACGAGAAAACTGGCGTCTGCAAAAATTCATAACAGGTTTCGACCAAGCTATATCATACAGAAATTCAAGGTAGAGGATAAGCAGTTTAAATCCAAATGAGAGGTCCGTTATGAGTGGCCTTTTCTGGATCTACGCTGTTTGCAAATCAAGCTACGTGTGGTGTTGATTGTTTTTTTTTATTATTTTTTTTTCTTCTTCTTCTTTTTTCTCTGACCCAAAATTACAACATGTGACATATTTGAAGGTAAAACTCACGATAAACTTAAGTCCACACTCACTCCAGCGACCGGTTCATCAGTCCCAAGAAGAGCCCAAGTTGATACGGCGTCCACCAGTGTTGACGTCATTCCACCATGTAATGTACCGCCACGATTCTGGTGTTCTTCAGATACAGTCATTTCACACGTGCAGCTTCCCCCTCCGCCGGACACGACCTTGACCTTAAAAAGTAGAATTAACAAAGGGGTGAATATGTACACTTTCAGGGGTGCAACTGTGTTAGTTTAAGTTTTTCCTCCTTTCTCATTAGGGTTCTACTTTTAACGAAAAGAATTTGCTCCTTTTAGGAGCAAATTCTGTCCTTCAAGAGTAGACCTCATTTTGAGAGGGAAGCAAACACAAGTTATAAATATTGTTGCCCTGTGTAGCCTATTAATGGTGAGAAAAAAACAAAAAAACAAAAAAAAACATGTTAGTGTACATGTATCCATACACCAGAAGGGAGACGGAACCCTCCCCCCCCCCCCCCCCCCCCACCCCCTAAAAAACAAAAAAAAAAACAACAACATCCGAACTTTAATACTACTGGAAAAGTTGTTGAAAGTATGCATAGGGGTCACCGCAATTGCCTTTTAACATCTTTAATTAGCGGACATATGGCGTCGTAACCTACTAACGTTAATGCGACGGAAGGAGAAACGAAAGTATGTGGCCGGATCGGGTAGAACCCAGGACCTCTGGCTCTTGAGTCAGACACGCTACCGACTGCGCTACGCGGCGCGGCCGGTCCGGGTTTAAATCCTGCCTTTGTTGGAATTCTTTCCTATCACAGTAGGGCTCCTCCAAGGGTCCATTGCAAACATGCTTTATCATCCTTCCCGTGACTGGCTTGATATGACTAAAATACTGCTGATGACCTATTTCTTTCAACTTCTTTCAACATGTCCACCCTCCGCAGCGACCCTACCACGCTTCAAGACCTGGTGAGTTTTGATAATACATGTAATTTGAGAGAGAGAGAGAGAGAGAGAGAGAGAGAGAGAGAGAGTAACCACACCCTTCTCATCAGGTCTAGGATAGCAATAAATTTACAGAGAGTCTTTAAATTTAAGACTGTCTTTAAATTTACAGACATTTTAATATAGTCTTTATATTTACAGATTTGGGTGTATGCATGATGGAAAACGGTGCTCAACATTAAAACCGCATTTCGATATCTGTACAGTTGAATGTGATTTGAGTGGAATAACATGTCAAGCATGAATGCAGACGATGATCATGTTGCTCCTGCTAACAACACATCTTTAAAGTTAAGGCGTTTCTTTAAACATAGCATTCTATGCCCTTCTGTTCAAACAAGAGTCTGCCGGGCCGGGTAGCGCAATCGGTAGGGCACCTGACTCGTAAGTCAAAGGTCCTGGGTTCGAGTCCTGGTCTGGCCACATACTTTCGTTTCTCCTTCCGCTGATTCAAGAAGGGCAGTTGTCAGTTACTGGCGAAAGTAAGTGCACTTAGTACTGGTTAACCGCTTAGGAGGTCTAAGCCTGCGGAGGAATAGTGTGGTTAGGTTAACTGGCCGTCCCGACATGACCTTAGTTGTTTACCGTGGACGTTAAGCATCAAATCAACCAACCAACCAAATCAAACAAGAGTCTGTCAAAAAATGAACTGGATAGTGCAAATTATTATTCTACCGCTAAATCAAGACTGCCAGTCGTGTAAAGCATCGCCATTTTGACCTCAGACATAGAAATGTGCCTACGGCATATTGGGTATCACGTACCATTGGACGAATTGCCTTTGGTACGAAACGCCCCAAACCGCTCATTATACATTTTGACCTTACACTGACTGTGTTAAATATTTGAAGAAAACAGAAATTTTACCTTGTCTAAAACATTCTCAAACCCTTTCACCTCAGCCGTACAGTGTTTAACAATCTGTCGAAGAGTATTCAGTCCATTTTTAGCTGCCATCTCCAACTTCTGCCCTCAAAATCAGTTCAAACCCTCAAAACTCCACGCTGACATTGAGGTGACAGCTTTGACAGCCAGCAAGAATGAGTAGTCCAAGGGAAGCCACTACAGCGTGAAGTAGGCCAAGCGAGGTAAATCGAGAGAATTATTCAAAAATTGATTAAGCGATTTGCTTCCCTTGTATCATTTAGAAAATAAAAATAAACATTGGGACACCTTAAGTAATTTACAATGCAGTAGTGCATCTAGAAGATGCAGATGATATGGCAAACAGCGTGGACCCTGATCAGACTGCTCCTTTGGGAGCAGTTTGATCTGGGTCTGCACTGTTTGCACAGAACTATCCGTCTCATTTTTAGAATTTTTACAAGACCATAACTGGCCATAAGGACAAAGATCGGACTGCTCTTTCATGCAGTCTGATCTGATTTTACACATTTCCTTCACCCTTTGGCATTCCGCCCATATACTTTGACACGCCGCCGTACAGTAAATTCAAATTGATAGTAATTAGAATTTTCTGCTATTTTTCTGCTCCTTTTACAAAAGGGAATTTTGTTTGTATCTCTGGACGACGAAATCCGTTGACATGCCGTAAAACCCTATATCACACAGCTAACAATAATTATTATGCACCAGTCATTTAACACTACGGCCCCATGGGGCCGGGGATAGTGTAGGCGTAGCAGGGTATTTTAACCATTGCATCTTCCGGCAATGCCGTGGACCTGCGGGTCATGCCCAAAACTGGGCGGGATAATTTCACGTTTGCTTGCAGGAATGTGAGCGGGGCTTTTACATGTAGCAGGGCTTTGAACATAAAACTGTTCCCGCAGTGTTTGGCACGTACCAGGGCTTTTCGAAGAGAAAAGTCTATATCCCCACTATTCTTCGGCCCCATAGGGACCATGGTTGTAAATGACTAGTGTATTAGTTACCAGACCTTAATGTATAGGTATCAAGGTGAACTATTTGTTAAAATTTAGTGTTTCAATAATATAAAGTGTGGCGGAAAATGGTGCCTTATGATATGTGAACAATAACACTCAGATCAGGCAGTGCAGACAGATATATCAGACAGATATATGTTTTCACTGTGGGCAGTGATAATCTACAGATGATGAGGAATCTGCATGGCGGAAGCGCGTGAAATGGGAACTTAGGGTATAAGGGTACACTTTCATGTGTCCCAACATTGTCACATATACAAAGGGGAACATTTTTAGGACTTCCGGTTCGCTTTCCCGGGCGGTAAACCCCTTCCAAAAAGGGTCATACTCTTAAAAAGAAGCGTTTGCTTCTAGAAGAGCAAAATGTTTCCTTTAAGAGTTGACTCCCATCGAAAAGGGAGGCAAAAAGGAAAGAGTACCCATTTACCTTAAGCCAGGTCTGCTTGCGAGTCAGCGCTTACTCAACGGAGTCTTTAAATATCCAATTCAGGTTCTTATGTCTCCACATGTTATAAACATATATTTGTGAGGAGGAAATACCTTGATCAGACTGCGCGTACATGTATGTGCACATTCGCACATGCCGTAAGGTCCTATTTCACGCAACAACAGCTACCTTCAAACATACATGTACATGTATGACGGCGGATCTGAATTTTCGACGATCGCAATTGTCTTAAGGCACCCTTCCCCATGGAGGATTTTAAGCATAATGCAGTGCAATATAATACACTTTGTGTGTTACTTAGTGTCAAGATGGGTGCTGGGGTTTCAAGATATTGTTATAAAATATACCCTAAAACACGGTGAGAACGCGTCAGGCACGCGACAATTATCCGGATCAATTCCTGACGCCTACTTCTGCTTCACCGATATACATGTCGTCTGGTGTCTTTAAAAACGCTGATTTTGAAAACTGGATAACCAACCAGTATACATGTCTATCGGTTTGTAGACTGTCCAATCCCAACCTGGTCCAGAGGTCATAAAACTAGAGTACATTCTCAAACTCAAAATAAAGCACACTGATTGGCTGCTCCCGAGCACATGCTCGGAAGCAGCCAATCAGTGTGCTTTATTTTGAGTTTGAGATTATTCTCAAGTTTTATAACCTCGAACCCAGTTCATATTGAAGACACAGAAATACTGAAACTACATGTAGCAGTGACCTACTTGCGTTTAGTACTCCATAAGACAGTAGAGTCATTGTCGTTCAAATGAATAATTTTTTTTATAATGAAGTATTATGAATAGATTTCAGTCATATCGTGCTGATGGAAAGGTTGTTATGAAAGGCTTCTTGCAATGGAACACCGTTTGAGCCTGGGTCGCTAGCTTAGAATGCTTGCGTTTAATCATCGGCCACTGGACTACAGAGGCACTTATCTGCTTATATCATTGGAGGCCCACTAGACCGGCTTCAGTCTATAAAGTTATCTGATTATTATTATGTCATAAAAACATCAAACCTATGCATGAGACGGATTCTACATTTCTGATTGGTGAATTGGATGATGCCATAATAGGACCATGTTTTATTAGACAAGACTCAAGAATTAAGAATTTTTTTTTCCGTTTTACCGACTTACAATTACTGTTGAACAATGCAGCCAGCCTAGTCTGGCTACAGACCCTATGTTCAATATATCCCCTGCAAAGGAATACAGAATCTGACCACCAAGATGATATACAGATATACTGGAGCCAGGCTACGCCAGCCAAGAAGTCCAGGCCACGAGGTTATAAAACCTTTTTCATGCTCAACTCAGCTGAGCACGAAATTTTACCTGTCGATAAATAGCAAATTACTGATAAGTACAGTTGTTTTCTTGCTCAATTTAGCTGAGTGTGAGATTTTCTGCTTATGAATATGAAAATGCCAACATTAGTTGGCATTTTCATATTTATCAGCACATTAGTTGGCATTTTCATATTTATCAGCAGAGAAAATTTTATGCTCAGCTGAGTTGAGCACGAAAAAAGTATGATAACCTCGAGGCCAGGTAACTATGAGTTTTGAAGATACATTGTAGTTTTGTGATGATTTCTCTAGACTGCTTATGCTTCAGGAACACATATATTTTGATTTCTCACTGGAACCGACGGTCATAATGGGAGCAGGCCCAGGGGTAATAAAACTTGAGTACATTCTCAAACTCAAAATAAAGCACACTGATTAGCTGCTTCTGAGCACATGCTCGGAAGCAGTTAATCAGTGTGCTTTATTTTGAGTTGTGCTCGGAAGCAGCCAATCAGTGTGCTTTATTTTGAGTTTGAGATTTATAACCTCGAACCCTGGTCGAGCTTCGACATACAATACCAGTTCCATTTACTGTTGTTGTAAGACGAGTGCCAACCAACATGCTTAGACTACGTGGAGTAAGCATATCAGAAAATCGGCAGATGGTAGTTTAATATTACAAACAGGAGTTACAAATGGCGAGAAATGACCATGAAAGCATGCTTAATAACCGTAAATGTTCGCGAAATTGAATATCAGATCAAATATATCCTTTTTTCCATATCATCTTTTATCCAGTATGCTTTAAAATATAAGTGTACATGTTAATTATATACATGTATATCTAACAGTAAAGACAGAAAACAGCTGCTTGCCAAAGAGTAACCAGGAAAACATAAAAATTAAAAAAATATATAAATAAATAAAAATAAAGAAAACCATTTATAAAGAGCACTACGGGAAGAGTATTAGGGCCAAGTACACTTTTGTTTTTTATGTCAGATATCTCGAAATTTCGACTTAGTAACTCGAAATTTCGATTTAGTGACTCGGAATTTCGACTTAGTAACTCGAAATTTCGACTTAATTTCGACTTAGTGACTCGAAATTTCGAGATAATAAGTCGAAATTTCAAGTCACTAAGTCGAATTTCGAGTTACTAAGTCGAAATTTCGAGATATCCGACAAAAAAGTTAAGTTTGTATGGCCCTTAAACTCTCCCGTAAAGCACAGTGCACAGGCTGGCATGCAAGTTTGAGTGGGTTTGCTATCTGAACAGACCTTGAACAGTACACGTCTGTTTAGCAGTGATATATGACTACCACTTATTTGCGTACAGTATCACCGAAAAACTTTTTTCTGACCCTCTCTAAAGCTACATGTAGATGTATATTATTTTATAAAGAGAAACGCTTCTAAACACATTCTTCTTGCCGTTTTCTTTAAACTTATTATAACAAGTAGCCCAAAGGGCAACAATTGCTCACCTGAGAGACATTGTAAATCTATAGGGATATTTAAGATGCTCAAGGGCAGCTAACTCCACAGTCAGTGGTCCAATCAGGCTGAAAATTAAACTCATCCAAAACATTATGTATGCCCTCATTTAATATATGCAAGTTTAAAAAGTATCTGATCAACAGCACAATAGACAGAGCTGTCAAGGGCAGCTAACTTCGTAGTGGTTGGCCTGATCTGGCCAAAATTTGAACTTGTTTAAGATATTATGCATTTCCTCATTACCTGCAAGTTTGAAAAGGATCGGATCAGTAGAAACCAAGAAAAAGTGGCGACATTGATTTTTTGGATGCTCAGGGCAGGTACTCCATAGTCAGTGGTGAGATCTAGCCGAAATGCTAACTAATCCAAGCTTTTTTGCATATCCTCATTACCTGCAAGTATGAAGAGGATCCGATGAAAAATGAAAATGTGATGACGTTGTTTTCTCCATTATAAGACTATGGGATTTTTTCAAACGCTCAAGGGCAGCTAACTCCGTAGTCTGTGCTCCAATCTGGCCAAATTTCGAACTCATCCAAGCTCTTATGTATGTCATCATTACCAGCAAGTATGATAAGGATCTAATCAAAAACCTTGATTGCAGCACCCTGAAAGTCAAACTTGCTCGAGATATTGTCAGGCCCAACATTTGTGTGAATTTATTTTAGAATCCGTTGAGAAATGTAGGTGCTAGAGCGCTGACAAAGTTTTTCTAAAAATAGCCACAGTGACCTTGACCTTGGGCACAGCACCCTGAAAGTCGAACTTGCTCGAGATATTGTCATGCCCTACATTTGTATGAAGTTATTTTAAAATCCATTGAGAAATGTAGGTGCTAGAGCGCTGACAAAGTTTTTCTAAAAAAGCCACAGTGACCTTGACCTTGGGCGCAGCATCCTGAAAGTCGAACTTGCTCGAGATATTGTCATGCCCTACATTTGTGTGAAGTTATTTAATATCCGTTGAGAAATATCGGCAATAGAGCGATGACAAAGTTTTTCTAAAAATATGTGATGACGTTGTTCTCTCCATTATAACACTATGAGATTTTTTTCAAACGCTCAAGGGCAGCTAACTCCGTAGTCTGTGCTCGAATCCTGCCAAATTTCGAACTCATCCAAGCTCTTATGTATGTCATCATTACCTGCAAGTATGATAAGGATCTAAGCAAAAACAGTTGAGAAAAGGTGATGACGCCATTTTCCCCATTATAACCCTATAGGAGTTTTTTTTTCAAACGCTCAAGGGCAGCGAACTCCGTTGTCTGTGCTCGAATCCGACCAAATTTCGAACTCATCCAAGCTCTTGTGTATGTCATCATTACCTGCAAGTATGATAAGGATCTAATCAAAAACAGTCGAGAAAAAGTGATGACGCCATTTTCCCCATTATAACCATATGGGGGCTATCTGTTGTCATGGAAACCAGAGTTCTGAGCTGATCTGCACCAAAACCTAATGCAGCCTTTCCCCCACCCAAATGATGCTTCAGATAAAATTTGATTGCGATCGGCCCTCTGGTCTCTGAGATATTTATGTTTGAAATTGTTGACGCACCCACTAACCCACGCACCCACGGACGGACGACGGCTCGACTCCCATCCTATAAGCTCACCTCTGAGCCTTCGGCTCAGGTGAGCTAATAAAGCAGACGTGTCTGAAAATCATGTCATTCTGAAGAACCACAAGGAAAACATATTATTATTTCAATATGAACCCAGTTATTCAGAAGGCATCAGAAACCATGCAATAATTTTTAGTATACATGGTATATTTGAATGGGGCCCAAAACGCCCCAAACCATTTGAGGACCTGTTAGAATTTGGACTGAAAAATACGGTCCGATATTATCACCTGAAAGAATAGATTTTCTCTGGAAGCGACAAAACCATTATGAATCACGCGAAGAACGGAATAAAACGAATAGTTAAATCTGCCAGTGCGTGCGCGTTTAATGATCATGATGCTTGCCGTCTTACGTACACAGTCAGGAGAAAAAATATATAACTTGAAACAGTTATAAAGTACCCTATTTACCACTAATTTCAAAGTGAGGCTGTAGAAAATAACTTATTTAGGTTATTATGAAATTATTTAGGCTAAGTTCAGATTTGCAATCTCCAAAGAAATAACTGCTTTAATCTAAAAAGTAGTTAATTTCCTGATCGTCAAGGGCCCTGCGTACCAATTTCTAGACGATGCATACAGAATTTTTATTGCTTAATCAAACAGTTATGTAAGAGAGTTTCATAAAAAAAAAATACTCACCTGTCCATATAAATTACGATAACTCCAGAATATGAAGGTGAAAAAAGATTCTATAACTTAAACAAGTTAGTTTTCTATAGTTGCAAAATATTATAACTGCTTCAAGTTATATTTTTAACTTGTAGAGTTTATGCTCCTGACTGGTATAAGCCACTCCAGAATTCGTTCAGGCACACCTGTGTTAAATAGGGAACATAAATATACATAAATATACATAAGCGGGATAATGCATGGGACCCCACAACTGTGCATTGTATTTTGTCCATTTAAATCAAGTTGATGAAATCATCAATAATAGTTCATTGTAGTTGCCAACTAAGTGAACCCAGAAAGTTTAAAAACATTTTTACATGTATATGAAACGCAATGACAGTTTATGTTCTTATTAGTTTTACATGTAAGTTGGCTAATCACGACCATTTACAATGGCGAAGCTGTGCACTGTAAAAATTTCGGTAGACTTTACGATAGAATACCTGGCAACCTGCTGCCAGTGCATTACCCATTAATGTTTTACGGGCGTCTGCCTGTAGAACTTGTTTTGAAATCACAATATGATAGACTTATGATAACTTACTGTACTCAAAATTACCTTTAAGGTGGACGATCCCGCAAGAACTCTGTTCTTGCTTGTTTAAAAAACAAACAGAGTTATTGTTCATCATCAAATCGACTGACTGTGGAGTATATACAGTTATAATATACACTTACAATATCTACCGTAAAGATCCTAAGTTTTCGGGCACATAGGTCTGTACAAACAGTGGAAACTGAGATCAGACTGTTCCTTAGGAACCAGAATGATCAAGATCTTCACAGTTTCCATTCCATCTGCGCATTTTTGTCGACATTACTCTGTGGTAGAACCGAATAACAGGAAAATAAATAATAGGGCAAGGACCGGCTGTGCTTGCAGCAGGTGCAGAATTTGGGCAGTCTGTTTTGGGGATATTTTGAACTTAAACATTGTTTTTCTAGGAAACAAAACGGTGAAATGTTTGTTTTTTTGTTTTATTCTTTAACATACGATGTAAGTTTTACTAAAATAATATGCATAAGCATGCCCCATCGATTGATGATATTTTTCATGACGTTTTTCATGAAATTCAATTTTCTTGCATTTTTTCAAAGAATGTAAAAATATACTTATTAACAAGAAAACTGCAATTTTTTGTTATCAGTTTGTTTCAAATATCCTATATTACAGATTATATGATTTGCTGAAATGAAAGTGCATTCATGTGCTAGAGATATGAATTTTAATGGAAAATGTGTAAAAAATGTATGTAGAAATACAAAATATTGTTTTTTAGGAAAACAAAACGGTGAAAATTGTTTTTTTCTTACCCAAATGTTTTATAGCTCTTTGGGTTATTTAGACGGTATAATGGTTTGAATGCCCCGCCAATATTTCTATTCAGTATTCGTCTACCTTAAAGAGTTGAAGGGCTAAATGACCAAAGAAATACCTGTTCTATTCTACCCTATTCTGTGTGATGTTGGTTGGTTGGTTGTGTTGGGTTTTACGGCACTTTGAGACAGTATTTCAGTCTATATCGGGCCGTCTCCCAGAGAGAGGGAGAAAAAAAAGGAGAAATGATAGACGAGAGAAAATATCCAAACAAACCCGACCCGCACCTACTGCAAGCACAGTAGGCCCTTGCCCTACTTCTATCCAAATAAGTAGGTCGCCCAGGCACTGGAAGTTTAAACCACCACCACCCCCATATCGCTCAACAAATAAAATTTCCTATACTGGTTTCCCGTCTAGCAATGTTATACGTATAAACATAGGCGGGGTAGTAATTGGGACTCTACGCCTGTACATTGTACTTTTACCGTTTTATTTAACTTAAAGAAATCGAAAGTAGGTCATTTAAATTGCCAACTAAAATGACCCAAATAAGTTTTCAAACCCTTTTTATGTGAAACTCAAGGATGTTTGATTTGTTTAAAGCCGGCTAATCACGGTCATTTACCTTGCGAAACTATACCGAGAAGCTTGCAGCGATACCTCATGATAAATTTTTTCATGCTGATGGAGCAATGGAGTTTTAAAAGCACAGAAAATGTTGGTGGGTATCCAAGTACATAAT
Organism: Ctena decussata; assembly: GCA_963989385.1. NCBI lineage: Eukaryota > Metazoa > Mollusca > Bivalvia > Lucinida > Lucinidae > Ctena > Ctena decussata. The sequence continues at coordinate 73,431,537 of OZ022512.1, forward strand.
ATGTTAGATACACATGTCATACGCATGTAAGGTACAGATGTCTTAAGGATGCTACCGCTGACTAGACCATTTTTTTTCTTTTAATTTTGGTTCGTCGAAACAAATTCAGCGTTTTCCGATCAGATATAGTGCGACAATCTGATGTTAGACATCCGAGCTGCCTGCGCATGACCGCAACGGCCTTTGCATATACGCAGCCTGGCTCAAAAAGGGGCGAAGTTCGCCAAGGCTCACCAGACTGCGCAAACGTCTGCGCATGAGAGCTTTGCATGTATATACCAAAAGACAGGTTTTTAAATGACGCAACTCATATCTCCTATGCGGGACATGCAAACAGAGATGGAAATTGAGCTGCGACACGACAAAACCAACAGAGTGGCATTGCGCCCTGCGAAGACTCTGATCAGGCTGGGCAGCCGCTCAGTCTGATCAGAGTCTTAGCTGTGCGCACAGAGCTAGGTTTGATCCTTAGCTACCCTGTAAGTTCACAGCGAAGACTCTGATCAGACTTGGCGGATGCGCAGGCTGATCTGAGTCTTCGCTGTGCGCATCTGCCACTTTGTTGGTTTTCTCGTGCCGCAGCTCAATTAATCTAATACAGGTATAAAAACATCATTAAGAAATTTGGTATCTTATTTCATATTGAAAGCGCCTGCGATCACAATGATACTAAACGGATTTTCCACCGAAACGAATAAAATGATCATAAAACATGAATGGAGCAACCTTAACCGTATATAGAAGCCAATCCAAATCGAATTAAGGCTACCCAGGGAGCGATGTCTATGCCTCATTTAAGATTTAAAGGACATGCTAGCAGATACGAAACTCTGTTTTGCATCAAAAGAAATGTTCTTTTGAGGAGAAATTCGTTTCGCCTTTTGTCATTGAGGTCAATTTTACACTAAATCCAACTTCCGAAGGCTTTTGAAGGTCAAAAAGTGTAAATCTCCTTTCACGCGCTGCCCACAAAGGTTATAGGTTTAAGACATCACAAACACGCGACTTTTTGTAATCGCACGTGGCAACAATTAGAGTCCGGTTGAGGTCTTCGGGGAAAGTCGAAGATCAATTTTACTAGACCATCCTTTTAAAGTGGTTAATGATACTGAAAATGCGAAACATTTCTTACGCGTGTGCTCTGTAGATGTTTACGCAAGTGTGTTGCATCTTAATGTCCAGCTGTGTCTGAGGAGAGCATCGTGTCGGCAAGCAAAATGGAACATTAGGTCACGTTCGGAACCATTATAAATATTAAAATCTGCCTTTAGTTCTGCGAAAACTAATCAAACCCTTCACTATTCATTTAGATTCACAGTGTATTTTTTGCGAAGAGGGGAGACTGTTGTCAGCATGCTGATTAGAGTCGTCTTGTCTTAGAGTCTGCATGTTCATGTCTTAGGGCACATTTTTATCTTACGCGCAACAATTCTACTTATGATGTTAATTTTCTGTATTTGTAATGTTAAAAGCAATCATTTTAAAGAATCATTTCTTACAGGGTGTGGCATTCAGTGATCCGTCACGAACCATATTTCGGATACCTAATCCGAACAGAAATACTCGAGAAGAATCGGTGCACAGCTCTGGCATCTTCATTTTTTGCCTCCGTTCTGAACGGGGGATAACTCTTGAAGAACAGAATTTGTTCCTCTAGGAATAAATTATAAATCCTATGAGAGTAGGTACCATTTCTGTAAGTCTTTCGTCGTCTACGCAATCAACCAGGAGGTATCGAGTGATGTTTCCCTTGGTAAAATGGCGAGAAAACAAGAGTTCTACCTCTATGACATACATGTAACGCGGAGCAAACAATTTAGAAGAACCTATCTGCTTATCCAGCAGTTTATAATTACTCCCTGAGTACTTATCTGGTGAATGATTGTCATCCTGGAGTCTTTAGACGTAACACCAGTAAACAATTCTGATATCCGTACTCGAAGATGGTGAGGCTACCCATGTATGAGTATTTACAGAATGTGACTACAAACGATTTCCTTTAAAGCTCTGTTCGAGTCGAAACCATTTCTGACTCTAACAGAGCTTTAAATGAAATGGCTTGTAGTCACCTCTCTGTCAGGGTATATGCAAATGTGCACACCTTTATGTTTTCCCACCATTTTTACAAAGGGATATAACTTTGGTGACTTCATGTTTGCTTCCCTGGAAGCTAAAGCCCCGGCAGAATGGCGTCTACTCTTAAAGGATAGAATCTGGCCCGAGGCAAAAATGTAAATGGCCGAATTTTCTCTCGGAAATATTACTCATATACGGCACCTTGAATTTGATACCTTGATGTTCAGCTGCGTCCTTAGCTATATAATTGAGACTGAAATTAAGGAGAAGCCTCTGCTAAAGAAGTTAGAACTGAAGGAGCCCCATGGTGGTCTGCCCTTTTATGCTCTTTCTAGCAGCTGCAGCCTGGTGCCCCTATACTGCCAATAATGGTTCTGTAGTACCAGTAACGCCAAATATGAAGATATAAGATCGTTTTCAGTTTCAGAGATCGAAACGAAGAATACTCGATAAAACTTGTTTCGTCAGTGATCCGCCATTTTTACATTTGGAAACATTTTCTGTAACTCCCCTTGACAACGTAACCTTTCCAAACTGGGGAGTGCAATTACAGGAACGAATTTACAGGAGCATATTATTTATCTGAGTATTGACTTCCATTGAGTTGAAAATGAAATACAGTCAACTCTCGATATCTCGAACACGGATATGTCAAAATACCCTCTTATATCAAAGATTATATTTTGGACACATTTCCCAATTTTGATTTACATTTCAACTCCTATTATCTCAAACTACTGATACCTCACAGTAAATTTTCTGGGATCAGAAAATTTACTTTGAGATATCAAAAGTTTGAGTTGAACTTTGACTTCGAGATATCGAGAGTTGACTGTAATTGCTTCCCTTGAAAGTGTACCCATTTAGCTTTCATAAACAGATCACTTTTAAATTAGGTGTTCAGTTTTAAGCAGATAATACCACGTGGGCTGAATGAGATGTTTACAACTGACCAATACATTTATCAACAGCAGACAGTGAGAAACAGAACCAGACCACGGCAAACATCCCCTGAACGGAAACCGATAGTAACAAGATTTGTTGCGACACGACTAAACCAACAATGTGGTCTTGCGCCCAGCGCAGATCAGATCAGCCTGGGCATCCGCCCAGTCTGATCAGAGTCTTCGCTATCCACATAGAGGTAGCCTAGACCCTTAGCTACCCTTTGAGTTGAGCACTTAACGAAGAGTCTGGTCAAACTGGGCGGATGTCCAGGCTGAACTGAGTCTGCACTGGGCGCACAACCACATTGTTGGTTTTGTCAAAAGTTTGATTAATTGATTGATTGATTGATTGATTGATAGTAACAGACAGTAGCAAACCGTAACAAACAATTCCAGGCTGTAGCAGGCAGTGTCAAACAGGTCTCGAAGAAAACAACAACAAAAAACAGACGATTGTAAACATTGGCAGTTCCAGGCAAGGACAAACAGTGGCAGACACTGGCTACACTGTAAGAGTGTCCATGTTGAGACCAACTACATGTACGCTTGGACGGAGGCAGACGATGGTCAATAGCCCTGATAGAAGACAAACGGTGGCAAATGGTGACCGTGTGGGGTCGTTCAGAGTGGCTGGCCTCTGGTAACCATAGCAGAAGAAAGTTTATTTGATTTTTGTATATTGACAAACAAGGGATGAGAAAGATATGCTGTTGAGAATGAACAAATCAAAATAAAGGTGGAAAAACCTTCTCATACGGATAGGGATTTTCTTGGTAATACTATGTTAAATGTGAAAAAGACTATTTTAATAAGAAAAACTGTGTAAAATTCTGGTGTCATCAAGGTACATGTATGAAGAATATTTACTAATGTTGCACTGTTACATGTAGCTTATCTGATATTACGTTTCTGATGCATGAAGCGTTCTTCAGACATTTTAATTAAATCCACACTTCATGCAATATCTTCAATAAATACAAATACCTTTTTTTCATGTTTTAAAAATCCTTATATGTATCAGATTTGACTTTACCGTTGCTCATAATACATTATTCAACGCACACCCTCACGTTCGCTCGCGCCCATGCACGTGCACGCTACCAATAAAAGGCTACAAACTAAAGTTTCCTAGAGAGTTTCCGTTGCAGGCTTATTGCGTTTCGTCATTGGTATAGATCATATGTAGTAAATACTGTTTTATAACACTACAGGCTAATTTCTTTCTGTCGTCTTCATTTGGCGATAGTGCTGGGTAACTTCTTATTTGGATAACAGTGCGACAAGGGCAGGCTGTACTTGCAGCAGATGCAGGATAAGATTTGTTTGGATTTCTTGTTTTAAATCTCGTCTATCATTTCTTTCCTTTCCTTTCCTTTCCCCTTTTTCTCTGAGTAAAGACTGAGGGCCTTTAAACCCAAACCAGCCAACCAACCTTCTTCCTTTAATCGTTCATAAAATCAGTACTGTCAATTTAGATACTGTTATCCTGCACTGATTTTCATCAGTCATTGCCTATGGATGTCATTAGCAGAAAAATACTACCTTACACAGGTAACATGCGCATACAGTGAAGTTTCGTATCAGCCTGTGCCTCAGCACGGACTGACTAGAGCTACAAAGATTCATCATAATTCATAGACTGTATATGCGAACAGAGAAGGCTAGATTAGACTGCGCAGACGCGCAATCTGATCTGAGTCTTCGCTGTCCGCTTATGTTACAAAGCGCATATCCCCTGACTGCGGTTTTTATGCGATATCTCTGTGGACCTGGAAAATACAATGCCTAAAATAACAGAACAGATATATTTTACAAAAGTGATGGTCAATTTTCAATTTATTTGCCGTTTTCTTAATCTCGATACCATCTTTCCAACTGATACCGTTATGATAAAAATCATTGTTGTTAAACACGCTTAAGATATCTATCTGATATCTGTCTATATCTTGATGCCACCGCGACCTCCATGTTTGGACGCGTGCTATTATATCTTTTATACAAACGCATTTAAATCCATAAAAAAGTGATACTATTTAGATAATGTCAAAGCAAAGTTTTAATAAAGCATCACATCTAAGATGCGAAATTGACAATTAAGGAACATGTGCTTCGTGCAGATAAAACGCATAAATGATAATTTTCAGCTTTGAAGTTAGTCGATTTAAGTCCCAAAAAGGACATAGTGTGATTAGTTTATAAATTCTGGTAGCTTCCGTAACATATTAATCATACATGTACGGAATTCATTTACAAAGAGTGAGTTTTCCTACCAATTAGTGAATAGAGAACCAATGTGAGTAAGTTAGCCTGTGCTCATGCCAACAATCAAGGTGTGCACTTGTTATGAGAATGGGCGGTAAAATAAAATCAAGGACATTGACGCAAGTATACACCGTAGTGCATTAGTTGGACCTCTCTCTGACAGTAGTGGCTTAACTGAGCGTAGAGCCTAGTACTAGCTGATACATGTACACTCAACATGTTTTCTTAAAATTTGCTATCTCAACTTTCCATAATTATCTTAAGATTTATTTTCAAATTATTAGTGTAGACAATATTTTATTCAACTTACTAAGCAAATCTGAACAATGCAACCTCACAAGAGCAATAACTCTGTACGGTAGCCTGAAAGGAGTTCAGAAGAAAGTCTCCGACTTCTTTAACCTGTATTCCACTGTTACTGTGATAATAACAAGTGATTTGAAGTATACTATATCCAAAGTTGGAGAGCCGCTGTGGCCGAGCGGTTAGAGTGACTCGGTTATGGTGTAGAAAGTCGCCGGAAGGTCGTGAGTTCGCGGCTCACCGTCGCCATCTGACGACTGGAACCCCAGCAGTAAATGGGTACTTTTTACGAATCAGGGAAGGATAAGGCAGCGACAGGAGAGAGACGGGTTGCGCCTTTCATCAGCTGTGTCCAGGATACAGTGGGTCCCTAACCCCCACTGCCCCGACGGCTAAAAGGCTATGGGAAACCTTTACCCTTTTTTACCTTTTTATATCCAAAGTTAAAGTTTGTAAATGATTTATCAAACAGTAATCTCAAAAGGTCACAAGTTAAGAAACTTGATAAACTAATGTCAAATTGAAAGTATTTCCGAAAGACAGAATATACATTCCAATGAACCTGATGAATTTCAAACTTTTTATATTTTATCAAAGACTCTTGTATAGCTACGAATATTTGTCGGATCTCAATTTTGTTCAAGTATTCACTATCGAAGAGAAGACTGGTATATTTAGAGTAAGCTGACAATAGACTGAAGTGATTTTATGCAAGAGTTCTTGTCTGAGATCACGAAAGCGTTTACACTAACGGTTGAACCGAAAATGAGTATCATCAACCACTTGGCAGGCACACAACGGACTGTCTATAATATTTTTAGAAAATAGATGGTTGACTGAGAGGGCTACAACTTGTTCTTTATTTATTTATTTATTTATTTATTTATTTACTTATTTAAAGATGGTACACATTTAACCGTATGGCTAGTCTACCATGGGGGAGGGTATTTTCATAAAATTAAATTTTAATTCGTGCTTAAAGGCAGCTATGCTAAGTAAATTACGATGTACGTACATCTTCTGGAAGTTCGTTCCATTAGCTTATTACAGACGGAAAAAATAATTTCACTTTTTTTCAGCACAAAGGCTTATTTTTCTTGAAAAAAAATCTAGATTTATGCTGTAATGAAATGATAATGTGAAAAGGGTTTTAAAGTACTCCCCCACCTCCTCGTGCCTCAGCAAACTACTTTGCATATTGGTTTGTCGTTCCATCATAATACACATTATATTTGAGTGGCATGCTGAGGCACGTTCTTTTGTTATTACAAGGGTGGGGGACGTAAATGGTAGATAGGCTACAACTGAAGAACTAAAAAAAAAAAAAAAAAAAAAAAAAAAAAAAACAGTTGATAAGTTGATAAGTTCGTCCTTTATATCTAAAAACAAGACTAAAGTCCTTTTTATTTTAGATCGAACATGCTTATGAAACAAAAGTCCAATATACAGAGAATTCTTTTGATATCAAGTTTATCAGGCGAGACCAGAAACAGCGTAGGAATGGCGAGCCTTGCCGAGCCAGTCCGACGTGTTTCTGGTCGAACCTGATAAACTTGATATCATAAGAAACTTACATAGTTTTCTATTTATCATGCATCATTAGAAGATTTTAAGGCGTAAAGAGGGTCAAACAAATGAAAAGCAAACGCAGTTTTGTTCGAACTTGTGTTGTCGCGAATGCGTTATAGCGGTAAGTCGGTGACATGCTTTAACCAATCGAACTATGTTATCACGGCCAACGACAGTATATAGCCAATCGTCTTCAGATATCGCTTCTAAAGGCATCGCCTGATAACATTCGCGCATGCGCAGATCCACAGTGACATGATATCACGTCATATTATCATACCCCTATAATCAGGTGAGTTTTGCAGCATGCATATGATAAAAAAGAAAATTTAGCTTTGCCTTCGCTGTCTGCATGGAGGTAGCTTAGACCTAAAGCACAGTGAACAGTCTGATCAGACTGGGCGGATGCCCAGGTGATCTGAGGTTCGGTGGACGCACAGTCCACTTTTTTGGTTTTGTCGTGCCGCGGCTCATATGTACATGTAACACATTATTTTTTTGTTTGTTTATTTATTTACATGTTTTTATTTGTAGTCACTAAGATGTGACATATGACACAGATTTGGTGACAACTGTTGATATAGCTGGGACATAACCTAGTAGTAATGTGAAAACCTGCTTTAGAACATACGCGTAGCGCGACGGTAGTTATATCAAACAAATTTTGAACAGGTCACATCGACAATGCATGGACATACAGCGAAGTATGATGACTATAATCTGACTGAGCATATATGCATGTGTACACTGATCCGAGTCTTTGCTGAAAACACATGATGTACAATACCTTATCTCGGAACTCGGAACATCTCTGCACCGACCGTTTGTACTTTGACGGAAGGCATAAGTCTTCATCATTACATATGACAGGTGTCGCTTTCCAAACGAGATTGCTCTATATTAGCGTTTAAATGCACCAGTCATTTGCAACCCCGGCTAAATGCATACCGTACAAGCGAGGAATAGCGAGGACTTTGACTTTTCTCTCTACAATACCCCAGTAGACACCCTGCATTGTTTGGAATCAAGAAATCAAAAGCCCTAACATGCATGGTACTACATGTATCGGGATATAGATAAGGTGACAAAAGGGTACTTTGGCCCTACTATCCCCGGCAACTTCTTGGCCCTGGATAGCCGGGGTTGCAAATGTCTGCATTAAAGAGAAAAACAGGCCTTAGGAAAGGTGTAGTCCTGGTCGATACACTGTACGAGCAGTATGATGATCTTCCCCGTTTACGAACGGTTAGCCAGTAAGCTTAGAAAGGCTTTTTCTAAATTCTATCGCAGACACCATGAATTGGTTTCAAAATTTGATGTCGGATTAAAATTTCTTTTACACCAAGGCCTATCGGAACCAGAATTTTATGGTGACTTAGTATACAAATTCAAAAAGATTAAGGGTAGGACTGATTTTTCTGATCAATTCCGAAAAATAATAATACATGTACGTCACAAACGTATTGGCTATAATTTAAATGTTATGCGACAGTCTGCATGCTTAGTGATTAACCCAATCACGGTTGATAACTTTGCTGCACTCTTTAATTGCACACCGGGGGATCGGTCGTCAGACTCTATGATGGCCCCGACCTAAAGCTATATATTTTAGTTGGTTGGGACCGGAGCCTTTTTGTCTGTTGCTTGGTCCACCGGGGCTCAACTGGTGACCTTCTTTTGCTTCAGATTTCCAGTGGGGTCGTTTGGCAGGACAGGGATCTCCACCTGTCAGACGGCCCGTTGTATCTGTTGAGTCCTCGTCTTTGCTTCTTCATGGTGTTGAAATTTGATTTATGTGTTTACCGTGATGATTCATTGACGAGTTAGAGGGTTATCATGCGAACCGAACAACCAACTAAATGTTTTGTACCACTTCAGAAACTGAGGGTGAGGTTGTGCCTGTAAAATCGATTTAAGCCCCCCAGTAATTCATTACTGACCGTTCCAAGGCGGTAGTTCTGTTGTGGTTCTCTGTTGCCTGTTTTTTGGTGTCAGAGTTTCTGTGATGTTTTACCTTATGTATGTTCTTATTATTTTTGGTTCGGTTGGGTTGCTGAGTGGCCACCTTTTGGGAACAAGCTGCTCACTCGGTTGGCCATATGTTCTCTGTATCTTGATTATTTGTAATCTTAGTTGTTTCCAACTATGGTTTGAGGGCTGGATTTGGATTTTGATTGTTTCAGTTCCTGGTCTTTGCATACTTTTTACTTTTATTACATAATGTTCATATGTCTAAGTACAAAGCTAATAATAGTAATATTCAGATAAGGCTAAGAAAAAAAATCCGCAGTGATATCCGTTGAGCTGAGATCTTTTTTCTGCAATATAATATTCGCACGTCACAATCGTGGATAGTGTGAACACAAAGACTTCTTTGATTTCTGGTAAACGCTGACTTGAAAATGGAATGATGTTCTGCGTTTAAAATTTGCAGCAAATTATTTTGGCACTAAAAGCGCTAGAAAAGAAAATTTGTTAAATTTGCAAACTGGCAGCGCAGATACAGATGAGATGTTTCATACACGTAAAGAGCCGTCTTATATTGATCTACTCGGTTTGTCATTTATTCAGTGAATTCGATGATATACCTTGAACGTAACATTTTTGTTTTTAGATTTTGCAGACGTAAATTTTTAGCCTGGGTTTTCGGCGTTTCAAAGCCTACATGTAGGCCGTGTTTTTTCTTACTCATATTGTCGGGCAACACATTGTGGGCGGTTGTACAAATACAGGTGGGTTTGGTAGGGCAAGAAATGCATTATCGTGAAACACGTACTCGCATACGTTTCTATAAAATCCATTATCTTCTACATTTCAGATTACCAGTATTTGGGAGAAAGAAAAAAACGTGCCGGTACGCAGGGCTCTGGGATGTTGATTTTTAGCTGATTGTGTTCACCTGTAACCGCGGTTTCTGTGTGCAGTCAGCTGTAAAATTAGCGGTTGCCCCCTTTTTACGCAAATTGTTTGTTGCAAGAGATGTACAAAAGATGCAAACGTCTTAAGATTTTCAATTCATATTTCATAAAGGTGAATAAACTTCAAAAAGTAGCTGCGTCATTTTTGAACATTATAAAGAAAAGTCTCGCAAACACGAGACTTGCCCGAGACTGTGACGTCCATTGAACAATGGTATTACCTGTACATTTGTGCAGGTGATATCCACATTGATACAAAATTTATCCTTTGCAGCTCCCCGAAGACAAGAACATATTAACTTGACTTTCGAATTAATTGTAGCAATAAATGATGCGAAATTCTATAGCTACGAATAACTCTTTGAAATCACCAAATTAGCCAATAACAAATATTTGTTTACAAGCTCCAAGCATTACGCATACATGTATGCGCCGTGTGTTGGGACACAATGTCTCCGAGTATATGCTCACTGCGGTTGCTCTGGCCAGTTTTAGCACATTCGCTGTTTGATCTGATACTGCTAAGATCGTCTTTTGAATTCATTTTGGTTTGAACGTTCACAACGTAGTATGCATGCTCTTAACAACATTCGCGCATGCGTATGCTGACCGAAGCATGCAAAGTTGGCAAATGTCCCAAGAAGGGTTTTCTCCCTGTTCTCTTATACATGTATTGCGTTTGTATTATGCAAATCTTGGATCAAATATTTAATTGAATATTAAATATTTACCGGAAGAATAGATTTTCCGGGTTACAGACACTACTGTGTCAACAATTAATGATGAACAATCAAGCCGCAGGGTGAAACAGATCCGGACGGCATCTTAATTAAACTTGGATTCGAACTTCACATAAATGTCAATATTAAAAATCGAACTGAAATCGGATTCAAACTTCATATAAACGTCAATGTCAATATCGTAAATTGACAGTTCCGGACTTTTTTAAGCACTAACATATTTTTTTTCGAAAAAATGAATAATAAGTCCTTTTATGTTTTATTATTCTTGATAATGAAAGTGACTGCTATCTCTACTTAACTTGATGCCACGGAGGTATAGGCGTTCAGTGCTGGAAACTCGCAAGTTTAATGCGGTGGTCCATAAACTTAGCAGTCCTAACTTTCAGTGGCCCAAATTATCCACTAGCTAAAGTTTCCATTCATTTAGTATTGCCAGAAAGATAAATTAGGGCCACTAAAGATCATATTTTGGAGATTTCTGGTGGCCCGAAACAAAAATTAGGAGCATTTGGCCACCGGGCCACTGGCCGTTTCCAGCACTGGGCGTTCACGTAGTGTTAAATAACTGAAAAACATGTAAAATTACATTTGACGAACCGCTAACAAGTCGGGGAAGCGGTCTTATTCATGGGTCGGTTTATTTTAAACCGAATTGACGCTAGACTGTGACTCTTCAGTAAACAGGACCGAAAATCCACCTTGTTTGCTGAAGTTGAGACTGCATCTTGCAGGTTCTGCATTGTCTTACTTAATATATGCATATCACCCCATATTTATCACCAAGCGCCTGTCATAATTTGTATCTAGACGTTATTTACCACTGTAATGGTAGGACTCTGACGACTTAAAGGACATTATTTGTTAAATTAGAAAACGTGTTCCTGTTAGCATATCAGCCAGTTTATTGTCATCAACGGGAACCGCATAAATTTTGTTACAACAATTTAAATAGAGACCTCTAACAGGGAGGAAACAAGGTTGCTTTAAGACAAAGCGAAACAAGAAACAGAATGACGGGTAAACAATCTTTTTGCTGTCATAATTTTGTTATTCAAGTTACAGTATCAGAGAAGCGTATCGAACTCCAACCTTTAATGTGACCTAAATGCACCTAATCACGCAGCTTATGAAATTGAAATTAGCTGAGATGATATTATTATGCCTGGTAAACGCACAACTCCATTCTCACCGGGAAATTAAACATTAAATATTTTGCAAATAAAATGTCATTCGATGAATATGAATGTAAAGCATATCATATACGTGGTAATTTTGGCAATTCCAACTTTTTTCGGTTTAGGGTCAAAAACATAAACTTTAATTTTTGCGTTTTTTAAAGAAAACTTGCTTCTTTTTCACTTGGGCCAGTTCGTACATTAACCTGCGGCCGCAGATTAACGAAAGAACTGGCTCAAGTGAAAAGTACCAGAATTTACCAAAACAAACAGAAACAAAAAATGGATACTGTGTCAACTGACTGAGACTCTTTGTCAAACACCTAAAATTATTACGCGGTTTTTAATATTCGCGGTTTGTACATGTAAGTGACCGCGAAATACCGCCAAAAATGGAACACCGCGAAAATTATCGCGCATACGGTATGTTTGTGCGCAGTAAAGGAAATAAGGGAGCTGAGCTAACCAAAAACTCTGCAGACTAAGATGCAAGAAAACCCTCAAAGGGGGAAGCAAAAGCTTTCATTCTTGCATATTTGTGCACAAGATTTGCTTTAAAGGAAAAGAGCTGGTATACTTATCACAAAACTACTGGAACAGGCCAAACCCTAATTTCGATTTGTCCATTTTCAGGAGTTTTGTTATAATTAGTCCATTTTTTTTTTATAAAATTTAAAATATTAATACATGTACTTTACATTATGAGTATAAAAACATGTGACATTTTAGCAAACAATATTTTTTTTCTTTTCTTGGACGGACACTCGGCGCCAAGTGCGTACAACTATGTTTACGTACCGCTGAGCCACTTGGGGAACGTCGTTAGGAGAATTGAACAGAACAGAACAGCTAACAATCTTTTCAGTTGCCAGTGGACAAGAGATTGCGTCTTTACCCTTTACCAGACATGCTAATGTGTTTTTGATGCAATGAAATTACACAGTCATGCATATGTAAGTTGTTGAGGGACAAACAGCAGCAGAAAAATACGTCGTCATATCAGCTCTTTCCAGACATTGGCTCGTTAAGCTGAAAATTATGCAGACTATGTACAATGGTTGTTCTAATTGGCGGCTAGAAATTTGCCGTGTAACGTCCTCTTTCAGGTTCGCAGTCGGACTGTCAAACACAAACTAAAGCCTGCCAGGACCTTACGCTTGTCGCAATTGTTTTATTTGTATAAAGAAAGTCCAAGACAATGCCACAACTTCCGGCTGCTGCTGCATGCTACACTTTTTTCCGTCTGGGCATTATTTCTCGTTAACATTCTTGTGACTCTTGTGCAAAGAATTAAGAACTATTTTTTGTCTCCATGGCGGATGCTTTTCCTGTCTCTCCGGCAGTTCTCTTCATGAAAGCTATCTTAGAGTTGACTCGTTGTCTATCCAACTGAGTCCCTTAAAGTACATATGAATGAAATTGAGACGTGAGTTTTGATAAACACGAAAGGATGAATGAATTTCTTGTTTTGATATGGTATAAAACATGGTTTAAGCTGTGAATACCGAACTTGTTTTTACAAATAAAAAAATGAACAGGTGAGCCGTCCGCTTTAAGGTTGCACACTCTTAGTTTCACAGCAGGGAGAAAAGTCTCGTTGAATGAAATGCAATAAATCTGAGCAAAGAATATTAGTACTCGATGTGGTTTGCCAGTACAAATGAAAAGATCATGAATTTGAAATAAGAACAATGTAAAAAGGGCATTAACAGATAATCAAAGAACTGATGTATTTGGGTACATGTAGATTTGGAGGACACTATTTTCACAAACTAAATGCTCTGCTTCATGATAATGCGGGCTGCTTTTATTAAGGCGTGTAGGACATTAACCCAGCAGGCACATGACGTCTAAATGACGTCGTATTGACATCGATGCGACGTGATGACGTCGCATCGACGTCAAAATGACGTTATTTGGATGCCGTGTGTCTGCTGGGAAAGTAACTGTCATCTTTTAAACCCTGCTATTGTTAAACAGTTTTAACAATAACGGAAATATTTAGGGTCATGTTTGCCTCCTTGATAAATGTTTAGGGGTTATCTAAAACATTCATCAAGTGGGCAAAGGAAAGCTTTTTTTGTTCCAGAAAACTGGCTGGGGTTCTAATTTCGAAGTATGCGCCAGGCCTATTCAAACAAATTACTGGTGTGCGTTGAGGAGGTAACCGCCGTTGGAAGGATGATTGACCTCTTGCGGTCAAAAGATTAAACTGGGGACGTCTTAGAGAAGGCAGCGAAACTGCCACAAGACGAATCCTTTGAATCTTTCTTGAAAGAGACTTGAAATGACGGAAAGGTGTGTATTCATCGCTGGATGAGGCGTGCAGCGAAAAACTATCACATAAGACAAGTGCGTACAGTGAAGAATCAGGTAATGATGTGCAAATTGTGCAGTCTGACCTGAGTCGTCTCTGTTCTAATTACCATTCTCCGGATAATGAGAAGTACATATTCTGATCAGCGATTGATCGGATCAGGCTACGCAGAATCACAGAAACCGAGGCTGTTATAAACTTTCACTGTTTAAGGTACTTCTTCCTAGAACATCAGCTTACATCAATTGCTCATTGAGTCTGGCGATGATTAGCTTTTGCTAATGAGCCGATTTAGAAAAGGCTAAAGCCTGGAAAATGCTTGTATTCACGCATTTAAAAATAAGATGCCGGTGTCTTTCAGGTGTTGGAATACCGCAAAAATGATGTGAAAACCAAAACCAAAACTTAAAACCAACAAGATTAGCAGCAGATTATACTTTATTATTTTCAAATCTTTGAAATATTTTCTTAATTTATCAAAAGTAAGAAGGAAAATTCTCAGGAACTGACACAACTCAATCCCAGAGTCAAGCCAAGACACCAGGTGGGAAAAAGACAACACATTATTAGTCACCACCAAGGACATCATCAGCGGCAGCCCAATATAATAAAAAAAAGATAATTATATAAACCATCAGGAGAATGCTTTCCAAGGTGGAAGCTACTGTACATCAGTACAACGCTCATCAAAACCCAAACATGAAACGTATAAAACATACATATTTTGTCTAAGTTCTATTTTTAAACCATGAAACAAACATGACTATTAACCTTTCAGAAGCCACGCCTACTTTAAATTGGTATGCATCTCTTCATTAACTGCAAGGTAAATCATGCACTTATTGTGGAAGACTTACCACGTGCGATTTTGTCTGTAAGACTGTGTCACGTGCTAACTTGTCTCTGCATTGGTCAGTTATACAATATCAGGTGACTTTTGAGTGACATTCTAGGTGTGGCTCGGAAAGTTTATACAGGTTACCGCTGTGCAATAGAAAGAATAACATATAGCCGCATCTCCACTAAGACAAGGTGTGTCTGTTATCGGTTGATGTTCTGTCCCCCTTTTTTTTTCTTTTTTGGTGTTTCGTCTTTCATTGTCTTGAGTCGGTTGTGTTTTCTGATTGTAACTTTCCTGGGTATCTATATTCATATTTTATATATATAAGCGTTGCGCTTACCGTCAGATTCTGTAACACACAGTGATTTAAGACTTCGACAACTTTGCTTGCAGAGTATTGGTTCAGTTGTGACAATTTGTATTATTTTTGTGACAAAGTATTTGAAAAGTATCCATTTTTAAGGTTATGCAGGTTATTCCAATCATTTAAGTAACTGACTTCAGCAAAAGGATACAACTGACACGCAAAATGGGCGTTGTTCCAGAATCGGCCATATACCTGTGTATAAATGGCCAGCGATAAACTGCGTCATCTTCTTTTATAGGCATTTCTAGGCTCGATAATGTTTGAATATATTAATAGGTCGTAAACCTCGATGTACGTTTTCTTCGGCTTCTAATTTCAAATCTATGCATCCAGTCTTGTACAAAGGGTAAACTCTATTTATAGCTCTCCATTAAGCTGCTGCAGTAAACTGACCAGATCTGTTATACACGTACCATTAACCCAGTGAGTACGAGTAACAGTGCTCAGTGTGGCTACAAAAATCATTCGTTTGTAAAGATACTAAAACTGCTTTTGCTCATTTGAAAAAAGGAAGGAGGAAATTTTCAGGAACTGACCGACACAATTCAATCCCAGATCCAAACCCAAGACACCATGAGGGAAAGAGACAACACAAAATTAGTTACCGTCAAAGACAACACCAGCGTTAGTCATGTATAACAGCCATCTCCCGTGTAGGTGGTCAACGGGCTAGCCTGAATATCACAAACATCAATAACAGACATAGCAACTAACAATACATAAAACAACCAGGCAGAACTGTCGCATTTGGACGGCCAGAAATGAAATTACTTGGGGATTTTACCAGTTAGTGGTCGACCAACCCTCGCCCTTTGTTATACCTTTGTTCATCAGATACTTAGTTGTTGAACCCAACAAAAACAACCACCGCCTACACAACAGTCTTACAAACAGCACCAACCCTGACAATAAGAACAAATCATACGTAAAATATTAAATAGAGGATCTTACATGAGTGCTTATGTATTATTGAATTTATAAAATGAGTTGGGGAAAAAGATAAGATGCAAGGCTTTGCCGAGCATCTTATCGGTTTTCTCCAACGAGTTTAATAAATTCAATAATACAGGAGCACGAATGCAAGATTCTATTTATCATATGACACTAAAATTGCATTTTATTAGCAAAATTTGCACTAAAACGTCACGATTTCGCCATTAGAAAACGCGACGTTTTAATGGACGTCAACGTATAACGTTCGACGTAATTTGCATATTTAATCCACTAGTGGATTATCGTTTTTAATGCATGACTTTATTACACTCTCAGATGCGACGTCATATGATAAAAATCTATTTTACCTATTTTCGATTTTTTTTAATGTCAGAGCAAGTCTAAACCTACTATGTTTTTTTTTTTCGATTGGCATGTATGTGTGGCATGATAAAAAGTATGGATGATAATTATTTTCTTTAGTTATCTTATTCATGTTATTCGTTTTTTGTAAACAGCGTGTTCAACAGTAAAATATATTGGGTCTGTGTATTTTTAGAACAAAATAGAAAATCATTCTATTCCGTTATGGCAAAACATATATTTGACAGAAAGTGTCGACGCCAACAACGCAAAGTAGCCTTGATTATAGACATCTGTCCAGCCCAAACAAAGATAAAGGGACTCAAGGCCGTCACGTTCATGTGCCTACCACAGAACACAACTAGCAGCTCCGAGCCCATGGACCAAGGTGTAATTAGGTTCCTCAAACATTACTACAGAAAACAAGTGATCATGAAACATCTTCGGGCAATCGACAGAATATAGAAGTAAAAAATCAATGTCCTCGACGCCCTGTACCTCTTACAACAAGCGTAGCACAGCGTTACTCACACTATCGTCAACTGCTACATGTATAGTCATGCCGGGTTCAAGATTACCGACTTCGTCAGCCAAGCAGAATCAACCGCCGACGATGACGACGAAGATCACTTGATGACCTTCCACTCGCCAGACTTATCGACAGCATCATCATTGACATATACGTCTCCGTCGAAGTAAACGTTCCAGTATGCGGCGACCTGACTGAAGACAGTATCGTAGACGATATCGTCGCCTCAAGACCGACTTCAGCCGTATGCGACGCCGAAGCTGACATCGACGACGATGAACAGGCTGACGAAACGCCAGTAGAGCCTCCATCTTCGGATATGGCTCTATCGGCCAGTGAAACTCTTCGACATTTTCTGCAGGGACAGCCAGGTTTAGATGACGTGCTAACTAAACTGTGTTACATTAATAAGTGTATTTCAAGGATTGACCTAAGCAGACGTTATGCAACGCAAGCTCTGATAACGGATTTTTTTAGAGCATAGACATTCAACATTCATGTAAAACAATGAAATAAGTTAGTGTTAAATCACAAGATTTTTTTCAGTCGATTAAGATAGTGTTCTGAAACAAGATTGCGTGTGTACTTTTCTTTCATTTGTGCTATGAGTCAGTACTAATGTGCTACGTTTTGCTTGACATTCCAAGACTGATGTGCTCTAAGGACTTAACAGTTATCACCGTATCCGCGGTAATTTTCGCGGGTTCAAATTTTCGAAGTTTAGGGGCAAAAACATAGACATTAATTTTCGCGATTTTCAATTTTGGCGGTTAGCAACATGCGCAAAAAGCGTCACTGCTTCATTTTCATTTGAGCTAGTTCTGCGGCTGCAGGTTAATGAAAGAGCAGGCTCAAATGAAAAGTACCAGACTTTACCAGAGCAAACAGAAACAAGAGAAATGGACGCTGTGTCTACTGGTGATACTTTGTAGGAAACAGGAAATTATTTCGCGATTTTTATTATTCGCGGTTTCTAAGTGACCGCAAAAAATGGAACACCGCGAGAATTGTTGTGTATACGGTATTTTAGTATATATTCGTCATTTTTTATTGCATGTACATTGTATTTAAGACATGTATGTTTGTTAGTTATTATGGCTATTGAAATAAATAATGTAACAACACTTGTCTGGTCTTATTTTGATCCTTTCGGAATTCCACCCAGCAGGCACGCAACATTGAAACGAAATTAAATCAGCACTGATTCAATGTCATGACGTTGAATAAACGTTGATTCTAAGTTGTTTTAAAGGTTGTGTGCCTACCGGTCATGGGGTGGTCGAATGGCGGAATGGTGCTGCGTGTAACTTCCAGTGCCGGGGCGTCTTATTGGTTTGGACAATAGTATGACAAGGACCCCCTGTGCTTGCAGTAGGTGCGGGTGGTGCTGTATGACATTTTATCTTTCGTCTATCATTTCTTTCTTCCTCTCTCTTAGAGACGGCCCGATATAGACTGAAATACTGTCTCGAAGAGCCGTTAAACCAGACCAATCAATCAATCAATTTATCAATCGACCTGTGGCTTTTCACAACATACTGCGCTTAAATATTGAAAAAAAAGATGCAACTGGAACAGTTAAAATATGGATTTTTAAAGAGACGGAGACGCGGCGAGACATTTTTATGTGCTAATAATGGCAAGTGCAACTAAGGCGACGTGTACGGTTAACAGACAGCATAAAAGACCGCCAGAAAAGCAGTTAACCGGGATTAAAAACCAAAGGTCATGACGTTAACTTACGTCAACACCGTCTACGTAATAGTGTTTGCGCGACAGCGTCGACTACAATAATTATTATAATTGCAAACCAACGTGGATAACCTAACAATGTTATTAAAGTAAGGAATTGTGTAAAAGAGCTTTGCGTAAGAAACTAGACCATATAAAAGACCAATTCTTGAACAACGTCATTTCCTCATGCGTTTCAAATGCGTAACACTCTTTTGCTGGCGTCATTCAGTTAAACGATACAAACTGGTAGTCTTTAAATTTGATAAGTTTCAAGCATTTCAACGTAAATTATATAATTATAATTTTTACGAGTGAAATGATCATTAGCCAACAAAAATATGTCTTAGTTTTAAAATCCTCTCAGTATGTATGTCAGGCATTGTTTACAAAAGACAATGTATTCACACTGTTTTCTCGAAATAAAGATATTGTTCTGGTGGGTGGAGTGTACCTTACAAGAGAGAAAAAAATATATAGTTTTCAGTACCAAATATCATTGATTTATATATTATTCTGAATTTTAATTGAAAGAATGTATCTCTTGTACCAAATGTAATTGACATATGGTATGCCTTAATATTGTATGTCTGTACACGCTCGACGATGCCTATAGCATTTGAATAAACATTTTTTGTTCTTGTATTTTAGTTTAAACATATTTTATTCATAATTTCTTTCACATGCAATATAAGATATACACAAAAAATAGTTACTGGGATTGGAATGAAAGCAAAATGCTTATAGGATTCCTCTCCATCTTGTATTTTCTTCTTTTTTGTCTTCTTCTTTGTCTTCTTCATTTGCCATGGGGACTTTAGCAGCCGCTGATTATGACTGAGTTTGCCCTAAAAGTAGAAAGTATGCAAAGACCAGGAACTGAAACAATCAAAATCCAAATCCAGCCCTCAAACCATAGTTGGAAACAACTAAGATTACAAATAATCAAGATACAGAGAACATATGGCCAACCGAGTGAGCAGCTTGTTCCCAAAAGGTGGCCACTCAGCAACCCAAACCGAACCAAAAATAATAATAACATACATAAGGTAAAACATCACAGAAACTCTGACACCAAAAACAGGCAACAAAGAACCACAACAGAACTACCGCCTTGGAACGGTCAGTAATGAATTACTGGGGGGCTTAAATCGATTTTACAGGCCCAACCTCACCCTCAGTTTCTGAAGTGGTTGTTCGGTTCGCATGATAACCCTCTAACTCGTCAATGAATCATCACGGTAAACACATAAATCAAATTTCAACACCATGAAGAAGCAAAGACGAGGACTCAACAGATACAACGGGCCGTCTGACAGGTGGAGATCCCTGTCCTGAATACTGAAAGTAAAATTGCTATGCAACATATGTACATGAGTGTATTAAATACAACATTTCTGATAAACGCGCAATTCCACTACCAGATGCAATTTTATTTCAGCTTCTACAAAACAGTTAGACAGAATGTAAAAACGATGTTCGGCCAATACGTGTTCTCTTTCAGCTACCCATTTGCAGCAACTTGAAATTTGAATTTCTAGGTGGGGCTGCAATTGTGCTTTTGCAAGTCGTGGTACAAACTGAAATAAAATGCACTATAGTATTTGCAAGGTTGTTTAATATTAAGGGTTTAAATGAAAGGAAGAGACATTGTATTTCTGTCAGTATAAGCATTTTATACAAAACACCCTTTCCATCGACCTTTTTAACTTTTCACACTCTCTCAGTACAATAGTCTTTTATACAACACATCATTTTCACTGACCTTTTACTTTTTTCACACTGTGCAAACGGAATGTTTACACGCTTAATCTTGAAATTTAAGTAGGAAAATGGTGCGACACGTGCGCTTGTGATACCGTCGCTGCAAAATCAAGACTTTTGCATGTGTTTTTTCAGTACCAGTCTAACTTTTTTGAGAAGTCATTTTGTTTCAAACGTTTTGGGCCAACTGTTCAGACCTAGTCTGAGATAACCTCGGGTTTAGTCCGTATAAAAAGGAATGACAAAATTGGGCTTAACTTTAAATCTCGGGGTTTAGCGACAATGAATATGATAAAAAATATGGAAGTGAGCATCTGTAAAGGTATATTTATATTGAAACCACTGTTGTACAATTTGGTCCCGAGGATATAATCAACCCAGTAATCAGTGCTTCAGTGCTGATTCTGGTTCCAGTACTTAAAAACCGTAGAAGAACGTGTTTTGCCATGGTGTCATTAATCGCCATTAACCTTTTGCAGGAGTTGGGTTTAACCTCTCAGGAGATAATGAAAGATGTAATGTCAGAATTTGGCCGGGCTTTAAGTTGTTTCCAGCATTCCGAAATTATGACAGCAACCTAGTTTGGCCTGGTTTGTAAGAATGAAATACTGGCAAGTTTCTGGAGACGTTGGGAACGAAAAATGTGATTCCGCAGCATTGTCTACCAAAAGACGGAGCTAAAAACAAGACAAAAAGTGTAATGTGAGTAGGTTAAAAACATGACAAACGCTTGCATGAATATCGGCTTGAACTTTCGCGTGAAAAATTATCCGATCACTAAACTACAGTCAAACCCTGCTTATGTGGTCACCTCTATCAAGGGATCACCTGTCTTAAGCAGCCACCTTTCCTGGGTTCCTTAAACCAAATTACAGTGCAAAAAGACCTGTATTAAGAGGTCATCTGTCTTCAGCAGCCACTTTTTTGTCAGTCCCTTGGGTGACCCCTTAAGATAGTTTCGAATATATATTGGTTTTAACCTTGATCAGCTGTCTAGTTTCATGATGTAAAACAATATAGACTACGAACATCTATGACAACTAGAAGATGAACTGCCCATCACACAATTTCGTTTGAAGAATTTGTTGAAGAAAAAATCAAAGCATTTAATGGTCATCTTTAATAAATTTCATGTCTTTAGGCTTCAGTTCTCGAGCCTTCCTAAAGTAGACATTAAAGAGCCTGAAGGCAGAGAGCAACAAACTGAAGTTCTATGCGAACGTGGTCCTGATCTTGACATTTTACCTGAAGTGACTGACATTTACCTGAAGAGAGTACATTGTTCGCGGACAAGCAAATTGTCTGACGGCTAACAGTTTGAATTTGAAGACTTAATGGTCTATGAAAGAGATTGAATTCTTACATGAAGTGCAAAATACACATGGCGAAAAATCTTAGTCTGAAAAGTTTGAAGTTTTCAAATCAAAGTGTTTGTATACCAGATAGAACGTTAATAGCGCTTAAACTAAAATTAATTATTGTTGCGCAGCATAATTAAGCGACCAGCTCAACCACGAATCTTTACTGTAAGGGCGATGCTCCCTAAATAACCATCTCTATAGAGGTAAGATATCCAAACTAAATGAGGGTTGTAAAATATGAAGTGGAAAGTTGTGCGTACATGTATTGCATTCACTGAAAATTGTTTAAAACTAAAAAAAAAAAAACGTTTATCTTGACATAAACGAAAAGTCAGTCCATAATTCGCCATGGTTCTGTACAGCGTATCTATATTAAATCACGCGATCCGCGCCCCCGCCCGAATCTCCCTCCACCTACTCCCACATGCTCCTATGCTTTTAAGTGATACTTAAGTATGCGATCAGCCATGGTCGATCGCAGAACTACACAACAAAAAATATTCATACACCGACCTTTTGCTAGCAATAATTGTGTTTTATATTTGCATTACTCTCAGTTTCCTAAATATCATAGTGGAACAAGGGAAGGCGGTGCAACGGTCACATAAATTTATTAACGTAATATTGTCGGAAGTACATATAGCTGTACCTATTGCCACACGCCTTTCGGATTTCTGACACGGTAAGCTGTCCCTTGTCTGGTTTCTGGCTAGTTGCAGCTTCTTTAAATTTCTGCTTCATTAGTGGAAACATCTTGTGAAACGACTATACAAACCGTGCCAGCTATTGTCAAGTTTAATTATGGCTGGGCATTGAAAAACAATTAACAGTCGACTGCAAATGGAAAAGGCCGAATTAGGTCTTCACATCCGTATTGTGTCTGGCCCAACGTTTTAATTTTTTGCTGCACTCTTAGAATTAATAAGTAAAAAAAGAGAAGAATCAGATTAGTCTGGGCAGTTGCCGCGCAGCTGTTTTTGGTCTTGGCTGTTCACAAAACCGATAAAATGCCTTTTCCCTTCGTAGTGTTCAAGTGATCAAACATAGCGGCATATTTTTACTTTAAAGGGGATCTGGTCAGCTGTTGCACGCGCACGTGTTCGCGTAATGATGGTTTCTTTGCATGTTTAAATTTATCTTTGATCGTTTTAAACAAGGGTCTGAAATGAACATGCAGATTTCTATAATATGTTCATAATTTAAGCAAAACAATTATGATTTTTCTCAAAGGCTTAGCAACCATGTTGTCTTCTCGCATCGCTAATTTGAATTTTTGACAACTGTGCTTGCAGAAGGTACAGGATAGGGGGTGTCTGGATTTTATCTTACTCTTGTTTTACGTCTCGAAATAGACTGAAATACTGTCTCAAATGGTCGTTAAACTCAACCAACTAAACAATCATATTTTGACATTCAGGAACCACCGAATGGTTTATACTTTAGGTACTCCAGCGCTTAAACTTCGGTGACCCCATCACTTATTTCAATCGCCAGTTTATTGATTAGGACCGTATATCAAAAAGCGGGACCAAGCGTGAGTATTTATTGCGCGGAGTGGCGCGTATATCTGTTAGCATTACCCTCCCCGCTCCCACTACTTAATTATACCAAACGGTTGCACACTTCGACAGGGCTGTTCTGGTTTCCTAGAATTTAGTTGATCGAGGCGTTCAGCGTTGCACTTGAATTACATGTATACTACATGTAACTGCATAAAAACGAACTGCCTGAGAAACTTTGCTGCAATTCGTTTGTTTAGTTTGGTCAAGTTCAATTACATATATCACTAGTAGTGTTTTACAGAAAAAAAACATTTAGAATGTAGTCCCAGTCAGATTTCGCCTTAGTTTCTAAACCATTCCAGCAGGATTTCATGCATGCAAATACATGTATATATTAAATATATACATGTATTTGCATGAAACCCCGCCAACAAGACTATGGATTCAAAATTATTGAATCCATAGGCTTGTTGAAATACTGTCATACCTGCTTCAAGGAAATGACAAGAACTGTGCAACAAGTAGTTAAACTTTATATAGAACATATAAAATAGCCTGATGCTGCATGTATCAGCTGCGTATTACTCACCTGAATCAAAACTACCGTAATCATTCTAAAATTTCACCGTCTCCACCAGTTACTGTAATGGTCCTAAAATGTGGACAATCTGATATTACTAATTTTTGAATTATCAAACACTCCAT
Organism: Ctena decussata; assembly: GCA_963989385.1. Lineage (NCBI taxonomy): Eukaryota > Metazoa > Mollusca > Bivalvia > Lucinida > Lucinidae > Ctena > Ctena decussata. The sequence continues at coordinate 73,455,943 of OZ022512.1, forward strand.
GCAGAGTAGCAAACGGTGTAGACCCTGATCAAGCTGCTCCTCTCTGAGGAGTAATCTGTTCTGGGTCTGCACTGTTGGCTTAGGGTCGCTGTCCCTTTATTCAGATTTTACGGTACATTTAAATGTATATAGCCATCTGTGACCAAGCCTGAATTAATGACGTATCGACTTTTACAGTTAGGTCCTTCGTTGCTAGAACACACAAAATAATCATTAAAAATATATATATTAAACTACATGTACTTCTCCAATTTACAGTGTCAGTCTGTAATTCCAGAGATGTATTTTTTAGCCTTTACATGTGTATTAGTATTTCGTTATTTTTACTAGTATTTATTTGTCTATCATTATTATTATGAATACATTTTATTTTCGAGCTGTCGCGATGAGAGGTGTATGGGTTAGAAGGAGTCGCAGAAAATGCATTTGTCATCTTTGCTCCCTTCCCCGCTTGTTCTTCCTGTGTTATCCATTTTGTTCATTATGCAAGGAATTAATACAAATTGATGATATTTATTTAATAATATAGACTTATGATTTACTTTATATTTTAGTATATTTGCTGTACCTAGATTTGGTTGGTTGGAAGTTTAGGATAGTCTATATCGAGTCGTATCCCAGAGAGTGGGAGAAAGAAAAAAAATATGATAGGCGATAGAAAAAAGCATCTTAACTCCCAGCCCTACCTACTGCAAAACAATAGACCCATGCCCTACTATTGCCCAAGCTGTGCATACGAGAAATATAGTGATATACTTAGAAATATAAGTCATATACACATTTTAATTTGTATGTTCTTACTTTCGTAAAACGTCTAAACAGATCATTATGAAAAAAGATCATCATTGACGTTTGGTGATGAAATATGGAGAAATGTACATACAGTGTGTCACATCACTGCCTTTAACTGGTAGAAAATAAGGATTATTATTTTTTTTTTTTTTTGAAAAAAAAAATGACAAATTGCTCCACAAAAAAATTCTTTTCTGATTCTCCGTTGAGTTATGAAATATAAACGATTGGTTACGATGGTTACGAGATATTTCCATATACTGTCAATGTATAGGAGTTCAAATATTAGTTCATTTTTTCAATATCAAAGTACAGTAGCACTCGCAAAAAAGGGCAAAAAGGGATATCTACCCGTCCAGTTTCTCGTTAAGATTTTAAGTAGATAATCCCCTTTACCAGTGTTTTTAGAATAAACGCTCTGTAGTGAGTTCTGTAGAAAGCAGCAGAAAGGGAAAGAACAGCTTTTAATTATTTTTTTCCAGTTTTATTCGTGTGTCTAGTCTCATTTCCTGTTTATTGTTGTTGTTGTCTTTTTGTTGATTTAAGTAACACCTGATAGGTCAAAAAGTGCAATGCGCTGGAAACGATACACCAGCGAAACTTTAAGGTATTCTTCAGTTTTGTACGCAGATCACGTGCGAAGTCTAGTCTTGTGTTGATTTTGTGGTAAAAATCCTATTTCGTCTGGATTAAATGCGTTGTAAATGAAAACCCCCAGTTAAACTTGCGGTAATGTCGTATGTAGGGGGTCAAACGGCATTTCATGTACCGGAACAGGATTTTTTTCTTCTTAAAGCGCATGCTCAGAGACAATCAAAATGGCGGGTGCCCACGCGCTGGAGATGGATGTTTTCAAAAACAAATTTTCCGCAGCACGCGCCTTCAGTGTCAAAACTGGTAGCATATAACATGTAGAGTAACGAGATTTGTCGTGATTTCAATGAGACTTTAATTTTGCGGTTTAAAATAGTTATCAAAGCAAAACCTGCATCCTGGAAGCTTTGGTTAACGGCTTAGTAGATGTACTGCTTTGCAGGATTAAAAGCCGACATTTAGAAACTGGATAGTGATTATAATGCAACACATGCAATTCTAGATTTTTATTAAATGCCAAACACGTTCTTGGATGAACCGATAGAAAATTCTTCGGTTACCCCAAGTTGCGAAATATTAGAATCTACAAACGACCGCTTTGTTTGCAATAGGTGACTATTTCACGCCCGCGCGGGTTTCTATATGACACATGCAAGCAAGAAAAGAGGATAATTTTTGCTTGACTGAAAAAACTGTACAAGATACAGCAGGGACAAATTACCTCCATCGAAGAAGGGACTAGTTCTCCTCATGTGCTCACCGAAGACTGTACGATTTTATGTTTGAAAATTTTGATTCGTTCGCTACTGCGTGTTGTTAATACATGTAATTGATTGATTGATTGTTCTGTGTTTATCGGCCCTTTGAGGCAGTATTTAAGTCTATATCGAGCCGTCTCCCAAAGAGAAGGAGAAAGATGAGAAATGATAGATGAGAAGAAAATGTCCAAATAACCTCTCCCCGCACCTTCTGCAAGCACAGTAGGCCCTTTTCCTACTATGTTCCAAATTGTAGGACGCCCCGGCACTGGAAGTTATACACAGCACCATCGCACCATCTGACCCTCCTCTTTGTTCTGAAAATTTTTAGGAAATGCATTATGAACGCACCACTTACCACACCATATTTCCACACCCTCAAAAAATTGGAAATTCAATATGCACGGGGGTGGTCGGTGGTGCGGTGTGTAATTTCCAGTGCCGGGGCGTCCTACTGATTTGTAACATTGTAAGGCAAGGGCCTACTGTGCTTGCAGTAGATGCGGGTGGGGGTTGTTTGGACATTTTTTCTCTCAACTATCATTTCTCCTCTGTCTCCCTCTCTGTGAGACGGCCTGATATAGACTGAAATACTGTCTCAAAGGGCCATCAAACCCAAAACAATCAATCAATGCAATATGCACCACTTTCCACACCATATTTTCCAACCATCACAAAACATTGATATCCCCACAAGCAATCATGATTTAAACAGGGGCTCTGTCACAAATTCAAAATTGACGTCCGGGCAGTTAACGTTCCCATTTTAGTAAAAAGCTCACAAATTTGAGCCGCGACTCGAGAAAACCAACAAAGTGGTTGTGCGCCAAGTGCAGACTCAGATCAGCCTGGACATCTGTCCAGTTTGACCAGACTCTTTATTAATGACTCAATGGTAGCTAAGGGTCTAAGCTACCTCCATGCGGACAGCAAAGACTCTGTTCAGACTGGACGGATACCCAGGCTGATCTGAGTCTTTGCTGGGCGCACAACCACATTGTTGGTTTTCTCGTGTCGCGGCTCACTTAGGTTTCGTGACATACTCCGTGCCTGAATTATGAAACTCAGTAGGGCGATCAGTGTCATTAGAATCGTACAAATGTGGGCTAGAATGTAGTGAATAGCTCAGCAAATATAAAGTTTTCGAAAAGGAAAGAGATATTTACCCTGACATAAACAAAAGACTTCCGCGGAATTTTTTCTCGTGTCGCGGCTCACTTAGGTTTCGTGACATACTCCGTGCCTGAATTATGAAACTCAGTAGGGCGATCAGTGTCATTAGAATCGTACAAATGTGGGCTAGAATGTAGTGAATAGCTCAGCAAATATAAAGTTTTCGAAAAGGAAAGAGATATTTACCCTGACATAAACAAAAGACTTCCGCGGAAAGCTATGTCGCACCTGCTTTGCACCTTCACTTTAAGAACTTGATTAGTCATTTTGAAACATATTTGGTCGAAATCCATTCAGTAGTTTATGATATATGATTGTTTTCATGTTTTCGCTATTTTTAGTAACGGTGGATGGTTGCCATCTTGGGCACAGCTCCATGCAATGATCATTTGGATACACATTAAGCCCAATTCATTTCAGGGACTCTTGAGATATTGTCATTTTCATATTTTTCTATTTTTAGTAACGGTGGCTGGCGGCCATCTTGGATGGTCTCCATTCGCTTAGATTTCAAAGAACTCAATTTAAGAACCATTCTGAATAAATTTGACCTAAATCTGTTCAAGTATTTTTGAGATATTGGCGTTTTTGCAATCTTGGACTCGTAAACAGAAAGTAGGTCACTGTGACCTAATTCTGCTACAGATTTTTTTCATTTTAATATTTTTTTAAACCCAAGGTCCCATTAATGCTCCATGTAAAATTTGAGCCAAATATACAAAGTGATTCTGGAGAAAAACATGATTTTATTGCTTTTGCAATTTTTAGCTCGCCTGAACGAAAGTTCAGGAAGAGCTATTGTTGTCACCACGGCGTCCGCGTCCGCGTCCGCGTCGGCGTCCGGATTGGATGTTTTGGTTAAAGTTTTTTAAAGACCTATATCTCCCTAACCCATGGATGGATTCTTTTGATACTTGCACTGTAGTTAGATATTGGTCCAAAATTTTAACATGGTACCACCCCCACCCCATTCCTTGACCTTGATGTCAAGGTCATGGACTTAGAAAATTGGGAGTTTTTTGGGACTGGATGTTTTGGTTAAATGTTTCTAAAGCCCAGTATCTCCTTAATCCATGGATGGATTCCTTTGATACTTGCACTGTAGTTAGATATTGGTCCGAAGTTTTCCATGGTACCACCCCCACCCCCTCAGTGACCTTGATGTCAAGGTCATGGACTTAGAAAATTGTCTTTTCATTAATTGGATGTTTTGGTTAAAGTTTTTTAATGACACATATCTCCTGAACCCATAGATGAATTCTTTTTATATTTGTTCTGTAGTTAGATATTAGTCCAAAGTTTTACAGAGTACTACCCCAGCCCTGCTCGGTGACCTTGATGTCAAAGTCAGGGACTTAGGAAATTTGGTCTTTATTAAAGTTTTCTAATTGCGTACTGATTCATAATGCTTGGCAGAGATTTAGTTTACACTTGAACTGATGTTAGACACTTTTTTGAGTTTTTACAAAACACTATATACTTACCCGACTGGATGACCTTGATGTCAAGGTCATGGACTTTGAGTTTTGTCTTAAAGATTTTGATTAGTTTTATATTAATGAAGACATAATTTCACAGTGCCACAATGGACTCAGTTGATACTTATACTTGGACCGATGTTAGATAACGGTTAAAGGCTTTGATACATCCTAGCCCTGCCCTCCTCCCCCTACCCCTTAGTTCTTTGACCTCAAGCTCATGGACTTTGAAATTTCATGTGGATTTTTTTTTTATTTTAAGACATTTCTGAGATAGCTTTTGTTTATAAATGTGTTGTCATTATGGACATGCTTGCCTGAAGTTTTATACATAGCAGTCCACACCACCATAGCGACTGTGTGATGGGCAAGCACCTATTCAGGCGAGCTATGCTGTCAGGCGACAGCTCTTGTTAGTAACAGCAGCCATCTTGGATTCTGGACCATGCTGATTTTGTTTTCAGAAGCTCTGTAGTGTGGTCATGCAGAATGTGAAATTTGAGAACCATGGGTGCAATATATCCTCGGGAACTTTACATATATACGGAAGATATGACTTTTGAAGTGGCTTTAAGGTCAGTCGAAAGTACTCGAAACAAGAACGAATCGGTTGTTTTAGGTCCTAAATGCATTTTTCTTGCATAAGAATCTGTTGATCTGGACACACTGAAGTAAAGTAAACCTCCTTGCCCAAATATAAATGCCAATAAACTCCAAATAAGGCTGGATCTGTAAAAAAACAACTGGAGGTGCCTGTGACGGAATGGAGGTGCCTGTGAAGTAAGAAAATATAGCGAAAATTTGAAGATTTTTTGCGGTTGCAAATATTGATATTCTTCATCTCTAGGCCACTGCCTTGAAAGAATCGTTCATTTAACGTCGCAATAATCTATCTTAATTGCGAATATCAAGTATAGTTTGTTAAAATGACAGACACTGATCATGAACTTATACAATCAGATTCTACATCCTGCTCTCAAAACCAAGATGGAAGTAAGTATACACTGACACTAGTTCATAAAAGACACGCATGGTAAACCGCATAAAGAGCTCTTTTCTAGACAGGTGGTCATTCACCAACCCCAATGAAAACAACGCTAACTTCTGATTTACCTATTTTATATTTTCAATTATAAAACAAAACAGAAAGCAAAGCGGGCAGCTGTACAGACCTTACCGCCAGAAGACTACAGAAAAGCGGACATAAGAACACGTAACTTTGATGCTTCACAACAGAAATCCAAAATCCAAAGAATATCATCTCAAAGAGTTATTGCCCGTTTTGTTTCCATATCTGATAGTCAAACGTTGACGAGCTGTACGTAGCTGTTGAAAATTTACTGCCTATTTCAGTGTTAGAATAGTTGTGAAATGCGCCTAAATAAGAGGCAACGTTTTTGTGAATGGTAGTCATTCCTAATCGTTAGAAATTGTCGAGGTCACACGCCATGCTAGCTACTCGAAACGTTTGTAAAAATAACAAACTTTCGGAGGATGACTTTTATGTAGTAAAAGTGCTCTTTTGTTACCAAATTTGATGCAGTGGCTATTCGGTGTAATGTTGAGACTATGTCACCTGCCGATGATATAATCTGTATGCCTTACGGATGTATTTGGATTTTAGCGCCAACAATTCGAAACTAGCCAGACTGAATCACTTGTAGCATCTATCAGTCCAGTTACCACAAAGTTAACACATACAGCGGGCGTCATACGACACATGCGAGCAGCACGCATATGAGGCACCAAAAGGATCAACACAATAGATACCTGTACGTGTATGCCTGTTGACGGGTATCGGCAATTTTGACCCATTTGACACAGCATACGTGTAGCTGGCATGACGTGTGACCTCGACAATTTCTAACGTGTTGGAATGACTCACAGGCAGCACCTCCCGATCACAGTCATCACCATTCACAAAAATGTTGACTCTTATTTAAGCGCACATTTCATAACGATTCTAACACTGAATTAGGCAGTTAATTTCAGCAACTATGTGAAATTCGTCAATGTTTGACTTACAGAAGCGGAAACAAAATGGGCAGTAACTCTTTGAGATGGTGTTTTAGGAATTTTAACATGGAATTTCATGATACACGCATTATGATAGCTTAATGGGACGTTGAATGAATGATTCTTTCCAGGCAGTGGTTTTAGAGAAGATGTCAATATTTCCAGCTGCAATAACTATTCAGATTTCACTATATTTGCTTACATCACAGGCACCTCCACACCACTGCAGGCACCTCCAGCTGTTGTTTTGAAAAATCAAGCCTTATTTGTAGTCAATCGACCTTTATACTTGGGCAAGGAGGTTACCTTAACACCAGTGAGCCGAGAAAAACAGATTCGTATGCAAGATCACTGCATTTAAGACCAAAAACGGCCGAAATCTTTATGTTTTGAGTACTGTGGGCTGACATCAAAGCCATTTCTAAAGTCGTATCTTTGGTTAATATGGAAAGTTCTGGGGGATATGATGTGTGACAAAACTTTATGTCTATAAGGGTCGAATAGCACTTTTTGATTTTTAATAAACTCCCTGGTTATTTTATATTTTGTCAAAAAAGAGGAACACCTACCATTTGTTGTCATTTTTTGACAGTCACAGGCAGCTCTAGGTGCCTGTCACAACTTTTTATCGGTAGTTCCTGTGATACACACAATCTATCAGTTTGTGATTTTTGTTTATCACATATTTCTTATTTTGCGACCAAATGCTAATACCCCGAAAACTGGTATGAATCAGCGGAAGGAGCAATGAAAGTAAGTGGCCGGATCGGGTATCGAACCCAAGACTTCTGGCTTATAAGTCAGGCGCCCTATCGATTGCGCTACGCAGCCCGGCCTAGTTGGCTGGTTGTTGTTTGTTTAACGGCTCTTTGAGAAAGTACATGTTGTGTATTTCACTCTATATCCAGCCGTCTCTCAAAAAGAGGGAGAAAGAAAAGAGAAATGATATGGGAGAGGAAAATGTCCAAACAACTCCAACCCGCACCTACTAGTTCCTTGCCCTACTATTATCCAAACGTCCAAAGAGGGACGTCCAGGCGCTGAAAGTTACTCAACATCATCGCCCGACCACAACCACCCCAAATAGTTTAAGAAGATTATTATTTAATTACTGACTCCAGTGCTATACTGACTCTAGTGCTAAAAAAGGTAAAGGTTCCCCATAGCCTAATATCCGTAAGGGCAGTTGGGGTTAGAGACCCACTGTATCTTGGGCACAGCAGATGAAAGGCGGAGCCCATCCTTCTCCTTCCGCTGCCTTATCAGGCAAACCAGTGCTAAAAAGTGCTTTAAACACTCCAGTGCTAAAAACACTGCTTCAGAGCTTCAGCATCGAAGCAGTGTTTTTAGCACTGGAGTGTCTTAAGCACTGGGTTTATACACGTGATCTCCCCGAGGATAAATTGTACACCAGCAGTGATACATGTACATGTAAAGGCCAAGTGGTTTCAATATGAATGTACCTTAACTAAATTTACTGCGACAGATTTGCATTTGTGTATGTAACTTCTTTAGTGTCGATTAAACCTAAAATGTGAAACAAAATGTCTTCTTGGTACAACAGAACGCAGGCAAAAAAGTCTTGATTTTGCAACGACGGTATCACATGCGCATGTGTTGCACCATTTGAGGACTTAAATTTCAAGATTACGCTTGTTAAAATTCCGCTTGCAGAGTGTGAAAAAGTAAAAGGTCAGTGAAAATGGTGTGTTATATAAAAGACTATTGTACTAGCAGAGTGTGAAAAGTTAAAGGGTCGGTGGAAATGGTGTTTTGTATAAAATGACTAAACTGACAGAAATACAATTCCTCTTCCTTTTATTAAAAATCTTTTTATAAAGCTACCTGCAAAAACAGAATTAGTGCAGTTAAATGCAGCTTGTATCACGACTGGCAAACGCACATTTGCGATGCAATCTGGAAATAAACAAAATAAGCTGCTGTCAATGAGTAGCCAAAATACAACAATATATTAGAAAATCGTTATTCAGCTTTGTTAAAGAACTGGTGGTTTATTTCTGAAATGGCAAAACCGACATTTCCGTATGCCCACTTATAGGTTTTTTTGTGGTAGCTTTATCAGTTTTTTTACTTTGAAGTTAAAAATAATGTGCACAAATATGATAAGCATACATAATGAGTCGAAAAGTATCGTTACATTTTGGCAAATTGTTTTGCAGACCGTTGAATCTTTGTTTTCTACATGGGGATTGGAATTGCGTTTACCGGACAAGCAATTGTCTCGCAACGTTCATGTTGTATCGTTGTTTACATGAATCATTAGTATTCTGGCAGAAATGTCTAGTAATTGGTGTAAACCCAATCAAGATGCTGCTTAAAGGCACCATTGCTCTCCCAGCAAGGCCCTACTGTGCATGCAGCTGGGGCCGGATTTTTTTTTTTTTTTTTTTGCTCTCGTCTTGCCAAAGGCTATCTATTTTACTATCTTCTTCTGTCAGGAAGACAGCTCGGTATGGTCTGAAATACTGTCTCAAAGAGCCTACCAACCAAGCTCTTACATATGTATAGGTTCGTGCAATGTTTTACCTTGAGGCATGGCTGCCAGCTTTGAACTAGTTTCGTCTCTGCAAATTACCGTACTCGACTAGCTTTATAAAGCAATCCTTAATTTGACTAAAGAGAAGAGCTGAAATAGTACTTGGCAAACGAAAAAAAAGCAACTAATTTCAATGTTATTAACTTTAATTAACGATAAAAGCACGGGTAAACGAATGCATTGTTTTGTTTTGGCGTATAACTTTTGCTCGACGGGGAGCCGGGAATAAGGTATTTTGGAGACAGATTTTGGCACTTTTTAATACCCGCACCCCCCCCCCCCCCCCCTTTTCCCTTTTTTACCAATTCCAGTTATATAACACATATGCACACCAGCCCACGTTTTACAAATGATTTGTGTTTGGAAGCTTTTTACCACCGATAGTATGGATGGATGGGTGGACACTGCCGTTTTACAGCCCTTTCAACAGTAGTTCAGTCACATCAAGCCCTTGGAAATGTGATCATGAAAACGGTATAGGCCGCGATCTGATGCCGCGTTTTGTGGCGTCTGATCTTGGCCTGCACCGTTTTCCAAATGTTCCTTAACCCCGAGACGGGCTCCTTTTTGACCCAGTTGTCTTTATGTCTATACAAGGCTACATTTACAAGGTTCATGCAAGAACGCTCTGTAAGAATAAAAGCACGTGGCCTTGTAATTTTAGAAGAAGGCATAAAATAGTAATTTATCTAAGTTCGTCCAGACTTTTTCCAAATATGAATCCTTGAATATTCAAATTTTGGTAACATTAGCAAATTCAGCCAACAACATCATTACACACGTAATAAGGCGTGACTCCTTAACTACTCTAGCCTAAACAAGGCCATATCATGTTATTTGTCTGCGGTCTGGAGTATTTTTTAAAAAATTCTAACCTGTTTCTGTTTTCCTCACTATTCTTCATGACTGAATTCTGTTTCTTGCATATCCGACAATTTTTTCAGCAGTTCTGGACTTCCATGGGGAGGGCAAGCGGATGCATTGCGAAATTAACGACTTACATAATTTTGAACAGTGCCAAACAGGAACTGTCAAAGAACCAAATATGCCCGAATGATAAACCGTGGAAATGTCGACAAAAACCCGATCTCGTGCTCTCGAGTAGTAAGCATCACCTGTCTATTTTAATACATCTGGCATGTCTAGGTGATAATAAAAGTCACTTTACTGAAAGCCATACTATTATTCGGCTATGGCCATCAAATCGGATATTTAGAAACGACCACTTTGTAGAGATGAACATCGCCACAGTGTCTTCTATAGAATGTCCTAAGTACTGACGCAAGCTTCGCGCTGCGATAACCCGACAACAATTTGCTGGTAAGCATGATAAAAAGCACCTTACAGATCCAATTTTTTTTTTATAATTCAAGTGTACTTATTGAAAAGGTACAAGAATGAAATGCCGCATAAGAAAGTAGGAATCAGTGATCATCTCCTATACAACTTCCAAAGTGTTGACATATGCTTCGCATTGCGATAATCCTGTGGCAATACTTAACCCAGCAGGCACATAACGTCCAAATGACGTCGTACTGACGTCGATGTAACGTCATTACGTCGCATCCACGTCAGTACGAGGTCATTTCAACGTCATATGCCTGCTGGGTTAAGTAACGAGTAGGCTTAAAAGCACCTTACAGGTTCACCTGCTTCCTGCTGTTTTTTTATTTTTTTTTTAAATAATACAAGTGTACAAATACCTATTGTTAAGTTACAGGTAAAAGAATCTATTTTACAGATACATCTGTATATCTGTACAGTAATTATTTTGTTATAAGACGGGCTTTTCCAGTTCCAAAAATAACTCCGAGAATCTAAGTCAGTCTTAAAAGACGAATCTGCATTTTGGAATTATTTTGAAAGGGAAAAATAAAACATCTTGAAGCTGAATTACAAAAACAAAACTGATTTAAGCAAATTTTCTGAGAAAAAAAAAAAACTTCTGCAGCCTTATTGGAACCTATTTGCAGATTTTGATAATATAATGAAGAACGCCCTGAGACTTGGTTAGATTTTGGTGACCTTGTCCTTACTCTCAAGGTCAACTTCATTGTTTTGATTATTATATTTCTTAGCTTTCAGTTCGTATATAAACTGCTCTTTTAATGTCAAAGCAACATGTTGCTCAGGCTTTAAGACAATGGTCAAAAGCGCAAGGGAAGAAAGGGGGACTGATCAATGTGCATAATTTCTACGAAACTTCACGGTAATAATAATTTAAAAAGAATACAGTTATTCAGGTGACTCACGACACGTGCGGAAGGGCGCTTACGGCAAATGCGAACAGCAACATCTCAGATCAGCCTGCGCATTCGCGCAGTCTGATCAGAACTGTTGCTATTCTATCAACACATCTATGAAGCCTGAGAGGTCTACAGGGACCAAATAAAGGCTGTAGCTAGACTAAACCGATACACAGGCCGGTTTGAGTCTTCGCAGTTCGCAAAGCAATATTTTACTTTGACGCAAGCTCTCGTGGTAATGGCCATATCAGCTGTTACGGCAACGTGTTACATAGCTTTAGTCTAATTATTGATCAAACGAGCCGATCAGTTTGTGTACATTTATAGCTAGAATTTTTACCGTTAGAAACTAATTATAACGATGTATGATTGAGAAGAAAAAAATACATGCATAGCCGATTACAACGTATTTCTGTCTGGATGAACCGGAGCATTCAGACCGAAATAACCGGTACCGGTTGCAGTTTAATTCATAAAAATAAAATTTAACAGCAAAAATAATGCAAAGTAAAGCAGAAACAATTGAACTAAAATTTGTTATTATAATGTATTTACTTATCGTATTTATTTTAATTTCTTTTGGTTACGCGACTTCAAGCCCCCAGTACATGTAATCTTTTGCTGATCGTTCCAAGGCGGTACTTCTGTTGTGGTTCCTTGATGTTACATTGTGCTATGTTCGCTTGTCTATGTTCTTTGAATCCCTTCCAAAGCAAAAAAGGGATTTTCCAAAGTCAGTTCCCTTTTTTTGCACTGTAAAAGCTAAATATGACCGTGTTATATTTCATATATGACCGTATCATGCTTCCAAACAGGGGAAAATTCCCATGTTCAAAATCGGCAGAAATGGAATTTTGCGGGGCATATCATTTAAAGATGGAAAAAGTTCCCATGTTGAAATAATGTAAAATTGTGAAGATTCCACGCCGTTATTTGAATGGGTAAAATACAATAAATATATATATAATTCCTATTTCATCCTTGTTCCAAACATGGGAAAATTCCCATGTTCGAGACTGGTAGAACTGAAATTTTGCAGAGAAGTTTCAATGCTTTTATTTGAGTGTGTAAAACACAATATATGTCTATAATATTACTATGTCCTACTTAAGCCTTTGTTCCAAACATGGGAAAATTCCCATGGCCAGGAGTCGAAGCATTATTTTAGACTTTTAATGGGTAAAAGCAAATTATTTCTGCAGGTTAAATTAATCAAAAAGAGGAATCATGTAAAATTAAAATTATGTAAAACTGAGAAGTGTTCACACCGTTATTTGAATGGGTATAATACAATATGTGTATCATTCTTATTTCAACCTGGTGGTTTGGTCACCTGTTTTGCTACCCAATCTGCCTTTTTTTGTGCAAGTTTAAAACAAAATAGATAAAACAAGATGTTGATGCTGTTTTTGATTAGGGTAGCTGAATGACCACCTGTTTGGGAAATAACTGTTCATTCGGTTTACCGTGCGTGTCTTTCGTGAACTTGTGTCAATTTTTCCGTGTGTGTGTGCTTCTTTCCCTACTGGTTTTGAGAGCGGGATGTAGGATTTGATTGTATTAATTCCTGATCATTGCCTAACTTTTTTACTTTTCAGCACAATAATTGTGATTTCGAGTATAAACAAAACTAGCTACATGTAAATGTATAACTGAACAATTAATTTAAGCGACCCTATAATGTATATATTTACAGCTCAGCCTGTTTTTGTCTCGGTAAATTTCCAAAATCAAAATACATTTATTAGATCATGATTCTTGTTCGTTGGACCATATTTTTTGTTTTGATTATACAAGCATTCAGAGGAACAGGAATATCACACAAATGATGTGGAAATAGACACCTGATTGGTTGAATAAGTGGTAGAGCTGTAAATTTAAAGAGTAACTACACTTCAGGAACTGACTGAATCAGATCCCAAACCCTATCCCCAACATCAAAGGGAAAGATTGACAAAGACATCCCAACAAACAATAAATTACAAGTGATAAGCCGAGTCAGCAGCTCTTTCCCAAATAGATGGCAACTCAGCTATCTTTATTGAACTAAATAATTTAGACCAACAGACGGGTTACAACGGACTAAGCAAATTATATAAAAAACATTTAACAATTATTTTTACCTATTTTCTATTTTTATGATAGAAGGATTAAACTGAGAACACAATAAATTAAACAGCACCGAACATAAAACAAATGCAACCGCAACAAAAGTACCGCCTTGGGACGGTCAGTAATAACTACTGGGGGGTTTAAACCGGTTTTACTGGGCCCAAACCTTCACCCTCACCCTCCGCTGCGGTGCACACAATTAGTTGGTAGTTCGGTTCGTATGGAGGTCCCCTAACTCATCAGAGAGTCATCACGGTCAACAATTAAGATCAAGAAAAGACCGTGATGAAGCAAGGATGAGGACTCGACAGCCAAAACGTGTTGAGACACCCGGAGATCCCTGGGGCGTCAGCAACACCACTGGAGTACTGGAGCAAAAGAAGACCACCAGTTGAACCCCGGTGGGCCAAGAAACAGACAAACATCCGGCCCCAACCAACCAATATTAGCTTTATGTAGGGGCTATCATAGAGTCTGAACCCCGACCCACCGGGGTTCATTTCAACACCTCAACGCCACATTTGACAGTCCTTCCAGAGGTAAGAACATCTAAACACAAATCATTATGAAAAGCGCTTCCATTTTCACGTTTGGTGATAAAATGTGGGTTAATGCGCATGTACTGTATTGAGTCTCATATAACTGGCAAAAAGTAGGAGGAACATGTTTTTGAAACACCACAAATCGCTCCACAGTAGCAATATTTTTACTGTTTCCGGCCATCGATGGAATATAAATAAAAGCGGGACAAGGAATGGGGCCTCGCGCCTTTACATTGCATGGTCATCATTTTATTCAAATTTATGATATCAAAAGTAGGTCATTTTAGTTGCCTAGTAAAATGACCTAATTCCTTTTTTTTCCCAACTTTTTATGTGAAGCTCAAGAATGTATTATATGTTTAAAGTTGGTTTTTCACGGTTATCTACTATGACAATACTATGGTGAGAAACAGCAATAACTCACGACAAAATATGTCATGCAGGTAGAGCAATGGAGCCTTTAAAGTCCCCATTACTCTATCAGTCGTAGAAACTCGTTAAAAATATTATCAAATATCGCTGCAATTAAACTTCTCACTGCATTTTCGTTATTGTAAATAACTGCAGTCAGCTGCTAACAAGTACAACATCCTTGAGGTTCACATAAAATGGTTTGGATCATTTTAGTTTAGTTGGCGACTAAAATGACCATCTTTCTTTATATCAGCTGGAATAAAATGGTAAAAATACAATGTGGGCCAAGCCACTGTTCCACTTTTGTTTCATTGCATCACTCGATGGGGAACCAGGAAAGCAAATGGTATTTTGTGGAGCAATTTTTTTTCATGATTCAAAAACATGTTCCAACTATTTTTACCAGTTTTACGACTAAGTCTATGCACATCAAACCGCATTTATCACCATACGCGACGGTTAAAATGCTTTTCAAAAGAAAGTGTTCATACGTTTTTATCACTGATAGTTCCATAGTCTTCGTATTCATATATTGCATGTCTTTTAGTCCTATAATACCGCTGCAAATGGCATAGATGGTTGGTTGGGGTTAAATGACCCTTCGAGACAGTATTTCAGTCTGTATCAAGCTGTCTTCCAAAGAGAGGGAGCAAGAAATATAGCCAAATCAACCCCAATTAAAATCTTAAAAAGTTCCTCAAACCCGCACCCACTGCAAGCACAGTAGTCCATTGCACTTCTACTGTTCACATTGGTAGGACGCCCCGGCACTGAAAGTTACCTAGCACCACTGCTTGACCCGATCATCCCCCTAATAACATAAAACAGAGAGTAGCATCGAAGTCAACTTATCTAATATAAACGTATCCATCAACTTATATAAATCATTTATTTAGTACATGACTGTAACAACACAGTTTGTTCCTAATATTTCGGTCATCTTTTTCATCACAGTGCTCTTACAAGAAAATTTTAGCGGAGGTATCGCTGCAATGTTTTCACTACAATTTTGCTATTGTGCTCGTAAATGTCCTTGATTACCCAACCTAAAATAAATATACCATCCTGAGAGTTTCTCAAAATGTGTTGAAAAAATGTTTGGTGATTTCAGTTGGTAACCTTCGGTTAAAAGTAAAAAATACAGTCTATAGGCGGGGGACCCTATTCAATGTCTCGTGTTTGTTTAAAGTGCATTAATAAACGGGGACTCAGTCCGAGCCGAAAAAAATGAAGAAAAAAAAACATAAATAAATATAAAATATGGAGTGAGTTGTCATTTTTAGAAAATAGGACATAATATTTGCACATCAACCCATATTGTACCGCCAAAGAAAATCATGACCCTCGTGCTGCTTATTGCCACAAAGTTTCCTGGGATATATCCATCTTTATAAGGGGTGGTCGACTCGGGCGGAGATGCTGGATAAATTTCAGTGCCAGTGCGTCCTATGTATTTGAATTATAGTAAGACAAGGGCTTACTGTATTTGCAGTAGGTGCGGGTGGGGTTGTTTGGATTTTTTTTCTCAAGTGTGTCATTCATGTTTTCTTTCTCCCGCTCTCTGGGATACGGCTCGATATAGACTAAAATACTAGCAACGGACCAATCCGTCTATATAAAATGCGTGCATGCAAGTCATTGTGGTAAAATAGTATAGTCACTGTTTTCAAATGTCAGCCAAATCATTGATACATGTAGGTTGACCTATTTTCTTAAAGTCAGTATTCAACCCCATTTAGGTTTCATTAATAAAAGGTTTAAAGTCGCGACTAAATCTTCATGTACCTGTACATGCGCACCCAAAGAGACGAATTTAAGTACAGTTGGTACAGTACATCTTATTTTTTTCTTCCCGCTCTGTTACAAAGGGGAACAGTTTTTGTGACTACTGTTTGCTCCTCTTGACGTCGTAGGTTTTCAAATATAAGGTCTACTCTTGAAAGAATTTGCTGTAATACAAATGCAGCAAATTTTTTCAAGAGTAGACTCTACACAGTAAGGGAAGCAAACTTTAAATTTCCTGTAAAAGTTAAGGCCTATTGGGAAGAACAGCAAAAATAAAACTATCAGTAGCTGCTCAGTCGCTTAACTTGACTATTTTGATGACTATGGGAGCATTATATAATTCAGTGTAGAAAATTAGCTTTTATTTTGGTTAATCAGAGAGAAATGTTTACTGCCATATGTAGGTGATAAAACAGTTTTTGTTTCCTTCCTTTTTATTTGCCATTTTAATGCACGTAATTGCAATGTAGGCATATCAATCAACGTTTTATCATCAAAAGAATTCATCAAAAGAATTTTTTTTAATTTCAGTCCCCGGAGCCCCGTGTTTCAAATAAACATCCGGTTGCATAATTAGTCTAAAGGGTTAACTAGTTAGTAAACCCACACAAATTTAATGTCTTATTCTTTGGGGTTGCCCTAATTTAAATTTTAACACACACAATAAAATTTAATTCTTTTTCGCTCGCCCCCGTGTCCGGTTTTATCCGTGAGCAAGCTCTCATCACCACTTTCAGTAGCTAACAGAAATTCATTTTTAAATTATTGTTTTGGGAAACCATTTAAGCGTTTTTTTTTTTTTTGTTTTTGTTTTTTTTGTTTTTTGTTTTTGTTCCTATAATCTTTTGCTTACTGGGTTAAATGCATATTAGGAGTAGTGTTTTTTTAATCAAATGATATCAACTCACAATGCCTATGTATCCGGGCCGTGGTGAATAATTGAAACGCACAATTTTAGCAACATGATTAATTTTATGCTTTTGACTCTTTAGTGCGTTATATGATTAAACGTCATTCGTGAATGAATCTTATATTTTATATTTTGAAGGACATCATTGATAAACATATAGCTTGAAAAACTACTTCCTGGCCAAACTACGAAAAGAATATGTTTAAAGATATATTTACACGACAACTCTGAAACAGTCAAAATTGACTATCTGCGATTGGTTTAGGGCATGCATGTAATATTGCGGTAGAATCACAGCACTAGAGTATTGTGAAATTATTGTGAAAGGACAATCGTTCATCCCACTTGCAAGTTCATGAATACATAGTGCCCTCAACAATTCTTGGTTTTACAGCAGAAGATTCATATTTCAGTAAGAAATAGTCGAAACCCTC
The DNA here is from genome assembly GCA_963989385.1 of Ctena decussata. Classification (NCBI taxonomy): domain Eukaryota; kingdom Metazoa; phylum Mollusca; class Bivalvia; order Lucinida; family Lucinidae; genus Ctena; species Ctena decussata. Next base: position 73,473,754 of record OZ022512.1, read on the forward strand.
ATATGTTTTTTTTTTGTATTGTTGTTCAACAAAGTACTCATTATGTCTGTAAGAAATAGTCAAAACCTTGAATGTTTTTGGTAGTGTTGTTCAACAAACTAAATAGTTCGTATTTCTGTAAGAAATAGTCAAAACCTTGATTTTTTGTAGTGTTGTTCAACAAACTAAATGGTTCATATCTCTCTGTAAGAAATAGTTAAAGCCTCATTTATTGCAACTGTTGTTCAGAAGGCAAGTCCCGAAGAACAAAAAGACAGATGATGTTGCCTAACGCCGGGAATATAAATCACTTCAACAAGAAAACTGTTGAATGTGCTTATATGTATATTACATATATGTATATAGAAAAGGTTTCACTCGAGATGAATTTGTGTACTTTCATAGCCAAAGCTGCTGTCGTCTTTATTTGAGGCGCGACACGAAAAAGTCAGCAGAGCGGCATGTGCGCCCAGCGAAGACTCAGCTCACTCGATGTCAGCTTGGAGCTATGTCACCCCACAGCTAGATAAGACTCTTAGCTACCCTTTTAGCGCACACAGAAGATTTTGATCAGACTGGGCGGATGCCCAGGCTGATCTGAGTTTTTGCTCGGCGCACATGCCACTTTGTTGGTTTTGTCGTGACACAGCTCATTTAATGCGTGCATATAAGTCATTATGAAGCAAATGTTGTATCCTGTATCGTCAAATGTCAGCCGTCTCATTGATAGGTTGACCTATATTCGTTTTGTTAGTATACAATCGCTTCAAGTTTTCATTAAAAACGCTTTAAAATCTATAAGCTTCTCTTTCACTTAAGGTGGTGATAATCACTCATTTGGGGCAAAGGCAAAAATCTGCATAAAACACTCAAAATACCACTGATCTTTCCAAAACTTTAGCATATGCCTTCTTTATGTTGTTTCTGACAATTCAGACTCGCAAAATGCAGCATTTGTTTATGTTAAAAAGTGTTTTTATAAGGAAAGATCAAAGGGTAATTTTGTGCGCAATAATCTGAAAAAATAATATTGTTATTGAAAATATACTTAGTGCTGAGAGTTTCTTGTTGCATAACGGAGAGCGAGCTAGCAATTATTTTTCAAACTCTTTCACACATTATCAGGCTGAGCAGATGAAAAAAGATGTGGTCTGTGTCCAGATTTTTTTTTCAAAACACACAGGTGAAACAGGTGAGACTATTTTAACAAGGTTGAACAATTTCATCTACACACCAGTGATCATGTAAGTAATGTATTTTTTATACTGTAGGTGTTACATAGGTATGCTTGCCTACCCTATATTTAATAAATGCATCCAGTGTACATTACCTTGTTCATGGTTGGACATTTGAGAAAAAGCTACCGTTTTCATCTGGTCTACATTACAATTTGAGAAAGAGTTGGAATAAATAATTGCTAGGTCGCTCTTCATTATGCAATAACGCACCTTCAGTACTACGTAAATTTTCAATAACGATGTTAATTTATTTGATTATTGCGCAGAAAACTACCCTTTGATCTTTCCTTATAAAAACACTTTTTAAAGCAGCATGTACGTCTATTTTGTATTCTAAACTGTAAAGAACAACAAAAAATAATAAGTCTGCTAACTTTCAGGGAGATATGTTACTTTTTTATGGTTTTATGCAGATTTTTACATTTACCCTAAATCACCACCTTAATGCTATTAGAATGAGCGGCTTACCACTTGGCAAAATAAGTCACAAGATGAAGAGGTTGATTTTGGAATAAAAAAAATATGATTTCATCTCTCCTTAGATGATTATTGGGTCGATTTGCACCAAACATAACATAACATATTCAGTTGCCGATTCATAATCTTATTATAATGTACAATTGACTCTTGTTATCTCAAGCAGTGACATTTCAAAGTACCCTCTTGTGTCAAAAATATTGTTTGGACCCATTTCATATTTTCCTTATATTTCAATTCCTTTAACCTGAAATACTAGTATTTCAGAGTAAATTTTCTGGGACTAGCAAATTTAGTTTTAGATAGCAATAGATTAATAAAAGTGATAAACTTTGACTTCGAGATGTAAAGTTTGACCTAATTAGTTATATACCTAAAAGGCTGCATTGCTTTCGAAGTGGAATAATTTCATGTAGTATTTGATTGTGAAACATCGCTGAAGGATTTTTACTACAGTTGCGCTATTCTAAATGATTGTGATTGAGATCTCACACAGGTACATTTGTAATAACGTATCAGGGCCATAAAACGACTGGCAAAACACTGTATGCTCTACATAATGTACATGTTGCAGTGAAAAATGTGTCTTAACACTCTGAAAAAAAAAATAAAATAATAAAATACCCTGTGAACTCCTTACCTTGACTCACATATTTTTCGCATTAGTTTGGGAAAAAAATCTGTTTGGTATGATACTCGCACTTTTTGCATTCATTGTTGCACAGGTAAGCCAAATGTGCACTAAATTTAAAAGGACCAGGTATGATGTGGGCCATATTTGGCCCCCTCATTTATGAATTTTCAAAATTGCACTTCTTTAACTTGTGTTCATGTAATGTATGAGTTTAAACCTTTAACCATCAATTCTGACTAAAATAATCTATACTCTAATGATATTTAACTTCTTCTGAGCCTCTAAATGTACCCCTCCTCAGCTGGTTTTGGCAATTTCGGCCATTTTTGGCTTGCATTTGGGCCGAAAACTATCTGAGCGCAGGCAAGTGCACAGCTGATTTTTTGCATAATAATGCATTTTAAGAACATCAACAATGTGTGAAAAATTCAGCTGTGCACTTGCCTGCGCTGACACCTAATTTTAAACTTTTCTAATAAAATAATGTCATTGACAACGGTTGCCTTACAAGGACGCGCGTGCGACAGGAACTCTTTTGGCAGTGAAGGTAGACAATCTACGGATCGCCAAGAAATGTTACTAAATAAAAAACCAAAACAGACCGCTTTGCCTTCTTTTTGATAAGTAATTATACCAGAATATATGGTGCAAAACATAGTTTTTCGCTTCTTCATTCATGACGACGCTTGACCTAATGTCAGAAACAACTCCTGATTCTGAAGGATACATGCAACTGCAATGTTGTTGCAATCGGGACTGCGAATAAAAGACGGGACCGAAAGACGGCACTTGTACTACCGCTGAGCCACTTGGGGAACGTCGTTAGGAGAATTGAAATAGTAATAGTTAGTAGTAGTAGTACGATATTTGTACTCATGAATCCATTAATTGGTGTTGGTGGTGATGGGAGATAGGTGTGTGTTTCTGTGTGTGTGTGATTCGGGTTGCAGAAACATGCTTCAGACCTCAAATCATCAAACACTATTTTTTATGCATATCACTTGTAAGATTCTCTTTAAATTGTATGTTACAGTTGATCCCATTTCATAAATAAAACCAAGTAACATCAAATTGGGTATTGTCTGACTGAGAAATGACGTGGTCACGCCCGTTTTTCAATATATCTGCTGGATATACTTTACCAACAGATATTCTGTTGAAGTGTCAAACCGAAAAAAAAAGTAAAAAATTAAAGTAAAAAGTATGCAAAGACCAGGAACTGAATCAATCAAAATCCAAATCCAGCCCTCAAACCATAGTTGGAAACAACTAAGATTACAAATAATCAGGATACAGAGAACATATGGCCAACCGAGTGAGCAGCTTGTTCCCAAAAGGTGGCCACTCAGCAACCCAAACCGAACCAAAAATAATAAGAACATACATAAGGTAAAACATCACAGAAACTCTGACACCAAAAACAGGCAACAGAGAACCACAACAGAACTACCGCCTTGGAACGGTCAGGATTGAATTACTGGGGGGCTTAAATCGATTTTACAGGCCCAACCTCACCCTCAGTTTCTGAAGTGGTACAAAACATTTAGTTGGTTGTTCGGTTCGCATGATAACCCTCTAACTCGTCAATGAATCATCACGGTAAACACATAAATCAAATTTCAACACCATGAAGAAGCAAAGACGAGGACTCAACAGATACAACGGGCCGTCTGACAGGTGGAGATCCCTGTCCTGCCAATGTTCGAAATCGTGCACGTACGGGACGATTAAAACTAGTGCGACTTCCTTTCATTTTTCTGCGCCCTACAATACAGCAGTTACTGATACAGGAAAAGAAATACTTGGAAACGAACATCGCAGGTACATGCACTGGGCACTGGATGTTCTCGACCTCTGCGATGCGAGGAGGAATTTGAAAAGGAGGCGGTATGAAGCAAAAGGAGCGAGAGAATACAGGAAGGCTTACAAAAGGGTTCAGATGCCCTGAAGAGAGCAAAGGATGACTGATTAAGTAGGGATACTCGGTGCAAGGAGACTGAAACTTAATACCTAAAATAACACAACTGCAAGTGAGCACATCAGCTGGTGTGGATTAAAATTCAGAGAACAGGGTAGATCCTAACTATCCAGAACAAGTCTGTGACATGTCTAACAAAAGAATGATACATGTAGAATGCAGACCAGTAAATATCAAAGAGATTTAGTACTAATATTAAATACATTATTAGATCTGATACATATCATTTACTTTTAAATTCCTTTCTTTGTTATATATGGCAAAATGTATCCCTACCCCCTACATTTTGCTAAAAATCAGGGCAGAACTGCATGAACAAACGAATGGCTGTAACTTTCCATGTACAAGCCGTAACATCTCCATTTTCTAGATTTATATTGTTGACAAGGTGTCTAATGAAAAAAACAATATTTGAATAAATTTTGAGAGGGGGCCAAATATGGCCCAAATCATACCTGGTCCTTTATATATTTTATTAGGCTTAAATGCAATTTTTAAACCGAATCACTGGCTATTCAGAATAAAATTTATTGTATCTGTTGCAGGTATATACGGGATAAAACAATGGTTGACAGCCAGTAAAACGTCATGTTTGGCATCAAGTAAAATTAATTTCAGCAGTTTTTCTCAACAAATAAAAACACCAACGCGGAACTAAGCCCAAGATACTGTCAATTAATAAATGATACCTGCTTATGACAGCAACAACCCACCCACCACATTACTAGAATGTAAATAGGATCATGTTTGTGCGTTATTAATTGTTCAATAGTTAAACGGTATCGCTAATTCAGATAAATAGGCTGCGAACGCCGCTAGGTGTTCATTTGGTTACATGTCTGCTCAGGCAATAATGGATTCACGTCAACATCTCGGAAAGTCCCGTATCTTTATTAAGGAAGTTCCTATTAGAACACGTGACAGATATTTATCTCACACTGCATGCACGTGTTTCCGGTTGACAGTATTCCTCGTGTGCGCGCGTAGCTGAAGTGTAAAAATTTAAACCACGTGCAATTAAAGATAGATAATTTATTTTTTCAAACAGCTGTAGCGTACAAGTATGTTTTTGTTACATTTATTAGTATTGTATCCGTGTTCCAATACATACGTCCGTAATCTATCAAAACAGCGCCTTTAGCGGGTGGCATTTAAACAAAAGAAGCAGACAGTAATCAATCTGGAAAAAAATGAAGGGGCTTACAAACAAGAAAGCCTCAGTATAACGGTATAGGTGAGCGATTAAGAGCCATAATGGCGCTAAATCGCTCACCTAAACCTTTAGGCGAAGAAATTTATGTGGAATTATCATTATTTTCAAATCTACAGACAATTTATTTTACCTATTTTGACCATTTTTGCATAAAAAAATTCATATGGACTGGCGTTTTTAATATTTAGCTATCTTAAGTAAAAGTTACACCACAGTTTGTCCGCATGTACCAGGAGATGATCCACTAGCGGGACAAACCATGGTATAACTATTCTATTCCGCCCTTATTTACGTAGACCTTGCTCACTTCGAAATGTTTTGTGCTAAAGTATGCGTTTTCTAGTAACGGTAGTATACTAACATATTAAGTCCAGGATCTCGTTTTGCATAATTTGAAAGTGCTCGACGAAAGAATAAGTCGAATCAAAATTGTCCAAAAAAATTAAGTCTCAAAGATTTCCTTCAAGAGCAGAGAATACATTCACAAGAAGGCACATGGGCCAGCCTACGTAGTTTCGGCTAATAAAGCCTCATCAGTGACCCTGACAATATTTGGCGACGACACCAGAGAAAAGCATACTGGAATTTCTTAAATTTGATTGGGCAGTCGATTCAAAGACTGGCTAGTGTCAAAAGGGTCCAAATAACTTATAAAAGAGGGTGATCTAGAATAAGAGTCTAAACCAATCCAAAATTTCAGATTTCTTAGAATATATCCTCGGATCTCAAAGGAGGAAAATATAATTAAATCTGCACTATGGATGATGTACGGGGAGACGTTTTACGGCAATGAAGTAAAATTAAAATCTCACAGTTCCTTCAAGAGTAGAGAATACATTCAAAAGAAGAAAGAGACTACGTAGTTTCGGCTTATAAAGCCTCATCAGTGATCCTGACAATATCTGGTGACGAAACCAGAGAAAAGCATAGTTTTACTGAAATTTCTCAATTTTAATTGGGCAGTACAGTCCTTGTGCCAATGTCGTTTCTATGTGTTATCTATAGTAATAACGGTCATCTGTGATGGTCTGTTTTGCATAATTTTATTTTGAAGTGCATGACGCAAGGGTCATTCTATAGTTCATCCTATAGTTATCTAGGAAAGAACTAAACTTGTCTGTAAAATTGTAATGGAATTGGAATTAGCTCTGCCCTATGGCTGCCATTTTTTGCAAAACACTTGGCTTGAACAATATTCATCAATATTCATACAGTCGCTCCTGGATCTTTTCTTACAAATTACTACGAATCGCATATTAAGTGGTTTATATCCATATAAGAAAAAATATTATTTTTTTTAACCCTGTCAATGGTTTCGGAGGTGAAGGTTTACCAAGTTTTCAGCAGACATCGAAAGAAACCTAGCCCAAACTTCCCGCGGTCATATATATTTTTAATGACGAAATCATTCGGCTTGATCAATCTTAACAGTGAGTAAATCAACAAACCTTATTGTAATGCCCTAAATATGTTGTGCTGTTTCACTTTGCTAGCGCGCACGAGGAACACGGGTAAGTGTTGGGACTGAATGCAATAGATTAGAGCCCACAGCATTTATGCATTTCAGTATTAGTTTCAATAAAGTTAGTATCAATTCTAGACAGACTGACATGCTTTTCGTTTACTCTGAATAGATATTGTTGACAGCATAAATATTATGAAGAGGCTTGGGCAGAATTAAATATGCGCAAGATGTTACCATAGTGATCAATACATGTAGATTTTTTTTTCTTTTCAGTATTCATGAAATCGATATAGGTTTATACAGAACTAAATATTTACATTTGATTTATGATAGGTTTTGCCTACAACATAACGGGAGTACTTAAACAAAACAGGCCCCGAGCTTATAAAACTTGAGTATATTCTCAAACTCAAAATTAAGCACACTGATTGGCTGATTCCGAGCACATGCTCGGAAGCAGCCAATCAGTGTGCTTTATTTTGAGTTTGAGATTATACTCAAGTTTTATAACATCGAACCCGGGATAAAATTGACATCTGAAAGTAATCTCAAGGTAGATGGGTACACTTTTAGGAGACAGGAGGGGATGGTGAAGTGAAGGGGCAAAGAAAAACGACATGCAATTATCAGGAAGTAATACAATAAAATATCATATCCCGCCGTCATAAGCGAAAGGGAAAGAACCATATACATTTATTGAAAACAGTTAACGAAAGACACACACGGTAAATCGAGTGATCAGATCTTTCCCACATAGTTCTAATTAAAAACAACAGCAAAATTTATGTTTACATGAACCTACCTTCTAATTTGAATTACAAAACAAAACAGAAAGCCAAGTGGGCAGCTATACAGATGACCATATTGCTAGAGGACCACAGACAAGCGGGCATAAGAGCACGTAGCACTGAAGAACCACAACAGAAGTACCCCCTTAGAGCAGTCAGTAATAGATTACTTGGGGCTAAAACTAGTTTTACTTGCTCCAAATCCTCGCCATTTAGCTTCTGTAGTGGTTCGAAACATTTAATTAGCTGTTTGGTCCGCATGAAGGTTTCTTAACCTATCTCGATAGAAACAACGTATTGCGACACGGGTGTCAGACAACACCACTGAAATACTGGAATAAAAAAAATTGAATCCCGGCTGGCCAGCCAACAGACAAGACAACCTCAGGCCCGAACCAACTAAACTAAATAGTTTTATATCGAGTTCATCATTGAGTCTGATGCAAGGCACAACGGCGCGCAATTTCAGAGGGGAGCCAAGTTAGTAACTATGATTTGGCTAACCATTAAGACTGTAGCATTGTTACATTTGTGATATTTCTAATACCAGTTCTTAGAGAAAATCATGTGCTCCACTATGAATATTCTTCTTTTATGCAGAAGGGCTTCTTTGTCCCCTGTGGATCATCAGAGTCAAATAAATCAAGAAATGACTATGATCAAACAATAATGAGAACTCGACAGAGTGGTCGACACTGGAGCAAAGGTATCTACTATGGAGGAGGCAAAAGAGAAAGAACACATCATATGCCGACCAACAATATATACAATAACCTTACGCCGGAGCCTTGATAAGTCTGACGGCTAACTCTCCGGTGTGTACTTGAAGCAAATTTGTCAGCTGTGTTTGATTAACCCTTAATGCGCCAAAAATTAGACGACAAAAATTACGTCTGCAGAATTTCAAAAAATGTTTGGTCCAAGCGATATCATATTGAGAATTCGAACACTAGAGGGCAAACAGTGTAGATTCAGATGAGGTGGCTGAATATGAGCTTTAAGGGTTAAAATCCAGCATGCAGTCTACCGAATAACATTCATGTAGTATCCAATTCTGTAGTAACAGTCGGCAATCCTTCAAAATGAGATCTTTTTACCAAAAAGTTTCTTGAACTTATTCACCAAGTCACGGTCACATTCAGTGTTTTGAAGGACTTTTGTAGCAGCATTGTTTTCAGTTAGACATTAAATATAGAAACCAAGTCGAAAAGCTTCGAAATTTATGAACCCGTCAGTCTTGTTCATACAAAGCAAAAACAGGTCGATACTGTTTGACTATGCACTAATGCTTTTTTTTCTTTAACTGACTGTTTCCATACGTCTAAAGTTGTCTCCAAGTGGTTGTGTGTGTATGCCCTAGTGTCTAGAAGAGCTATATATGAGCCGCGACACGACAAAACCAACAATGTGGTTGTGCGCCCAGCGCAGACTCTGATCAGCCTCGGGATCCGCCCAGTGTGATCAGACTTTCTGCTAAGCGCTTAAAGGGTAGCTGAGGGCCTAAGCTACCTCAATGCGGACAGCGAAGACTCTGATCAGACTGGGCGGATGCCCAGGCTGATCTGAGTCTGCGCTGTGCGCACAACCACATTGTTGGTTTTGTCGTGTCGCGGCTCATATCTGGTGTTATCACAGGATGTAAGGCCTATTTCTCGAGACGTCTTCAACCACAAATTCATGCTGACCCGGTCAATGTTTCATTTTGTTCCGCCCTGCAATTTTCAAATGATTTATTCCTGAATAAAACCGATTTAATGAAAACCATTGTTGGAACTTATGATAAACATGATATACGCCGTTATTTTATTGTTAAAATATCAGCAAAATATCATTTAAAACATCTTTGAGCTTTTGTATTAATATTATATTTATTGCAAATTTTAATACATTTTAAGTTATACCTACAAAGAAATTAATCAAGCTTTTCCATGACAAAATATTTAGAAGCCTGAGCTGGCACGAATACTTATTGCCTCAATGCACAGGAACGTGCTGTGTCAGTAATATTCATGTAGGTCGTGCATGTAGGCTAATTTTGCGGAAGATGTTTTTGAAAGGGTCGGGTGTCGGTGTGCGGTGTCTTTCTGCAGCTGTTTGCAACGTGCACGACCACTCAGCAAGCCTCGTAAACGTTCAATTCCGATTCAACATGGAATACAAAATCTCAGGCTTCTGCAGATAGTTAGCCAAAATATAATAGTGGTAGTTGACTTGTATGTATGTATGTATACTATGCACAATAAATATAGCATTTTTTTTGTATGTGTCAGATTCACCATATTAGGCTTTTATTGTCACTTTACTGCATAAAGATATAAAGGACGATCATTCGAGATGGACTGGCAGGTAAAAGAATCAAGATTGCTCAATTGTAGCGTTTGAACTATCGTGACGTCAGTTTTTATGACCATTGTATCTGAACGACATTTATGATCATATACAAAAGCCACAACCATAATGAGGCGGCTGGTTTGCTGTTAAAATAAAGGAAAACGCTCTAAAACATTTGAATATGCTACGAGTATGAGGTTTACAAAGTTCGAAAATTTGACGTTTTCCCTTGTTTTTACGTTATTGTCTTAAAAACTTGTTTCCAATCGGTATTTCTTGAATCCCTTTTGAGTGTATGACTGTTTGGTAGCTATCAATATGATAATGTAAAAAGAAAGTAATGTAGAAAGAAAATTCTTCCCGGTTACTGAACATAAGTCAAAAGTCTCAGATTAACGTCAGCATTTTCTCACAGTTACGTTATACTTCAATGAAGAAACTTTACAGTTAAATTAATCATGGTGTGACCTTTAATTTTAGCCTATTGTTTTTCTAGGGTTTTGAATCTGCATTGAACTGAAGCACCCGTGAACCGTTGCACATTGGACCGAATTAACACGTTTTAACGTCCATGGCGCATGCTAAGATTCGTCAGTTGTTAAGCTTAACCATATCTTTTACACAATCAATAGCTTTGACAAGAAAACTGAGCATGAAAATGTTGAGAAATACCGTACAAAAAATCACATGCTGACCATTTTTATGTTGCTTTTCAATGGATGCGAATTTCGGCTAATCTTGTCGTGGAGTGACCACGAAAGCTCAGAAAGTTTTCCTTTTCATATTAAGTTATTATTGTTAAATATTAGGTGTTGCAATACATAATACTTTAACTGTTAAATTCTGATTTATTTGAAACCTCATTTATTGACGCTGACGTCACTGACGTCGTCGTCATGGGCAAGTAACGTCAGTAACTAGGGAAAACATGGAGTAATTACATAGTCAGACAAACAGTAGGAAGAAAGGCAGAAACAGTGGGAAAACAAAGTGGGGAACAAGACAGTGACAGGAAACTGGAATATATAATTTATCAGGAACAGTAAATACACACAGGTAAAACAGAACAACAACAGGAACTGCACAGACATATGGAAAATAGATCAATTGCAGGGACAGTATGAACAGTATAGATTAGATACATTGAGGAAACAGAACAATTATTACAGGTAAAGGTTAGTGACAGCGTGGAACCTTACGACCAGAAGAGAAGAACTATTAAGCAGTCAGTATCATAATTTCATATAAAATGTTAACTTGTGAAGACACTTTATAATTGTTTATCTTTATTTCTAATGTGGCGTGTAAATAATATTTATGAAACATTAAGTTAGTTATCTTTGCATTGTGTTTGCCACATTAATTGGTGCCGGAACCCGGGAACTTCTTTAAGGGGCCAAAGTTTATTGTTAGATTCAAAATGCTTGACATGAAAACAGAGGCAGCAGTTAAATTACCCAATATAACCACAGAAAGATACCGTACAGCACCATGTTGGTACTGCAACGGTGACCATTGGAACGACAGCTGTGAAAAATATAAAACCACAGAAGAAAGGAAGCAGATATTAAAAGGGATGTGTTACATTTGCCTAATGAGAGGACATATTGCCTTTGAATGTCTTTCAAAGAAGACCCAGTCTTGTTTTTATTGTAAAAGAAAAGGCCATCATCATAGAAGTCTCTGTTCGCTGAAGTTTGCAGCTTGTCAACATAAGAATGACCAGACTATGAACTTGAATGAAGAACAACGGCAACTTGGGACAGATTCTCAAAACAGAATAAACATCAAAGTGGTGCCTGAAAAATCTACAACTCCTCGACATTCTGAAACTGATATTTACTGGGCGCAGAACAACCTAGAAGTTGAGAATGCCCTTTGGCAACAAAAACTGTTTACGACAAAATCGGAATTGGCAGAATGTCAGAGAGAAAATACTATTTTAGAGGAAAAGATTTCCAGGATTGAAACTGAAAAGCAATTGATACAAGCATCTTTTAGCAGGTATTTACAAATTACAAATCAGCAAAGAAATGAAATAACTCAATTAAGAGAAATGCTAAAACAACATGAAAATAGCAAGGGTGACTTCAAATGGGTACAAGACAATATCAGATCTAATGAATCAAGGGCATCTAACAAGACGCCAATGATTCAAGGTGTTCGTATGGTGAAGAAGAGTTATCCTGCTGAAGAAGAAGTCGGACATAACAGCAAACATGTGAAAATGATGGCTGTTCCATATCCAGAAATGGGAAATGATAAAATGGGTTTTCAACACTTATCAAACAAATCACACGATTTACCAGTGAGATCTACTACAGTAGTAGAGCAAAATGATTTTACAGATCTGAAATAGATGAACAGGAGACGACACAAAGATTAAAGAGATATCAGTCTATGAAGGAACAGTACGAACAATCAACAACAAACTATGGGGCTGTTGAGGACTTTGCGAGAAATCTGAAAAACAGTTGGATGGAAATGAAAGCATACAACAGAATTCAGGAACAAAGGTGTGAAAGTAATTCTGATGCTTTTTACCCGCAAGAGGAAAAGCTACTCAGTACATGGGTAAAACTACTCCATCATTGCTTACAAAGTAGTTATCTAAGCCAAAATCCGATTTAAGTTGCACTCTTCTTGTCATGGATACATTCTGTTTATGACTGTTTAATTATTTATAATTGCATTTTATTCTTCTTATATATATATTTATTATCGTTTATTTGAATCATATCTTCTAATTTCACCTGTAAAACTTAAAGAAGGGATAATAATCTAAAACAAAAGGTTAGAAGGAGGGAAGAAAAGATTAACTGTATTTAACAATTCCGGCCTTGGGAGTGTCGTGGAGTGACCACGAAAGCTCAGAAAGTTTTCCTTTTCATATTAAGTTATTATTGTTAAATATTAGGTGTTGCAATACATAATACTTTAACTGTTAAATTCTGATTTTGGAATTATTTGAAACCTCATTTATTGACGCTGACGTCACTGACGTCGTCGTCATGGGCAAGTAACGTCAGTAACTAGGGAAAACATGGAGTAATTACATAGTCAGACAAACAGTAGGAAGAAAGGCAGAAACAGTGGGACAACAAAGTGGGGAACAAGACAGTGACAGGAAACTGGAACATATTGTTGTGCGCATTTATGTACTTGTAAACCCCAGCTATGTTACCTGCATACTCAGTGTGATTTTACATGTGTCATGGTTTGAGCCACGAGAGACACGGCTGATAAACACATGTACAGGTACTGGCTTTATGCACGAGCGACCATCAATGAGTGAGGTCACACCACTGCTCGTCACTTACCACCCAGCCTTCAAGCAGCCCACATCGAATTGAGCACGTCTCTTCGACACGTGTGCCAGAGGGCAAAACAGGTAAGTCACAATGTAATTTGTGATATTTCTTTCATACCCGCTCCCTTTCTTCTGTCCCTTTTCTCCTCTACTCTTTCACAACAATATCATTTATCAGGAACAGTAAATACACACAGGGAAAACAGAACAACAACAGGAACTTCACAGACATATGGAAACAGATCAATTGCAGGGACAGTATGAACAGTATAGATTAGACACATTGAGGAAACAGAACAATTATTACAGGTAAAGGTTAGTGACAGCGTGGAACCTTACGACCAGAAGAGAAGAACTATTAAGCAGTCAGTATCATAATTTCATACAAAATGTTAACTTGTGAAGACACTTTATAATTATTTATCTTTATTTCTAATGTGGCGTGTAAACAATATTTATGAAACATTAAGTTAGTTATCTTTGCACTGTGTTTGCCACAAATCTTATCGCTTTTCCCCAGATGGCTTTTGTAATCCCATGGTATCTTAATCCCCAAATACGGTTCCTTTCAATTCAATTTAATTTCGCTCAATGTTGCACTTCAGTAATGAGAAAAATTGCAAAATATAAAAATTTGCTAAATATATTTTGCATAGTATATGTATGTATGTATGTATGTATGTATGTATGTATGTATGTATGACAGATGGTTGGTTGTTTTGGGTTTAACAGTTCTTTAAGATAGTATTTCAGCCTATATCGAGCCGTCTCCCAGAGAAAGAAAAGATTCGTTAAACCTCCTGCCCTTGCCCTATTAGGTATCAAGTTAGTAGGACGACCCGGTACTGAAAGATACTTAGCACAATCGCCCGGCCACCACCAGCGTATGTATGTATGTATGTATGTATGTATGCCACCACCAGCGTATGTATGTATGTATGTATGTATGTATGTATGTATGTTACAAAGTTACAGCTTTGTAAAATATTAGCTGGTTAAGTTACTGCGAAACTCCTGAATGAGGCCGAACCGAAATTTTGGTTTGGCCACTTTCAGTAGTTTTATGATAACTCCGCAAGTTATTTTACTTCAAAGCTGACATTGTGCATGATTATGCTTATAATTTAGCCGGGACACGAGAAACCAACAAAGTGTTCGTCCGCTCAGCGCACTCAGATCAACCTGGGCATCCGCCCAGTCTGATCACTCTTCGCTAAGTGCTTAAAGGGTAGCTAAGGGTCTGAGCTACCTCCATACGGACAGCGAAGACTCTGATCAGACTGGGCGGATGCCCAGGCTGATTTGAATCTGCGCTGGGCGCACAACCTCTTTGTTGGTTTTGTCGTGTCGCGGCTCATATATGCATGTACCTATGAGTTGAATAGCGTATTTATATCTTGGCTAACTAATGGCAGGGGCTTGACTTTTGCTTTCATGTGGAAATGGAACTGCACGTGTACATGGCATGACTATGTACGACTACTCCACCAGACATGCACTTTTCGTTTTACGCAGGTGCAACTTCATGAAGTTGAAAACTTTGTATTGTGGTGATACACTGACACGTCTATGAAATTTAAATCCATTTGAAAACACTTACTATTCACTGTTGGAACTCAGTAGCTTTTTTAATTTCAACCGTGAGAGTAGAGTTTGCAATTCATACAGCTATATTTTTCAATGCATTTAAGAAAGTTATACTTACATGTAGTCCCGCCTTTTGGCGTTTTCTGGATCCTTATGTCTATTGCTTGTATATACTGCTCTGCTGATTGTCTTTTCTTGTATCATTTTCCAGTTGTCAGGTTTATTAATTGTTGCAGATGAGGATTGTTGTTGTAAAAGCAAGAAGCGCACACACAAAATAATTCGCATATTACATAAAGGCACGTGCTCAACTAAACTGATGGTTGTAACACGTGATAAAATCAAGTAGGTCGAGAACACCAGAAAATAACATGGGAATTCCTGACAGAAAGCATTATTCATATTTATTTTACATGCTTATGAGCAAATTTATTATGTTTCCAAATCAGTTAGTTTCAGTGTGGTAATATAGTGTGTTTAACCCAGAGTTACGGCTCTCCAAAAGTAAATAGGAAAATTCTCGGAAACTGACACAATTAAATCCCAGATCCCACCCAAGACATTACGTGGGAAAAAGACAACACAAAACTAGTCATCACCAAAGACAACATCAGCGGCAGTTATGTGAACAGCCATTTCTCATGTAAGTGGTCACTGGGCTAGCTTCACACCACAAACAGTATATCAATAACAGACATAGCAACAACAACGTATAAAACAACCAAGAAGAACCAGAGGAGAAGTACCGCCCTGGGACGGCCAGTAAAGAAATTACTTAGGGGCTTAACCTGTTTAAGGTCGCGACCAACCTCGCCCTTAGTTCTGCCTTGGTTCATCAGACACTTAGTTGTTCGGTTTGCGTGGAAGTTCCCATGTTCATACGTGTAATATCTCAGAAACATAGAAATCAAAATTATAACTGAAATAAAACAAATAAGGGGACTCTCCGAAATAGCCACACTGAAACTGCAGTCTGAAGAAAGCTACCAGTTAAACCACGTTGGGCCCGACCCAAGATGTCCCGGTGTAGTCAGGCGTCAACCGTCTGTGTTACTATTATGTTAGGTTTAGGTTAGCGCGTTCATAAAGTCTGGTGCCCGAGCCACAGTCGTGCAATCGAAGAGGTAAGTTAAGCCGTTTACCTTTATTGGGTTAACCATCAAGCATGCCTTAAAAGATCTATACTATAACAAATCTTTTTATATAGAGGATCTTACATGAGTGTTCATGTATTATTGAATTTATTAAACGGGTTGGGGAAAAAGATAAGATGCGAGGCTTTGCCGAGCAACTTATCGGGTTTTCCCCAACGAGTTTAATAAATTCAATAATACAAGAGCACGAATGCAAGATTCTATTTATCATATGACACTAAAATTGCATTTTATTACTAAACCGTCACGATTTCGCCATTAGAAAAACGCGACGTTTTTATGGACGTCAACGTACAACGTTACGACGTAATTTGCATATTTAATCCACTAGTGGATTATCGTTTTAAATGCATGGCTTTATTACACTCTCAGATGCAACGTCATATGATAAAATGTATTATTAGATTCTTAAAATGATAAGAAAAATCATTTTTACTAATTATTTTTCTGAATTTATACACCAAGTCGCAATAAAATTCAAGTTACGGAAGCCCTTGCAGCAGAATTGTTTTCAATCCGACATTAGACACTAAGTCGAAACGCCGTCGATCAAATTTTGAAAAACCTTTGCGAAGTTTATGATAATATATAAACTTATTTGAGAAGTTTTGCTGTCAAAACTATATAACAATTATTGAAGTCATCAGCATGACTAGACACTCGAGCAAAACAAATAAGTACCATAAGGATGTAGAAAGAGGAACATCACCATCAAAAAATGGAAAATTAACAGTCCGGACGAGCCCGACCAATGACAGGAAATCATTAGGCGCTGACTACAAATATGTAACAAATTTTTAAATTTATTGAAGCCCTCATTAAGTGTTGGAACTTTGCTGTGTTTGCAGTGCGCTTTTAGACAATCTCAAACGCTTTTTTACGTACTTCAATATGTTACTTGAAAACCATAAAACTGGGTCTGCTATTTTCACATGAACAGTACTGACTACGACATTTTCAAACGGTTTATTACATACATCATAATATTTTTTTCTGGATAAATTGTCTTTAATAGAGCATAAATATTTGGACAAATCAGACTGCTTCTTGAAGCATTCTGATTTCGGTGTTTACTTATTTGCCCATCCATGCTTTTATCAATATAAAACCTCAGAGTACATGAGACAGGGGCCGTATTCATAAAACGACTTAAGTGGTTGCTATGCTGTTGCTAAGGTTGAATTTCTATGAAGGAGATTCCCTACAACAATGAAATTTGCTCTGGAGGAAAGACTGTTCCTCCAGAGCAAATTTCATTGTTGTAGGGAATCTTCTTCATAGAAACTGAGCCTTGGCAACAGCATAGCAACGACTTAAGTGGTTTTATGAATACGGCCCCTGTTACATGTAATGATCTAAAACAGGAAGTTCAGTACGCATTCTACCATTCATAAGATACTTATTGAGATTCAAGTATAGGTACGGGTATCACGGTATGTTGTGATGCCATTTAAACCACAATGACATGATATAGAAATAAATTCTGTCTGGTTGGGAAGCAATAACAAACAATCTGAATGAAAAGTGCATTAAAGAACATGAGAAGAACATTGTACTTTCACATTTATAATGTAATTTGTTAAAATTAATGACTTAAATGAGCAAAGGTCGGAAGAAACTGAACCGTCAAAACTGCAAAATGACAAATCTTAATTTTAATCATAATTTAAACACGAAATCTTATCTAGCGAAGAAAATCTGACTGTGCTACTTTGATGTTGTTTTTATTCATACAAGAAACAGATCGCTAAATACTTTTATGAACAGTTTCTAAGCTGGAAGACGTTGGCAATTTAAATGCTAATCAAAACACTGTCCCTCTTGAATTAGACGAGACTCTTTATCTAAACGCTATCGCGCATCTTCGGCGTGAAGAGATAGTTAGATAAAGTGTTATCTTGATCAAGTGAACATCGAAACTTTTTTCTTTCAATTTTCAAAACAGACAGGTGGCGAAGTACAGTATCTTGATAGATAGCAAGAGACTGATTCAGATACATTTTACGAAATACAACCACCGCTAAGTAGTACTTCATTTCCTTCCTAAGCCTCTATCCTTTGGATGCATGTATACCGTCAGTCAGTTAACAGTCCTTTACTGTATTAGCTTCTGTGACAAATTTGTGTTTCGGGCTAAGAACAGCTATTATCATTCACTTCATACTAATTTATACTATCTATATTATTATATTATTTATATTATTATATATTATTTATATGTATGAGAGAGAGAGAGAGAAGTATTATGACTATATTTGAGCTGACTTCAGAAACAGAGAAGTCTAATGAAGATGCAGTCATTCTTTACCAGCAAATTTAAACCATGGAGCTCAAACGTGCAGCTCATACAGATATCAAATCTTCACTTACATGATAATAAGAAAATGGCTTCTCGTGGCCTGTTTGCCTTTTGGAGAGTTTAGAAGGCCTGTCGTATCTTGGGCTATCAAGGACGTGGCCCAGTCCTCTTCTTCCGCTCTTTAAACCTTTCCTTTATATGGATCCAAAGCAATTTACTGCTGGATTATATAATTGAATATTTACATTCTAGGTGTATTTACTGAAAAGCCCTATAGTAAACCATTGGAACGTAATGTAGTTTACATTCCAATAATTACATTGGGACACGCGACGTCAATGACGTCAAAATAAACAATTGCTCTCTACAACCTGATAGGACGTCAGCAACGTCATTACGTCATGCCTGCCGTTCTGCTGTTAGCAGAAAAAACTGCGTGTAAAATGTTTTACTTCTTCAATTTTTGCGCTTATATAAGATTTTTCATGAAAGATTTGATTGAAACGAATGTAAATATAAGCAATGAACTTAATTTTTCTGATGTTTATTGAAGTGTAAACTACATTGGGTCACTAGCAAAGTTTACATGAACCCCTTCGGGGTTCATTCACTTTGCACGTGACCCAATGTAGTTTCGGGGTTCATGTAAACTTTGCTAGAGACCCAATGTAGTTTACACTTCGATAAACCTCAGAAAAATGAAATTCATTCCTTAATTGATTTAGAATGCATTTTAATCAAAAACCCATTGTAAGCCCAATTTGCAACCTTCTGCACCAGAAGTTTATCAACAGAAATATAACAGAACAAAATTATTGACCATTGGGCACAACAATAGTGCAGGGTCAATATGGAGAATTTCCCACTCATGCGTTGCATCGAGGATATTAGTCCGTCGTCATATAATTCAAATATATAGATTCGTTTTATAATTTTGTAATTCTTGGTCTGAATTCTAAATGAATTAGGTAAGAATTTCAGACAAAAATAAGAAAATGCCATGGATCTGATACAATCAAATTCCACATCCCACGCACTCAACCAAATAGGTAAAGAAGAGAATATAATAAATGCATTGAATACGTACGCAGAGTATAATTAGTATCCCCAGACACGCGGCCATCAGCCCGACTACTTGTCCAACAGGAATAAGAAGCAGAACATAAAACAAACAAATCATCCGCGAATAGAAAACTAAATAAATTCAAGACAACTAATTCATATATAATTGAAATATTTGAGAGTCTGTAGAGTCCAAACACTGCAGTGTTTTCAGTTATTTGTTTCTAATCAAATATTTGGAATGTTACCACCTTCTCCAGGAATTTGTCTTTAAACTCTTTTCTTTAATCCCTAGCGAATGCAGTAATGACCTAAAATTTGGTTATGAAGGAAGAGCTTAAATCAGTACAGTTCCAAATAAAATAAATAAAAAAAAGCAATGCATTGGACCCTGTTCAAAAGAACTATTTTTATGTTATGAAAATAATTGAAATAAATATGTTTTTTTTTGTTGAAAGATAAATGTGTCATTAAAAAATAATAATAATGGGAAGATATTCTGTTTAAAAACAGGTGAAAGGAGGCGACTTATTTGTACGCATCGCTTCAAAATTCCCATGTAATGCAAAAATCCAACACGTTCAGGTTGGTATAATTATCTTGGATTGTACCTTTTTACATTATCTCTTCAACAAAACCTTACATTCTATACTGCTGATGCATACAATTTGGTTTGACTCTAGCGCTGAAGACACCACCTTGTATAATTGCCCACTTAGTATACTGGTTTGTTTCAATATGCATGCAGGCCCGGATCCAGACCATCACGTACTGGTGGGGCTCTGGATAACTGGTGGGGCTGGGAGGTGCCTAAATGTACAAATGTATGTGTGTGGGGGAGGGGGCTTGAAAATATGACATATTTATGGTTCAATTTCAAGAGAATTTTTATGAAAAAAAAAATCCTTGAAATATATGTTGTGACATCTCATTAGAATCGCCTCCCCGAGGCGATTCTAATGAGATATCGCAACATATATTTTGAATATTTTGATCTAACCACATTGGATATTTTTTCTCAAACTGCCATCAGATATTTCTTTTTATCTGGAGGCCTACATATTATACATAACACAGAGGCCAAATGGCGGGGCTGCAGCCCCAAAGCCCACCCCCTGGATCCGGGGCTGGCATGTTTCGCTATTATGGTCACATAAACATTAGCCCTTCCATTTTGGCACACTATCTTTAGCGGTGGAACTTGGGATAAAGCGTAGTGCTAGAACTACTTATTGTTTTCCGTATTTTTGAAAGCGGACATTAATCTCAGATAAACTCAAACACATCAGTTTTGCCCGACCCATCAAGATACGTTGGTGTTGTCATCTTTATTAATTGTTATAAATGCATCTGGTAAGAAACTTTTTGGTAATAATAATATTTTGCGTAAGAATATATCACTGATATCATTACAATGGCTTAGACTGAGTTTTGTATTTTCTCTGACAACCGCTTCGTTATTTTAGTGTATGCCGTGCGGTTCGGAAGGTAAAAGGCTAGGCAATGGCCAGCAACTAATACAACCAGATCCGATATCACAACCACAACGTCAAAAGGAAAAGAACGATATACAAAGATTTACAAAAGCATACTCTTTGTTTTCATCTTCATGACATCGAATTTCTTTATAAATTAAATCTAAGTAGTATATTCACACTCAGTAATATATGCGTATGGCAAGTGTTTTTGAATTTCTTTTTTTTTTGTGATATAATTGCAATTTTATCTAGTTCAAGAAATTAGTGGTTACACGTCTGATTTTTAGTCTAAAGGAATTTATCTAATCCAAAATTTACCTAACTATTATATTCACTTACTTTAGTGCAAGCTTATTATTTGACAGAAAGGATCCAACCATATGCAAAGGAAACTTTTGATAAGACTTGTACGGCAATGCAACAATGAAGAATGGTTTTATCAAGACATTTTTCCTAAGAAACGCTCCCACTAAAATGCTCACCGCTGTATTATACGTAAATGGCTTGAAAAAAGCTTGGCTTGAAAAATACCTGGGTAGGGAATGTGTCAAACAATTGATCCAGAAATTATATGATTTTGTTTCAGTGCAGTATGAAACAAATGTCTTTATCATAAGACGTCGTTGTTGTTCAGTGGATAACGTTGTGTCATAAAAATCGTATGACCACACGTATATAATAACACTTTGGCGCGTACAAGTAACGTCATTGAAAACGTCCATATCAGCAATTCCTTTTCTTCCTGAAATGATGTTCAGTTTGAAGGCGTTAAAATCCCAGTATCAGATCACATGATAAACAGAATCTTACACTCGTGGTAATTTCCTATGAAATTTAAGAAACTCGCAGACAGCTCATTTCATAAATTTCAAATGAAATAACGACTCGTGTAAGGTCCTCTTTCTTCGACAACTAATGTGCTTCTGTTCTGCACTGCAACTGAATCTCAGTGGGGTGAAATCATTTCAGGATTTCTTTGACGCAAACAATTTATCAATAAAATAAATTTTAGGTATCGTATCAAATTTCAACGTTTCTAAACCTAAAAATCTGATGAATTTATGCAACGTTTCTAGACCTAAAAATCTGATGCACCTTCTGCAACAAATGTAGAGATATCTGAACCAGTTAGCACAGGCTGCTAAGATTTGCATTGCAATGATCGCGCAAAAAAACCAGATTTGTAATGCTAAATTCAAGAGAAATTGAACTTACCCTTTTATTATCACATTTTTATAACACGCACAGGAAACCTAAATGCAGAGGGTCATGATTTTGTATAACTCTTAAGCTGTCAATATACGCATCAATTACTTTATATGCCACGAGTCGAGCTAAGCTCAATGCATGTTTTTACGCGCTACTTTTCATATTAAAATCTTAAATCGTGGGATGTGACTGAAATGAGAATGAATGGACCTGCAATGAACTCAGAAACCCTTCATACCATCCACAAAGATTTAAAGCGATTTTCTTGAATCAAATAAGGCTTTTGAGACCAGGGGCCGTTTTCATAAAACAACTTAAGTGGTTGCTATGCTGTTGCTAAGGCTAAATTTCTTTGAAGGAGATTCCCTACAACTATGGAATTTGCTCTGGAGGAACAGTCTTACAAAGACTGTTCCTCCAGACCAAATTTCTTAGTTGTAGGGAATCTCCTTTATAGATATTTAGCCATAGCAACAGCATGGCAACGACTTAAGTGGCTTTATGAATACGGCCAAGAGCCCTTTGCTAAGCTATTGTTTTTTTCTCAGACGTTGGTGTCGTTCTAATGTTCGCGACTTTCGATCTCAGGTAAGACATACAGGATCTTACATGAGTGCTTATGTAGTATTGAATTTATTAAACGAGTTGGGGAAAATGATAAGATGCGAGGCTATGCCGAGCATCTTATCGGTTTTCTCCAACTCGTTTAATAAATTCAATTAAATACAGGAGCACGAATGCAAGATCTATTTATCATGACACTAAAATCGCACTTTATTAGCAAATTATGCACTAAAACGTCACGATTTCGCCATTAGAAAATGCGACGTTTTATGGACGACAAGGTATAACGTTAGGACGTTATTTGCATATCTAATCCACTTAGGGGATAACTGTACTCAAAATTGTCATTTGGGGAGGTAAATCGTCGGTTTTATGGTTGGAAATTTTGTTTTAAAACGCAATTTGCTACCATAAAACATGACTCTATAATCGCATTTTATAAGCAAATTTTGCTCTAAAACGTCACGATTTCGCCATTAGAAAATGCGACGTTTTTATGGACGTCAACGTATAACGTTACGACGTAATTTGCATATTTAATCCACTAGTGGATTATCGTTTTTAATGCATGGCTTTACTACACTCTCAGATGCGACGTCATATGATAAATTGCAATTCCTAAAGGCTACTGTAATGCTGAGCGACTACTATTTTCCTTCTTTGCTTTTGAAGGAACACTTTATGATTTAAATTTTCTATTTTTGATGGTATATGAAGGATGTTTTTAAACGATTGTAGTGTTTGATGTTCTTTCACTGTCCTGGCAATTAACGGATAAAGACTTTATTAACAATCTGCAAGTAATGGCCGAAAACATTTGAGAGGAGCTCTGTTCATATTGTGTCAGTAATGGGTGTAGCTACTGACGTGCTTGCAGCTATATTGACAAATGAAAAATGTACAAAAGCTATATGCCCCCACATATATGGGTACTGGAAATACAGCAACCTGTGATTGCTGTTAAGGCACTCAGTTAGCCCTATTATCGCTTGCAGACATCTAAATCAAACTTTTTTTTCGAGATAACCATTTTTAAAGTCGCTAAGCGATCGTGACTGATTGTACACAGTGACAAACGAAACATGCATAATGCTAATTTGGATGATTTAAACGTCGTTCAAGCATATTAAGCAACATTTATATTGTAATTTCTATAACTGCCAAAATGTTAAGCCGATGACTCCTAGGACCCCTGCTGTTTTCACCTTCTGTGGCAGACATATCTGAACATGAAAAAGTGCACAAGTTGACTGACTTTATCGGCAAATCCTAACATTTTTGACGTTATTTCAAAACCAGCTGCTATAAAGGTGTAATAGATCAGCCTTTTTGGACATTTGCAGTGAAATTATTGATAAAGCAGTTGTACCTCGTTACATAATTTCCGTTGAACGTAACAATGTTATCACCATACATTGAGCTCGGGCATTTCATTATGCATCTTTTTTTAAAATACGAATTCAGGCAAAAAGTTCTTCGATGTTCATAAGCTTTTTGGCCACTCGCTATTAGATCTCGTGTTATGTCCTGTGTTTTTACGTTTGAAAAGTCCTCTGATGGGTGCTTTGCAATCAGTTTTCAATGTCCCTGTCCCTTGATTCCTTACCATTTTTATTCGTTGAGTCCTCATCTCTGATTTATCATAGGCCTTATCCGTGATTTGTTTGTTTCCGGTGATGATTCATTGATGAGTTGGGAAACCTTCATGCGGACCAAACAGCTAACTTAATGTTTCAAACCACTGAAGAAGCAGAAGGCGAGGTTTGGGCCCAGTAAAACTAGTTTAAGCCACCTAGTAACGTTTTAATGACCGTTCCATGGTGGTACTTCTGTTGTGGTTCTTGTGTCTTAGTTAATTTGTTTGTGGTCTGCTAGCATTGTGGCCACCTGGTAATTCCGCAGCTACCCGCTTTGCTTCCTGTTTTCTTTTATAATAAAAGATAGAAAACAGGTAAAAGATAATTGTTACATGCTTTTTTTCCTGTACATGTAGTTTGGTCAGTCTGTTGTGTGGTATAAACTTTTTTTATTTGATTGAACCATTGTGGAAACTAAGGGCGAGGTTTTTGTCCGGTGAAACTAGTTTAAGCCCCCAGTAATATTTTGCTGATCATCCCAAGGCGGTATTTCTGCTGCGGTTCCGTGATGTTATATTGTGCTGTGTCCGCTTGATTATGGTCTCTGGCGGTTTGGTCAGCTTTATTGCTGCCCAATCTGCCTTCAGTTTTGTTTTGTTTGTAATTAAAATAAAAAAATAAGTAAAAATAGATGTTGATGCTGTTATTGGGGAAGCTAAATGACCATCTGTTGGGGAAAGAGCTGCTCATTCGGTTTATTGTGCGTGTCTTTCGTAAACTTGTGTCAATTTCTGTTTGCATGTGCTTCTTTCCCCATTGGTTTTGAGAGCGGAATGTGGGATTTGATTGTATTAATTCCTGATCATTGCCTATCTTTTTACTTTGTTGTTTTCTTCATTAAATCCTTTCTAGCATGATAATGTCGTTAAGAATGAGACGGCAGCATTCTTTTGCTTTAATAAAAATGAACCGGTATACGAGAAGTTACAATGTAACATTTGCGTTAAAGTTTTGCGTTAAAGTTTTTGAGACCTTATATTATCCAAACCCTTTGATGGATTGGGTTAATATTTGGCATGGTGATAGATAATGGTCCAAAGTTTTATTCTGTACCACCCTACCCATGCCTGTGGCCTAGAGGTCAAGGTCACAGACTTTGACTTTTCACGTTAAAGTTTTGCGTCAAAGTTTATAAGATCTCTATATAATTCAAACCCTTTGATGGACTGGATTTATGTTAGGGACTATGATAGATGTTTGTTCAAAGTTTTATTTTATACCATTCCCACTCATGCCTGTGACCTAAAGGTCAAGGGACTTAGACTTTTCATGTTAAAGTTTTATGTTAAATTTTTTGTGATGTTATAACATCAAAAATCTTTGCTGGGTTTGGTTTTTATATGTTTAAAGCTTTATTTTTGTACCATCTTTACACATGCCTGTGATCTAGATGTCAAGGTCACAGACTTAGACATATTCATATATGTTATGTGTTAAAGGTTTTGAGATCTCATATCATCCAAATTCTTTGTTGGATTTGGTTAATATTTGGTATGCTAGTAGGTGTTAGTCTAAAATTTTATTCTTTTACATCCATACAAATGCCTTACAGCGTATATGCTTTTTTCATGTTAAGAGTTTTGTGTTAAGTTTATATTCTTTGTTTATTTTCCCAGCTTCTTTAATAGAATGCTTTGATATATGTGAAGTTGTTTATCTTTAGGTTGCAACAATTTACATCATTTGGGTGTTGCTGTTGACATAAGGTCAAGGTCACATACTTAAACAGCTACATCAATGTATATTGCTTTATAGTGTTTCTATTAATTCAGATATCCTTCAGTGGAACCTTTTGATATACATGTATAACTAGGTTTACTTTTAAGTTGACATTCTCTGTATGCTGCTGCTGACCAAAGGAGAAGGTCACAGACTTTAAAATTTGTATCTTATATATGGTAAACTTTTGAGTTGGAAGTTTAGTATCATTAGGCGGTGGCCCTGGCCGGGGGTATACGTGAGCCCCTGCTCACTTGCTCTAGTTACTGTATGTTCCTGTGATACCTTATGCAATGTCTCTTACAGATTAATCTGACAGAACTGGAGAAACATTACATGTAGCAAAACATGTTATTGCCTAAGCAGTGTAAAGAGTACGAACAATTAGCATATGATTAACGTCGAAACCAGTGTCGTTGGTTGGTTGTTTTGGGATAAACGGCTTTTCAGACAGTATTTCAGTCTATATCGAACCGTCTATCAGAGACAGCGAGAAAGAAAAAGGTTGATTGATTGGGTTGGGTTTTACGGCCCTTTGAAAGAGAATTTCAGCCGATATCACGGCGTCTCCCAGAGAGAGAAAAAGATATAACAGGCGAGAGAAAAAATATCCCAACAACCTAACCCGCACCTACTGCAAGCACAGTAGGCCCCTGTCCCACTTTTATCCAAATTAGTAGGACGCTAGCACCATCAAAAGGAACATGTATATAGATGGGACTATATCCAAACAACCCCAGCCCGCACCTGTTATGCTTACAGCAGATCTTTGCTCTACTATTTATCTAAGTAGGAGGCTGCGGCACTGAAAGTTGCACATCGCCGGGACGTCCTGCTTTACTTGGATAATGCTTCGGTAACGGCATGCTGTGCTTGCATTGGGTGCGGAATGGGGTTTGCATATTTTTAGTTCCATCGGCAGTGCAAACTGTTAGTATTATATATTACTTATCATTTCGTTTCAGGGTTTGCATTCGAGCATAATTTTTACTCGTAAACCAAAAGTAGGTCACTGTGACCTAAATCCGCTACAGGTTTTATTTCGTTTTCACTGTGATCTAAATCTGCTACAGATTTTATTTCTTTTTCTTATTTTTTTAAAAACAATGTCCTACACGTACTTATGTTCCATGCAGATTTTAAACCAAATATTCCCAGTGGTTCTGGAGAAAATGTTGATTTTGTTGTTTTGCTATTTCAGTAACCGCATAAACTGTACAGCCATTTCTGTAGAAATTGATAAAAATTACGGAGTGGCTTTTACCAGTCGACTGGCAACAGTCGTTTTACGTTAAACCCTTTAATATCATTTAACATACAACTATCTGATCATATGATCAAGAGAAAAAAGACGTTGAGTTAAAATTCTGGTAAATTTCATAAATACAACAGATTCACAGATAAAGGGCTGTAACTCTGGCAGAAAAGGTCTGATAAAGGCTGTGATAAACTATGATCCACATCAAATGGTGATGATGTCCTGAAAAGTTTATGGAATCGATTAAAAACGGAGGAGTTGTGGACAAAAGATCCGACACATATTTACAGATAAAGGGCCATAACTCTGACAGAAAGGGTCCGATCATGACCCCAATAAAATACGATCCACGTCACAGGTGGTGAAACCAGTATTCTGAAAGTTATATGAAATTGAATGAAAACTGAAGGAGTGGAGAACATAAGATTGTCAACGGACACGTACGGACGTATGGACGGACAGAACCCATTACAGTAATCCCCTATGACTATGTCAAGGACAACCAGCGAACGTTGTTGACAGTTAATCTCCGATGTTCAAACATGGGTGTACGTGGGTGTGTGGCGTGGGAGGGGAGAGGGCGGTGTGTGTGTGTGGGGGGGGGGGGGGGGGGGAGCGCAAAGAGAGAAAGAGGGTCGGTTAGTTTTTTTGGTTTTACCGGCTCTGTGAGACAGTATTCCAGTCTATATCGAGCCGTCTCTACCAGAGAGAGGGAAAATGAAACAAAATATAATAACGGTTACAACCTCACCCGCAACTGGTGCAAGCACAGCTGGTGTTTATCTTCATGGTCTTACTATTATCAAAATCAGCAAATCAGTAGGACGCCCCGCCCAGCACCATCCTCCGACCATGACCAACCACGTGGGGCTGGGAGGGCAGGAGAGACTCTTATATGCTACACCTGATGACACATACGCAAAAAAGGTCAAAAACAATAACTTGGGTAGTATCAATCGGGCTAGTTTAAACATTTTTTCTTCAAGGACCGAATTGGTGACGTTTCCACGTCCAACGGGGAGGGGGGGGGATAAAGCTATTGTCGCTAAAATAAGCGTCGGCCACTAGCTTCATTAATCTCATATTACCGTCTTTTCGAAGTATGAAATGTAGCGTTAATTATTTAAGAAATAGATTCTTGCATACAGTAGTTTGTTGCCCAATATATCACTTGTTGGAGGTCAGTCGTAAAGTGGATAAGTCACGAGCACGTAGCGCGAGTGATATATTCACCGACGACTGACCGACAATCAGTGATATATATTGGGCAACAAATTGCTTGTTAGCAAGTATATGTCGATTCTAATATGCAAGAAAGGACGAAAATGCAAGTATTTTCTTCAATTTTTTCCAGTTTTGAGCCATGATTACATGAATATATCCCGCCAACAACTTTGACTTGTAACGTAACAGAGACGTTTACATTTTGTCAATGTTTGGTGCGAGAAAACGACGATACATCATCTATCCTATGGAAATGAAAATTGACGTCACCAAACGAATCAAAATTACGTCTGAATGGCTCTAAATAACGTCACGCTAGTTCACCCAGTAATTTGTCACGCAATATATCACTTGATTTTACCATTGGCTATATAGGCGACCAGTGTTACATGTAGAATTCGTTTTAATACGTCAGAACTATCACAAAAAACCAACGAGAACGGGGTAGATTTACAAAAGCAATGAATACAGCGTATATAAGAAGGTGGCAGTTCTCGGTGGCTCAGAAGCACCTTATACCACAGATAATTTTCACGTATTAAAAATAATTATATTATGGCCACACGCATTTTAAGTTTTATTAACTATCAAAGCGGAATGACCGGTGTTCTGGATGAAGAAAGTTACAAACGTAAAAAAAATCTAAAAATCGGGACACAAAAAACAATTACCACAACTGTCCTATTTTTTTTTTTTCAATCCAGCGAATGCTTCCAAAAGAAGGCATAAACTGGGAAACCTGATCATTATTGTCTTCATTCGTGAACTGGACATTGCCATTTCCGTGTCCGGTGAAGTGTTTTATATTTTGTATTTCTTCTAGGGTAAAGTCGGGTAAACTCGGAGAGCGGGTTAATTCGGACAGTGACATTGTTTCCTTCATATGTCAGTTGTTTGGAATTAAGGTAAAAATAACTGGGCAAACAGTGAAGATCCTGGTGAGCCGTCTCATCTGGATTTTCACTGTTTGCAATGGTATGTCCGAATTTACCTGCTGTCCGAAGTTACCAGACTTCACCCTTGTGTTTGTTTATTATTATGTTTGCTTAGTGGTTAGCAGAGCCTAAAAATGTCAAAGACTGTTCCTTTTATTTTGACACTGCTTAAATATTTCTGTTCCAATACCTAGAATTTGTTCGGTATCTTGTGATACATGTATATGATTACGTGTCAAGAAATTGGGTATGACCACATGCTGTAATTAAACACCAAATTTCCTGTACTTTAGAGTCTGCTTACTCTGTAGGCTGGACAGAGGCCAACGAATGGAAATCAAAGTGACCGACGTTGAGAATTACGTCCCATTCAACAGTGTTTTGGTTATTTCAAATAAAGAGAAAAACGGTTAATGACTGGAAAAAATTGCGGAAGGACATAGACAGGTTAGATTATAATGGAACCACCGGTCACAGGGGTACAGGTGTTAGTACTGACCCTACGAGAGAGGCGTGGGTATGGGGGTGGTGTCAGATACCCTTCTCACCACCTTTTCAGACACGTCTACATCAAGCCTATCATAAGGAATATCCAAACTGTGCATGCCCCAATCAAACATGCGCTGTCTTGTCAGTCATGCACTATTTGTAAAGACAACCAAAATACGACGACTGGATCGGCATAATCATGCATTTGGCTCGTGCCAACTTTCCATTGCCATAATATTTCTTTAAAAATTAATTTCAGCAACAGCACAGACATATTGTACATGCAATATGAAAATACTACCATATTTATAAATATATGATAAGAGGGATGCTTTAAGGTCCCTTTACAGGACAAGACTTGTCTTATATGACTGGTCATATATGATTTTATCATATATAATTTTTTTACTTTACACAGCATGACAAAATCTTTTATGATTTTTGTTTCCCGCCATATGTTAGTAGAAAACTGAGTCACAATACAGGATGATGCTATGTATGTTAGATAATAATTGCAACTGCTGTGATCAGAATTAGACGGACTCAGAGACGTCGCAGTTATGGGCACGCTCGTAGATACGCAGACGGGCCTGCTTAGGAGCTCATCATACACTAATTATGCTAATGCGAGAGCTGTCCTCAGTAGAACCACGAGGATTTAAGAACTTTTTCCGACTTGATAAAAATGATTTAAAGGAAGTCTGGCAACTCTTTTTACTCTTGATTCCGCATTTTGAGCTTATTTGTCTACTAAAAATTCTTTTCCGTAAATTACGAATGGAATATGTGTGTAACATTGCCCCCTTATCTCTGTCGGAAAGCCATTAACCTAGAAGACCTCTCCTCTGATTGGCTGAAAGGCTATTACTTCCTAAGATTTGTAATAGAGAAATAGAACATGTTCTAGTCTCAAAGACTTTTTGCCATATCTCCTAAGATTTTGTAATAGCAAGTTTTACACCGTAAGATTTGTCATATAAGATTAAGCATATAAGACAAGTCTTGGCGTGTAAAGGGGCCAAACACCAAAGAACCGAGGAGGACATTTTGCAAAGCTGGAACAGCTCACGAGGAAATTAAAAACGCATTCAAAAGGAGCTCACGTAAAACTAGAGTTCAGAAAGAATTCAGAGAACAGCTCAGAAAGATATCCATTAAAAAAGGGCGTAGGGAAAAATGCAAAGCTCAACCGGCTTAGGAGAAAATTTCATCAAGACTAAAATTCAGTACATAGAGCTTTGGAAGGTGGTATGTATATTGCACCAAAGGCAATATTTTAAAGTTGGCAAACTGTCCTCCTGAGTAGTGCCGCCTTTGCAAAGTTTCTCTCCTAGAGGAGCATTTTGGTCTCATAAGTTTTAGTATAAGAACATGTGCACTATGTTGTGTTCGAACAGGCAAGATTCAAATAAACCTGCGCATGGGCGCAGCCTTTTCAGGATAAGTGATGGAACAGATGGGACTAAGCAAACAGGGCGGGCCGCGATCAGACTGCTCCTAAAGGAAACGAGCAGTATGAACAGGGCTTACACTGTTTGCCATTCCATCTACATCTTTTTGATACATCACTGCACTGTAAAACCGATCTTTTTCATTATTAGGATTTGGTTGGTTGATTTGATGCTTAACGTCCACGGTAAACAACTAAGGTCATGTCGGGACGGTCAGTTAACCTAACCACACTATTCTTGGGCAGGCTTAGACCTCCTAAGCGGTTAACCAGTACTAAGTGCACATACTTTCGCCAGTAACTGACAACTGCCCTTCTTGAATCAGCGGAAGGAGAAACGAAAGTATGTGGCCAGACCGGGATTCGAACCCAGGACCTCTGACTTACGTGTCAGGTGCCCTACCGATTGCGCTACCCGGCCCGGCCGGTTTTGTCGTGTCGCGGCCCATATGCACTATGTTGTGTGCGAACAGGCAAGATTCAATTAAACCTGAGCATGGGCGCAACCCTTTCAGGATACCGTAAAATCTCAATAATGGAACAGATGGGACTTAGCAAACAGTGCAGGCCGCGATCAGACTGCTCATAAAGGTGAGTATGAACAGGGCGCACACTGTTTGCCGTTCCATCTGCATCCATTAGATACATCACTGCACTGTAAAACCGATCTTTTTCATTTTTAGGAAACCCCGGTAATTATTTTACGTATTCCGAATCTAGATTTTTACAGTTTTCGCTTTTTATGGCCCAAACCCACCGGGCCCGCCAAATAGATGGGCTGCATGGTGCCTCTGTGGCAGAGTTGCTAGTAGCTGTAACAGGACCTGGGACCGTATTCATAAAACGACTTAAGTGGTTGCTATGCTGTTGCTAAGGCTAAAACTGTATGAAGGAGATTCCCTACAACTATGAAATTTGCTCTGGAGGAACAGTCTTTGTAAGACTGTTCCTCCAGAGCAAATTTCATAGTTGTAGGGAATCTGTTCCTCCAGAGCAAATTTCATAGTTGTAGGGAATCTCCTTCAAAGAAATTTAGCCTTAGCAACAGCATAGCAACAACTTAAGTCGTTTGATGAATATGGCCCCTGGTTGTCATTTATCTCAGCTCGGGTAAAAGTCCTATAAATTCGGAGGCTACGTCTCGACGTGACTGAAATATTGTTTCCTGGGACGTAAACCCCGACTCGCTTTTCTCTGCACATATTCTCTAGAATTTGAAAATCGTATCACGCAAACAAGGGAGATTCCGATCAGTCAACGAGTGCTTAGGCTGACACGAATATTTCTTGTTCAGACATGCCCAGAAGTGTTTGGCTGTTACGACGTTATCCTTGTATAAAATTGAGCCACGACACGAGTAGACCAACAAAGTGATTGTGCGCATAGCGCATACTCAGATCAGCCTGGGAATCCGCCCAGTCTAATTAGAGTCTTCGCTGTCCGCATGGAGGCAGCTTAGACACTTAGCTCCCCTTTAAGCGCTTAGAGAAGACTCTGATCAGACTAGGCGGATGCCCAGGCTGATCGGAGTCTGCGCTGGGCGCACAACCAATTTGTTGGTTTTCTCGTGTCGCAGCTTAAACATAAAATAAGAAGAGGCATTAGTCAAGAATAAATAATTTTATTTAAATATTCGGAAGACAAATATTTGTAGAATATTCGACAGGTAAATATAGTTGTAAACTGAGCAGCAATATCCAGTGATGTTCTTTGTGGAATTAGCAAATTTAAGAAGTATAAACCTTTGCTAGTAGTAGTATTTCAATTCTCATATGGGGACAACGTCGATATGAGAATTGAAATACTACTACTAGCAAAGGTTTATACTTCTTAAATTTGCTGATTCCACAAAGAACATCACTAGCATGTAGCGAACAGCATATTCGAAATTTTGAATACATTTGGATTTGTGCAAAAAAACATATTTCGAATGTAAGAAAGAACACATCTGTCATACATCTGCAATATTTCACGAACAAAAAAACAATAAAAAATGAAATTGTGAAATCATTTGGATTTGAGCAAAAATACACTTGGAATTTTACAAGGAACACATTTGGATTGTTAAAAACATATTTGTAGTTTTGAACACATTTGGATTTTGCCTGGAATACCGTATTGCACAGAACACTTGACAAACTTATTAAACATTGCAGTATCAAGTTAATGATTGAACACATTTACATAATACTATCAAACGGTTGATTTTATGAGACGAGAGGCAAAATCATTCAGCTGAAAATGTATGGATTGACTAAAAACCAGGAACGAAAAAGAATATTTGTTATATCAACTGCTGAACTGAATAAGATACACCATAAAAATTCTACATATTGGGACCCCGAAAATTACTGCCGTAATTTCCCTAAAAATGAAACAGTCTAGGTTTACAATACAGTAATGTATCTACAAATGCAGATGGAAAGGAAAGCAGTGTAGAGCGAGATAAGACTGCTCCTTTAGAGCAGTATGATCTGCCTTTTTTACACTGTTTCCTCAGACCTAGCTGCCCCAATACTTAGAATTTGAGGGCAATCATGACCACACGAAGTTTTAATCTGATATTTAATTTTAGTCTTAGAGATGGTGCATTTGATACGAAATCTGTATTTTGTCTGTGTGAAAAATACTAAGTCTTAGCACTTTTAATACTGCCCAACAAGTAAGACGCATTCAGCTTGCAAAAGCAAGTCAAAAACATTTGTAAAATGTATGTACATATTTACAAAATCTGTTGCATATATTACAAATAAATTTTGCATAACAAATATTAAATACTGTAGCCATGCATCAGCCGTCTTGATCGTTTAATCCAGATAAGAATACTTCCCACATACACATAAAAAGACTTTATCATGCCTTTATCAAAAAAGAAAAAAAATGCAATTCAGAGTCAAAATATAAATAAACAATGACTCTGAATTTTGATCATTATCAAAGATCCGTATAAAGCATTTTCTGGCTTTCTGCATATGAGCTGGGGTTCCTTTAGTCTTGATTTTTCAAAGATCAAGAAACTTATCAAACTTTTAAACCTAGCTTTTATTTATTACTTTCAGAGGACTATGATATTAAGAAACCGATAAAGACACCTTAACATATGCGAATGCCCACGCTTGTTAAGACACAAAATTCTCAAAAGGAGTTAAAATGACATAACCAACGATATGACCTTCAACGAATCATTGTCACATACGCTGACAGTACCGCCCAAGACCTGGGCCCGAGGTTATAAAACTTTTTCATGCTCAGCTGAGTTGAGCATGAAATTTTAGCTGCTGATAAATAGCAAATTACTGATAAGTACGGTTGTTTTCTTGCTCAGTTTGGCTGAGTATGAAATTTTCTCTGCTTATGAATATAAAAATGCCAACATTACTTGGCATTTTTATATTTATCAGCTGAGAAAATTTCATGCTCAGCTGAGTTGAGCACGAAAAATGTTTTATAACCCTGGGGCCAGTATGCGTACAATATGGAATCTGCTCAAGCAATCAAGCAAGCACTATTCTAGAGTTTCAGTCACTTTGTATGGCTGGCCATACATGTATGCACATTCAATTTTCCTCTGTCTAAAAACTGTAAACCAAGGTTTGAGCTTCACAAATAAGTTTAAAGTTTTCTATCCCTTTTTTAACTTTTCAAAATCTAGTTCCGAAAAAAAAATTGCTTTTAATCCCCGGTTTAAACTCTGAAACCACCACAACTTGAAGTCTTAAAACATGGATTGAATTTCAATACGTGGTTTCAGTCTTTCAAGTACTGGTGATTTTCAAACTTAGGTTCGAAAGTTAAACCGTGATTAAAGAAGAAACCTATTTTTTTCTTAATACATGTAATTTTGAAAAGTTTAAAGGTAGAGATCGAAGAAAACTAATTTTTCGAAATAATTTTGAAAAGTTTAAAAGTAGATATCGAAGAAAACTAATTTTTCGAAATAATTTTGAAAAGTTACAATCAAAAGATCGAAGATATAAACCTAAGTTTGCAGCTAAAACGTATGTTTGAAAACATACTGTGCATTTGACTTGGCATACAATTAGTTAAGTTTCGAGGTGGTGAATTGCCCATGCTCCGATCAGTCTGTATCTGCAGCCTGAGCTGGGCATGCGCAGTTCCCATTTGTCTTTACCCATTTATGCCCAGTGGATTCTTCTATCCATATAAATTAGGCGAGTCTATTCATCATGTTAGGGGTGCCTGGTTTATTTATCTTAAATATTATTTTTATAAAAAATGCTGCAGATTGTATGCAAACAATGTAGATCCGAATCAGACGTTTTGCATCCTCTGATATGGGTCTGCACTCTTTACCTGGGACGCTAGGCATTAATGGGTTAAAGAACTTCTTGTATAATGAAGGGTCAAGCCAGGTAAGTTCGGACTGCAGGTAAATTCGGACATTGCAAACAGTGAAAATCCAGATGAGACGGCTCAAGATGAGCCGTCTCATCAGGATTTTAACTGTTTGCACAGTTATTTTTGTCTTAATTCCAAACAACTGACATTTAAAGGAAACAAAGTTACTGTCCGAGTTTACCTGCTGTCCGAATTTAGCTGACTTGACCCTAATGCAAACATGAATGAACAAATGAAATCGGTAACAAATTGACTAGTACCATTTTGAAGATGAACACATATAAAAACACAGCTCTAATTTCTTACACTGTCTCAACAGTCACTACTGGCTGAATCGTCATAATCGTCCGACCGTTTGTATCGTAATAATTTCACTTCATCCGGGTCCTTTCCCTCTGATAAACCTTGCATGAAAGATATATACGTCATAGCAAGGCGCAATGTTTCAATCCTGGATAAACGTTTTTCATAATTAAACGCCGGTAAACGCTTTCTAAGTTCATCAAACGCTTCGTTTAAATGGAACATTCTCCGTCGCTCCCGAATATTTGCTGCTTTTCGTTGCACTACAGTTTGTACACGTTTTCGTTTCGGTTTTCCGCCGCTCGTCTGCCTGTTCTCAGTTGGACTTCCGTCAGATGAACAAGACGGTATTGGAGTAAAAATATGTTCTGACCTTGGGTAGCCTATATGCCCGACCGTGCTTCCGTATCCATGATGAAAGTAGCTTGACGGTGACAGCATTGGATCGGTCGGCTGTGGTGACGGGTAACCGAGATACGGGCTGTATTGAGAGTCCATATGTTCTGGTACTGGGTACAAGTTCCTAGTCACCGCGCTGCCTTCACTCGGGTGCACCCACTCGTAGCCCTGGTATCCAAGGCCTGTCATAACGCCCTCCTGAGCTGCCGTCGGATAATGTACGTAGCTCATATCATATCTAAAGTCCGCACCACCGCTCTCCGCATGTTCAATGTCATATGACTCCATTGGCATGCCAACCGAGGAGTTCTTTTAATTATAAACAATACAATTTGAATTTTTTGTGAATTATGTCCAGATTTACACACATTAATTGTCTTTAACTCTTGTTCAGTTCAATTTTCGCACTTCCACAGATGTAGAAACAGTTCCTGTAGCTATATTCTTAAGAAAGGTATGATTTTATCATCAAATTCTGTTTCTCGCTGTGTGACTGTTCATTTTACAGTTTTGCTCTTTTATATTTGATCATCATGTTTAACGTCCTTTTATATACACCTCAATTCAATATTAGCTGACAAAACAACAATTGGATGTCAGGCTTCGGCGACAGGTAACTTAATTCTTATTGGTAAATTAATGTAAATAAACCTCAGCGCTGCGCGGAGTGTGTCAGTTCGCGTGCAGGAGGCGGGGCTACCTGTAAGCGCGTGGTTGACACGAGACGGAAAATAAGACACCAATAAGGCAATCTGAGACATTTTTAAAGGGAAAAAAAAGTTGAAAAAGTTTGGCGTATGACATGATTATGCCGTCCTTGTATCTCTAATCAGATGCAAATCCGATATACACCGCGGTTTCTAAAAGAAGTTTAATTACATTTCTGACGCCCGATATTAACATAGCAAATACATTTTTTCTATGAATTAATTTTTAATTAACATCTTTAATCGGGGTTATGCATATATTGTAGTTATAAAGTCGGAATATTGGAACGTGCTCCTTTCCGCCAAGTAACATGCCGCAGAAAGACCTAACAAAATAAACTGAACCGTGTGCATTAGAAAAAATATATGAAAAGAACACTAAACCAATGTTGAAAGAAATATTCGGATGCTTTATTTGGTTAGCGTCGCAAGAAAAAGAGCCTTAGGATATGTAGTACTCACGTACGGCCTAATATCTGCACCTGCTTGTGTTGAACGTATGAGCCGCGACACGAGAAAACCAACGAAGTGGTTGTGCGCCCAGCGCAGACTCAAATCAGCTTGGGCATCCGCAAAATCGGATCAGACGCTTCACTAAGCGCTTAAAGGGTAGCTTAGGGCCTAAGCTAGCTCCATGCGGACAGCGAAGACTCTGATCAGACGGGGCGGATGCCCAGGCTGATCTTAGTCTGCGCTGGGCGCACAACCACTTTGTTGGTTTTGTCGGAATATTATATGGTTTTTGGATTCCCCAGAGCTCATAAACAATGGGAAGATAATTATTACAAAAGCATTATTCGTTAATACCTGAGCGTTTTCGCCTTTTTCGGCAGTATAAAACATGATAATCCAAGAAAAAAAAAGAAATTTGAACTAAGAGAAGATTCGTAAAACGAAGAAATGAACAAAATCGTCCCCTTAGCGGAGACAAAGTTAGTCAAATTATGCAGCTAAAATGGTTTAAGACAAAAATTCAATTAAAGTCTTTGTAACTTTCGCCGAAGACCCTTAACTTTAAATTTTGTTTATAACCAAGCAAACAAACACAACGCTACAACAGTCAAGTATTCTTCATAAGAAACACGGATCTGTTCAAAACTCGCTGTGTTGCAGCACGTTAAACTGCATACCAAGTGACGATACGGTTGGAGAGTATTGAACTCAACGGCCCCCAAAACAGCATATAAGACCTTTCCAGGGAAAGGGGCAACGACTGAGTAAGACTGAAAGGAAGCGGGTTAAAAAAAAATCCGCACATAGGCCTACTCCAAGCACAGCAGGTAACAATTGTGTTTGTTAAAAGCCTTATTGCTCTATCAGCATGAAAACCTTAATCGTGAAGCATCGCTGCCATTTCCCGCCATAGTTTACCGCATAAGCCAACTTTAAACAAATAAAATTTCCATGAGTTTCACATGAAAGGTTTACAGTAAAACATGATTTGGGTCATTTTAGTTGGCAACTAAATAATAAAATGGTAAAAATACAATGTACAAGCGTGGGCCCTATTCACTATCCCGCTTTTGTTTACATGGCATCGCTCAACGGGGAACCTTAAGGGAAAAACTGTATTTAGTTACACCATACTTTTTAAAGTTAAATAGGTCAATATACGCACATCAACCCTCATTTCATCACTAAATGTGAAAGGTCGAAGAGCTTTTCGTATGGAGTTGCGTTGAAACATTTTACCACTGAAAGGACTATGGTGACTTTAATGAGCAAAAACTAAACTTTGTGCCTAGGGGAGGCAAAGTGAATGGGCACAGTTGCTTCCCTTGTTGTGTATCTTTGTACCTTCAGGCATATTTCAGCATGACATTCCTCATGACGTCGACTGACGGAGAGATGTTTGACATTGTTTTTACAGTTTCTGACAATAGACTGTTAATTCCGACACTGTTTTGGTAATACTTCTCACATGTCTTAAGTGCCAGAAATTTTAGGAGATGTGTATTGAATAGTGTTACTTTCATTGCGTAAGTTTCATCCTACGTCCCAAGGTCCGAAGCCGAATAAGAAACAATTTTACATGAAGCTACTAATTATATTCTTTCTAGTGTGTGATACTAAATTATGCCAATCTGTTTCTGTTAAAAGACTGGTGCACCCAAGTCGTTGAGTTGGCTGGTTGATTTGATGCTTAACGTCCTCGGTACACAGCTAAGGTCATGTCGGGACGGTCAGTTAACCTAACCACACTATTCCTGGGCAGGCTTAGACCTCCTAAGCAGTTAACCAGTACTAAGTGCACATACTTTCGCCAGTAACTGACAACTGCCCTTCTTGAATCAGCGGAAGGAGAAACGAAAGTATGTGGCCAGACCGGGTTTCGAACCTCTGACTTATGAGTCAGGTGCCCTACTGATTGCGCTACGCGGCCCGGCTAAGTCGTTGAGAGGTAGGTACATGTGGTAATGCGTCGGCAAATACATAATCCAGGAGTACTTTACAGACTGGTTAGACTGGTGGCGGCAGCCACACTAGCATTTTAAGGAATTTGTTAACTGGACTTTTTTTTTATAGCTGCAAACTGCAAACAGTGCCTATGACTCAAAACCTCCAGCTGCAACAAGACCTCCTCTGTAGCAATTGTCCGCAACAGACTCCCCAGATTAAGGATGACCACTTGAATCATTACCAACTCGTCCCTTGACCTTGATGACCAGATCTGCCGACCATACGGACTTGCCACAAAGTCCCTGATAGAAGTCGGTAACGAATCTGTAACGTCAGCCGGAACAGGACATCGAAGAAGCACATGATCGAGGCATTCTGGTCCGAGTCTACATAACGTGCATGTTACGATTTAATCTGTCTTTTTGCTGACTGAAGCAAGTGTACTCCAGACATCATTCTGACTTAGGTGATACTTATTCTGATATAATGTGGAATATTTGCTGTAGATCCCCATACTGTAAGAGTATCATCCACCACCGGGGAGGTTAGATCTCAATTTATTAGGGTAGACTTCATCTGAGCCTCGGCTATCAAGGACTGGGTCTATTAATTGTGTATTTATTGACGAGCGATCTTTTTTTTTTTTTTAAACAAGTTTTGTGAAATTTTCAGGATGAAAGAAGGGATGGTCGGGTGGAGCAATTGTGCTGGGTAACTTTCAGTGCCGGGGCATTTATAGTAGGGAAAGGGCTTACTGTGCTTGCAGTAGGTGCGGGTGGGGGTTGTTTGGACAGTTTTTCTCTCGTCTATCACTTCTATTCTTTCTCCCTCTCTCTCTCTCTGGGAGACGGCCCGATATAGATGAAATACGTCTCAAAGGACCGTTAAACCCCAAACAACCAACCAACAACCAATTAAGATGAGAGTTCTGTAGGCAGACCTTTTATGTTCGTATTTCTAGTCCTCACAATGGAATAAAACATGCTGAACCGTCTCATGTATTGCATATTGTACCCAACAGCAATTATTGTACAACTGAAGACAATGTCTGCTCTGGAAACTTAAGGGTTGATACATGAAATCCCTGGAATTGGCCAACTTGGGTGTCAGTCAGAGACAAAGTTATCAAACCGCACTGTTACTTTGTGTGTGTGTGTGTATTTCAATTCTTGTAACGATGTTAACACCCCCACCCCGCACCACAGCGGAACGTATCCATAGCCGCAGTAACGGGGCGCCGTTCGTCCGTCCATAACAATGCTTCATTAAAACCCCATGCAAAAACGTTGTTGTTGCGATTGGTGATAACCTGTCTTAAATGCCAGAAATTTCAGTAAGTGTGTATTGAAT
The DNA here is from genome assembly GCA_963989385.1 of Ctena decussata. NCBI lineage: Eukaryota > Metazoa > Mollusca > Bivalvia > Lucinida > Lucinidae > Ctena > Ctena decussata. The sequence continues at coordinate 73,514,750 of OZ022512.1, forward strand.
GGTTCTCGTACTGCATGTCACAGTGCATGGAGATCAACATGCTGTAAATGACACGTGTATTACGCTGATTTTCCAAAATGTAAGCAAGTGAATAAATAAACAAACACATAAATAACTTAGGCAATACTATCCCCCACCCACTCCCCGTAAAATAAAGAAATTATTAATTAAAGTCTCCAATTCCTACCAGTCTCCAGGGTCTTACCAGTGGTAAAAGCGTCTAACCATAAATCATTGTGAAAAGTTTCAACCGTCACGTTTGGGGGTAAAGGAATTGATAGAATATATGAGAATAAAAAATCCAAACAACTCCCATCCCTTACAGTATTTGCTGCAAGCAGGGCCGAACCTTGCTTCCCCACTATTGTTCAAATTAGTAGGACGCACCGGCACTGGAAGTTACATTACACAGCGCCATCGCCCGACCCGATCGTCCTTCTAATTTATCATATTTTGACAATGAAAGCATTCCTGATTTTCACATTTTTATTGTTGAAAAACTACTTCGGTCATTTTAGTATGCAACAAAATGACCTGCTGCAATTTCAAAAATCGGATCACCATTTTTTGCCAGTTATATGATATTACAAGTGTGCATCTCAACATAATGTAATCAAACGTGATTTTTTTTGTATAGATCTTTACCACTAAGAATAAAGGTTGGTGAGTTGTTTGGGGGTTTAATGGCTCTTTGAGACAGTATTTCAGCCTATATCCAGCCGTCTCTCAGAGAGAGGGAAGCAGAAATGAGATATGATATGGTAGAGACAAAATATCCAAAACAGCCCCTACCCGTACCTACTGCAATTACATTAGGTCCTTGCACTACTATTTTCCAAATTAGTAGGGCGCCCAGGCACTGACAGTTACCCACCACCATCGCACGACTACCCGCTCGCTAAAGAACCCATTGCTCTATCGTACGTGAACTATTATTTCATGAGGCTGCAATCTTCTCACTATAGCTTCGTCATTGTAAATGACCGGGATTAGTCAATTTTAACAAATAAAACTTCACTGAGTTTCATATTAAAGGCCCCATTGCTCTATCAGCATAGAAATTTTAATTATGAGGTATAGCTATAGTTTCGTTCATTGTTAATGACCGTGATTAGCCAGCTTTCTACAAATAAAACGTCCTTGAGTTTCACAGCAAAAGGGCTTGGAAATTTATTTGGGTCATTTTAGTTGGCAACTAAAATCACCTACATGTACTTTCGATTTCATAAAGCTGAATAAAATGGTAAAAATACAATGTACGGGGATGGAACCCCAATCACTACTCTGCCTTTGTTTACATACCATTGCTGGGCGGGAAACCAGAACATGGAATTGTATTTTGTGGAGCGATTTGTTATTTTCTGAGAAACTTGTTTTTGCCAGTTACATGACTCAATATTTGCACATCAATCCGCATTTGATTACCAAACGTGAAGGTTATACCGCGTTTTACAATAATTTGAGTTTAGACAGTTTTTAACACCGATAAGGTCTATGGAGACTTTAAATGGTTTTGGAGATTCGGGTCAATTTCTGAAGACCTACAGCCTGACTAAAATGGTAAAAATACAATGTACAGGCATGGACCTTCTATCGTTGCCATTTTGTTTATATTGCTTTGCTCGTCGGGGAACCAGAAATGGAAAACATTACTGTTAATTGTTGGGTAATTGTCAGTTTTCAAAACATGTTCCCCATATTTTTTTACCAGTGTATTTTTACCATTTTTTACCCAGCGACACATATTTTCATGCCGTATTCGAATAGGAAAACCAGTTGTTCACGCACACGGTTCGGCAGGAAAAATGCAAGCTGCACATCATCCCTGTGCAAGGTCGAGCAAAATTGGGAAGGATAAAATCCTAAAACCCTATCTATATGAGCATTGGTGGGTCGAGGTGAACATGAAAATTCAAATAGTGTTGCCCTAGGTTAAGGTAATAACACCTGACAGGCACAATTTGTATCTCATAATTATCACAACTGCAGGTGATTTAGGACGAGCCTGAGACTGACACGTGAACGCTTATATCATTAACGCTTTACCTTATATTTTCCTTGATATTTACGTGTGATTCGTCAAATCAGAAACATTTTGCAAAATAAATGCCTTAGCCCTTTATTGATGCAAACATTCAAAAAGTTTCGCCTTACTTTAATGAATGCAACAAGCCAAAAATAAGAGAAAAAACTTTCCAAAGCTTTTCATGAGTCAGTCGAAGAATGTTGTAGACGGTAAAGCTCTCCCGGGACAGTCATTTATAATGACGAAAGCTTGCAACTATATGTAACAAAATAGTCCATGAATGGGAGGACAATGGAGCCTTTAAAGGATAGATAGATAGATAGATAGATAGATAGATAGATAGAAAAAGAAAAACGAACAGAAAAGTTTGGGAAACTGATCCTAAGTTTAAATCAAGATATAAATACAGACGCTATTTCATAGACAAAATAAGTAATAATGACAGCCTTCAAGTTCTTTCTGCTTTTCAAACCAAAGAAAAGTATATTCTGGGGTTTGATTTGTGCCTCTTTTTTATTCGTTCATTTTAATTTTCTCTCGGAGCGTATTCCGTATATCGCTAAAAAAAAACTATCCTGAAGGTTTGAAGTTGACATGACATATGCATTGTCGATGAATTCCCTTTCCTTTCTTTCCTTATTAGTGTCAATTTATTTTACCCATACTGAATTTTTGTTTAAGCATTTCAGCGGCATCAGAGTTGTCTTCAAAGAAGTTAGACAAATAAAACTAAAAAAAGTCAGTTTGAACAAGTGGAATACACTGATTTGACACGTATTCTTTACTACTTTGTATCAAAAACATAAATCCCTGTACAAATATATAAATCCATATGAAAATCCTATTTAGGAGCTAAATGTCATGTTGATGAATTAACGTGTCTTCCGATTGGCGCTTGATCGTCTGCTAGTCGCGTGCAGTGGGCGGAGCCTAAACATGGCTGCTCACCTCGCTTGTAAAATCAAACCACGTCCCTGTCACATCTCGCGATAGTTGGCGGGTATGATTGATTCCCGCTGTCGTATTTTGTTTACCGTACAGTAAGGTAGAAAGGAAATTTGGCACTTATAAATGGCTTAGCCCAGGCGACGTGTGATATTTAGTAGTAAAATGTATCAAAGCGGATGTCCTCTATTTATTACTGTGAATGGACACCTTATGAATATTTTTCACGCTATCTTCAAGAAATTTAAATCTCGGGACTAAATCGTTTTGTCATACAATAAGCATACGGTTTCTGGTGGTTGAATTAATACTTGATGAATATACGAGACACAGACGACTTTATTCTTTTACAGTAAAAAAAAAAAATGAAATAAATTAAAGCCTTTATTGCTCCTTCATGTATTATTTTATTGTTACCTGCTCACGTTCATTGGTGTGCTGTGATAGGCAGATTTTTTTTTGTCCTGAAAAATGCTTGTCAAAATGACCTTGTTTCGATATTCTCAACTTAATAATGTTGAAACCTCAATGGACAGATGGATTTATATTTCCTCGGTCATCAGGAACAATAAAAACTTGCTACATGTATTCCGTGGCGAGATTATTCATTTTTGTTTTCAAAAACCTGTTCCCAGGTGGCTTTAACATTAGGTGGTTTCGGTATAGACGAGAAAAAAATCAAAGAACACTCACCCGCACCTACTGCAAGCACAGTACGACCTTGTCCTAGGACGCTCTGGCTCCATAGTCCTATCAGCGGTAAAAACGCCTAAACTCAAATCATTGTAAAAAGCCGTTCAACCTTCACGTTTGGTAAAAAAAATGTGGGTTGGTATGCATATATTGAGTCGTATAACTGGCAAAAAGTAGAGAAAACAAGTTTTTGAAAAAGAACAAATCGCTACACAAAATGCAATTTCCTGTTCCGGTTTCCCATCTAGCAGTGCAATATAAACATAGGCGGGATAGTGATTGGGACTCCATTCATGTACATTGTATTTTTACCATTTTATGAAATGAAAATGACCCAAATAAGTTTTCAAACCATTTTTATGTAAAACTGAAGGATGTTTTATTATTTTAAAGCCGGCTAATCATTTACAATTACAAAGCTAAAGTGAGAAGCTTGCAGCGATACCTCACGATGAAGATTTTCATCCTGATAGAGCAATGGGGCCTTTAAAAGTTGGAATATAATGACTCAGTCGGGCAATTCTAATGAGATGTTACAACATATATTTTAATCCAACCACATGAGCAACTTATCTCAAACTGTCATAGATGCTCCATATTAGTTGATCCGGGGCTGCGATAATGGAAAGATGAAAAGGGAATAGGACAGTTGACGAAACTGTTATGTAACAATACCATATGTCAACAAAATGTGTTACCATACTCACTTCCCCTTCTGTTTGTTTATCAGTCTCATTTGTATTCTTAGAGGAACTCTTCAAGCCAAGCCAGTCATCTAAAAGATGAGCATCGCACACTTTCGGTCTTATATCACAATAAATTCTGATAGCTTGCTAATTTTTATATGCCCCTCAACGGCTGTAAACGCTGAGAGCGCACGTTTGTGGGTATGAAATTACAGGTATTTTCGTCCGCTGTCATTGCTAATCGGTTGGTGAGTTATTGCGCGACGTTGCCGCAAACCTTTGATACATTGTCACCGCGCTTACCGTATAGACACTAAATATTGGGACATACAGGTCAAACTCAGATCAGGGATCGAGGTGATAAAACTTGAGAATAATCTCAAACTCAAAATAAAGCACACTGATTGGCTGCTTCCGAGCATGTGCTTAGTGTGCTTTATTTTGAGCTCGGAAGCAGCCAATCAGTGTGCTTTATTTTGAGTTTGAGAATGTACAAAAATTTTATAACCTCTGGGACAGACTGCTCCTAAACTGATCAGGACACTCACTGTTTTTCCATCTGCACCCTTTGGACGCGTTAGAGTATTGTAAAGTCAGGCTGTGCCATTTTTTAACAATTGTGGTAACTATTTGAGCCGTGACAAGAGAAAACCAACAAAGTGGTTGTGCTCCCAGCGCAGACTCAGATCAGCCTGGGCATTCGCCCAGTCTGATCAGAGTCTTCACTTACCGCATGGAGATAGCTCAGCCCCTAAGTTAGCCTTTCAGAGCAAAGCGAAGACTGAACAGACTGGGTGGCTGCGCAAAGCGTAGACTCTGATCAGAGTCTGCGCTGGGCACATAGCCACTTTGTTGGTTTTCTTTTGTCGCAGATCAAATCTTTTAAGGTTTCCCAATTTCTAGAATGTTTACGATAGTTTGATCCGGAAGATAAATTGCAACTCTACGTTGAATGTAAAATTAAATATTTTTTTTTTATAAATGTAGGGTTATTGTTAAACCCCGTAGACTGGTATTAGCATAGATAGACTAGGGCCAAGCCAGGTAAATTCGGACAGCAGGTAAATTCGGACAGTGACATCGTTTCCTTTATATGTCAGATGTTTGGAATTAAAACAAAATCAACTGGGCAAACAGTGGAAATCCTAATGAGACGGATTATGAGCCATCCCATCTGAAATTTCACTGCTTGCAATTATATGTCCGAATTTTCCCTGCAGTCCGAAGTTACCCGACTCGACCCTACCATTTTAAACGTTTGGTTTATCGACATAGATCGGGTAGATAAAGATGACCGATATGTGAGACATGGAACATTAAGCAGACTGATCAGTGTCGTTGGTATTCGCTGTTATCAAATCTATCGAGATACTTTAGCAGACTCCGGCGAGCACGAGAATCCATTTTATAATCTTCAATTTTCTCACTCGCGACCGGCACCGTACTCCCGTAAATTTCCGCGTGATTGTGACTTTTTATAGCGATAGTCATAAGCAAAATGTTCATTCAAAATCAGCTTGCACTATGCAGTCTGGCATTTCATGCTTTCCCCAGTGAATACCTGGCCAAGATCTATTACAATGTTTTACTACTCATAGGCCTATGGAAACTCCATATATAATAGGCCTACGACTGGTTTAATGATCATTATGAAAGACGCTTCAACCGTCACGTTCGTTCTGTACGTTGAATTAAAGCATATCAGCCAAAATGGCGAAAATCATGGAAAATTCACTTGACTATGGTGATTATTTACAATGACAGAAATACAGTAAAAAGCTTAAGTGATGTTACAGTATTATTATAAAATATGCCTTGTGAGTGCGAAAGGTTCACTTTATTTATTTATTTTTTCTAATTTTTCCACTTTTTCTTGTATTTCAGATCGTAAGCGTGACTGGCGTCTTGAAGGTTTAAACTTTATCAATGGTGATTTATGTAGTTATAATGTTTCAGTGATAGTCCAACTGTGTGTCCAGTCGTCCTTTCATTCACTAAACAGCAAGAAAGTCAACATTAATTATTTCATATTTGTATAACATCGACACATCAAAGGCTTCCCTAATCCGGATCAGTTGTATATGAATGTAAACAGATTTCCGCAATATTTCACCAAGCTCCCGTAATATTGTTTAAATTTGTCGTTTGGTCGCGCGACTTGTCCGCACCGTTGGAGATTTCCGGTAGCTGGCGCGTGACATTTCGCGCCGTTGACGACATGATCTTGATGTTGCATTGTGGGAGATTGCGCATTAGGATCCGGTGAAGGTATTGGTCTTGGCATTGCGAGTAACAGTCGGTTAGGTCGTTTGGCTTTCAAAACAAATTAAAATGTCACTAACTGTATTATTTGAAACGCGTGCGGCTTGTTCGCCGTGCCGGATTTCGCATTTTAAAAATGCGTGTCCCAAAAGTAATTAAGATCTGTATGCTGTGCTTTAGAAGAAATAAGGAGACTGAGTCTTGAAGCACCTGCTGAAAAACAAAGTATTTGGTCAGCACGAACAAATGCCCAAGCCCTGGAAACAAGATGGGAGTACACAGATAAGCCATCGTTTTTGCACGTCTCGATGTGCCGTGGCCCAAATGTCGGAAAATTGGACCTGGACTGGTGGCAGTTTCGAAAACTACATGTAGCATTGCATTGACAGTATATTCCCGCACATTCTGGAACGGTGTATAGTGGTGGTGGGGTTGGTTAAGATCTTCCTTTTTTTTTGCAGGGCGGGGGGGGGGGGGGGGGGAAGAACAGCTCTTTGAGACAGCATTTCAGTCTATATCGGGCCGTCTCCCAGAGAGTGGAAAAAGGAAAGGGGAATCAGACAAGGAAAATAATTCAAACAACCCCACTTGCACCTACTGCATGCAGAGAGTGTTTATCCAAGTAAGTAGGACGCCCGCCACTGGAAGTTATAACCAGCACTATCACCCGACCACCGCTCCTTGGTAAGGTCTGATATTATTGCAACAAATCTTTATCAATGTTGATTCAGCGTCATGGTATTGAATCAAAGTAAAGTTTATGTACAGTTGACTCTCGTTATCTCAGGTGCATGTATTATGTATACCCTCTTATGTGTTTATACAATTTCTATTTTCTTTATATTTCAACTCATGTTACCTCAAACTACTGGTACATGTATCGCGAAGTAAATATTTTTGAATTAGAAAATTTACTTTGAGATGTCAGTAGTTTGAGATGAACTTCGACTTTGGGATATCCAGAGTTGACTATATAATGTTCTACCTCTGCACAGATACATTGGGGGTGGTTGGGTGGTGCGATGGTGCTGGGTATACATTTCAGTATTGGGCCGTCCTACTGATTTGGATAATAGTAGGACAAGGTCCTACTGTGCTTGCAGTACGTGCGGGTGGTGATTGTTTGGACATTTTTTCTCTCGTCTATCATTTCTCTTTTCTTTCTCCCTCTCTTTTGGACCGGCCCGATATAGACTGAAATACTGTCTCAAATGGCTGTTAAACCAAAAACAACCAACCAATTAACCAACAGATACATGGATGTGCCGCTGTAATACAATTATATCACTAGATACATAAAATTTCAATAAAAGCCTGGAAATTGGTTAATCAGTTTGTTCTGTCGCGACAACAATGTTTGAATTTCCGCTAAAATTTGTTGATTTTCACGCGAGATTTATACATTTCATTGTATCAATCTATTTGTCTTTTTATCCGCAATTGTATCTTCCACGCGGCTACTGTTAGATGAAGTTGTACAACAATATCAAATTTCCGAGGTTATTAATACATACACAGAATATGGCCCGCTATGATATCGTAGAACAGTCGAATATGACCGCCTCGAAATCGTAAAATTTTATGTTTTCAGAATATGACCGCCATAAAATCGTAAAACGTTATATATAACGTTCTACGATATCATGGATGGCCATATTCTTACGCAAAAATTAACTGATTGCTTTATATTTAACGGCCCTTTCAGACAGTAAAAATAGTTGGTTGGTTGGTAGGTTTGGGTTTAACAGCCCTGTGAGATAGTATTTCAGTCTATATTGGACTGTCTTCTACTGGCCGAGAAGGACAGATAGACATGGGACAAAATATCCAAACAACCCCACCCGCACCTACTGCAAGCACAGTATGACCTTGCCCTACTATTATCCAAATTAGTAGAACGCACCGGCACTGAAAGTTACTTAGCACCATCGCCTAATCCGACCCCCTTACAGTAAGTGTATAGGCTAATTCGCAAGGGAGAGGGAGAGAGACGGAAAATATAGCGGAGACAATAAAACCCCATTCAGCAACTGCTGCAAGAAGTCTACTCGACATGAAGTTCGGCATTAATGCGTCCAACATACATTTTGTTTGTACTATTTGCCTCTTCCTTCTCCCTCTCTATAGAAAACAGCGGCCCGATATAAACTGAAATAATGATCCAATGGGTCTGCCGAAAGTTTCATTACACTTTCGCACCACTCTTATGCAAAGAGAAACGCAAAAACGTTGAGAACCAAGTTCAACATCAACTTCTTTAGATATAAGCTTAACCAAATTGTGCTACCAAACCTTCGGCTGGCTCAACGGGGACTCGATCCCCGACCATCTGCACCATTGCCGAGCGCCTCTAACGACTCGACTTCCGCACCTACCAACCAAACTCTCAGAAACAAAAAAAAAAATAATAATAAACAAAAATAAAATAAAGACAAGCGACTTTGTCACATGAAGTTAAGAACGGTGGTATGCAGTCAACGGTTACAATGGAACAGAAGTCTGGAGTTGCCCAGAAGTCCAAAATCGTCACAGCGGATGCGAATATCTTCAATGTGTTACAGGTAAAATTATCATAGCGTTTTGAAACTAAGGCGAACTTGCGTTATCGACATGAATCTGTCGAAGTTCGGCTTCTCTTCCAGACTGTTTATCAAATTAATAAATAATTAAAATGGAGCGCTTAAAATGATTACCGCATTTTCCCTAAACGAATGGAACAGTTTGGTTTTACAATAAAGAAGTGCATCCAAAAGATGCAAATGGAATGCTTAACAGTGCAGATCGTGATCAGGCTGCTCCTTTGGGCCTCTATTGAGAAATAAAAGTGTGTGTGTTGGGGTGGGGGGGGGGGGGGGGGGAGAACCTCCCATCAAAGTCACCCCATAGTACATACAATTGTTCGATTCTGAATTGCCACCTACTTTTTTCTGGTCGCGGGGGCGAACGGACATAACTGACCCACTTCTCTGCCAAAGCTTTCAATGGCAATTAATTGAAAGCAATAATCCACAAATTACTTATTTGGAGGTAACAGTTTCAACTATGGATCATCTAAAGTAAAGCGTGTGACCGCAAAACATACATGTGGTGGCGAAAATGGTAATAAAATATCGCAATTTCCGACAAAGCGGTGTACCATGTTGCATTTCTACGTGTTGACGAATTGAGTGACCAATTTTAAACTACCCCAAAACAACGTAAATTACACTAAATATCGGGTTTGACGGCTCTGTAAATAAGAGCAACTGTTGTCGTCATCTAAACACCCGCTTGCATTACATAATTCACTGAAGTGTGGAACGTTATGTGGACTCAAAACAAGCTTCTGTTTGATCTAGGGTACTTTGGAAAAGACAATGTCAGGTTTCTTCCGGTTGTCAGTTTCAAGGGTAATGTTTTAAGATGAATGAAACAAGAATTTGACCTTGATTTATCACACAAGGATGACTTGCGATTCAACAGTCTCTCGGATTACTTGTTTGTACATGTCTTTTAAAATCTAATTCATTTTATGGCATTTGAATGAACTCTTAGCGCTTAAACGGTACAGGGAAAATTCAGTATTATTGCTTAACTATTTTTTTTATTTTTTTTTTATTTATTTATTATTTCATTTTTATACGCCCGTTTTGAAAAAACGGACGTATTATGGCATGGCGCTGTCCGTCCGTCCGTCTGTCCGTCCGTCCGTCAACATTCTTGTGCGCACCATATCTCAGTAACCGTTTGAGATATCTTCATGAAATTTTGTAGGCATATATATTAGGATGGGGCAAAGTGTCGCGTACAGTAATGGTTGCTCCCCCTTTCTTAGTTTCCAAGTTACGCCCCTTTGATTATTTTTTACCCTACTAGTCTTGTGCGCGCCATAACTAAATACCCATTTGGGATATCTTGATGAAACTTCTTAGCAATGTGTATGAGGGCCTGACAATGTGTCGCGTATGAGAATGGTTGCTCTCCCTTTCTTTGTTTTGGAGTGGCATCCCTTTGATTAGATTTTGTAGGCTATTTTCGTGTATACTAATCTTGTGCATTCAATAACTTAGTAATCATTTGGAACATCTTGATGAAACTTTATAGCACTGTGCATAATCACAAGACAGTGTGTCACATATAAGAATGGTTGTTCCCCCTTCCTTAATTTTTGAGTAAGCTCAATTTGATAAGTTTTTTTTTGGCTAGCCCCATTCCCCTATTCATTCCATAACTCCTTAACCCTTTGAAATATTTTAATGAAACTTTGTAGGAATGTGTATAAGAATGAGGCAATGTATCATGAGCATGAACCACAACTCTGGCTTACTTACTTTTGAATTATCTGCCCTTGCAGCAATTTCCGTATTACTCGTAACTACTGAACTGTTGGAAATATTTTAACATAACTTTATGGTGATATGTATATTGCCAAGGGAACGTATTATGACCAAGAATGGTATTCTTGTATACTAGGTTTATGAATTATCTCCCTTGTATGACTTTGGCATTTCTGAACTTCTGAGCTGCTTCATCCCGGAAGCTGATTTTTGGTATGATAGTTAGATGTTTAAATAACATTGCAGTCATTAATTACAGAGTTGTTTCCCCTCTTTGTCTGCCTGTCCATCCTTCTATAACCAATCTTGTTCATTTGTAACTCCTTCATGAGTCACCGAAACGGGCGTATTATGCGCCGCTTGCGAAGCTCTTGTTTATTTATTTTTGTATCTTTTTGTATTGTTTCTTTCTTTTTTATACAAAACTTTCTTTTCAGGTAGCTGGAAATTTCTCGACTAGGCGGTTCTAATTAGTGGATACAGCATTTGCTTAAAGAAAAAAATAAAATAAAATAAAAAGCAGAAATTCTCTCACAACTATCATCCCAATCCTTTCTTTCTGTCTCCTCCAATCCCCTTCCGAACATAAGAACAGGGAAGAAACAAAACAGAAATAAATGTGTAATACTTAAAGCGAATAGGTACAGTTTCAGGGGAAGCAAATCTTCGGTTTTCATTTTCGCCTCCCTTTTCAATGGCCGTCCAAGTAGCAGGTAACAATAGATTGTTTTTCATTTTGTTTTATGTATTTTGTATTGCTTATCATATGAGCCTCGACACGACAAAATCAACAATGTGGTTGTGCGCATAGTGCAGACTCAGATCAGCCTTGGCATCTGCCCAGTTTTATCAGACTCTTTGTTTAGAGCTCAAAGGGTAGCTAAGGGTCTATGCTACCTCAATGCGGACAGCAAAGACTCTCTTCAGACTGGGCGGATGCCCAGGCTGATCTGAGTGCGCTGGGCGCACAAACACATTGTTGGTTTTGTCGTGTCGCGGCTCATATATTTCTGTACATTTTTAGCTCGCCTTAACGAAGTTCAAGAAGAGCTATTGCACTACCCCGGCGTCGTCGTCAGCGGCGGCGTTTGCGTTGCCATTGGCGTCGGCGTTAGCAAAATGTTAAAGTTTTACGTTGAAGTCAAGGCGCTGTCAGGCGAGCTATCCTGTCCCTGTGACAGGTCTTGTTCTTATGTGAGGAGCCCCGGTAGCAAAGTAGGTTAAGCACTGGCCTGTCGATCTAGCGGACCCGGGTTCGAGACCAGCTGGAGGCGGATATCTTTGCAATCATAAACAGGTTCCATTTCACACAGTCGTTCCCTATTACCCTTCCATCGTCCTGATATGTCTGAAATATTGTTAAAAGGGACGTAAAATCACAAATTATCCATCCATCTATTTCGGACTGGTGTGTCTGTTATCGAAGATGTACTGTCCAGGGGTCGTATTTATAAAACGACTTAAGTGGTTGCTATGCTAATGCTAAGGCTGAATTTATATGCTGGAGATTCCCTACAGCTATGAAAGGACTACGTGCATTAAGGCCCAAAAATGGCCCCCAACCAAAGTGACTCATATTGGTATGAATAATAGCTGTGTTATTCTTCTAAATGAAACTGATAAGGAAATTGGTGACAGACATTATATATGGGGACAAAATGGGGTCAATAGTTATGCCCCTTATGCCACTCTCTGTATAAGGAAAATAACATTGTTGTGTATATGTTTGTAGCATGTTATTATACTTTCCTTTTTGAATGAGACAAATTAAACATCCGGCATACAAACTATTTGCAGGATATATAAATTTTGCCTTTCATCTGTTTGGCCATTTGTTAGTATATTTGTTCATCCATCTGTTTGTCTGTCAATTTTTCTTTCAAAGTTTTGTGTTAAACTTTGTTTGGTTGCTCTTATCTCGTATATTGCATGTCAGCTTCTTTTCATATTTGGTTCATAATATCTCTGAAAGAGTTGTTTTGACAATGGATATAAATGCCCCGGGGTTGGGCCCCTGTGTGGGGCCAGTGATCTTAGGCATTGGTTGTAAATTATTGCTATTTATAGTGTCAGTATACAAGAACAGAGCCTCTTGATCATGTAGAGCAAAATTGAAATTAACTAGTTGACCTTTTTTTTACTGCTACCCTAAGGTCAAAGTCACAGACATCAAAACTTATATTGGATTGGCATTAAAGTTTTCTGTTAATAAGTTTGTCTTGCTTAGGCAGAGGCAGTGGCGGGGGTATACGTAATCCCCTGCTCACTTGTTCTCTGATCCACCTTTAGTCTTTTGAAGGTTTCCCTTGTTCTTGAAGGAACTTAATTATAATATTTTATTAGATATTAGACTACTATCATAAATATAGTGCCACATGATAATAAAAATGTTTTGCTGTCCATTTCAGCCTATAGCAGTGCTGAAATGTGTCACTCAGATTTGAGAGCCTAAATGGCAACATTTCAAACTATTTGCCGACTGACTTCAAAATCAGTCAATTTCAGCTTGACATCTGTCAGTATGTACCAAAACAAATCATTTTATTGATTTTATATGCAGAATCTTAGGTTTATTCAGGTTAATTAATAAAATAGATAGCTTCCTACTTTATAAACATGTAGGTATATTCAACAAAATGTTAAAACTTCTAGACCTTGAGCTGACAATAGACCCCCCTCCCCCCCAGGGGGAGTTTTGTACTCTATGATTTTCTAAAACTACATTATATAAGAAACAAAATGACACATGTTAGCCCTCTGTACGTTGGGGCGTTAACGTATGACGTCAACGTCAATTACACTACCCAAATTTACATATTCACGTTATAATAGAAGATACGCATTGTTGTACACATGTTAGTATTCGCCCTAAATAATGTTGGGTTTTGTCTGCTAGTACATAAATCACTGTTTCAAAGTTATTGACATTGTCAAGGATAAGTTGACTAACCCGTATAACGTAGTTTACATTGCGTTTGACGTTTTTCCCCTTCAGTGTCTAAATACATGTTATATAAGGAGCAAATTTTAAGAATTTAAGTGTAGCGAAAAGTTAATGTCATATATATGACTGTTTCAATATTCTAGTATAAAAAAGAAACAATCTAAAGTCTTACAAAACTCGTCAGCAGTCACGATAAATATGTAACGTATATAACCACAACAAAAATACGAAAAAAACAACAACAACAGAAACAGACTAAATCGCTGAATTGGTGGACTGAAGTTTATACGTGCTCCATCAATCTTCTTTTATTCGTGCCCAGCTTAGATAATTTAGGCAGCAGTTAAATTAGCAGTGGATACATTAAATGGGGACAGAAACTATCTTATTTTTGAAGAATTTAACCTACAAAATGACGAGAAAAGTTACAAAAGCCAACATTAGCTGCATTTTATATTTCAATGTTATCTTTGTCTTCAGCAGATACTGTTGTATATGTAAATATGAAGAAATGTCAATGTTTTGTGTCCTCAAACTATATAAAAAACATCTAATAGTGGATATTTGAAAAGCAATCTAACAGTAACATTACGTTACATAATTGTAATATGTCGAGGAATAAGATTTGTGAGTCATCTGTTATCAAAAGTTTAGTTCCCTGGCGGCATGAAGTATTTATTGCTATAGTATAAGCTTACCACTGGTAGTCAGATGGCAAATTTAGCTCTTTGAAATACACAAGAGTTCAGCAAGACGCACATAGATTGTTACAGCTGAAGCAGTTCGACCTTGCCTTCAATTTATTCTCACTTAAAAGTGACTTCATAAAAATGATTTTTTGTTTTTAAAATTTATGCATTAAATGAAGTAAGTATAAGTTGATATATACTGCAACTGATTAATATTTAGGTTCTCGTTATGATGGGGATAAAACCAGTTTCGCTACCTGTGCTGTTGGCTGAGCCATTCAATTACCCTTCATACAAATATGCAACTGTGACTACCAGCCAAGGCAATCATAAGCAATACCAACTCTGCCAGCATGCATTAACACCATTTTTCTATGCTGTCAGTCGAATCGTCAGCCACGAGCCTCTTTGCACAGAAAGTGCTTTACATGGATTAACAAATATGTGTGGCTCCCGTGATCGTAACTTATATGTTAATTTGTGATCTACGTGATCTGTATATATATAATATGCAGCTCCCGGCCATCAAATACATTACAAAATGTTAACAATGTGAAAATTTAAGGAGTATAGAAAGTGACATACTTTATAACGCATACAACATTCTGTCTTCAGCCTGTTCAGGAGTTCTATTTTTCATTATGTTGTTACAAATATCCAAATGGTCAGGTAATTTTTGCAAACCCCTATGGTTTTATTCCCACTTGTTGTTGCTATCAAGGACTAAATGTGTTGCGAAATACAAATTTCAGTCAGACAATTTTCAATAATGTAACAACTAAAATTGGGGCTTTATTCTCTAACAGTATTTAACATATTTGGACAAGGATGATTTGATAAGCAGTAAGATATCATAAATAAGCAGTTTACAATCACATTTATTGCTAAAATGTTAACAATATGGTAATACAAGGTCACGGAGATCAAATGCAGTAAGTTACTTAGGTTAGCCCTTCCTTGGCATGTATAGGTATGCACTATTTCTATTGTTTGATTAATTGCTCTTCAGAAATACTGTATTACTAGTTAAGGATATCGGAAATGAAGAATTCATAAACTCTCAATAAATACGTTGTATACGTTACATGTTTGGTCTTTCTGTTTTTCTCAATATTATGCTGCAAAGCATATAACTACAGTGTAGACAAATACATTCTGAAGGAGAACAACTAAGATTTGCTCATAAATATCTGAACAGCGATGACCAACATTAATATATTCTGTCATTTTCATTTGCCATTTTAATATGTGTGCAGGGCTACTGGAACAGTGTCCCTGGAAAAAAAACAGTTTTGTCCAACTAAACGTGTCTTTATGTTCTTTAGTGAATAGATTCTTTAAGAGATGATTGAATGTAGTTAGATTCTTAAGGAGATTTTTAATGTAGTTAGACTTTAAAGAGCAGGAAACAAAAGCATAGAAATATAGATCATCTTAAACACAGCATTTATAGATTTATATATTGCTACATGTACGGTATACTAGTAAACTGCCAGTGTCTCTTTTCTGTATTAAATATTTCTGATACTATTCTCCCAAACTCCTGGTTGACACATAAGTGTTAGTTACATAAATGAACTAAGTAAAGCAATGTATTGACTCTACCATTAATTATTTTCAAAAGTTTGTTTGTTTCTTAACTGTAAATCAGCAATGTTGTTTTCTCTGGTAACGTAAAATATACGATAGTCTTACAAAATTAAGTATACGCTGCCAGCAAATATCTACATTAGCTTTGATGCAGAACTGTATTTGGCTTAAGCCTTTAAACTTCAGGTTACTGTTCTGCTTTATAGTTTTTCAGTGTGCACGTAAAAGCTATAACAAATCATGTCAATAAACAAGGTGGAACTCCAGTTTGCATTGTTGATTACTGATTATTTTATAGTTTTAAACTAAACACGTCAAAACCGCTTAGCTTTTAATGGTATCAAACTGATTGCATATCATTTTATTCGAGACCTATATGCAAAATCAGTGCTGGCTTTTAATAGCTGCGGCTTTATCTTTTCTGAAGTATTTTTTTTATCTTTTATTTTATTTTATTTTACTTTTATTTATTTATTTTTTTTTTTTTTTTGGGGGGGGGGGGTGATTTTTTTGGATTTTTCAGCTGTATATAACAAAATTTCAGGTATGTTACTGTCTTTAGAACTCAGATGTACAATTTGTAGAAGAAACAAACTGGCCAATGTCATTATGAAATGCTTTTATTTTTGATATAATAACAAAGTAAACAGCTAAACCTGTTTTACATGTGCAGAATATGTCAATGCCCTTAACATTACAATTTGAAGTATACTGTGTTTAATCACGTATAAAACACACCTCAATCCCTAAAAGTAATAACTGAGAGCATTGTTGATAGGTCCAAGTACACAATATATCATAAGAACACCCAGATTTATATGTGTTATTTTTTAATGTGACAGTGGAAAAAACCTGATTAAATGTATTATAATAAAATATTTTAAATGTTAATGTTATTTACGTTACTACTAGTAATAGCTTATCATAGAAAATAAACCAGAATGCATTTTCCTCTTATATTAAAAGATTCTTTTATGAAGAAACTGCTACCAAAGAAGATAAAATGATTCTATCTTCAAATGATATGATTTTAACAAAAAGTAGCCATAGGTAACGTATATAATCGGTCATTATGGCCGACTAAAATGCATTCAAAATATTGTTGAACTGCTCATTGCTGTTTAAATAGGCTGGCATATTCAATATTACCTTTTACTGTTGTTTTCAGGTCCAATAGTGTAGTTCAAGCGCTTGAATTATACGGAAAGTGATAATTGTAATATGGAACATTCATAAGGGGTTACTGTGTTCAACGGTCTATTTCTCCCAAAGTATACAAGATAGGATAATAATTTTTGCAGATCTGAAAAGATCAATAAATTTTCTTTAACACATTAACAAATATTTGGTCTAATATAAAAGGAATAACTTACAAAAGGAAAGTATTTTGGATGGAAATTGCAATGTTAATGGAGAGTAAAGAAAAACGTCACGTATATTACACCACGTAGGCTAAAGTGACGTTTCAAACATCATAACTTTTAGCTATTGGATTGTTCTATTAGATTCCATTATAATTTTAAACATAGGAAAGTGACTTTCTTTTTTTATAATTTTTGATAATTTTTATTTTATGTTTATTATTTTAATGGGTAACGTAATGTAACAGGCTGTTACAGCTTAACGCCCCACTCGCCAGAGGGCTAACATGCTGCAAAATACTTCTAAGATGCTGGTCTTTAAGAAAAGTATGGTCTACAAAACTCCCCCTGGGGGGGAGGTAAACCATATCTGGCTCATGGCCTATTCGAACAACAAGCTCTGGAATAGTGGCGCCATGATGTAAAGTAGGTCTAACTTAAGCAAGGTATCGTAATTTTCCTAAATATTGAGATAAAAATTCCTAAGCAGTAAGTACAAACCCTGATAAGACTGCTTCTTATTTGGAACAGTTCACTCAGAGACTAGACTATTTTTTTTTACAAAAATGTTGCTTTTGGATAGTTGCTGAACTGTTAAAGGACCAATTTTATGATAATTCAATCAATGCAACATTTTTAGGATATTTACTGTAATTTGGTGAAAGGTGGTAACATTTCACGGTAATTCAGTTTGTAAAGGCTTACTGAAAATCACATTTACATCTTAGTTCTAATGCCTTTGAAGGACACTTACAGCCAGGTACACATTTCACCATGTTCATTACAGGCAAACTATATATGTAAACGGCTGTCCGCAGAATTCAGTTTTTTTAAGAATTAAATATGAGCACAATCATTAACCAACAAAATCTTTCAATATGATGTGATTTACAGCAATATACATCATATGTGAAAAGGATTTTTTGGTTAAAGGTTGTGCTCTATTCTAATTTGTAAACTGAAGGTCTAAAAATTGAGCAAAAATGACAAATTCCATGGTTTTAGCCTGTTTCAGCAGCCATTTTTCCATACTTATCGCACAGCAGTATTCAAACTGAAACTGAAATGAAACACTATAGGTACTGGTCTAATAAAATCATGCAATGAAATACTTTGATCTCGACTTTCATATTTTGACCTCAGATTGGGGCCAAAAAGTGGCCTTAACGCACGTAGTCCTTTGCTCTTGAGGAACAGTCTGTAAAAGGCTTCCTCCGGAGTAAATTCCATAGTTGTAGGGAATCTCCTCCATAGAAATTCAGCCTTAGCAATAGCATAGCAACGTCTTAAGTCATTCTATAAATAGGGCCCCCGTTTCTTTCTTCTTTCTGAGTCTTGGGTGGGTTGTATTTTGTGATGGTAACCCTTCCTGGGTATCCTCATTTAGGACGAAAACTCCTTACCGGCGAATACATGATGTTGGAGGGCAGATTGCGAAATGTTAATTCCCAATGGCAAAGCCGGAGTAAATTGATATCCGCATCAGCCCGACAACACGTTTCAACAAGCAATAATTAACCGAGCAGGATTTTATTCGAACATTTAGCATGGCTTTACAGTGCGTCGACTCTTCCACAGCACCTCGGGGAGATAGATTGAACCATTCCCCACAAAGGCATGTACATTTGTATACTGTACATGTAGCTCGGGGAGTGACGTTACCTATTCAAACGTAACGGAAAAGAGGCTGGCGATATATTTGACAATCGCCCAGCCATGCGCTAAGACACGCCAGATGCAAGTGGAGCTACGTGCAATTAGGGAGACATGCGTTTACAATGACTGGGCGATAAAGCAACTATTTGATGCATCCCGGGTCATTTCCAAATCTGTTTCCCCATTGGTGCTGTGGATAGCCCGATGGACTATCGTTCAAAGCCAGCAGGACTAGGGCGATAGTTAATAGTTCCGATTAACTATCGCCCTAGTCCACGGCACCGCAGGGAGATAGATATAACTATTGCACACAGATGCATAAAATACATTGTAGTGTTTACTATCAAACGCTTTTTTAAATAGAATCCGCTCAGAGAGAACGTTTTGAATTATATAATGAAAGAAAATCATAAACTCTGAAGGCATGTACTATCAGAATCAACAAGAATAACACCCGCATGCATGTTTTGCATATTAATTACTCAAAATACATACAATATACACGACGATAAAGGTACGTTATGCACCGTTTTCCACAATTCTGTGACAGTTCTTTTTACTTATTACTGCTAATAAATTTATGAGTCACCTGATTAACTAAACAGCCCCGGATCCAGGGGGTGGGCTTTGGGACTTCAGCCCCGCCACCTTGGCCTGGTTAGATCAAAATATATGTTGTGACATCTCATCAGAATCGCCTCGGCGAGGCGATTCTAATGAGATATCACAACATGTATTTCAAGGCAAAAAAGACTTTATCAAATATTCTCAATTGATCCCTTATTATGTCATATTTCAAACCCCTCTCCCTCCGCCCCCTCCCTTCCCAAATACATATCGGTACCTCCCAGCCCCATCAGTTATCAAGAGCCCCACCAGTATGTGGTGGTCTGGATCCGGGCCTGCTAAAACTCGTGCAGCTTAACAGAAAAAATACTTGTATTTTCGTTTCTTCTCGGTAAAACTTTACCGTGTACCATACAATATTTTTTTGAAATGTTTAAAGGTTCTACACACAAATCACGTTGAAAAGATTTTTTGTAACAAAATGTAGATTAGTATGCTTATTATGTGCAAAAACATTAGAGACAACAAAAAATACTATTTTCCGGTTCCCTGCCCAGCAATGCAATATAAACAAAAGGGAATCAATGAATGGTACCTATTCTAGTACATTGTAATTTTACTATTAATATAATATATCAAACAAACAGACCCACTTTCATGAAATAAACAAACATATTATGTTTGTTTATTTCATGAAAGTGGGTCTGTATGTTTGCCAACTAAAATGAAGAAAATAATTTTTTAATCCTTTTTATGAGAAATCCTTATATTCTTAGTTCTGAAATGTTCGACTATGTATTTCGTCTTTTTTATCTGGATATTTTTCTATAAATGGATGCATTCATTAAAAACCGGGCAGCTTTGACACATACAGTTCAGAAAAAGAAAAACAAAACAAAAAGACAAAAACAAAAAAACAAACAATCATTTAATTACTAGTCCTATATTGTGACTGCTCTGTAGATTGTTCTTTTTAATATTGAAGGGAACTATGGCATCTCTATATTCCTGGAAATGGAAAGACAGCCAGGTGTTTCCCATATTTCCTCCACAGTTTTCTATTTATATTCTTCGGCGTACAGAAACAGTTTGGCCACCAGGGTTCTCCTGCGCATGTGCAGATCTGATTTCTAATTATCTTGTACTCTCCAGCTTTGATAATTTTATTCCTGGGACCAATACAAGTGACACCTATGAAACAATAGATAAACAAATAAATGACATAAAGTAATACATGTTATCATATATTTCCTAGAAAATACGTTCGTTGTACATATGCGATACAGGCAAGACTTTCGTGCACGTATCAGAACTGCATATCTTGAAGGCCGTATCACTCCAAAAATAGCCAAAACCCATATCATTCCCTAGGGAGAAAATCCCGTATCATCCGTATCACACCCCACGTGACCCATATCATCCCTAGGGCGAAAAAGCCGCATCATCACATGCACTTATCAAACAGAAAACATTGCCAAAAATAGCCAAAATCCATATCACTCCCTAGGGAAAGAAACATATAATCCGTATCGCATCCCACGTGACCCATATCATCCCTAGGGCGAAAAAGCAACATTACCACATGCATTTATCAAACAGGAAAAATTTGGTCACTGTGACACAATAAAGATATATGATGAATAGATTATGATATAGCAATTTTCATATCCTACCCCGAATCAACCCTCGACTCCCATATCAGCCCTCGACGGGGTAGAATATGAAAATTGCCAAATAATAACCTCTATTTATCAGATGACGTTGCTGTTATTCAGTGGATAACGTCGTGTCATAAAAAATCGTATGATCACACGTGTAATAACATTTTGGCGCGTACACTTAACGTCATTGACAACGCCCATGTCAACTATGCATTTTGTTATCGAAATAATGTTCATTTTGAAGGCGATAAGAGTCATATGATAAACAGAATCTTACACGAGTGTTCATTTCATATGAAATTTATGAAACTCGCCAAAAATTTCATATAAAATGACCAGTCGTGTAAGATCCTCTATTTAATTAAATTGAAAATGTCGTTTGTATTCAGAAAACTCGACTAAACGATTGGCTCCACATAAGTGAAATATTCTCGAAATATACGCCTGAACAAAAAGCGTTATAAACATCAGTTGAACCTTCTGTTTTGATGACGGTTGATATGCATAACATATAGCTGGTACTAAAATTTAAGAAATCATGACAAAAATTTGGATTCTTTACATTTTCTCCAGTTCATTTAAACAGTAAAATAGATTTACATGTATCATTTGTTAAATTGTGGCTTTATCTGTTTATAACCACATCACAGAAATGTTGACCAAATAATAATTATTACACAGCCTTAAGGCAAAAATACAAACAAAATGGAGCCAATGTTGTGGTCTGAACTTTTCATAAGTATCATATTTATTATTATTAAAAATAATAATATTATCATTATCATTATCTTTCCGTTGCTTAAGTTGAACCAGAAAATGTGTGTATGGTATTTTAGACATACACATTGTTTTTCTCTTTTACATGTATGTAGCTGCGTGCGTGCATGTGTGTGTATGTGAATGTGTTTTGTACACTGTCGGTACTATTTGTGCGTGTGTTGATGTGATACCCTGCACGTATCAAGGCGGACATACTGTCATTAAACAATTTTTTTCTCATAAAAATGTTCCCCAGGAGGCTCAGCGGAGCGAATCCATGTTTGCATATTCCTGGCACCGAGTCTGGTCTGTCCGTCCGTACCACTCACCCCTCCAATTCTAAGAGGAGAGCGATCAAACAGAGGATATACAACCCCTATATATCAATTATTATTTATTATTTTGTTAATTTATCTATTTTTTGTAGCTGGAGGGGTTATGGAGTGGACAGAAAGGTTCTAGGCCTTTCGGGTTAACGTACGTACCATTCGGACAGTACGGACAACAGTCATCGCCGATTTTCGGATCAGCACACATCAGCTTGGCAGGAGGGCACACCGGCTTCTTACACGTGACTTTTCCGTTTTCACAGACACAACCATCACATTTGGGCCCAACGGGACCTAGGAAAAAAGAACAAAGTGGCAGTGAGTGTACCTTTCTTTTATATGCGCAGTTTGGTCTGCGCGTGTGACAGTTCACATATACATGTATCTAAAGGTATTGCCCACGTGAACTGACCTGGCAGGGCGGGGCTATCGATTTGGTTCAATGCATTATGAAATAGGTAAAGCAACATATTCGTAACAAATCGGAAAGATATTCGTAAGTTTTCGTTAATCATCGCGTATCATGCATGAATTATAGCTGTTAACTATATCTCAAAAGTGTGCGAAGATTCATTGGTGTAGTGGACCTCTGCTAGACGTGCTAATCTTTTTTTTGTATTATAGAAGGGTTCAAGGTTCGAATATACCTAAAACTATAAAATTCTGTTTTTCTTTTTACGTTTTCAGGTAACAAATGATTATTTTCATGACAGAAATTTCCGTTAGTTTTGATTACTTAATATACTTTATGCTCATAATAAAAAAGGAAAATCTTCAGAGGTTAATTTGTAAGATTATGCCCAAAAATATGCACGAGGTCATTTAGTAGATTATGGTATTTATGCTCGAGAAAAGTGATATGCATGCACGAGCAAACGATGAGTGAATAACTATTTTCTGATTTGGTATTCACTCAATCTCATTTTCAGAGAGTCTACAATGTACCAAAGCAGACATGTCGAACTCTAATGCTTTGAATTATCTCGAGCGAAAGAAATTACTGGAAATGTGTTTTCTCCTAAAACAAGTAAATATATAAAGAAAATAAAGCTTGAAAAAAGAAAAAAAAAAGAAAAGAAAAAAAAAATGATGGAGAAAAAATGTTTATTCTCATCCCAGATTTGAACCCTAGATCGTAGCACTGAGTGTTTTTGCAACTACAGATACACTACACCACGACGCTCTGCACACGATTTGGTTAAAATACCATTATTACCTATAACAAGAAAGGCGAGGATTAACGAAGTCGTACGGATATTTTCCCGATTGTTGGCGAAAAAAGGAATTACCTGTTTCATAATGCACTGATCCATAACGCTAGCTCCGCCCTGCCAGGTCACTTCACGATGGCAATAAATCATGGATAACTTTCCACGCCACTGTTTAAAAATCGATAATCGATATTCGCGAATCGAGCTGGTAATGAAATACACTACGAGATATGGGCAAGTCATCTTTTCCTTCTTATATTATTTTTCCTTATATTCAAATCCATTTTTCCGTGTTCATTTCGAAAACCGCATTAATTTGCGAACAGCCTGATATAATTTTTGAAAAGATTGCATAAGAAATACCGCGGTCATTTTTTAGTTTAAGTTGACTACCCTCAAAATGTATAGAATATATAGTAAATCATGACTTTTTTTACTGCGTTTATCAAAGTTTTTACCCGCATATGTCTCTTTTATTCATAAAATGAAAATTTTCCGTGTTCATTCCGAAAACTACAATTATTCAGCATTTCACTGATATAATTTTTATTGAAATAGGAAGTAAAACAGTGCGGTCATTTTTACATTTTCGAGCAGCACCCTTATTTTCTATGCTGGCCGCAAATATCCAACAGAATTCACACATTACTCCAGGTGGCGTAGAAAGTTGCGGACGTCTCATATTTGCCTCCATTCCCAACGGGAGTTAACCCTAAAAGGAAAGAATTTTCTCACAAGGAGCAAATTCTTTACTTAAGAGTAAACACTAGTTTGAAAGTGCTTCTATATCCAGTAGTAGAAGTATTTCAATTCTCATATTGACGTTGCCCCCGCACCTCAGCGGAACGAATCCATAGCCGCAGTAACGATAGTGAAATAGCAGTTCACATACATGTAAGCTGCTCCGTTTGTAAAACATTACGGTGCCTCCATACCTCATAAGAACGATTGTTTTTTGATAACTACATGTACTGTATGTGGTCAAAGGGAAACAACTAGAATGTATATTCTTCAAATTCATACACCAGATTTTTCTACACCTTCTTACGCATTGTTGGCGCAATTTTAACCTTATCAGGTCTAGGACAGACAGTCTGTAAATTTACAGACTGTCTTTAAAGTCTCCATAGTCCTTCCAGTGGTAAAAATCGTCGAAATACAAATCATTATAAAATCTATACAGCCTTAAGTATGGATGATAATATGTTGGTTGATGTGCTTTTTTGTATCATATACACCTTTCCTATAAATCGATAAAGTCGCGCAGGAGTTATCTACCCAAGTAGACTGTGACGTCATCTATAGGAACATCCCATATAATTCAGTACAACTGCAAGCACACATAACATGCATAAAGCAGACTTTTTGTAAATGTGAACTGCAAAAAATACATTGAAAGACCAAATTAAAGTATAATTGCCCTGTTGTCATGTGACATTTTTTATTTGTATATTTTTTTATTTTAATATCATATTGAGAACCCCGACAAGCCGCTCATGATTTTCATGACCCCTTTCATCGATGCCGTGTTTTAACACCCCGGTAATACATTCACGTTTGTTCAATATAAAATAACTACATTTCGTATAAATAAGTTTCGTAAATCTGAAAAGTTCTTTCCATTTTTCCGACAGGTAAGATGTCAGCATTCAGGTAGTAACTACGCATTATTACCAGACAGATTATAGCGCTGATATATATGGTTTCTTGTGCGATACACCAATCTAAAAGCATCAGCATCAAGACAGTTTTCTGTAAGTTTGAACCCGAGGTTGAATTTATATTATTTTTTCCATCTCTTACTTTATATCTTCGGTATTATTTATTCTGACACGTGTCTAGGTAATACACAATCATAGGTGTTTGTTTATTGCGGCAATGCGCTTGATTCGGTGATTACACAAACGAATTCCGTGTCAGCACACTTTGTTGTCATTTTTAGCGTGTGTCTGCTTTATAATCAGCTAATCGTAGTTTTGTATCTTTTGTAATGACGGTCTGAATATCTTCCACGATTTTCTTTCTTTTCCTTATGTTTTGTAAGCTGTACTGGCGATACATACTCTTGATTACGGTAAGTTTGGCCCGAAATTTTAGTCGGAAATCTGTTAATTTTATGTCAAATTCCCATATGGTATAAGTTATAAAGCTTTTTTTCCGACCAAGAAAGAGCTAAATATAGCTGGAACAAAATAGTTGTCTTTATCTTAACCGTTGTATGTTAGTTTTGAATATATGGAAAACCGGCATTTATTTGGTTACACAGTGAAAAACAAAAGCCTATCCTATAGATGACGTCATAGGCGTTGCAAGGGACAAAACTCGAACAGACTCTGAATTATAGGAAAGGTGTATAACTGGCAAAAAAGAAGGAACAAGGTAGGCTATTTTGAAAATAATGATAAGTCTCTCCATTAAAATACGGTTTTCGTCTCTGGTTCCCCGTTAGACAATGAAATTATGCAACAGCGGCACAATCAACAGGACTCTTGCTTTACATTTTTGAACATTGTATTTTTACCACCTGTTAAAAGCCTGTACCTTGTATTTTTTATCTTCTATACCTTGTGTTTTTACCATGTAATAAGGCTTGTGAAATCGAAAGTAGGTCATTTATTGTTTTTAAATCTTTTTTATCGGAAATTCAAGGACGTTTTGATTTTTAAAAGCCGGCCTATCACGATAATAATCAATGGCGAAACTGTAGTGAGAAGCTGGCAGTGATACATGTACCTCAATAAAATCTTTCATGCTGATAGAGCAATGGGGCCTTTAAATTTACAGACATTTTAGTCCAAATTTACAGATTAGGGCACATGCATTGTGGGAAACTTCTGTCTTTATGGAGGTAGGTTAGACCCTTAGCTACCGTTTGGGCGCTGTGCGAGGACTCTGATCAGACTGGGCGGATACCCAGGCTGATCTGAGTCTTCGCTGGGCGCACATGCCACATTATTGGTTTTCTCGTGTCGCGGCTCCATTATGCTGGTTTACCTGGCGGGTACTTGCGTCTCTTGTACCGGCACATGCACACAGGACAGCAGTCGTCGTCTGTATAAGCTATCAAAGATTTCTTACAGGGCAGCTCGTCTGGGCATTCTTCTATGTCCTCGCATGTAACACTACCATTCTCATGGCATATACACGATGAACACTCGTCCCAAAGGTCGATAAATGGACCTGCGTATGGAAACATGTAACACACAATAAACAGCCGGAATTCAGTCTCTGATTTAACCCATTCAGATGCCGGAAGACCAATGAAAATGACGTTCGCAAACAATGCAGACCCAGATCAGACGCCACACTTTTGGCTTCTCATCAGGGTCAACATTGTTTGTATTGAATGACAAAAAAGCTCGGTACATATAGAAGAATCCAATGGTCATACATTGTGTAAATGGGTTGATTCGATTATGCCTGCAAATCTAGTTACTCGCATCTTCTGGCACTGAGTCGGCCCCTGTCCTCTCTAGTTCGAAGAAAAAAAGTGGTCAGTTTAACCCTTAATGCGCCAAAAAGCAGACGACAAAATTTACGTCTACAGAATTTCAAAACATGTTTCGTCCAAGCGATATCATATTGGGAATTCGAACACTAGAGGGCAAACAGTGTAGATTCAGATGAGGTGGCTCATAATGAGCCACCTCATCTGGATCTACACTGTTTGCAAATTTATCTGTTCTAATTTTTGGTGCTTTAAGGGTTAAATGACTTGCAAGTTCAGACTTTTGACCACTTTCATCCACAGTATTTCTTTATATGACTAATGAAAAGGACTTCCAATCGACAAATACCTACATGTACATGAAACCAGCTATTGCTAGGGTCAAGTCAGGTAAATTCGGACAGCAGGTAAATTCGGACAGTGACATTGTTTCCTTTATATGTCAGTTGTTTGGAATGAAAACGAAATTAACTGGGCAAACAGTGAAAATCCTAATGAGATTATATGCATAAGCCGTCCCAATTGATTTTCACTGTTCGCAATGGTATGCCCGAATTTACCCGCTGTCCGAAGTTACCCGACTGGATTACTTTAAATCCCATAAAAACAATGCCATGTAGAAACTAGATTTCCGGTATTGCTAGAGATAATGATAAGGGGAACAAATTCATTCCTTAGCAGTTTGCCCCCATTGAAGTTCAACGGTGAAAGTAAAGTTTTCCCAAAGAGAGACCCGCTGTATATTGGGCACAACATATGAAAGGTGAAGCACAATCCACTCTGTTTGGTGCCTTATCTTTCCCTGATTCGAAAAACGGTACAATTACTGCTGGGTTTACATTTTTTCCAGTATCCGACTGGCCAAACCCGGATTCATCCCCGACCCCGCGACCTTCTCCACCATAACAGAGTCACTCTAACCACTCGACCACAGCGCCCATTTCAGAAGGTAGGAAACTACGAAAATGGCAGAGGGCAACCGACTTCACCTATAAGTTTATTCATTCACTTTAAGTGTGACCAGAACCAGAAACACCCATTTTCAATGAATATAATGATACCGTAGACGCGGTAATTTTCGCGGATTCAAATTTTCGCGGTTTAGGGTCAAGAACTTAAACATCAATTTTTGCGAGTTTTAATGTTCACGGTTAGCAACATGGGGGACAAGTAAATTGCTTCTTTTTCACTTGAGCCAGTTCGTTCATTAGCCTGCGGCAGGGCCGCCGCAGGTTAATGAAAGAGTTATCTCAATTGAAAAGAACTAGCAATCACCAAAGCAAACAGACTGTATATATGTCTACAGAAGATACTTTGTAAGAAACAGGAAATTGTTTCGCGATTTCAATATCCGCGGTTTTTTTAGTGACCGCGAAATACCGCGCAAAATGGAAGACCGCAAAAAATATCTTGTATAGAGTATATTTATTTATTTATTTATTTATTTATTTTTCTTTTTTGCAGAGATTTGGTTAACCAAGTAATTATCTGCTTCCTATATAAAAGGCAAAGAGTGGAGACCCAGATCTTGGCGGTATCTACCCAGAGTCTACACTGCTGCTAAAAACTGCAACAGTTTGAATAAAAATCATGCACCCCGTAGACTATTTGATGGACTCGCCCAATATGTAAGACGGAAGAGTCATCTAGGGACGTATAAATGAGCCGCGACACGAGAAAACCAAGAAAGTGGTTGGATTCAGTTCAGCCTGGGCATCCGCCCAGTCTGTTCAGTGTCTTTGCTCTGCGCTTAAAGGGTAGCTTAGGGTCTAAGCTAGCTCCATGCGGACAACGAAGACTCTGATCAGTCTGGGCGGATGCCCAGGCTGATCTGAGTCTGCGCTGAGCGCACAACCTCTTTGTTTGGTTTCTCGTGTCGCGACTCAAATGGGTTGATGAAATGAAATACCTACCAACTTGATATGATTCATCATCATAGTCGCAAATGAGGCATTTACCGCAACAAAAGCCCTCTGCAGGCACATATTCCCCAGGGCAATATGCGCAGACAATTATACTACAGGTAATCCCACCATCTTTGTTGCAATGGCAGGTTTGGCATTGATCACTTGTTTTGAAAGTTGATCCTGGCAACAGAGAAAGTAGAGATACAAACTTTTAAGTAATAGGACGTAACTACCAGGCCTACTGGCTCTCTATTTGGACTCAAAAAACCAAAATGTGTGTCCCCACATGTGGGAGCATCAATACCGATTTTGTGATTCTCCGGCATGTGGGCCTGTACATAAACATAAACATATTAAGATAGATAATTTGACGCCGTTGACAAACACGATATATATACTCAGAGGCAATACAACGTATACGTTTTTTCGCTTTAGCCGTATAAACTTAGTATTGACCTACATTTAAGTATTTCATTGGCCAATATAGATACACCCGGGATTTTTTATGTAAGTAGCTTACTTTCGCTTACTCATTTTACTTTAAGTTTCATTTGACTGTTGGCCTATAAACCGCGGCTATTTCGGTCCAAATCGCTTTTTGCCTAAGAATATTTTGCCTGTTATATCGCTGATGTAAAATATGAAACCAACAAAATAACTTGACGCAGAAATCGGAGACGAAATTAAATGATTGCTGCTGGCTTGGTTGTTGATGTTGTGTTGGAACTGCGCCACTTTTAAGGTTATATCTGGGGCGGTCAGCCAACCAATCTTCATTGTTATTGGCAACACAGACAGACCCCAATCAAAATTCAACAGCATTTACGAAATCAAAACCCCAACACCAACAACAAATATGCGTATCAACATGCGCAATTGTACCATCTGATCAGCACATTTGATATCTGACTCATACATATTACAATTCACACTTCTATTTACATGTAATCTAAGCCGATTATCTTTTTTTAAAGATGTTCTTGTTTATTTTGAATACTGTGTCTGTAAATGGCTGTGTGGAAATATTAATAAATTCATTTTGGCAAACGTTTAGTTCTGCAAAGGACAAACACAAATTGTTTCCAAGCATTGATAATGGAGTAAAGGTCCTTAATTCAAATTCAGCAGTTCCAATCAAAAACTCGCTTTGCAAATGACAAAGGCCATTTTGCACTTCAGGAATGTCTAGCGCCAATGTCTGTGAGAAAAACCACGTCGTCATTGCATCTGAAACTCCCCAAAAACGGCTTTAGCCATAGTTAGAAATGCTACACGTACATGTATCAAATTATCTCCATTTGAAAAAAACTTATCGGGGATTAAAAGTGTCTCTATCTTACTTGGTGTCAAAAGTTTTCACTTCAAATTTTCGAAAAATTGTTGTTTAGCTCCTTGCCTTTTGTGCTCACTTGAATGGATCCACATAGACATGTTTATTTGAAAGGCAATTGCAACTGAAGTTTCTATAAGAACTCAATG
Organism: Ctena decussata; assembly: GCA_963989385.1. NCBI lineage: Eukaryota > Metazoa > Mollusca > Bivalvia > Lucinida > Lucinidae > Ctena > Ctena decussata. The sequence continues at coordinate 73,545,279 of OZ022512.1, forward strand.
CAAATTCAATATATAGGAATTATTATTATTATCATTATTTAGTTGTTATCATAAATTTTATTAGCATTTAAGCCTAAGTTAAATATCCATGCAAGTATGGGGACAATCAAGACACTTAAAATATGCAGAAAATATCATACATGGAAGATTATTTTCTAGAAAATAAAGTCAAATTCACCAACAACCTCCGACTGGGTCTCTTTGACCTGTCATGACGCTGATATAGCCAATTCTGATGAAAATGCACTCACCAAATTGACTCTTACCCTATTAACAAGGTCTTATGTCAACCAATTATTTTAAAGATTTTTCCTAGTTACTTCATTGGTTAACGATAAATCATTCCAACTCAGTTTTTAATAAGTCAACTCTCGATATCTCGAAGTCAAATTTTAGCCCAAACTACTGATATCTCAAAGTATATTTTCTGGTACCAGAAAATTTACTTTGAGATAACAGTAGTTTAACTCGGATAACAGGAGTTGAAATTTAGATAAAAATAGGAAATATATATTCTTTGATACATGTATAAGAAGATATTTTGAGATGCCAATGTTCGAGATATCGGGAGTTGATTGTACTAATTTGCCGAATTTGACTGGCCAAGAGCAAACAGAAAACGGCGATTATTCTTCGATAAACCTCATGAACCAGAAACTCGGAATTATGAACTTATTTCTATACGGCGTTATCTCCGCTTCTCTGTAAGGATAAAGATGACCCAATACAACAAATAAGTTTTATTTCTACATAGGGAACTTAATGCTTCAATATGGCGGAAACTACCGATAGCGACTTACGGGTTTATCCGAGAGCTTACCTGTTCAAATAATGTCGAGTGTTATATGCAATTACATAGGAATATGATGTAAAATGTGAAATTAAATACATATATGATATTACGACAATTTTTTATAAGTTATGATCATAAACTTCAGTCTTTGTCCGTTAATATGGTATAAAAATATAAAAAATAACTTCATGTTTTGATACTTCCATCGGCTTTTGAAGTTTGCAGCTTCGATCACATGGAATTATATAAGAATAATGTTGAAAATGCCTAAGAAGCTATGTTCAGCTTAAAATTTGAAAATGATCGGATTTTCTATAAACCTTTTATAAGTTATCACCACTGAGAGATTTTTACAAGGTTTACATTGATGTAATTCATTATAAAATAAGTATATTATAAGTTTCTTCAATCGATCTCTAAACATACAGAAAGTCGCGTTCTGAAACAACCTCGCTCATAATAGTTTCAAATAGTTTAAGTCCAAATCCGCCTATATTGCCCAATGACTTACACCACTTCATTTCTTGGTAGTCGTGTTTTGTTTATGTATTTATATATGTGCTTTAATTATCTAACTAAGAAAGGAAAAAATATTTAAATTGTCTTATTAAGAAAGAAAGAAGGAAAGAAAGAACGAATGAACACAAGAAAGGAAAAAAAGAGAAAGAAGTCACGTAACTCTTACACGTGACCATCAGAAATGAACAGACAGTTAATCGACTAATTGTTGTTTTAAAGCTAAAAAAACAATAATTACATATTTTTGGTAATGGTCGATCAATCTATTAATTATTATCCGAATTGCTAATGTTTGTGTTAACATTTTTGATTGAAATTTATTTGAGTGTGATGGGGCGTATATATCAAAGAAACCGAAATATGTTTTGTGTATCCCAGGGTAGAATCTTAGAATCCGCAGAATTGTATTATTAACTGACAGATTTGCTCATTCATAACCGGGAGACACGAAGTTACATACACCGTATTGCTCCATTAAGATATTAGTGTCGAAAAAAAATGTTTATTGTAAGAAACTAAATCATGGTGAAGATTTTCTCGTAACCGTGGTAGTGTAAGGATTAATATTGCTCTGAAACATTTTTCTTGCAAGGCTATTATTTTTTTCCCTTAACTTTATTTGTAATATTTCTATTTATAATAAAAGTTTATCACTTTAATTTATGGCTGTTTTAAGTGATGCTAGAAAGGAATATTGAAAGATATTTTGTGCTATTTTCTGTATTTCTTCTAATATGAGTACTTACGATAATAAACCTGTGCATCTGCGCATACTTATGAGCCTCTGACATGTGCAAACTGATAAGACTGAACAGTGTCTGATCAGTTTGCGCAAGATGATCGGAATTTGATGACAATATACAGTACAATTAACATGCTTATTACACGACGATTAATCGATTATCGATCATAAAATCCGATATTACCTCTTAACTGTTTTTGTAATTGTTAAAAGTTTGTTATGAAGTCATCTTGATATGAACAAAAATAAATGCAAAAATATAAAGCTGCAATATTCAATTTATGGAATTAGTTATGAATGCAAACTGACTCAGACCAGCTTATGCATTTGCGAAACACTGGTCTGAGTTTATGATCAGTTAATAATTTGTCAGTTTTAGTTTATTTGAGTCTGTACATAACCTAACCCTTATTTCTGCACAAACCAAACTGATCCGAACTTCTGATTAATATATTTTGAACATGTGTTATCAAATCAGGCTGTGACTGTGCGAAAACCATTTAAAATTGACAAGCTGTTCTCATGTGGTAATTCAATTGAGATAGAATTAAAAACAGTAAGAAATACAGAAAGAACAATTGAAAGCTATAAAGCAGTCGTCCGGTCACTTTCTTTTCTGGTCAATGTTCATAATTTTCCTCATATGAGCCGTGATACGATAAAACGACAAAAGTGGTATGTGCGCTCAGCGAAGACGCAGATCAGCCTGGACAGCCATCCGGTCTGAGCAGAGTCTGTGCTATGCGTTTAAAGGGTAGCTAAGACTCTAAGCTACCTCCATGCCGATAGCAAAGCCTCTGATCAGATCAGGCGGATGCCCAGGCTGATCTGAGACTTTGCTGGGCGTACGTGCACCTTTGTCGCGGCTCATTTAATTCTTTGCTAAAGTCATCAACTGAGTAGTCGATGTCAATCGGAAGGTGTGAAAAACACATTCGCTCACACGTCTTGTCAATACAATGCAACTTCAAAATTAACACCTGCTAACGGCAATGAAGGTCAGAAATGGATATTTAATCCGAATGTCATTCTTATGATTATTTTTGTATAAAACAGTAATTTGAGCCGTGTCGCAACAAAATCAACGCAGTGCCATAGCGCCCTGCCAAGACTCAGATCAGCCTTGGCAGCCGCCAATACTAATTAGAATCTTTGCTGTGCGCTTACAGAACAGGCAATGGTCTAAGCTACCTCTATGCGGACAGCGAAGACCCAGATCAGATGGGCGCATGCACACGCTATTCTGAGTGTTCGCAGGGCGCACATGCCAAATTGTTTGTTTTTGTCGTGGCACGGCTCATTTGTTTATTTATTTTTGTTCGCAGAAAAACATAGAAAGTCCGCCTAATCTTATTTTTTTTTATCTTTAATGTTTTAAATAGCGCAGCTTAGTTACATGCCGAGAGACACAGTTTATATAAAAGTTTTAAACAGTTTTGTCAAAACAGAGAATATAGAGAAAAAGGTTATCGTTGCTGTTGAGAAGTTGTTTAACATTACAGTAAAAAAGATTTCAGTCATGTCGAGATGTTGCCTCTGAATTTGTAGGACTACAAGTATTGCTCGGCCTGCGATAATTTTCATTTTCATTTTCTCGCCAATTCTTACGAAATGTGAGCTAAATATCAGAGAGGGGGAAAAAGAGGCTAATTACAACGAATAGGAGCAACTAAAAAAGTAAATTGATTTGATCTGAGGAAAAGAAAATGAAAATCCACATTGTTAAAAACTATAAATATTTCCATTCAGCTCCTTCGTACTGTTATTATGCTGATAAATATTAAACACAGTGACGACAAAACCGGCTTCAGAGAAGTTCAACACCTGTACAGATCCTGGGATATGGACATCTATATCACATTCCTAATATCGATTAATGCCTATCGCTCCCCGGGTCTAAGGGAAATAACTGCATTTACATTAATACTCGCTCCAGGTAACAGGTAACCGATTACACTGCTTAGCGCGAATCGAAGACATAAGCTCCAGTTGATGGATTTTATGGATTCTAAACGCCGACGAATCGCTCACAAACCTAATATAAACCTCTTCAGACTTTATTCAGTGTGTGAGGTGTTTACACGCTGACAGAAATCTAAAAAAAAATCCTATATTGCCCACTGGGTAAATTCCTTACTCACCAAATTCATATATAACTCCGTTCTTTACACAGCCTTCTTCTGGCCTAACTTCTATCTCCCCAGGAAAACATTTCCCACAGCAAAGTCCCTCCACTTCCTCGAATCTACCGTTGCACGGATCACAGTCTATCATAGCACAGTCAAGGGCGCCTTTGTAGCCACACTGACATATTTCGCAAGGGTTTCCGGTGTCCACTTTCTCACCTGTTTTGAGTTACATTGATTATGACGATAATAAATAGATTGATTTTTAAATGAGTTGGAGAATAAATAAGATGCGAGGCTATGCCGAGCATCTTTTTGGTTTTTCCCCAACGAGTTTAATAAATTCAATATAATTAATAAATTCAATAATACAGGAGCACGAATGCAAGATTCTATTTATCATATGACCCTAAAACCGCATTTTATTTGCGAATTTTGCACTAAAATCTCACGATTTCGCCATTACATGTACAAAACGTGACGTTTTTATGGATGTCAACGCATAACGTTACGACGCAATTTTGCACATTTAATCCACTAGTTGATTATCGTTTTAAGGCATGGCTTTATTACACTCTCAGATGCGACGTCATATGATAATAATGGTTTCTCTACAGAACCACGTTGTTTACCTGCTATTACCAGTAGTAGCAGTAGTGGATGTGCAAATACATTAGAATTTGTATTATTATTTAATAAAAAATGATAATTTTAATAATAAGTACTATAAACATAATAAAACAGGATACTATCGTTTCTATATATAGCAATTTTAATAATGATTATAACAAAAATCTAACATTATCTGAGCATAGTACAGAAAACTCTATAATTAGCATTATTATTGTTTAGAAAACGTTTAAAAAATTTATTACCTTTAATGGTAGTAGTAGTTGTAGCGCAGATTATATAATTTCTGGTCCTTTGAGATCATTGGATCCATTTAATTATTTTGAAAATAGAATATTGCTTACACCAGTTCTGGAAGATATGGTCTATGTTGCACATATCATTATTGGTCGTGAACAAAGTTTTAACTCAGTGCTTGTAATTCAAAAAACAGTCCAACCTGTTGCTGGTACTATCTAGGCCAGTTTAGTGAATAAATTTATTCCGCCATATCCCAGGTGGCATATGGCGTCAACATGACGTCACTTTGACTGGATGCGACGTCAATACTTCGTATCGACGTCAGCACGACATTTGTGTCTGTTGTCGAAATGATGACAAACTGACGTTGATGCGACGTGAATACTTCGCGTCGACATCATTACGACGTCATTTGTGTCTGCCTTTTCGTTTGACGGCAAATTGATATTTTTGCTTAAACACTTGGACTAAAGCTATTAACCGTACAGGTAGTGGCACAAACTGGTTTTATCATATGGCGTCGCATCTGAGAGTGTAATAAAGCCTTGCATTAAAAAACGATAATCCACTAGTGGACTAAATATGCAAATTACGTCGTAACGTTATACGTCGACGTCCATTAAAACGTCGCGTTTTCTAATGGCAAAATCGTGACGTTTTAGTGCAAATTTTTGTTAATAAAATGCGATTTTAGTGTCATATGATAAATAGAATCTTGCATTAGTGCTCCTGTATTATTGAATTTATTAAATTCATTGGGAAAAACCGATAAGATGCTCGGCAAAGCCTCGCATCTTATCTTTTTCCCCAACTCGTTTAATAAATTCAATAATACATGAGCACTCATGTAAGATCCTCTATATATACTACTAAACGAAGTTTTGAAACGATTGATTTTTATCCCCCGACCGAAAGGTTCGGGGGATATAGCGATGAGCCTGGCGTCCGTCCGTCCGTCTGTCCGTCCGTCCGTCCGTCCGTAAACATTTTTCTTGTCCGCTCTATATCTTGAATACCCTTTGGAATATTTTCATGATATTTCACAGTTATGTAGAACAGGTCATGACGAAGTGTCGCGTACAAGAATGGTAACTCTTGCTATTGTACTTTTTGAGTTATCTTCCCTTTGGTGAATTTTTGGCAGATTCGTGTCCGCTCTGTAACTTGAATACCCTTTGAAATATTTTCATGATACTTTACAGATACATAGAACAGGTCATGACGATGTGTCGCGAACAAGAATGACAACTCTTGCCTTCTTACTTTTTGAGTTATTTCCCCTTGATGTTTTTAGCTGTGATTTTGTGTTGCTTTCGTGTCCGCTCAATAACTTAATACTCTTTGCAGGCTTACAAGTAGTCCTACTTTTTCCTACTTTTCCTACTTTTTTGCCCTGTTCCTACTTTTTTCCTACTTTTTTCAAAAATATTCCTACTATTCCTACTTTTTGAATGAAAATGAAAATAAAAAATGTATATTTCATAATATTTTAGTCTGTTGCAGAATGAAACATGCTACATGATATAAGGACTGATGGCATATTTCTTACAGTCTTTGAATATGCTACTGTTGATCTCTTATGCAGTGATGCCTTTCTGGAAATGTGTTGAACATTTTGAACATGCATGTTGCTAAATGTGAAGGATGAGGCCCTCCCAAGGGTTTTGGGTAGCTGGGGAAAATGGCCATTTATTTTCAGGGAGCTGGGGAGCACTAGCAATTATTTTCAGGGAGCTAGGTAGCAAGCTCTTAATTTTGAGGCACTGGGGAGCACTGTCAGAATGTGATTTTCTAAATTGTTTTGGGCTAAATTGTTCTGCTCCATATCTGTATAACCCTGGCCTGCTCCACAATTTTAATAACCTTATACCTTTTAGAATATGGATGAACATGCTGTGATGTCTTATCAGTGTTCCTAACTCTCTCTGACCCCTCCACATCCCCCCACCCCACCCCACCCCACCAAAAAAATTTTTTTTTTCTCCAGATTTGGATTCTTTGTCCAAATTCACTTACTAGAGAGCTCAAAATTAGGTTTGTAGGGCTTGTAGTTTAGAAGTTATTCACACATTTTGAAAGTTTAATGTATTATATGCTATATATTTATGTATATGGTGGCTGTTTGAGATACAACTTCTTTTTAGCAGTCAAGCATACTATTTTAGTGTGAGTGTTAGATAATCATGCATCTGTTAAACAGATAATGTCAATCGGAAGCATAAAAGAATGACAATATATTACTTACATGTGTTTTGAAGTGCACCCTTTTTACCAAGGCCCATGGGGGTCTTCGGTCGGGGGATTTGCCATCTCCTCTGATGGCTATTTTTTTTTTCATTATTATCATCATTTTTAATTTATTTCTTTTTATTTTTATTTACTATTTTTTTATTATTTGTGTGTGTGTGTGTGTGTGTGTGTGTGTGTGTGTGTTTCTCATTGAGCTAATTACTACATTGCATCCACATTTGACTTGAAATTCAACAGTGTATTTGAAAACCTTTAGCATACGACAGAAGGGACTCATCCGGGACGGGCAAACCCACTAAGAAAGCAAGTTTGAAACAGCAAAATTTGATAAAAATTGCCTACCAATTTCATAAGTTTGTCCATTGCTTTTACATATGGCAGGTAGACATGCCCCACAGCACGTGCCATTCACTGGTACATGTATTCCTTTACATTCATCGCATTGCTTTGTAACACACAGGACGTCAACGTCGTCACGACAAACACATGATTCACATGGATCTTCAGTGGGTACTGTCTCTCCTAACAACAACAACACCAAAAAACAAGATTTATAGAAGTAGCAATAAATTAATGTAACAGCCAGCTCTCGATAGCTCGAGGTCGATATTCATATTCATCTTTACATACTTCTACCTCAGAGTAGATTTTATAGGAGAGTAAAAAAAACAACAACAAAAAACAGCAAGCAAAAAATCAATTTGTGTACTAAACAACACGCGAAATAGCAATTCATGTACTTGACTGCTTTTAACGTCCTGTTTCTTTTTTTCTGAGTTTCTTCAAGCAAGGGCCTATTGTGCTTGCAGTAGGTGCGGGTGAGGTTGTTTGGAGATTTTTTCGCTCCCCAATCATCTCTTTTGGTTTAAACATATTTATTCATATTAATTCAACATACATACATACATGTACAATAGCAATACAATAATGAAGGGATCCAGAAAGAAGCCTGTTGGCTTATATAAATCTGTCTCCCTATAAACATAACTAACAAATAGACGGTGAAATCATGAATACAAATTTTTACTATTATCATGATTATGCGAAAACAAATAGAAATGTCAAACCAAATTAGGGGAAAAGGAAAATTATAAAATAATATATGATAAGGAGGAAAGCTTGAAGTCAAGTTGAAAACGTCTAATACATACTACTAGTTTTATCAACAAATGTCAGATATTGTGATAGTAAATCAACCAGAGAGAGAGAGAGAGAGAGAGAGAGAGAGAGAGAGAGAGAGAGATCCTCAAGTTATAAATCTTCTACTATCCAATATAAACTTATGTACTGCAACAAAGATTTGACAGTTAGTATGAAAATCTAATTCAACAACTCCAAATAGTATACTATCTATGTTTGGTATACAGTATCGTCTTAAATCATTCATCATAACAAGTCGCATTTCATTATATCTCTGGCATTCGAAAAAGAAGTGTTTTGTGGTTTCAATGGCACCACAAGTACAATGAGGATTATCAGTAATGTTTTTAGAAAAGAGATGTTGATTTAATATGCTACAGTTTGTTCTTAGTCTTGTATGCTGGATTTGTAAAAATCTATCACCTATATAATAATATTTGGGGGGCCTGGAGATATTTTTATTAATCTGGTATCTAAAACTTTGGGCTGAATTTGAGTCTCTAACGTCAGGAGAAAGTTCATTCCAAGACCTAATACTAGAGGGCAGAAAAGATTTATAGTATAACTGAGTTCTAGTCATAATTTGTCTAATGTTAGATGCATCTCGTAGGTTATAAGAAGTTGTACGTTCTATAGCAGGAGGGACGAGAGAAACAAGGTAATCGGGCGAGAGATTATGAGACATTTTATAAAATAGACATAGTTTATGTTTTTGACGTCTTTGCTCTAGCGTTTCCCAACATGTTTCTTTATATAAATTTTCTAAAGATACTAATTTAGTTGCACCAGTGACGATTCTTGCAGCTTCAAGTTGAATTTTCTCAATAGCATTAATTTCATACTGGGTACAATTGTCCCAAACTACATCAGCATACTCTAATATTGGTCTGACAAAAGATATATATATAATTTCCAACGATTTTCTATCTAGAGTAAATTTTAACTTGCGCATAATATGTAACCTAGTCCAAGCTTTAGAAGTAATATAATTTATATGTTCATGCCATGTTCCATCATTTGAAAGAAATATCCCTAAGTGTTTATGACTAGTAACTTCGTTAATGGGTTCATTATTCATTATCAGTGGGGGGTGAAGAGGCCTATTTGTTTTCCTAGAAATTAAAAGAGATTCAGACTTAGCAGGATTAAACCTAACCAGCCAACGTTTTGCCCACTCATGAATTGTGTCAAGATCAGAATTAAGTTGTCTGGCTGATTCGACCGGTTCATTGACTATCAAATATAAACTGGTATCGTCTGCAAATAATTTGATAGTTGAATGTATATCACTAACTATGTCATTTATGTAGATCAAAAATAGAAGGGGGCCTAAAATGGAGCCTTGCGGAACTCCAGCTGTTATCTCAACCCAGTCAGAATACGCACCCGGGATAATTACTCTTTGGTTTCTATCAGAAAGATAATTTGTCAGCCATTCGAGAAGTGATGCACCTATGCCTGTTCGTTTTAGTTTAAAAAGAAGACCTTTATGCCAAACACGATCGAAAGCCTTGCTTATATCACAGAAAATTGCCCTGACCTCTTTACCGTCATCTAAAGCTTTACAAAAAGTGTTGTAAATATCAACAAGTTGATTAACGGTAGAGTCGCCAGGTACAAAGCCTGATTGTAAACTAGTAATTGCATGTTGGTCAAGAAGAAAGTTAAACATATGTTTATGGACGATTTTTTCCATTACTTTGCCCAAAGCACTAAGTAGAGATATAGGTCTATAGTTACTTACTAAAGAAGGGTCATCTTTCTTATGCAGAGGTGTAACATTTGCTTCTTTCCAGGCAACAGGAAAAATACTCTTAGACATAGAATAATTAAATAAATCACATAATGGCTTAGACAGAGTGGAAGATAGTTCTTTCAGAATCCTATTATTTACATTATCTGGTCCTGTGGATTTGCCTAATTGTAGAGTCTCTAGGACACTTTGCACCTCATGCTGTGTAAAATTTATATTATTTAAAGAGGGTCCAGTGAAGTCTGTAGAGTCAAGAAGAATTGAAGAATTATCATCAAGAAGAGTTTGTTGAGCAAAGTAATTATTGAGCAAATTAGCTTTCTCCGTATTATCAGAGGTGTATGTTTCATTCTGATATAAGGGGGGAATTGTTGAAGTTAGTGTCGGTTTTATGAAAGATTTTAATGTTTTCCAATAATCTTTTGCTGTTAGGTTAGATGATTTGAGTTTGGTAGCAAGAGAGTTGATGTAGTCTTTTTTAGATCTCCGAAGGAGTGATGTTACCTCATTTCTTAATTTTTTAAATTTATTAAAAGTTTCGACAGATTTATCTTTTTTATATTTTTTAAATAATCGATTCCTTTTGCGCATTAATTTACGTAAGTTATTATTCATCCAAGGTAAGTCTTGTGGTCTGATAGTGACAGTTTTGGAAGGAATACATTTTCCAGCAATATTCAATAGACTATTTGTAAAATTCTTTGCATATAAGTTAACATCATCATTATAAGTGGAATTCCAATCATAATCATTCACTATTTGGCGGAGTTCATCATAATCACCTTTGTCATATAGCCAGATTTTACGAGTAAAAGGTTTTGAAATATATTTCTTAAATCTAAATATACAATATGTTGGACAGTGGTATCTGATATCTTGCGTCAAGAAGGGTTCTCCAACTCCTGATAAATGAACTGAATGCATATTACTGACCATTATTAAATCTATGATAGTGGATGAAAATTCTGTGAAATTGGTAGGTTCGTCAATAAGCTGTGTTAGGTTATACTGTTGACAGATATCAATAATTTTTCTCTCTGACTGTGGGTTAAGTATGTTAAAGTTAAAGTCTCCGAGTATGGCAATATCTGTTATACCAGTATCAACAGCTAGGCCAATAGAATTTTCGATATCACTGAGAACCTGGGGAGTAGAATTTGGAGGTCTATAAAAGGTTCCTATTAATATTTTTCTATTTCTGATATTAATTTCGATCCAAAGACATTCGATACTTATCAGTTCTAAATCATTTCTCCTCGCACACGGTATACCATTTTTGACATAAACGGCGATACCACCATGACTATCGCCAGTACGATCTCTCCTAAACGGCAACTGAAAGTCATTAAATTCAAGATCTTGAGTTGTAATAGAATTGTTTAACCACGTCTCAGTCAGGGAAACCAAATCAAAATTTGAAAATTCAGGACCAATAATATCAACTTTATGTAGCAAGCTCTGAACATTATAATGAACCACTGAAAAGTTACCTTGAAATATCGGAAATGAGGAGGATGAGGATGTATCACTTTGATTATCTAAATCTGGTCCAGGATTTTTCTCTACGTCGCCAGCTTGGTATAATAATGTAGCCAGAAATATAGTTAATTCAAACATATTGAAGCTTTTGTACCCTTTCATTTTAGATAGTTTGTACCTATGCAATCCTATTCGCGCCCTGTAGATACTTAAGTCAATAGACATATTACGAAATACAATCGATTAAAGACCATAAGATATTCTTGGGCGCGGTTAGAAAATAACTACCTGATAAAAGGGTTAAGTTGCTACTAACGCAGTCAATTACCACTTGAGGATATAGAGAAAAAGACACAGACAGACGAACAGATGTAAAACAATGTAGAGCGCAAAGAAAAAAAGGAAAGCAAAAGGATAGAAAAGCTGAAAAAAGTAACATTTTGAAGAAATATACAACAGATAGGGAAAAAAACAATATAAATGAAATAAATCTCCTTTGAGAGAATGTGATTATGGAGTTAAACTTCATATAACTGGCGTCGCGCAATAGGGCACCTTGACTCAAGCAAGAACATAAAAGACAAAAAGAAGCAGAACAGACTAGTCTGCGCCGACTCCCGGTAAATATAAAATTATGAAAATTACAGATTCCGATCTGTCCGTACAATTACACGGGTCGATCGGAGCGCTCACTGCTCGCACGTGGCCTGTGACCCTTAAAACTCGACGCCAGTCATATAGGCAAAAAGAAAAAACGTCGCCAATCATTTTACAAAAAGGTAAAGACAAGTATTATAAAAACGACTGTAACGCAACACAATTTCAAAATAAGTATGACGAAAAGTTTTCATTCTTCGTCTTCACTAACCAAAAATACACAAGATGAGACTACGCCTAAATAACTAAAAAAGGGGGAATATAGGAAATATACTTATGACTTCATACTGTAAGTTGCAAGCAACAAACATACGCTATATGAGAATATGCCTTAATAACTTGTATGAGAATATACTTATGACTACGTACTGTACGTTGCAAACAACAAACATAAGCCAGATGAGAAAATGCCTTAATAAATACTTATGGCTACTATACGTTGCAAACAACAAACATACGCTAGGTGAGAATATGCCTTAATAACATCTATAGAGATATACTTATAATGACTACATACTATACATTGCAAAAATGAGAAATAAATAAATAAAATAAAACAAATATGTGCCAATTGAGAGTATGCCTTAATAACTTGTATAGAGAATATACTTATGACGACATACTGTACAATGCAAAAAACAAAAAAAGCACAACCATATGTGAAATAGGTAAGGTCATGACCTCGTGACGTTTCACGTCATCTAAGTGTGTAGCTCGTGCGAAATAAACCAATGCACGCACACGCTCAAAAGCGTTGTTAGTTGGGAATAGCGGTGACCAAGGATTATTATTTCTCGTATGTAAGTAAAAATGTAGAAAAAGTCAACTTTGAAAGCCAATGGTATACTTGGTCCACTATGTTGCCCCACACAGAGTAAGGCAACGCAGTGGACTCAGTACCATAAGGCACAATAGGTAGAGTTTTGAAAAAGATCTCTACGTGTTGTTAGCTTATACATACATTACTACATACACATGTGCTTAGTTGTAACCTAAAGTGGGTCCCAGCCACGAAGGTCAGACGCCCAAAGAATAGTATAAACGACATACATACCATAAAGAGCGGGGTGGGATTGCAAAGTTTCCATATCAAATGCGAAACTATACACCTCATCCAACTCGGTCCAATACCCAAACATAGACGTCGATATCATCTACTGAGGCTGAGACTCAATTCGGTCATGTCAGTAATGAGCTATACCAGCCCATGCCAAAGTATAATGAATCCAAATCTAACATAGAATGATTTGCAGAAAATCATGATGATCAAAGGAGTTACGATCATTCTCAAACGCCATATTATGATACAAGACTATTAATAGGCAATATTTATAATACATACAGATATATGTACAAAGGCTGTATCTACATTTTAATACAAAACTCTGCAGCAATACTTGAACGTGCACAGATGATCGAGTGGACAGACAAACTAACTGATTAGCCATAACATACCGGAGTGCGCTTAGTCGTTGGGACACACATAAATTATTCATAAGGAAATCCAGTGAAATAATTTATTTTTGTGATACAACTACGTACAAGACTCAGCACAATAAGACATGTGGACGAGCACAGTCTGCTGGATGAACAGGCAGACTAATATGACTACCATATTTAATAACATTTTAAAGTTGTTTTAAGGTGAAAAGAATTATTAATAAATTCTTTATGAGTTTAATTATGATATGTGGCACGGGAAAAGGTATCTCATTTCACAGGCTAACAGCAAAATCAAGATCAGCATGCGCATCTAACAGTCCAACCAGAGCACTACCTTATCACTTTAATAATCTATACCACATACTGAAAAGTGAGTATCCTGATTAGTATACGCATAGAGCACCCAAGGTATGGAAAGTGCTGTTTTAGGTTAATAATTCGGAGTTTATGATTCACATTCCATAATTCATACTAAGGTGAAATGTCATAAAGTGTAAAGGCCCAATGGTACATTTTCCCGTAACTCATGACATAGTGTACGGACATAAACTACATGTATTTGAGAAACTACAGTCGAACAAACATAAGAGGATGGCTACTTTGCGATTATACGTTTACAACAGTATTTCAGTCATTTCAGGACAATGGTAGGGTGATAATGAAAGACAGTATGAATGAAACCCTGTTTACGGTTGAAAAGATATCCGCTTCCGGGAATCGGATTTGGGACCACTAGACCATCAGGCCTGTGCTTACCCCACTGAGCCCCCTGGGCTCCTCGGACAAACATACTTAACGGTCAGTATAACCTATAGTTTCCAAATCTGCGAGATACCTGAAATAACAATGGTCAATAGTTCACAGGCTACGTTGTATGTCAAATCCCCTAGTTTATATATATATATATCAGTTCTCCCTTCTTTCTGTGTCTTATGCCGAAATCGAAATGCATAAGACTGGTAGGAAAGAAAGGAAAGAACCTTCCATGGGGGCAGTGATGACTTAGACATGTTAAAAGTAACCATTCGTCAACTCCAAGTCTTACATCTCTCAGTCGAAACGAAATACAAGGAGATGCAAAACGAGAAGTAAACGGTGCCCCACACAACTTGACAATAACAAGGGGTATGAGAAGTAATCCCAGTAAGAGTGTAGCCCTTTAACAGCTCTATTCGTCAAAGCTCATAATCCGGCTATCATCATCTACGTTAATAACTATCAGTATCACTATTATTATCATTTATGTCATTTAAATCAACATTATCATCCCTATTACCGTAATCATTATATTTCTTAATTTAGTTATTTGGACTCGAGAATAATACTATTAATAAAAAGCCTGGAAGCCAAGCAGGCACGTGACGTCGAAATGACGTCGCACTGACGCCGAGGCGGCGTATTTATACGTCGCCTCGACGTCAGTACAACGCCACTCCGACGTCACGCGCCCGCTGGGGGCCTACATCGACCAGCAAACAATTATTGTTACTAAAGAGATCATGCGCTAATCCAATGGATTGGACTAACTTTGATCTTGGAACGGGTTTTGATGACTACAACAAATCATAAAAATAAATATTGCTACCGTAGTCAGACCAGGAATTCGGACGATCCACCGTTTTAGTCGTAATCATGTTTGATCTAAGATGGGAGGGCGCATATACAAGGGGAACAACTCGCCCATCTTCGCTTCGCGAAAAGAAAGACTTTGCTCAAGGAGCAGATTCTCTTAGGAGGACACCACACTTTATAAATTATCATAAGAATATGCCATACTAAGAGGCAAATGGCAATCAACAGAGTCGCCACGTTTGTATGAACGGTGGGAAGCGTACGCCTCAGTAGGATTTCAAATATATTCGAACCGTTGAGTACTGACCGAATATCAAGGACTGATTACGGCACATATTGTTTGGTCAAAGCATACGTAATGACCCCAAAAATTATTGGGCAACTCCTAGAAAGTGGACCCTACACACGATTATGCTTCAAAATGACTTGGTGAATTGCAAACATTGCAGACCCCTATCAAACTACAGGAGTAGTTTGATCTGGGCCCACAACGTTTGCTCAAACATGTCCGAATATTTGGGGTCGTTACGATAACAATAACACAAGTTGTAAACATTCTACAATGTCGACATCTGTTTGATTTACCTATAGCCGAGTTCGACTTATGATGTTCACGTATCAATCTGACTTGTTTTGCCTGTCTAACTTATCTTCATATAGGAAATAGAAGAGATTCCGAAAGCATTGCCGTTTGAAGGTTTGAGACCTTCAAATGAAAATACATTTGGAAGCTGGAAATTAGTCTGAAACACAGGGTAAAATCTATGGCTCTCCATTAACTGATCAAGTCCGATCAACTTTAAACAGTGCATTATTGACAATGTACTTTTAACATAGGCATGAACTACACTATACACAAATATAATATTAACACGGGGTAGGACCAGCACAATCGGCTGCGTTCTTTGCCTTCCGGAAGAATTGCTTTCCACTGGACACGCAACAGTGAACCATTACTGAATCAAAGTTGATTCGACATCGTGACATCGAATCAACGTTGATTCAAAACCACTTCAACCCTGCGTAACTGCTGTGCTTCTTGGTGGTTCAGTGGACTTGCATTGTTTTTATCGGGGGGGCACCCAGTCGGTGAGAGACAGCCGCTCAAATAACAGACGATATTGTCCTAACACGCCAAATTATTAACACAGTCCGCGGTCATAAGGAAGAACGTAGTGACTGAAATAGATCTGTTTCTTAAGTAGATACATAGGTGATATTAATGCGAAACCATTTAGGATTAAAAATAACAGTCCGGAAAACAAGACCATAACAACCAATCAATACTTGTAATAGTTAAATTCTAAGTATATATCAAAATCGCAGAGTCTTCATACTTCCTTGTTTGTACACTATAGCATAACATTAATCTCACCTCACTACAACCGGTGACCCATATGGATTCATATTATATCGTATATATATAAGTCGCTACCCAGCTGATACGTGACGTCGAAATGACGTCGAGCCTTCGTCGATGCGACGTTATTACGTCACATCGGCGACAGTGCGTCGCCACTTCGACGTCATGAGCCTGCCGGCACTATAACATAGTGTGACCGACGTTCTGACAATTTATATTTAATTAGTGGCAAGTGAATAACAGTGAATCTGATCAACACGCAATAAGTCAACACAAGGGGTATGTTTGGTTTGTTGGGTGTTAGCTCGTTGTAGTGAATTTTATAGGAGCCAAGTGTTGTTTTTGAGTAGGTGGGTAAGTTCTTGAGAACAAAAGAAATTGTAGGCAAAACTCATTAACACAAGTTCTTGTTCACAGAATAAATTGAAAACAAACTTTAGGCTATTAATCAGTTTGAATCTATGTCAGGGAAATACACCAGCAAAAAACACAGCTCCGCGTTTTGTAATGGCATCGTCACAACCTGCGGCACCACCACGATAAAAACGCAGCACCGTTCGTATAGCTGGGTGATATTTGACAAAGTCATGCTTTTATTAATCATCAGTGTTGGCGTATAAGTGGGTCCGAACTCACTGGTGGCACAACCAACGACCTATACATGTCGAGTTCCTCATTTTGGGTCACTTTCACCTTTGTACCGTCACGCTCCGCAATAAAAACGCTCCCATTGTAGACCCAGGTATTAGAAAGTTTCCTGTCTTTTTTTAGTTTCCTGCATTCAAAGGCCAGGTTTTTCCTCTTCTGGGTTAGGTCTTCATTTATGTAGACCCTCTCTTTGTTACGACGCAAAGTCTTCCTGCCTTTGAGCAGAGCTAAACGAGCCTGATAACTTTTCAATTTCACAATTATCTCCCTTGGTCGTTGGGGCTGGCGTTGGCGATCGGTTTCCATATCGTCCGCGTTTGGAGTACGTTTTGGAGCCCCGACACGATGACTGCGGTCAATATCTCTGGGGTTTAGTTCTACATCAAGTCGATTGGCTAACTGAAGAACTATCTCGTCCGTGTTCTCATCAGCGACTTCCTCAATCCCGGATATACGAATACATGACCTTCGACTGTACTGTTCTAAATCGTCGACTTTGGTTGATAACTTAGACTCAAGCTCACTCATACATTTTCTAAGTTTGTCGTTTTCGTCTTTCAGGGAAACTACGGTGCTTTTAAGGTCCGCTGTTACTATATCAACCTTCTCTTTGACTAGCCTGTCAATTTCACTGCTGATCAGTAGTTTACACTGTAGTGCAACCCGCATAACGTCAGAATCAGACAAGCTAAAATGTGCACTAGATACCGGCTGAATTTGTGGCAAATATCCAGATTGGAACGGCATGGGTGCACCTGGTTGCCCCAACTGTGTCACACATGGGACATGAGGTATATGGGCGAACTGCTCCATCGGAGGTATAACAGGCGTCCCACTTACAGCTAACTCGGGTGTTAGCCCAGCAGCTGAACCCGTAGCCGTATCCGGACCTGACACTGGCGGCTGGTCAAGCAAAGACTGTGACAAAATCTGAGATGAAGACAAAGTGTCATCCATACTTGTCTTAACTAATGTCTCACTGTTAGGATCAGATATATTCAAAGAGTCTGGAGACTGAGACTTATCAAAATCGTCCTCACTGTCATCCGACTGACAGGGTGTGGGAGGGGTATTGGGTAAACGCTCTTCTGCGTCACAAAAATAATCAGATTCAGAGTCAATATCCGACTGCTTGATCTTTTTAATACTGGTTGCGTCAGTATTTGGAGATGCTTTACTCTTTTGCCTCTTTCTCTTTTTTCGCTTTTTATCTTTAGGTGTTGGCATTATAACATTATAACCGGTGAAACTTTAGCGTGACTACAGCATGCTCAAATGTCAAATGCGCGTTTGCATATCGCCTGGGGCAATGTTCTATTGTTGCTCTATCTACTTCTATTGTTCAAAAAAGTTTATTAACAAAGATCATTTGAGCTTCACATTAGTAAAAACAAAAGTCATAGCATCACCATAATAGTTAAAATGTCTTACTGGCGAGTTTTCAATCCAAACATCACACTAAAACTCCTTTTTATCACATAATTTTCGCGAGAGCAACTGTTTACATTTTGTCGTTTCACCGGGTAAGCGGAACTGTCTCTTTTCTTCTCCCTCCCGCCGGGAGACGGTTTGATATAGACTGAAATACCGTCTCAAAGAGTCGCTAAACCCAAAACAACAAACCACTCAACAACAATGCGAGCCGCGACACGACAAAACCAACAAAGTGGTTGTGCGCCCAGCGCAGACTCAGATCAGCCTGGCCATCCGCCCAGTCTGATCAGAGCCGTCGCTGTCCGCATGAAGATAGCTTAGACTCTTAGCTATTCTTTGAGCGCTTAACGAAGAGTCTGATCAAACTAGGCGAATGCCAAGGCTGATCTTAACCTGCGTTGTGCGCGCAACGACATGGTTGGTTTTATTGTATCATGGCTCAGTGTTAACTTACCAAGCTTATAGCTTATTCCACATCTTGCACAACCTATCCCAGGCTTTACCAAGATGCTACCAATAAAGCAATCTCCACAGCAATGGCCAACGACCGGAACTACGTCTCCGTAGCATTTCGCACAGTCAATTACCGCACAAACTATGCGCCCTGACTTGTCACAGTGACAAAACTTACAAGGATCATCTTTGTAGACTGGTTCATCTAAAACAGAATCATTACAGTGACTTTTTGGAACAATCTTTAGAGTACATGTATCTCTCTGAAAATGAATTTGGTTCCTGGCTTCTGATTCCATATTCCTTGTACTTGTCTCCGAATTCCTGGGGTCGTATTTAAAAAAACACTTAAGACGTTGCTATGCTGTTGCTAAGGCTGAATTTCTATGTAGGAGATTCCCTACAACTATGAAATTTGTTCTGGAGGAACAGTCAGAAAAAGACTGTTCCTCCAGAACAAATTTCAAAGTTGTCGGGAATCTCCTTCATAGGAATTCAGCCTTAGCAACATCATAGCAACGACTAAATTGGTTTTATAAATACGGCCCTTGTATTGTAATTCGTGTATTCGTGTTGCTACGCTAGTTCCTGTATCCGAACCTGGGTCAACCTAGCTCCCATAATGCCTTGCGGCCAAGAAACAACCTTTCACATTTTTCTCATGGCGACATTGCACGAGTTAGGAAGGCCCTTTAAGTAAAGTATTAAAAGTCAGTCTTATGATGACGGGGCGCGTTGGATAATCACCGCCTAGCAATGTCTTGCACACGCACTCTGTTATGAGTGGAGGTCGCACATCAATCAATTAAGGCGTCAGCTGCATGGGTATTGATAGTATCACAAGGCCAAATTTGTGCAACCAAAAAGACAACAGGCTGCCAAGTACGTTTGCCTGGCCCGGATGTCTTGTGCATTATTGGCCTTGTTGTACCAGAATTGAAACAGAAAGTTGGAAACTACATTGACTATGGAACCAGGAATCAAGAACGAGGTGCAATGGGCAATTCTAGTGAAATGGGAAGACTATAATTCGTTTACTTAATTTGCAGGCCAAGGCAGTCTTAGCATTTTGGACATGACGTTTCTTTCTTCATCGAAACGCGGCCAAGTAGCGTTCGAGGTCAGGAGTTTGAGTCTTTCCAAAGTTGTGATACCCTCTAACTTTTGTGATTATGTCACAGGGTGTAGGCACTTAGGTATATCATACACTTCTACTGCCTTGCGGTACAAGCCGGCTTTTATAGCGACAAAGTTGTGATACTCCCTAACTTTTGTATTTATGTCACAGGGTGTAGGCACTTAGGTATATCATACACTTCTACTGCCTTGCGGTACTAGCCGGCTTTTATAGCGACATGGTAGAGTGTTAGCCTTTAGATGGAAGGCCACGGTTCCGGGCTCGATCCTCGATCGGGGAGTTGAGATTTTTTAAGAGTCCGTGACAAATGGCTTCAACGTAAAATTCAGCCTGACCCCTAGTGCAGTAATTCCTCAAGCCTATTTCTTCATGCAGCTCTTTAGCCTGGAACTTCGGGGACGAAGGCCAATGTGGTGAGGGAGAATGTCACAGATAGTCTATTTCAGAGGGTTAAGGTAAGGTATATCATACACTTGGACTGCCTTGCGGTACAAGCCGGCTTTTATAGCGACGCGATGGAGTGTTCGCCTTTAGATCGAAGGGTCCCGGGTTCGATCCTCCGTCGGGGAGCTGAGATTTTTTTAAGAGTTCGTGAAAATTTATTTACATGTCAAAAGGCCAGCGCAATATGTATATCACGTGGTGTGCACCATATTGTGTTTTGTTTATAGAACCAGACACGCCTGTTTGAACTTATCTTTAAATACAGGGCGGTAACATTTGCTGTTTTAAATGCAAGATCATATCATGCCATTTTAAGAGAAAGTGTGCCAGGCATATTGTGCAAACAACGAAAACTCAGATCAAACTGCGCTGGTGCGGAGTCTGATCAGTGTCTTTGTTGTTAGCTTTATAATTTTTTAAGCTTGATAGACAATTACGGACTACTCAAGATTGTTGGACTTCACGTTTTCTACTGACTTTGCCCAAACATGTTTAAAGACTTTATATTTATATAGAATTTATAATATTATTACTCATACGAAAGGAATTCAAAGACATAATAAATACACATTATTATAATAGTAACTTGATCTGGCGTAATGTATCACGTCGAGTGGATGAGCTCATACCATCGGATCACCCGAGACGCTTGCGTCGAGGGTGATCCGATGGTATGAGCTCAGCCACGAGACGTGATACAGTACGCCAGATCAAGTTACTATTGCAATAATTTGTTTATTATATACCTTAGGGAACAGCCAACCATTCTTACTTGCCAGCGCTAATGCATCGACCCGGATTCGAACCTGCGCGACAGAGGTATATAGCTAGTCGTGAGACAAACGCTGCCGACCGAGCAATCGAGGCGCGCCATTTTGACGTGTTTGTTGACGTTACGTCACTTGTCCGGTATCTCTGGTTCTCGTTTCTACGATGCACGTAAAACAGTGACGCGCCCGACGCTGGAACTCAGACATAGCCTCGTTTTAGAGGATAGTGATACGGATTCAGAAAACGTCAGTTTGATACGGCATTCTGTATCAGAAGCCAGAAAACAAGCAGTTCAAAGGGCGTATCATTGATAGGTATATGATAAAATCTATTTCCATACACATATGGAAGGGAATTTATAACCTCACAATGACTGTAAATCGGCATTATACTTAAACCATTTGGCGTTCAACTCTTATGCGAAATACGCAAACTGCCAAATAGATGCACAATTTTGCAGTGCGCATGAGTCCGAAATCGCAAACGGATTTCTATATGCTTTAGTCAGTTGCAATATCCACGCATGCATTAATTCATACTTTGACGGAAAACGACTCAGACAGCTGTTAAACAGCCAATACCAGATTCTGCATAGTACATATGACCTGGGAGTCCTCGAGATCCGTTCTTTTTATGAATAAACGGCAATGTTGCTTTTTCTTTTCTTTTTTGTTTGATGAATAAACGGCAATGGTGAGACGTTCTCAGTTAAGCTGGGCCATTAGCTATTAATTTTGTCCTTCGTATTACCTTTCTTTAAATTACAAAATTACGGTCCTGTTTTACCCTCTTACAAGTAGCCCTCTGTCTAAAGAAGTAGATAAAAGTACCAAGACATGCATGCGTTTTGTTAGACATTTTTGACACTGGTTCGAATAATGATACCCTAGTATAAAAGGCGACGTTTTTAAATGTCGCAATATTGCCGTTGCCTAGATATGAACGCCGCACGGCTAAAAAAAGTAAATCACTGCTTAAAATCGAGTTCCATTATCAAATTCAGGTGATTTCTTACATATTTCTCTGCTTAAACAATATCTAAAGGGTAGTTTTCGCTACGAAATGAGACCGGGAACTAATGTCGCAAATTCTATGTAACCTACGTCACAGCGGTAAAGTCATGATACATGTATTTACTAAAATGGCCTGGCATCATAAAACTTACAAGATCACACGAAGAAATATGTGTTCCTCAATATTGTATATCTTTTGTGCAAATTTGCTCCACTTTAACACATTTTACTCGACTTCAAAATACACTACCCCAGCATTTTTCTGTAAGAATGTAACCTTACGTCACGGTTTTTTTAAAACTGAGCAAAGCAATCGCTCTGAAACTCATGTGCAAAATCCTGCCTAGTAATAGCTACTAGATGGTATGCTTAGATTTCATGCACTGAAACACTAAATGGTATAAAAACGTTAAAAAGTGTGTACTGTAACCTACGTCACACGTAACCTACGTTACAACGTCACTAAGAGCACGTTTTGATAGCGTTGACGTCATTTGATTAAGCAGCGTTTCATAGAAAACCCCCTTCTTCCAAAAGAGTAAAGAAAAACATTTTAAATTGAAACCAGCCAAAATAACCAAAAATCAGTAGATTAGTAAATGTGCAATACTACCATGACTACGCATGTCAAAGAAATCGTACGCGACATCGTCTTTCAGGTTGCACTACAGTAAAAAAATGCTCATTATGCAAGCCCCGCCTCTTTGGGGGAGAGCTTTCAGGCGTATAATGAATATTTGCCGGCCCCTGATTGGTTTTATTATGAAAGTTGAATATTTTTCTGAATGTTATGCTTATTTATTATTATAAAAAATGGAGCTTATTTACAAAGCTGTTTTGCTACATTTTTGTTGGGGTTGAAAAATGCACAGGGGTGACAGTGAAAGTTTCGAGATTTATTCACTGTGAACTACACCCTGTCAGCACTAAAAATAGAATATGTCAAAAATATGCCGCATAACCCCCAACTTTTTTAGCTATAATACTGGTAGGTAAAGGTGTTGTCTATTCAATTCCATGCCTCAATTTGGAAAGTTTAGACCAGGAGAAAATTGGCAGTGCAGTGACTTTGACCCATTTTGCACTGTGAGCTATGGGATTTTTTTTAGTGTAGTGCCACCTAAACCCAGAATTTGCTTGTGTATGTTTTCTTCGAGATAGCCCTGATTCCCAAAATGGAACCCCATATTCTGGTTTTGCTTGTACTTACAGCAAACAAGGAAGCTTTTTGGCACAAACTTACAGCTGATATGCAGAAAAAATCCAGTTTTCACTGTGGACCCATTATTGCACTGAGTGGGTGGGGTTATGAGAACATGCTTTTGCAGAAAGGTCTGTTTCTTGGCCAGATGTGACTTGAATAATGGAAAGAAGTCATAGGCTGTCATATATATGCTGTCCTTAAAGCTTATTTGAGACCAGTTGCCCATGAGGAGTGCTACTGGAGAACAGTTAGATGTCTCGCACTTATGTCGTAGCCGCCGGCTTTCATTGAAGCCGACACAATTTAGAATCGCATCTGTCAATATGGAACATATGAGATTTGCGCTATTCATTTTGTGCTCTGGATGTTTTTCAGACCTCTTGCTACTCTTGTGCCAGGGACAGTTGGACAACCCAGGGCCTTGTAGAACTTAGTAATAGACTCACCAGGGCCAGAAAATAGCAGTATCCCATAATTTCAGCGGTAAGTTATAGTTTTGGCCGCAGTTGCAAATAACTGCCCTGTTCGCACTCCGTTTTGCTTATTTGCATTCTTGCGTGTTTTACTGAGCGTCGCTGGGAATCAGATGGTACGGCACACATTGCCGGAGAAGACTCTCAGCTTAAATTCAGTTGTTTTTTCATTGAGCACTGCAAAATTTTATTCATTTTAAGTTCTGTATATTCTCTCGGAAGAAAATTTATGGGCATTTTATTAGATTTGGCGGCATGAGTTTCTACTGACTGAGGATGTCATAACATGAATAAAAGAAAGAACCAGAGCTCTAAATAGATAATTTATCTGGGATTTTCATTCTTTTTCCTATGTTTCCCTGACAAAAAACATACGTTGTGACTCCTCATTAGAACTGCCTTGCTGAGGATGTTCATTTGAACGTGCAATGAGGAGGTTCTGTTTGAGGCCACAGTTTGCGTTGAAATGTATGTTTCGTCTCATTAGAACCTCCTCTTAGAGGCAGTTCTAATGATGTTATGGCCTGTCATTAGAGCTATCTCACTCAGACAGTTCTGATAAGGCCACAACATTATGCTTTTCCATATTGTTATCAATACATGTATAAGCACCAAAATTAGCTCTTTTGTGTGTGCAGTCTAGTCTGGTCAGGTCAAACCATACCCTTTGAAAATATTATGCACACAAGCAGAAAACATAAATCTTTTACCTGTTCCTTTCAGATTGTATTAATTTGTTTTATGCTTTAAATGCTTTTAATCTGAGTTATCTTTGCATCTGCAACTCAGAAATCAAACTGTGCATGCAGTACTATGGAAAGAGGAGTTGTCTCCCTTTGACTGTTCTGCTGGGAATACTACAAGGTTCAATTTTCAGTCTATTATTATTATTTATTATTATCATTTGTATTATTATTCTCAACAAACATAGGTAAAACAGAAGTTATTGCAAGAGCTTTTCTTTGCAAGTACAATTTTGCTTTCAGATCAGACAGGGCTCGTCGATTTCAAAAGATATGCTGGCCTGGACCCGGCTCAAGTGAAGATTGTTTGTTGTGAGTCGCATTCTATAAAGACGTCTCTTGGAAGTTTTACATTTTGGGATATGACAGCATCAGTGTTTGCTGGTGAGTAGCTTTCATCTGACTTAAAGCCTTTGTTATGTGGAATATTCCCTTTCTTGAACCTCAGTATCCCTCAGCTCCAGTTTATATTCTTGTTTCTTCACCAACCCTTAATTAGACAGTTCTGTAAGGCCTCTTTTTACTGGATGTGCAGTTGGTTGGGTATAGAATAATAGAATAGAAATATAAAAGTTGTTTCTATAAGCTTGGTAGTAGTTTAAAGACAATAGACTTGTATTTGAGGAAGAACAAAAGCAGTAAAATTGTTTGCGCCCAGAAATTTCTCCGAGCAGGAAGGGGGGTGGGTTGCAAAAGTTAGTTTTTCTGCTGTGTACCTTGTGATATGCAGTCATACTTGCAGGATACATATACTAGGAATAATAGTTTATCATATATTAGTAACTGTCTGTCAGCTAATTGCATGGCAGGAACTCTGTATACCTTCAAAGGCGAAATTTCAGAAATTTTGCATATTTTAACAGTGCCCACTTATCAATAGATATTACAGCAATGGAACTTTGCTTGAAGTATGACTGATATGCCTTACTTTTTACATAAGAGATTAAAGAAACAAAACACAGATGGCTAAATTGTTCATAGGCATATTTCTTTTTGTAACAGGACAAATAGTATGAGAAAGATATTTCAAAATGTAAATGTTTTATGCTTTGGCCGCCAAGTGCTGCCATAGAGTTGATAGCAAATATTTTCTCCACAACTAGCAGAACTGTAATCCCTGGCATAAATAAATGATGGCAGTGAACTGACTTTACACTATATAACACAAGAAGGCTAAAGGCCTTAATTTGGTGGAAGGTATAGGTTGCACTACAGTAAAAAAATGCTCATTATGCAAGCCCCGCCTCTTTGGGGGAGAGCTTTCAGGCGTATAATGAATATTTGCCGGCCCCTGATTGGTTTTATTATGAAAGTTGAATATTTTTCTGAATGTTATGCTTATTTATTATTATAAAAAATGGAGCTTATTTACAAAGCTGTTTTGCTACATTTTTGTTGGGGTTGAAAAATACACAGGGGTGACAGTGAAAGTTTCGAGATTTATTCACTGTGAAAAAATAGAATATGTCAAAAATATGCCGCATAACCCCCAACTTTTTTAGCTATTACTGGTAGGTAAAGGTGTTGTCTATTCAATTCCATGCCTCAATTTGGAAAGTTTAGACCAGGAGAAAATTGGCAGTGCAGTGACTTTGACCCATTTTGCACTGTGAGCTATGGGATTTTTTTTAGTGTAGTGCCACCTTCAACGTATCTTAATAACGTCATAAAATACGCCATTTCTAGTTGTTAGGGTATGTCTGTAAACAGGGTTGGTATTCCATAATCTAAAACTATCATCTGAAAATATTTTGCAGCTTTGAAGTAGATATAATGAACATTATGGTCGTGATTTTTTTCTTGAATTCTGGCATGGTCGTATATATGGCCATTTTTATCCGCGAATGGCCCAGCTTAACTGAGAACGTCTCTGTTGCTTAGCTATGTCTTTGGAATTTGGCTCTTTGCAGGCCATGCAGAATTAACCCATTCCATTCGGGATACCCCTTTAGGGGTATCTAGGCAAACAGTTTCGATCCAAATCAGCGATCCAAACTGTTTGCTGCCTAGACATTATTTCTACAAGAGTTGGTTAGACCAATATTGTCAAAATATTCATGATTTTTGATGCAGACGACAATTTCAGCAGACGACAAAAAATACCCTGAATGCAATGGGTTAAGGCAGACTGGTATACTTTCAACGAGAATAGCTATCTCAGTTTCATCTTTGCACCCCCTCCCCCTTCTCTCCCCCCCCCCCCCCCCCCCCCCCCCCGCTTCCTCTAGGAGCAGATCCTTTTCTTTTATGAAAGACCCCCTTTTTAAGGCGGTCATTGCCCAATATTTACACTTGCCACTGACCATCCCTAGGTAAACTTTTTAGTGCAACAGGCTTAATTCACCGATAAACGACAATTGATCATGTGCTGTTGTCGTCAGGCGACGGCTGATGTAAACAAACGTCTTGATTGGCCCACGAAACGTTGACTGACGCCATGTTATGGCGACGGCTGTTTAACGTAATGGCCGAACACGTAGTTACAATCTTTTCTTCGACGCGTATTTTGCATAATCTACAATAAATTGTCTTGAAAACAGCACAGGAAGGGTCTAAAAATAAAGTGTAAATATAAGAATAAAATTTCATTTTTTCAGCATTCACCGTGGGAATGAACCAGTGTTTTACGCTAAAATTCTACAAGAAGCGCTTCGCGCTTCATGGAGTTTTAGCTTCGCCCACTGACTTCATCACACACGCTGAAAAATCAAACTTCAATTCTTAAGTGACGCACACGGGAAGTACAAGTTGTTTCCCGTTGTAAATTTGGTGGGAAAACATGGGTTTGTGTCCATACTCTTAACATTGCTAAGCTTAATGATTTTATGTATTTAAACCTCTTTGACAAGTGGACTTTTCCATCTTGCTCATTTAGATGAGTACATTTCTAGTTACATGTATACGGTTTTTATTTTTTGTCTTCATTGTATTTTGCATATAGACATTTCTATAAGCAAACAGTGTAGAACTTGATCAGACACCATGTTCTGCAATGTCTGAACTGGATCTACTCTGTTTTCATAATACCCCCAAACGGGTTTCCAGTCGAAAAACATTGCTTGGTAAATGTATTTTAGCGGTTGTAGTTGAGTGGTTGCTCGTTATTCATTAGTTGGAACTTGTGTACGAAACCATAGGCAGTTCAAAAGGAGCCTCGGTAACTCAGTAGGTTAAGCACTGGCCTGCTGTTCTAGTGGTCCCGGGTTCGAGCCCAGCTGGAGGCGGGAATCTTTGCAATTGTAAACGGGGTTTCATTGCACACAGCCTTTCATTATCACTATACTGTTAAAAAGAGCCTAAAAACACAAGTCATCCATCGTCTATCCCCGTAGCCGTGTTTTCAAGTCTAGTAATTACATGTATTAAAATACTGAATGACTTACTGACTTCGTAATGACGACCCTTTTTGTCTGTACATTTAAATTCTTCTGGCGGTAAATGGGTCAATACTTCTTTGTTCAGAATTATGATCATCCAGATCAAACTGCACACTAGCTGGTTCATCTCCGACGCTTAATGGAGGCCCTGCATTTGAAAAGAGTACATGGAGTTGCTTTTATTCTCTTTAAGACAGGGTAGGATAATGTTCTTCACCTTCAAACTCTTACCAACTTCAGTAATGAGCCGCGACATGACAAAACCAACAATGTGGGTGTGCGCCTGATGCAGACTCAGATCAGCCTGGGCATCCGCCCAGTTTGATGAGACTCTTTGTTTAGTGCTCAAAGGGTACTAAGGGTCTAGGCTACCTCCATGCGGACAGCGAAGACTCTGATCAGACTGGGCAGATGCCCAGGCTGATCTGAGTCTGCGCTGGCCGCATAGCCACATTGTTGATTTGTCGTGTCGTGGCACAAATTTTCTAAAATGTGTTCTATTCTGTATTTGCCGAAAGTCTAATCAAGTGGTGTGTTTCTGTGAAGATTGAAAAACAAGAAATGAAAAACTGTGAAACGGCTTACATTACATAAATTTAGCAAACTGAGCAATTTTGACTTGCAAGCATAAACATTTTCTTACATGTATGTCCCCTTCTCACTTTTTTAAACAACGTTTTAGCCTTGGTTTAAACAATATTTTATTCAAATAAATACATATATGTAGTAAAATGCATTATGGTACAGGAGCTGGCAGTAAGCAAAGTACTTATATATAAGCCATCTCCTGAACGTTTTAGACTTCTTACATGTATTTGCTTCTCTGCATCATAAGGCTCTTAAAAAAATGTAGTCTTAGGGGAGGAAACTCTTCTGTTATAAATTTGGTCGCCACTATAAAGGGAAGCAAAAATAAGAATGGCAGCTTTGTTGATCTTGAAAGTGTATTCATCCTCCTTGATACAACTCTCTCAGGTGCCATATTTCTAATGCGCTGTTTGGCCAATTGATTCATTTTGGAAACAACAACACGACTTCTTGATGAACAATACATATACGCTGAAATGATCATTTACATAAGTTGACGTAATGGTTAAAATGAAATTTGTTTGTGCATGTACTATGCTGATCAAGTAGTATCCCATGTAAAATTGGGGTCTAGCCTAATTAACACTTTAAGCAAGAAAAATCGGCGCAGATTAAATGGAAGTGTGTTTTTTATATGTCTCTAGTTGAAGATTTGACAATAACTTCATTGAATAAGCAAGCTACATGTATGTCGGTAGGCACCAGCAACCGTAATTTTGACACTGGGTAGCGACCTCAAAATTGGAATTGGTCACTCTTGAAATTGACCCGATTGCAAAATAGTTATTTAAATGTTGCACTGTTTGTTTGTTTGTGTGTATTAAACCGAAAGTAGAAATCGAAAGTAGATCTACGACGACAAAAAAAAAAAAACCCAACAAAAAAAAAGAAAAAAAAAAACCCAGAAAGTTTTGAATATCTTCGTCTGTTTTCGATACAATTTCTATTGTAAAATTACAAACAAAAGAAACATTTTGAATAAATATAAGACAGAGTGCTAGTATTCACAGTGCAGTACGACTGGGAAAAACGAAGTTAAAATATTCATTGACCTTTAATAGTATTGGCTAAATGGAAGGCCTCTGGCCCTTTCAACAGTTTGCAAGTCATATTTCGCCATTGTTAGTGTAAGGTTGATAAAGGCTTAGTGCAATGGAACCAAGTCCCAGTATCAGAATCGTAACTAAGCTTGCTTCCAATCCTCATGCAGAATACAGAACTACCATGTAAATTTGTTTTTCTATAAGGTATAATAAAATTAAAAAAAAAAAAAAATCCTCATCTATGGAGAATTAAGTTAAAATATAATTTTTTTGGAAGTAACCTACATGTATAACATCAATGGTTCAATGTAGAATTTTTAAGAACTTTTAAGTCATAAATTATGCGTTTTGCTTCCAGCGGAGGTCGAATAAGACCGCTATAGCTCACACGTATCAGACGAGCGCTTCAGAAGAACAAAGTCGCGCGGCGAAAGGGCTAGTAGTGTAGACCCTCTGGGATTGCTCTTTAAAAATGCCATTACATGTACCTCGGTGCGAACAACGAAGACTGATAAAGATGCGCATTTTGCATCCAATGGCATGAGGTCTCAGGGGATAGTAAAATCTGGCACTTTCAGTCCGAGGCCACGAACAATTTGTGAATGATTCTAAAATTCTAAACAAGTAACAAGTAAATTGCCTTTCAAGGCAGGTTTTCCCTATTTCAAAGTGTTGTCATTGTGAAAAAAAAACTAATTGAAGCAGAACAAATGAGCACCAACATCTTCAGAAGCTGTCAGGGCAATGTTTACAGAACCCCAACCACCCTATTTCCAGTGCTAAAAAATAGTACACTGGCCACTAGGAAGTCACATTCTGGAGAAATACCGGCAAACACTTGACGTTTGGCACATAGCTGTTTTTTATCCTCAGCAACATACCGTCAGAAAAACAAATCCCAAATGGGGTAACAACCATAGACGAAGTTTTTCAGTATTTTAGTATGAATAACAGGCCTACTTCTCTCCATGAAGTTGTCTGCTGTGATTTGACATCCGCTATTACTTAGGGGTTTCCCCTGACAAGTAAAGCTAACAGCAAATTTTCATAACCAGTTCCAGCTGACATACCTACCCTTCCTACAACCTTACAAATTTAAGAAATATTCAAAAACCTCAATTTATTGGAGCAACCGTGCTTTTTCTAACCCTCTACCAAAAAGTATCATTTTCCTGACCACTGCCAATACGAAACTATCCCTTGAGACCTTAGGAACAACTCTGCCATTTTGCCTTCCTTCTCAAAGGGCGCCAATTTTCATAGAACAGTCACTTGTAAAGGGAATAGAGTTAACTCGATATATATCAAAGTCGAAGTTCATCCCAAACTACTGATATCTCTAAGTATTTTTTTTCTGGTTTCATCAGTAGTTTGAGATAAAATGAGTTGAAATGTAAATAAAACAGGAAATTTGCCCAAACTTTATACTTTGATATAAGAGGGTACGTTGAGATATCAGTGTTCGAGAGATCGAGAGCTGACTAATTTTCTCATTCATTAAGTCGTAAATTCTTTTTTTTTCAAAGATTAGAACCCATTTTGGAAGGGCTTTGTCAGCCAGAGAACCAAACACAAAGTACCAACTACGCCTGTTAACTACCTGTGGTTAACCTCGAAAACGAGCTTTTGTCAGCATATATTAAATTAAATGAGTAAATAAACAAATACTTTTTATAATAAAAAAAACAATTCTATTTTATATATATGAAACAAGATATTCCTACCTGTAAACCCGTGCCAAAAAGCATGGAACAAAATCACTGTGTTGCAAATAATCTGAGCAGAAAGTGTTTGTATAGAAATCATGCAGACTTATGTCACTTCAGTGGTAGACGCACATTCAGAAATGAGATTTCATCAAAGGGCTCTTACAGCATGTGCGAACAGTCTTCACAGTCTGATCAAAAATTACTCTGTTGGCATCACAGATTTAGGGATCACCAGGAATATGTATACAACAGCAAAGTTACAATGACCATTTTGCAGGCAAGTCTGAATCCTTGCTATTAGCACATGCCGTAAATTACCCTTTTCTATGACGCTGTTTAAAATCTGCTTTCGTTCAAGCCATACGCGCAGCAGATGGCTGCTTTTAAACGTTTCTTTTATGTAAACAGTAAAGAAACTTACCAGTATTCATTATTATGGATTCAATTACAAATTCCATTTATAGATGTAAATATATAGAAATTGAGAGCGAAATTGGCTTACTTACTGCAGGAATGTCAAACCAGAGTATCATTTTATTTTGACATGAACCTATCGCCCCGTCTTCGATTTATTCTGACCAGTAGATACATGTAAAATAGCCTTGCCCAAGACTTAGAAATATACATATTTGGATTTTTCATAAATTTCTTGAATATACATATTTTTCTTCTTTGTGCTAGTCTATAGGCTTGGGGCTGTCATTGACCTCTGCTGGAGCACTTCGCTTAGCACAAGTCGGATATATCTCAGACAAACCCACCAGACAAAAAAAAATCATTTCGAGACTAGCTAAACATTGAACATGAAAAAGGAGAAAAATATATGTGACAAAAACATTAATATACCCGACTGGACCAAGTCTACATGTAAAATAATTACTAACAGAAAATGTAAAATGATAAAATGGACAAATAAATAAATGGATTTTAAAGGTGCTGAAAACGATTCCTCTCATCTGTTCCGTTGTTTGTCTTACCAAACTGTAAACTTATTTGCTCCAGTTGATTCTAGTTTCTTTCTTTCTCTTTACAATATAGTCAGTTCCATATTTCCACATTTTCCGTATTAAAGACCTTTATAGCCTAGTTCAAGCTCAGCCTGGTGAAAATGATTTGCGCGTTTAAGGTGGTGATTCATGGTAAATGTAAAAATCTGCATAAAACCATAAAAAAGTAATGTATCTCCCTGAAAGTTAGCAGACCTCTTATTTTTGTTGTTCTCTACAGTTTAGAATACAAAATAGACGTACATGCTGCTTAAAAAAGTATTTTTATAAGGAAAGATCAAAGGGTAATTTTCTGCGAATAAATCTGAAAACATAATATCGTTCTTGAACATTTACGTAGTGCTGAAGGTGCATTATTGCATAATGAAGAGCGTCCTAGCAATTTTTTATTCCAACTCTTTCTCAAATTGTAATATAGACCAGATGAAAACGGTAGCTTTTTCTCAAATGTTCAACCATATACAAAGTCAATGTACACTGGACGCATTTATTAAATATAGGGTAGGCAAGCATACCTATGTTAACACCTACAGTATAAATAATACATTACTGACATGATCAGTGGTGTGTAGATGAAATCGTTCAACCTTGTTAAAATAGTCTCACCTGTCTCACCTGTGTGTTTTGACAAAAAAATTTTGGACACAGTCTGCATCTTTTTTCATCTGCTCAGCCTGATAATGTGTGAAAGAGTTTGAAAAAATAATTGCTAGGACGCTCTCCATCATGCAACAAGGTACTCTAAGCACTAAGTATATTTTCAATAACGATACTATTTTTTTCAGATTTATTCGCAGAAAATTACCCTTTGATCTTTCCTCATAAAACACTTTTTATCATTAACAACTGCTGCATTTCGGGATTCTAAATTATGAGAAACAACATAAAGAAGGCATCTGCTAAGTTTTGGAAAGATCAGTGGTATTTTGAGTATTTTATGCAGATTTTTGTCTTTGTCCCAAATCAGTGAGTATCACCACCTTAACAGTTTAACAGGCGTCTTTAGATATGCGCTATGACAGTACACATGACTTGCAGCACATTTCCAGCAGGCACATGTCGTAATGACGTCGCATTGATGTCGATATGACGTGAAAACGGCACATCGACATCATTTCGACTTCATGTACATGCTGGGTTGAAATCTCAGCAAGCCTGTTTATCCGATGAGTACGAAAAGGCACCATTTTTATATGCCGTAAACATTGTAAAAATTGGGACACTTAGAATAATTACCGTTCTTCCCTAAAACCAGAGGGTCAATGGCCCTATATCGCTCACCTGAGCACTGAGGTTATGTTGGAAAAACTAATTTGCCACAGCAACAAAACAACATGCACAACAACAATAAAACACACCATTTATATAGAGGATAATATCACAAACATTTATGCAAAAAATAAGCTTTATCCCCCCTTAATGGCTTCTGAGAAAGAGGATCTTTGGCAAAAACAACAACAAGGGCTTCGCAAGCGGCGCATAATACGCCCGTTTAAATGTCATAAAGCAGTTACAGAATGAACAAGATTGCTTACAAAAGGATAGACAGGCAGACAAACAGGGGTAACCACTCTATAATTAATGACTGCAACATTATTTAAATATGTAACACATCAAAAACTATTTATTAGTATACCAAAAATCAGCTTCCAAGGTAAGTTCTTGCCTAAGTGGAACAAGGGAGATAACCTAAATATACTAGATATACCATTTTTGGTTCCATTACATTCCCTTGGCATGATGTATAATATCACCATTAAGTTGTATTAAAATAAGAGTTAGAGTAAACAGGAAATTTATGCAAGGGCAGATAATTCACTAAGCCAGAGTTGTGGTTCTTGTTCAGGATACATTTGGCCCCATTTTTATACACATTCTTACAAAGCTTCATTCTAATATTTCAAAAGGTTCAGGAGATATGGAGTGAATGAGAAACACCTAAAAATACTAATCAAATGGAGGTCACTCCAAAATTAAGAAAGGGGGAGCAACCATTCTTATATATGACACACTGTCTTGTGATCATGCACATTGCTATAAAGTTTCATCATGATATTCCAAACGGTTACCAAGTTATGGCATGCACAAGATAAGTATACACAAAAATAGCCTAAAGTGCTAATGAAATGGATGTAACTCTAAAACGAAGAAAGGGAGAGCAGCAGTTATTGTACGGGACACATTGTTAGGACTTCATACATATTGCTATGAAGTTTTAGAAAGATATCCAAAACAGTTATCTAGTTATGGCGCATACAAGACTTACAGGGAAAAAATTAATCAAAGGGGCATTACTTCGATACTAAGAAAGGGGGAGCAACTATTCTTGTACACGACACGTTCCCCAACCTAACACATATGTCTACCAAATTTCATGAAGATATCCCAAATGGTTACTAAGTTATGGCGCGTACAAGAATGTTTATGGACGGACGGACGGACGGACGGACAGCGCCACGACATAATACGTCCGTTTTTTTCAAAACGGGCGTATAAAAATGAAAAAATTGAAAATTTGGCCTTTCAGTTGCAATGGCAACCAATCAAAATCAGGTCCTTGAGCAAAATTCATATGGCTGATAGAGGACTACCCTAGGAACATTTCTGTAAAGCTTTTGTCAAAATATCTGCAGTAACACAGAAATAAATACCAAATGTCCACTTTCCCCATTGTAAGTCTATGGAAACTTTAAGTTGCTATAGCAAAACCAGTTCACATGGGCAATGATAATATGAAACATTCTTTAGGTAGAGGCTAATGTTATTACATGTATGCAAAGTATCAGCTTCATCCTCCTCATGGCTTCACTTTTCCCATTATAAGTCAATGGAAACTGTAAGTTGCCATAGCAACCAAAGTTCTTATGGGGTTGGAAGAAAAAACAAAATTCATGTAGAGGCTTCTGTCATCAACATGTTTGCACAATATCAGCTTCATCCCCCATATGGCTTCTGAGCAGAAGATTTTTTAAATTTTTCTTCTTTTTTTCCGAAAATTTACCCTATATTTAGCCATGGCAACCAATCAAATTCAGCGATTTCAAGAAAATTCATTAGAAACATAGAAGACTATTCAAGAAACATTTCTGTAGAAAGAAAATCTAAATTAATGCAGTGAGACAACAAAAATTGTCAAATTTACATTTTCCCCATTATAAGTCAATGGAAACTCTTAGTTGCCATAGCAACCAAACTGCTGGAGCAATTGCCACGAAAAACAAGAATTCTATAGAGGCTAGTACTAAGGTTCTTTCTATAAATGTTGAGCTTTATTGGCTTCACAGTTTCTGCGGAGCTGATTTTTGAATATTTTTCTATTTTTAACTATTCGGTTGCAATGGCAACTAGCCAAACTGCGCAATTTGCATAAATTTAATAAGGCTGGTTAAAGACTACTCAAGGTACAATTCTATGAAAGTTTTGTCAAAATATCTGCAGTGGCATAGCAATAAATGCAAATTTTCTATTTTGCGATTTTAAGTCAATGGTAACTTTAAGTTCCCATAGCAACCAAACTGCAATTGCCAAGAAAAACAGTACTTTTATAGAAGCTAGTACTAAGATCCTTTCTGTGAAGTTTGAGCGTTATTGGTTGCACAGTTTCTGAGGACATGATTTTTTATATATACTTTCTATTTTTAACCTTTCGGTTGCCATGGCAACTAGCCAAATTGTGCAATCTACATAAATTTCATGTGGTTGATAGAGGAATACTAAAAAAAAATTCTGTAAAAGTTTTGTCAAAATATCTGAAGTGATATAGCAATAAATGCAAATTTTCAATTTTCCCCATACAAGTCAATGGAAACTTTAAGTTGCCATAGCAACCAAAGTTCTAAAGCGATTTGGATAAAAAACAGTACTATTAGTTCCCCATACTTATAGATGCCAGATATGAAATTTGGTAGCAATGGGCCTTGTAGTTTCAGAGGAGATGTCCTTTGAAAATGTTGACGGACGACGGACGACGGATGCCTGCCTATACTATAAGCTCACCTGTGAGCCTTCGGCTCAGGTGAGCTAAAAAGCTTCCAAAGGATGCAGATGGAATTGCAAACAGTATGGACCAACTCAGACTACTCCTTCAAGAGCAGTCTGGCCTGGGTCTGAACATTTTGTTCATACATGTATCTATCTGTCCGAATACTTAGAGTTTTATGGTATTAGTGGAATAACGCAAAAAGGGACCTGAAGTCATGTGTGTACAGTAACTACTCAAATCAGCCTGCGCATCCGCTCAGACTTTTTGAGTGTGCTTTTCAGATTACTAATGGTTAGTTTCATTGTGCGAAATGAAAAGATTCTGATCAGACTGCGCGGATGCACAACATTGAATCAGTATAGAAATCAACATTGAGTCATTTCATGGCGTTGAATAAAGATTGATTCTTTGTTGAGTCAACGTTGTGTGTCCGGTGTGGGGGGCATACATGGTTCCACCATCAATGCCAGTCTGCATGTGTATAAATTGTATATCCTGTCGGTCTGCAAGGAACCAGGCCCAGAGATCATAAAACTTGAGTACATTCTCAACTCAAAATAAAGCACACTGGTTGGCTGCTTCCGATCACATGCTGGGAAGCAGCCAATCAGTGTGCTTTATTTTGAGTTGGAGATTATTCTCACCCAGGTTCCTTACCAGAATCCTGAGAAATCCTTTATCTTTACAATATTTTTACGTCAGAGAACACAGCATTCTGGGAATGAAATTTGCCTGAACCGTTTTTCAACTTTCAATATGCACTGATATTGCATATGTTACTTCTCTTCGAATATTTTAAAAATGTAACTAAAGTTGTAACTTATTTGCATGTAGTTACAGTTTCAGAATGGTCGAAGAGAAGTAACTCTAGCAATCTTTAGACAAGTTTCAGAGCAATTCACACTGCACGGCGTATTGACAGGCAACGTTGTTTCCGATATTTCTGTCGTAAATCACCCCTGGTTAACTATACGAGTACATGTATGTACAAGGGGAGTTACCAAACGAAAAGGAGCTGTTACGCAACGAAAAAGAGTCATGGTTCACAATCGACCTTGTCATCGTGGCTACACGAATTTGTTTAGCCACGATGACAAAGTCGTTTGGGAACTTTGACTCTGTTTAGCCACGATGACATGTCGTTTGGGAACTATGACTCTTTTTCGTTTCGTCACAACACTTTTTCGTTTCGAAACAGCTTTGCAAGCATAATTAGCCATGTGTGTAAATATTCAGTAACCAGCTTGGCTGTACTTCAGCCAATGGTCATCGCTGAACCAACGTTTGTTATTAACATTTATTGAGCATTTACAAATCAAAGTTATTTTTCACGATTTAATCAGTTTCAACGAATTCTCAAAGTTGAGTCAGTGTTTAGTACTGACTGGGCACATGTACGTCTTTGAAAACCGGAAGTGACAATAAAACGGTGTCATGGGAGTTGCATATCTAAAAACGCAATACTTTTATTTTAATAATCTAATTCAGCAAAAACAGTTTTACAATCCAGGAATGTTATAATCAGCAAGATATTCTCCGTAAGTCTTTATAAAGGATGGAATAACTTTCTTCAAAGTGCAAAACGCGTTCGGGTACCAAGGATCTGCTGAGCACGTGCAATATTTATTTCCTACTTCTTTGTACTCGTCTTTCTTTATAACTGTCTTTCCTGCGAAACACGTGGGACCTGAAATTGACGTAAAATTCAAATTATATTTGAACACAAAGTTAAACATACACGGTCAATGTAAGACGTTGCCAAGAAAACTGAAATACTCGTGCATGCTATGAGATATGTTTTGGTTTAAACCTTATCTGATTTGTATAGATAAATGTAATACCACCTGAGCCGCAATGCATGCAAAAGGGCAAACGGTCTATTTGCTGTCCAGTACAGACAGTCATATGATAGGCAAAACTTTTACTAAATTTATATTTGTCATTATCTTTTTTTTTCTCTTTTGCGTGTGCATATGTAGTATGTATAAATACGTAAACTTGTGCACCATGTACAGTGAAACTACAACAGTTGACAGTTTTACGTCTTTTTCAACAGTATTTCAGTCATATAAAGACAATGGATGGCTAATTATGAAGGGCTGTAGACAATAAAAGGCCGTTTAGGTTAGGACTGGATCTGGACCCCAGCGGGAATCGAGCCTGCGACCTCTCCACAATGTAAGGAGGAAATCATCTGGGAGAAATTTGAAATCTGGTCTTCAGGCTAACCAGAATCTACTTGTCAACCACTTTGCTTCTCTACTTGTCAACCACTTTGCTTCTCTATTTACCTTTACCATTAAACATTTATTCGTGTTATCAGGTGGGTTGATCAAAGAAAGAACAAAAATGAGGCTGTACAGCGCTGCAACATTTTGATTGTACTTTTGACCAGGAGTGATTGGGTATGGAGTGTACGAACACTGGAAACAAGTGAACACTTACCATTGGGACAATGCAGACAACAGTCATCGCCTGGTTCAGGGTCTACACAGGTGAGTTCAGGGCAGGTCCGACTGACACAAGTAATCACACCATCTTCACAGACACACCCATCACATAAATCCCCCACTGGTCCTGATAAAATGAGCAAAAAGAAATATATGAATAAATAAATAAATAAAAATTGGCGTAGCGTGACAAAAGTATCTTACATATGTGCCAAAAGGGAAATCTCTGATCAGCCTGCGAATCCTTACAATCTGTTCCAAATACATGTATACCGTCTATGAATTCTGAAAAAACCTTGAAAGTGAAAAGTAAAAGCTTTTGAACTGATTGCATGAATTCGCAGGATGTTTTGCATGGGCAGTGTTTCAAAATTTAACCACTGTGCACAGATAAAATCAAACCAAGTCTGCTATTTTCTTTTTCTCTGATGTGTCTTCCTTCAATCAAAATTTATTTTATCTTCACAGCAGCTGGTGTTTAATGCATGCGGCATTTTCTATGCAATTTGTGTTTTATTCCACTGATGTATAAGCCATATACGAGTATTTTAATCGATTGATGAAAACAATTTCTTACCGTCTAAATAATGCCATTTTTTGGGAGTGTGTTTTGTTTTGCCTAGTTTGGTAACGCTACTTTGACTGCAAAGCAGAAAAATTAGAGAAGAAGCATGAGAAGTAATTCGGATACATACACTTAATTCAATTAAAGACAGTGTTTTATGATGTGCATATTTAACAGGTGTAGGATTGCCATAAATTTACTGACAGTCTGTAAATTTACAGACTGTCTTTAAATTTACAGACATTTTAGTCGTTAAATTTACAGATTTGGGCACGTGCATTTTGGAAAACGGTGCTTAACATTAAACCCGCATTTCGATATCTGTAATGTTGAATGCAATTTGAGTGAAATAACATGAAAAGCATGAATGCAGACGATGATCAAGTTGCTCCTGCTAACAACACATCTTCAAAGTTTAGGCGTTTCTTTAAACATAGCATTCTAAGCCGTTCTGTTTAAACAGAGTCTGTTAAAAATGATTTAGATAGTGCAAATTATTATTCTACTGTTAAATCAAGACTGCCAGTCGTGTAAAGCACCGCCATTTTGACCTCAGACATAGATATGTGCCAACGGGGTGAAAGTACCTTCTACGTCATCAGTTTATGTGTACACACGAGTTTTGGCAGACAATTTGAATAATTCTAAAAATTGAACTGCTCTGATTGGGTAATGATGATAGTTTTATTGCTGTTTATATTCTATCTTACTAATTTAGTGCTCAAGTGATTTGAACATAATAGTGAAAATGATTTATTGCATAAGAGTACTTTTATGGATTAATTCTAAAATGATGTAAATTTTCATGAAAAACTATGAAAATAATTGGTCAGCTGACAGGTGTGTGTTTTGGGATTCCCTAATTTTTCCAAATGCAACATAAGGTATTGTTTTTTTCTTCTTATTTTATTTCTGGCACATTGAACTTCAACACCTGATAGGTGAAAGCTATGGCAATGTTCAGGAAATGTAGTGTTTTGGCCAAAATGTTTGTATTGCGGCCTATGGGAAATGAATTGGTACCGTCACCCCTATAGGGAAACCCATGTAATGGAACCAGTGCTTTGTATCCTTGGAAACATCAGCTTCCTTGCTAAGATGGCTGACCTTTTTGATCAGTTGAATGCCAAAATAGTATCTAGGTGCTCAAGAAACTTAAACAGTCCTCATTGTTTGTGTTGGATGGGAGCAACTGAGAAGCAGGGCTATGGGATTCTGTCAGTAGTTTGGCCAGATGGTAAAAGACGACATATGCGTGTTCACCGGGCAGCATTTATGGCACATTTTCACCTGCTTCCCTACCAAATGGTGCATAAAAGTGTCTCTGGTGAACAGCTTGATGTCAGTCACAGGTGTCACTCACCTAAATGTGTTGAGCCAGGTCATTTGATCCTTGAAGAACATTCGGTCAACAACAGCCGAAAAGTCTGTCATAACCAGGGGTTTTGCTCTGAGGCGCACAGTCCAAACTGTATCTTTTGAGTGAGTCTTCTATGTATATTTTGGTTTCTTTGAGTAACAATGTTCACATTTTTTATGTTGCTTTGGCACTTTTTCTGATTCTAGCAGCATTCCTTTCTCATATTGCTCATTTCCCTGCATTTCTTCATACAGATCAAACATTTGCTGTCGTTTCCTGGCTTTCGATAAAATATTTCTTTCGCTTTTGTTGTATTCTTTCTTTCGGTTGTAGATGTTTTGTTCAGCTTTCAGAGCTTTCGCAACCGAAGACCCTGGTGCAATGCTGCAGCCCGCCCCATCACACAACCTTGCAAGTGACTCTGCCGACCCGTAGTTTGTTGCATGAATGGCACTGTGACATCTTCCCTTGAAAGCAGCAGGAAATGTTGTATGACTTGGCATGGCTCTTCTCATGGTTTGGTTTGCTGACTCAACTTTCTGTGTATTAGTATTTAGTTTGGTCTTATTTAACACAGAAGGACCAAGTCGTAGGTTCACACACTCCCGCAATTTCCTTTCAGTTTCTACATCGGTTGAACCGCATACGCTAAAGTCTGGTGGCAAGACGGAGCTGCGCTCCAGCCAGTGTTGTGACCCTCCCTTGCAAACAAACGAATGTTTCTCACAGAGCTCATGGTTGCCCATGTAGCAGCCAACAACAGCATCCACTGTGTATGACAAGCAGGTCTTAAGCATCTCAAAGTCTCCTGGATATTTCTGGTGTGCTTGATTCACTTCTGCTGTACACCGAAAAGACAAATCAATGGCGAATCGTGCGCATAGTTTTTCTCTCTCAGCT
This sequence comes from Ctena decussata, assembly GCA_963989385.1. NCBI lineage: Eukaryota > Metazoa > Mollusca > Bivalvia > Lucinida > Lucinidae > Ctena > Ctena decussata. Next base: position 73,587,288 of record OZ022512.1, read on the forward strand.
TTGGTACCTGCAGGCATCATATTCACTAACTGGGAATCATTCTTCATTTTCTTTCTTACATTTTCTGACAAGTGCCTTGTATCAATAAGGTTCTCAGGCTCTGTTTGACTATGGCCTTGTTGGTAAAAAAACTCTGTGGCCCTATATGCAGCAGTATCTGGGTCGGTTGTTATGAAGCGGACTTCCAGCTCATCTTCTTTCAAATCTTTTAAACATTCTGTTGCCCACCTTTTTTCATTTCCAATGATGTCTGCCATTTTGATGTTTGCTGTACATGTGCTGGAATCTTCCCCACAGGTGCCCTCATGTTTTCCATGCTTTGAACAGAGCTTACTTTTAGCTGTGCAGGCTATTATCTGTTTCTCTGGAGTGGAGTTTTCAACAAGCATATACACCACCTGGGTACTTGGTTGAAATGGTGTTTTACCTACACCAGAATATAGCTTGTTGTTGAAGATCCCATCACCTTCTACATCAATTGCATTTGGATTGGCACTGTTTCTGAATTTATGGACAGATAACAGGTTTTTACGGCGCTGCTTCATATCACTCTGATTTTGCTGTTCGATGCTGTTACTTACACACCGGCTGCTCTTCTGTAACCCTTTTGTGGATGGGGCGGGGATGTTGGCACTTAGCAATACTCTTCTTAATGCACTATTGCCTACTGGTGTCTGCATCAGACCAATTTGGATGCCCAAATTGCTTTTTGCAGCTTTGCGTCCTGAGCATGGAGTGGCTGGCTCAACTTCTTCATACAACTTGAACTTTTTGGACACATAATTACATCGGTCACATTTGGCCCGCTCAAGCCAGACAAGTCCGCGCTTTTCCTCCCCTGTGGAGTCCCAGCATAGAAACCCTTTACAGGTTGGATATTCTGCCTGATGTTCCCTAAACACTGCATTCCACATTTCTGCATTTTTCTTCACATTCACCACTCGGTTTGTTGCATTGTCAGGCCTGTAAGAACCATAAATAAAGGCTCCTGTCATAAAGGTTGTTTTTACATTCTCTCTGTTGGTTGCATATATTTATTGAAAGGGCATTCTTAAAGCAGGATATAAGTAACATATACTTGGAAATACAACTGTTAAAGAGTCATTTATAAGACTGACTGACTTAATACAACATTATTTAAATCATTATGCAGCTACATATATGTGAGGTATGTGTATATTTCAGTGCATAAGAACCACATCTGCAGAAACCCTTTCAGATTACCATATACCTAAAAAAAGGGCATGTATTCTGAACTGTAAACTGGTTGCTAGTGGAATAATTGTAAACTTTCAGGGTAGCACACTGCATAAATTAGTCTCACAAAAGGAACAGTGATCAAAATTCTTTGCACAGCTATTCTACATAGTTGGACATTTATTATGTTTTCGCTCGGCAAGCCTCGTAAAAATATGAATTTTTTAACTCATTTCACAATCATAGTGCCATCAAGTAAACAAGGCACTTTGAAGTTGGAAAAGGTATAAAAAATGTACAGAAAGGCTAAAGAAATACCAATTATCTGTTTCTCTTTCAGCCAGGCAGTCCACAAAGTCACCTGGGCCTTTCTTTGGTCGTAGCAACCTGAAATCAGTGTCTACTGGCACACCGCTTACATCCTTCGTGTCAGGTAACAATTTGGTTGAGACCATTTTATGAACATTCTGATCCAGTCTAACATATTTAGAACTATTTTCCATCACATGAGCTTCTTTCTCATAACTCAATCCTTTATTGTATGGTTTGAAACCCTTCTTAAAGCCAACTGTGCGCAAAAACTCTCTCCGCTTAGATTTCCCCATATCGACATAGAATTCACAGAATTAAGAACACAGAACTGAACTTCACTTTTTTCAAGAACAAAACAGAATGACTATCTACTGAAGTAATTTGCAAGCTTATACATTTTATGTTGATAACAGGAACATAAAACAATTATTTTGGGCAGTACCATGGCATTTTCAGCTGTTTTGGGTCATGAAAACATTGATAATTAGTTTCTATCAGCAGTACTATGTTTTTTCAGGAATCATGTTACAGATGTGGTACACTTTCAATAAATGTGGCAGTATATCTTAATTAACAGCTTAAACATCCCAGTTGTGTTTACATACATTTACTTATCTATCATTGTAGAAATAAATAGATAAAAATAGTGGGAAAATGGTGAAAATGCCATTTTTAGCTAAATTGGGCCAAATGTTAAGCACTTTTTCTGTCTTTTTTGCTGTTTGAAGGCCCTGGCTTGGGTTTGATTTACTTATCCTAGTAATTTATCATGTCACTTGCATGTCCTTAAAGTCTGGTAGCATTATGTCAATATTTGTTGCAGGGACTGAAGTTCAGGTTTTTCCAGCCCCAAAAACTCGGCCTCCTCACAGCAGTCCGAACCATCAGAGAAGTTCCAGTGTTGGCTGACTTGGTAATTTTCTTTTATGTTGCTGGCTATATATGAACTGCTAGTGGTCACTTAAATAAGAGGATACAATTTCAGCATGCCTGGGCCCAGGCTGGCACAGAGAGGAGTTATTTAGAGCTGTAAATTATCAGAAATCTGTTGTCATTTGGCACAATATTTGTTATTGAACACATTTCAGAATTAGAATGTTTCCAAAATTGTGTCAGAACAACCTTTCTTCAGGATCTTTTGCTAGTGGTCAAGAAAAATAAATCAAGACATTCAGGTTTTACTCTGCCTTTATTGGTATATAACAATTCAAATACATTACCTGTAACTGGAAATATTGCAGAAATGTGGCACTGCTAAACCTGTATAGTGTGGCTTACTAATTTATTTCTTTGCTCAACTAAATCAAGAGCTTTTTAATTGAAACTTCATATGGGTTTTACTCTTTAGTTGAATTGTGCAAAAAAGGTGTTACTACTGAAATCAAAGAAGGTTGGTTATAGTATAGGGGTGAAAGTACCTTCTACGTCATCAGTTTATGTGTACACACGAGTTTTGGCAGACAATTTGAATAATTCTAAAAATTGAACTGCTCTGATTGGGTAATGATGATAGTTTTATTGCTGTTTATATTCTATCTTACTAATTTAGTGCTCAAGTGATTTGAACATAATAGTGAAAATGATTTATTGCATAAGAGTACTTTTATGGATTAATTCTAAAATGATGTAAATTTTCATGAAAAACTATGAAAATAATTGGTCAGCTGACAGGTGTGTGTTTTGGGATTCCCTAATTTTTCCAAATGCAACATAAGGTATTGTTTTTTTCTTCTTATTTTATTTCTGGCACATTGAACTTCAACACCTGATAGGTGAAAGCTATGGCAATGTTCAGGAAATGTAGTGTTTTGGCCAAAATGTTTGTATTGCGGCCTATGGGAAATGAATTGGTACCGTCACCCCCAACGGCATATTGGGTATCACTTACCATTGGACGAATTGCCTTTGGTACGAAACGCTCCGAAACCGCCCATATTAGTTCCCTTAGACTGATTTTATGGTCAAAAGAAAAGAACTGTGTCTGGTTTAGATTAAATTTCAGTTTTCTTATGATAAAAGAAGAACGCACGAAAGAAAATGTATGCAATCTTCGGCAAAATGTCAACCATAATGTGATGAACACAGACAGGTAAGCGAGAATTTGCGGATTTTTCATACGATTTATTTTCAGGACCTGTAAATTTACAGACATTTAAAGAAACAGACTGTCTGCATGTAATTTAAACAGGTCTAGGATAGCCATAAATATATGGCTATCCTAGACCTGTTTAAATTACATCATGTGGTTTGGTATACAAGGGAATTTTTAAAAACAACATACCGACTTCATAAAAGACGCCATCTCTTTCACATCCTGGTACTGGTAGGGCAGTTACATCATGGCACTCGCCACAGCATGATCCCTCCACTGAGACTAATTCTCCAGGACAGGGATCACACATAAGCGAGGTACATATAACATCACCGCCGTCAGTGTCGACACATGTGCACGTTAAACACGGGTCTTCACTCGGTAATATATCTCCTGTAGTAATGGAACCAAATTTAAAATTCATTTCAATTTATTGGTTTCGGTTTTATTGCATTATTTTTACATTGATCCGTCTTTCAGAAAAAGGGAATGACAGGATAAAAAATGGACAGATCAGAAGAAAATAGATAACTGCAGCAGTCTGGAAAAGGTAGCTCAAACTGGGCGGATACTGACTCTTCGTTTGGCGCACATGCCACTTTGTTAGTTTTGTCGTGTCATGGCTCGCATTAATTAGACGCGAAGCGGAGGCAGATGCATGTGCATGTTCACCAAACTCAAACTGTTTTAGTCTAACTTAAAGCCTGACTAAAAGTATTTTATTTCATTTAATCATTCGCTCAACTAGCAGCCTATTTCTATGATTATTGGCAATTAAAAATCATCGTTATCAGATTAATGAAACTTTAACTTACCAAACCCATATATGGTTCCATTCTTCACGCAGCCTGTTCCCGAAATTATTTGAACGTCACCCACAAAACAATCTCCGCAGCATTGTCCTTCAACCGGAACTACTTTTCCAGAACATGGCGGACACTCCATCATTGTGCAAACAATTGCCCCAGTGTTACTGCACGCACACATTTCACATTGATTCTCAGTGGCGACTGTTTCACCTGTGATGATAGATGTCAGTCAATCTTTTGTTTCTATATATTTAAGGAAAGAGCCCTGGGTGCAACTAGGGCCATTTTCTTAACAATAAATTACTGTTAGGAATTTCATGATAATTTATACCGGATGGCAAACTAAAAATAAAATAAATAAATAAATAAAAATAAAAAATAAAAAAAAGAAATAAAATGACAATGATAATATAAACTAACATGAAAGGAAAATAACCATCACTGATGACGATAATTTATTGTTTATTAAACAGTTGCCATAGCAGTGAGAGAAACACATAAAATAGAAGAATTTAGTATGGTATTGTAGCTCGCTTCTCAGATGTCTGAAGATTAAAAAAAAGATTATGTAATATGCCTGTTCTACAAAATGCTTTCATTTTATTATCTTATTATATATTTCAGATTTAATAGGAAGAGATGTCATTCTATCAAAATAGCTTGAGCTGAAAATGGCTGTTTTTCTTCTATCCGTGGGAATTTACATAGTTTTGGGTTGCTTTCCTTTGCTGATTAAAATGCACTCACTAGATTACGAAGTGGGGGCAAATATAAGCGATACAGTATGTTTATCCTTTCTTATGCCATCCTTTCTAGAAAACACAATGCAATATTTCTTAAGTTTTAGGATCTACATGCAAGTTCGACACTGATAAAGGTGGTATAAAATTGTTATACATGTACCATGGTTTGTCTGCCTGTACGGGAGCTAATCTATTCGCTAAAAGCTCGTGGAATTTCCCAAGTGCGGGCGGACAAATCATAATCTGTAACATGAAAATATAAAATGGCAAGAACACGTCGCAAGTTTCAGAAAATGGGTTTTCTGCTTTGTAAAAGCCAACATACCAATGTTGAATTGGACACCGTCTTTTTCACATCCTGACACAGGCTGCCCTGTGGGATTGATACATTCACCGCAGCATGAGCCCTCTACTGGCACATGCATTCCTTGACAGTGGTCACAGGCGACTATGGTACATACAACGTTACCACCGTCGGTGTCGTCACAGTGGCAACTTTTACACGGATCATCCATGGGTATTGCATCTCCTACAAATACAGATTCATCTTCTATTCTATCCCATAACCTTGCAAGACCGTTCAGGCACCACAGATGATTTTGAAACAATCCCATTCCACCTAGTCCTGAGTTCAGCTGCCCCAGTTATATAGATTCAAATTTTAAGTTCAATGAGAACACTTTCAGGGAAAGCAACTGGTTTGCCATTTTGTCTTTATGCCTCCCTTCTCGAAGAAAATCAACTTAGAAAAAAAATGCTTCTGTGGAAGCAACTTCTTTCTTTAAAGAGAAGTCTCTTTTTGAAAGGTTTTGTCTCTAGAAAAGCAAGAAAGAAGTCATAAATGCTGTTTCCCTTTAACAAAAAATGGCTGGAAAACATGGAAATGTACCTTTACACCTTAAATGCATGTTTGGTTTGGTTTCTAGTGTTACTTTCTCAGTGACCGATAATTATAATTCTGTGCTACATGTTAGAGATGGACATGGTTACACCAGGGAGCTTCAGCGGTATAAAAGTATCGCCATCAGTGCGGATACTATTAAGCACTTGTTAATACCTATTTTATTGTCCAAAATATGACGTATAACTGAAGCTACTGTTCTATCAATGGCTAATTAACCGAAGTCCGATTTCGGCGCGACAAAATTCCAAAATGAACAAGGCAGGGCGCGTATATCAAACGTGTGCAGGTATTCAAAGCCATATACACTCAGAGGAAGTATAACAGACATTTCACATTTGAACAGTGGTTAGCAAGAAACAAAGAATCAAATGGGAGCAATTTTGTTTCTAAGTTGAAGCGAGAAAACCTCAACACACAAAAATTATTAAATTGCCTTGACATATTTCATACTTACCGAATCCATAGACATTACTAGTCTCATTATTCACACAGCCAGTTCCTGGTATGATCTGAATGTGACCGACAAAACAATTCCCGCAGCACTGCCCTTCTACCGGAACTACTTTTCCATTACAAGGCGAGCAATGTACGATTGTACAGACCACAGCTGCATGATTGTCGCACTTGCACTGTTCACAAGGATTGTCCGTGTGTACTGTTTCACCTAATATCACAATAAAGGATAAAAGTAATGCTTTTGCATTCTAGAGTGGTACAATGAACCCTGATAATCGAGCATGGCATTTAACATGCTTTAGTGACTAATTCATGTTTTTGCGCATACACTGTTAGGTAAGTAGAAGGACTAGTCGATAATTTAATCAGCGTAACCGTTTTTTTTTTCGATGGCCGACAAGGTCAGATTTTTCACATTTTGACCTAGCGCATTACTTATGTATGTGTCAAAACTTGTATTAGCATCAGCTCATTCATTGATTATATATGGCCAGGGATACAAAGGCTTGCGTTTGTCTTCGCTGTAAGTCATTATCTGCTTTTAGGAGGGAAAACAAAGAAAAGAAAAACATATAGGAAACTTTGTTGGACATTTTACCAAAGGGGGTACAACAATTGGCAAGTACATGTACTACGCATAATAAATTGACGGCTGTGAATCGCAATTCGTAAAAAAACAGCCTGGTTATGCCTAAGCGGATGCCTTAGCGTTGTAGTTGAATTCGAAAGGTCACATGTACCTTAGGCCAGCTTAGTATTGTTTAGAACAAACTCACCAGTTTCATACTTGTTTCCTTGTTTATCTTGACAATGTGATGGTGCCAGATTTAATGCATGCAGTGTGGAACTCGTGCTGAAAATTAATACATGTACGATGACGACGTTCACCAAATGTGGCATCTTCAGTAGTATTTTGCCCCGACCTGGAATTGACTGAAAAAGAGTAATAATAATGATAAGAATAAAATAATATTAACAGGTCTAGGACAGCCATAAATTTACAGACAGTCTTTAAATTTATGGCTTTCCTAGACCTGATTGATATGTTCTACGGTATAATTCCTTGATACAAATAACATTCTTGAAGATCGGACTGGCATGAGCGTATTAGAGATTATGTTGGAATGGACTGGAGAGGATTGTATCATGTTTGATATCCGTGTACATGTATTTACAATTCTTCGACAGACGATAATGTCATATGGTGCAGATAGTTAGCCTTTACAAATTCATGAGATTTGAAAGTAATCCTTGTACATGTATCACGGTTGCTTCAGAGCTGAATGTATCGGATTCGATATCGGGCCGCGACGTTCAGAACCCGTGCTATTCAACATCATTTTTGTGAAATACTCCTCAGTTCTTTCAATAGCTCCTTTTTATTGTAACGTTTGCAAAAAGCCCCGACTGAAGATGAGCAACTGCTTAGTGCTGGCAAATACATGGCAATAAATAGCAGAACACAATAATAATAATAATAGTAATGTTCTGACCTTTTACTAATCATAATGTTCTGACTTTTTACGGAGTCCAACTTTGCGCTGGAACATTTCCAGAATCGTGCCGCTTAAGCAAAAAAATATTTCACCAGGCAAGTGAGAATTCCTGCTATAAACAGGAAAATTGTAGAATCGTACCGATTCTTCAAAATACATAGAAGTAAATGTATACATGTAATAAGCTCTAAAAAGTATATGCCCCGATCAGACTGCCGATAAGAAACAGACTGTTTAGGGTTTACACTGTTTTGCAAATTTTACAACATACCTGTTTCGAATTCTGTCGTGTAAAAAGTAAAATACAAATGTATTTCAATTTAAGGTTTTTGAAATATTTTATTGCCTTTCAAGCAAGTGTGCTTAAACAATTTCAATGCTGGTATGATTTTGTCGCTCTTTACAAACAAGCCACAATACAGTCATAGTGTATTGTCTGTTTTTATGGATGTTGGTCAGATACAGTTACTTGGCAAATGATGCTGAACACTGAATTACAGTATTTGTTTTACAACACTTAAATTATGTCGAATAGCCTACTAAAACTTATAATATAATCTATAAATGAAATTCATTTCATTGGTTCAGAGGCTTATCACGTGTGGTAGACATTACATGTCGCATACTTTGTGACGTAATGTCTTCATGTCGCATGCTTGGTGACGTAACGTCTTAATGGCGGTCGTTTTTTTGAAGCAAAGCCAACTGAAATTAGTCTAAACTATCTCAAACTATCATCAGCTACTCCTTATTATCTGGAGGTCTACATATTTTAAATAGCACAGAGGCCCAGATGTCGTGGCTGATGCTCAAAAGCACCCCCCCCCCCCCCCCCCCTGGATCCGGGGTTGATCTATCACAGGTTTTGGAAGCCGATGCCATGGAGAAATAAGACATGAAGCGGATAAGGAATGAATTGTTGACATCTCAGGAAAGACTAGTTGTAATTATTATTTCAGTGAGAAAAAAAAAACGCGCTGCCATTAGCATTTATATTATGGGTTTCTCCCTTAGGTCAGCCATATATCCACGTCTAGGATAGCCATAAACTTACAGACTGTCTTTAGATTTATAGATATTTTAGTCTGTAAATTTACAGACTTGCATAAATCAGTTCCCGAAAATAAATCTTATGAAAAATCCGCAATCTCTCGCTTACCTGTCTGTTTTCTTCAAACTATGGTTGACATTTTGCAGAAGATTGCATACATTTGCTTTTGTGCTTTCTTCTTTTATCATATGAAAACTGAAATTTACTCTCAGAGTTTTTTCCCGTTTGACCGTAAAATCAGTCTAAGGGAACTAATATGAGCGGTCTCGGGGCGTTTCGTACCAAAGGCAATTCGTCCAATGGTAAGTGATACCCAATATGCCGTAGGCACATTTCTATGTCTGAGGTCAAAATGGCGATGCTTTACACGACTGGCAGCCTTGATTTATCAGTAGAATATAATTTGCACTATATAAATCATTTTAAAGGTAGGTTCCTGGACTAGCGATAACAATTATGTCCACAAAATAATTTCGTCTTTTTCTGAGCAGTATTGAATTCTCTTATTTTTCTGAATTTGTTGCTACTGAGAAACTCGTCAGATGTTGAAGAAAATAGTCGTTTTCCCTTTTGGTTTATTTTCTTTCGTTGGAATTCCAGTTCTAAAAATAACTATGTTTATTATGTCTATAAGTGCGCGATTTCTGATGCCATTCTCCAAAGGTCAATTTTCCTTGCCGTGAGCTCTCCTAGAGGTCCTGGCAGGGCGGATGGGTTAAAACTATCCCAAAATGCAATGCAGCATGACGTCAGCTGCGTTATCTATTTTTGGCGCGAACTAAAAATAGCGCTAACTGGTGTGCGAAGCAGAGTTAGGAAATCCCTTGCAAAACAACTTTTCTAATATTTTTTTGATTTACACTTTTTAGTGAAACCTATTAATTCCCTTTTATAAGTGCTTTCCAACAACTTGGATGAAAGATCATCAAAATTATGATGCATTCCAATGTACAGGAACCTACCTTTAACAGACTCTGTTTTAACAGAACGGCATAGATTCTGATAGAATGCTATGTTTGGTTTAAACATATTTTATTTCCAAAAATACATAGATTCATAGATACAGCAACGATAGGATAGAACACAATAGGATCAGAAGGAAAGCATAATGTTATTTAGTTCTCCTTATACTATGAAATTGACATTGCTATGTTTAAAGAAAATTGCTATGTTTAAAGTCTCCATAGTCCTATAAGTGGTAAAAACGTCTAAACGCAAATCGTTATGAAAAGCGCTTCAATCTTCACGTTTGGTGATAAAATAAGGGATGATGTGGATAGATTGATCCATATACATAGCAAAAAGTATGGGAACGTGTTTTTGAAAGACGAAAATTCGTTCTACAAAATACAGATTTCTTTTTCTGGTTTCCCCTTTAGAGATGCACTATAAACAAAAGAGGTATAGTGAATGGGACTCCACTGCTGTGCGTTGTATTTTTACCATTTTTTCATTGTTTACGAAATCGAAATTAGGTCATTTTGGTTGGCAACTGAAATGACCCAAATCAATTTTCGAATCCTTTTTATATGAAACCCGATGATGTTTTATTTGAACAAACTTTGAATATGTGTTGTTAGCAGGAGCAAAATGATCATCGTCTGCATTCATGCTTTTCATCTTATTTCACTCAAATTACATTCAACATTACAGATATCGAAATGCGGTTTTAATGTTAAGCAACGTTTTCCAAAATGTATGTGCCCAAATCTGTAAATCTAAAGACTAAAATGTATGTAAATATAAAGACAGTCTATAAATTTATAGACTGTCTGTAACTTTATGGCTATCCTAGACCTGATAGCAACCAGCACTCAGCTTCTGAAACGCATTTCCTCTTTCCGATTGTAAATTTATATATTGTTCGTTATACATATAGCTGAATATATTAACTTTTTATATGTGTAGCTTGTACATGTATGGAAGGACCTAACCAATTTTCCAAAAACGTTTCATGCATCTGAGTTGTAGATAGGGTTTATTACGCCCACTGTAACGCCAATGTAGTTTGGAAATATCAAGAAAACTTTCAAACACTTGGTATTTTAAGGTAAACCGGTAAAGTTCTACGTGCAACTATTTCATATAAACTGTTTATTTATCAAATTTTTTTTTTATTTCTCTCTTATTTATTAGTTTTGTGCAACAACTCTTCTTTTGCCTTAGTGTATAAAAAGGAAACTGATATATAACATTCATGCAATAAAAATAGATAACTAAGGATTAAAAATGAAATTATTTTGTTTAAGCCTGTAGATTACGACACGTAGTCCATTCTGCTTATGTCATCCGACCGGAAAAATAGCCAATATTTAGACCATAACTCATGCAGCAGCCGCCGTCTGTTTACATTACCTCACGAGAAATCAAAGGGCATTCTTGCTGTGTTGATAAAAACAAAATCAGATCAGTTTTTAGCATCCGCCCACATTGAGTAAAGATGGCTTACAAGCTAAGAACTTTCAAAAAGATTATACACTGAATGTATATAGCATGTGATTAATTCAATAATAATAAAATGTAATCTTCCATACAAACAAATAGCCTTCTTGCTGCATAGATTAACAGCTACGCATACTTCTAGACTCAAAATTTAGCAATTGGCGAGTGGTCAGACTGCAGATTTGCATGGTTGTCTGCAGCAAAAGACAACTTCCTCTTCAACTCTATGGAAGATTATTTACAATACACGTGCAATGTAACACGTACTGTATACGCCCCCATCTCATTATGACCTATGTGTTGGTGGGGCGTTAAACCCGAGGTCACTCACTCACTCACTAAATACGCCAACAACAAGCACAAAGTTTATTAAAGTTTAAATAACTATCCGCGAGCTGTTTTACATGTAACAGTCAATGAGATGAATAAGAAAAAATACTCTTTAGTTCGGTTGGGTTGATTTGTAAGAGGACAGCTGCCTTCACTTCGGTTGGTCGGTCGTATGGTCAAGTAAGACTTGCACTGAAAAGAGTGAGTGAACTCGAAGTTAATGTTCCACCAAAAAATAGGTCATACGAAGACTAGGAAATGACATTAGTAGAGGTAGTTAAGAAAAGTAAAGAGGATTGGAATCATAACGGCATTAAAGGAATGTACGGACAGACTCTTTAAGGCCACCACACGACACAAACATAACGACTTTTAAGTATTCCTTTAAGTATTCCTCATTTTCGGTAATGAACAAAACGTAACAGCTGCCATGACCTACATGTATTTGTTCGTGGAACGTTGACTGGATGTATGGCAACAAAACTATGTATCGTAGGATTTATTTTTTATTATATTTATTGTATTGTATTTATGTAACGTTTTACGTACAGTATCTGGTCAAACACTCACAAACCGAATAAAGAACGCACGTCTGTTGATTTTTTTTGAGTAATCACATTGAAAAAGGTAAAATATAAATACAAAATATAAAAAAATAAAAAAATGAAGATCATAAGTAATATAATTAATTTCTGATAATTTGGTATTCCGTAACCTATAGTTTAACCCATTTATGCCAAAAGGAACCTTTTATTTTATGTCGGATTGTATTTTATTTTGCAAGTTTTTCCCTAAATATTTGTATTTCATGCAAGCACTGTTCACCAAGGCCCATTTCGTGATTGGGTTAAATTATCGCTAGTAGCAACAAGTCCAAGGTTGTTTCAGCTGTCCAGTTTGAGTATACAAACCTTCTATTTGCTTTCGACTAATTTCCGAGACCCTTTTAATGTACTCCTTTATACACGCTCGCAATCCAGGCGCAGAGCCTTGAACAGCAGGGCTTACAGAGGAAGAGAAAACCAAACGGACGATAGACAGATTTAGGGCGCCAGAGGATGCGGCCATGTTTCCGTTCCCTTGAGTGTCTACGGATTCGCCGTAACACTACATATGTAAATGAAATAAGAAAACTTTCGACCAAATGCCGGGCCGCGTAGCTGTGGTAGCGCGCCGGACTGTTGAGCCATGTTTCGATACCCGGTCCGGTCACATACCTTCGTTTCTTCTTCCGCTGATTCGAGACGGGCAGTTGTCAGTTTCTGGCGAGTGTAAGTGCAGTTAGTACTGGTTAACCGTTTAAGAGGTCTAAGCCTGCCCAGGAATAGATGACTGTCCCGACATGCCCATAACTGTTTACCATGGTCGTAAAACAATAAAACAAAGCAAAACACAAAAAAACGTTCGGCTAATCAACTGGAGCTAAATAGAAGGAACAGGCTAGGTTTGAATAGATAAGGTCTGTTACATGTAATAGGAAGCTGAAATAATTATTATTGTGTGCTCACATTCCATTTTCCATGTAAGGACCCCGCTTTTTAAAACATAACATGAATATATTGAAAATATACTGAAAAAAGACAGGCCAAAATAAATGAGGATAAAAAAGAAACCCCGCATTTAATGTCAGTTGCATGGATACACATACTGTTTTTCTACTATTTTTAAAAGGCAGACACTATTTGCTTCTCTGAACGGCATAGCTCTTTAAAAAAAAATGGAAGTCTATTCTTGTAAACAGGTCAAGGATAGGCATAAATTTACAGACAGTCTGTAAATTTACAGACTGTCTTTAAATTTACATATATTTTTGTCTTTGAATTTACAGATTGAGGCACATGTATTGTGAAAAAAACGGTGCTAAACATTAAATTTAAAAACTTAAAGAGATCCTTCAAGAGCAGAGAACACATCCAGAAAAATGAACACGGGCCAGACCACGCAAGATCGGACAATGAAGCACCCCCCGCAACCCCCCCCCCCCCCCCCCCCCCCCCCCCCAACAAAATCCGGCGAATCAATCTGGCCACAAAACCAGAGAAAAGCATACTGTAATGTCGTAATTTTAATTGTGCAGTCGATTCAAAGACCGATTAGTATCAAAAAGGGACCCAATATATTTAAAGTCTCCATAGTCTTATCAAAGGTAAAAACCGTCATAATACAAATCATTATGAAACCTGTACAGCCTTCAGAATTGATGAAAATATGTCGGTTGATGTGCTTTTTTGTAGCATATGACAGCCAAAAAAAGAAGGAACAAGGCATTTTGAAAAAATGATAAGTCTCTCAATAAAAGTACGGGTTTCGTCTCTGGTTCCACGTTCAGCAATGCAATAATGCAACAGCGGCACAATCGATGGGATCCTTGCTCAATTTTTTGTACATTGTATTTTTATCACCTGTTGAACACATGCACCTTATATTTTTACCGCCTGTACGTTGTATTTTTATCATGAAATAAAGCTTGTGAAATCGAAAGTAGGTCATTTTGGTTGGCATCTAAAATGACCTAGTTATTTTTTCGAATCTATTTTGCGGTAAACTCAAAGACGTTTTGATTTTTCAAAGCCGGCCAATCACGATAATAATCAATGGCGAAACTGTAGTGAGAGGTTTGCAGCGATACCTCACGATAAAATATTTCATGCTGATAGAGCAATGTGGCCTTTAAAGTCTCCATAGTCCTATCAAAGGTAAAAACCGTCAAAATACGAATCATTATGAAACCTGTACAGCCTTCAGAATTGATGAAAATATGTCGGTTGATGTGCTTTTTGTAGCATGTAACTGGCAAAAAAGAAGGAACAGGGTATTTTTAAAAAATGATAAGTCTCTCCATAAAAATACGAGTTTCGTCTCTGGTTCCCCGTTAAGCAATGCAATAATGCAACGGCGGCACAATTAATGGGATCCTTGCCTAATTTTTTTGTACATTGTATTTTTATCACCTGTTAAACGCCTGTACCTTATATTTTTACCGCCTGTACGTTGTATTTTTATCATGAAATAAAGCTTATGAAATCGAAAGTAGGTCATTTTGGTTGGCAACTAAAATGACCTAGTTATTTTTTCAAATCTATTTTATGGTAAACTCAAGGACGTTTTGATTTTTCAAAGCCGGCCAATCACGATAATAATCAATGACGAAACTGTAGTGAGAAGTTTGCAGCGATACCTCACGATAAAATATTTCATGCTGATAGAGCAATGGGGCCTTTAAAGACGATGACCCAGAATAAAAGTCTGAACCAATCTAAAATTTCAGATTCCTCAGAAAATATCCTACGATCTCAGACGGCAAAAATGAAATATAATCTGAACTATGGATGATGTACGGGAACACGTTTTTCGGCCGCCATACGTCACAACAACAGCTGCAGTAAAGTGAAATAAAATCTTTAAGAGTTTTTTCAAGAGCAGAGAACACATCCAGAAGAAGGAACACGGGCCAGACCACGTAGCTTCGGCCAATTAAGCCCCCCCCGCCCGCCCCCCCCCCCCCCCCCCCCGATTAGTGAAATCCAGACTCCCTAGAACACATCCTCCGATCTCAAAGGACAAAAACAAAACACAATCCGCACCATGGACGACGCACGGGGAGACGACCCACAGCCGCCACACGGCACAACACCAGCTGCAACAAAGTAAGCCAAAATCCCAAAGGGTCCCCTCACGAGCAGATAACATACCCAGAAGAAGGAACATGGACCAGACCACGCAGTCCCGGCCAATGAAGCCTCTTAAGCGACCCCGACATTATCTGGCGACGAAACCAGAGAAAAGCATTTCGATATCTGTAATGTTGAATGTAATTTGAGTGAATTAACATTAAAAGCATGAATGCAGACGATGATCAGTAAAAGGAATGAATCTGGCCCAATTTGAGCAAATTCATTCCATTTAGAACAAAAAATTAGACACAATTTCGTTGCCGTTACATGTTGATCATATGACGCTGCTGTTATTCAGTGGATAACCTCGTGTCATAAAAATCGTATGACCACACGTGTAATAACACTGTGTGTGTGACAATGATTGGCGCGTACACGTAACGCCATTGACCACGTCCGTGACAACAATGCGTTTTCTTATTAAAGACTTTCATTTTAAAGGCAATAAAATCCCATCATTTTAAAAAGTCATATGAAAAGCAGAATCTTACACTCGCGGTCATTTCATATGAAATATATGAAACTCGCCGAAGCTCGTGTCATAAATTTCACATGAAATGACCATTCGTGTAAGATCCTCTGTTTATTAAATGGACTGATTCGATGCCAGGAGTTGCAGCCATGAATCGTTGCGCTGAGCCTCCTGGTGACAATCGAGACGGAAATCGAAACAACAACAACATGCTTATTAAAGTTTTTCTGAATATCAGCGGTCAGTATGAAAAGAAATTTATCAATGGGCTTTGAACTGTGCAGCTGGTACATAAAGTTTACGATTTTAAGATTGACTATTTTTCTGATTGATAACATAAACGTTGTGGCAGATGTGTCCGTGTCTTTTTCAATACGTAAACATGTTATATAATCAAAACAATGCACCACCATCACATCTAAATATGGAAATCTCTGATTCATCATAAGCCTTATCTGTGATGTGTTTGTGTCCGGTGATGATTCATTGATGAGTTAGGAAACCGTCATGCGGACCAAACAGCTAACTTAATGTTTCAAACCACTGCAGAAACAGAGGGCGAGATTCGGGCCCAGTAAAACATGTTTAAGTCCCCCAGTAATCTTTTGCTGACCGTTCCAAGGTGGTACTTCTGTTGCGGATCCTTGATGTTATATTGTGCTGTGTCCGCTTGTCTATGGTCTCTGGCGGTTTGGTCACCCGTATTGCTGCCCAATCTGCCTTCTGTTTTGTTTTGTAACTAAAATAAAAAAATAAGTAAATATAGATGTTGATGCTGTTATTGGGGTAGCTGAATGACCATCTGTTTGGGAAAGAGCTGCTCATTCGGTTTACTGTGCGTGTCTTTCGTAAACGTGTGTCACTTTCTGTGTGTATGTCCTTCTTTCCCTATTGATTTTGAGAGTGGGATGTGGGATTTGATTGTATTAATTCCTGATCATCGCCTATCTTTTTACTTTGCCATAAATCTTCAGAAAGTAAGAGGCCCCATTGCTCTATCAACATTAAGTATTTTATTGTGAGGCATCGCTGCAAGGTTCTCGCAATAGCTCGTCATGGTAAATGACCGTGATAAGCCAACTTTTAAACAACAACAACAAAAAAGAAAATCATGCTTGAGTTTCACATAAAAATGTTTGAAAAATGAATGTGGTCATTTAAGATGGCAACTAAAATGACCTGCTTTCGATATTATGAACTTGTGAATTAGATGCTAACACACAATGTACATACGTAGGACCCCATTCATTGTCCTTGCTAGTGCAGAAGTGTGAATCCAAACGTAAATGCTCCGAATCATTCTAATTTATGGCAGTGATCATAGAAGAGTTTGTTATAGAAAAATCGTAAGGTGTATATTTTTCTGCCTGTAACAGCGTGGAGTCACACTATGTGACTTCCACAATGTGGCAGTTTTGTCATGTGATATCTAGATCACCATTATCGTTTATGCATACACTTGGGCTAATTCTGTAGGTGGCTGATGTGACAAGAGAAGGCTCTGATCAGACTGCATGCAAGTGCAGTCTGGTCAATGCCTTTCATTGTCACGAATGCCACAATTTTTGTAATCACATGACGTGGCTCAATTATTTTGTTGCTTACTGTTTGCCTCCCTGGACGACAAATCCCTTTCAAATAAGATCGACTTTTAAAGAAAAGAATGTGCACTTAGGGGGGCATTTTATTGGCTTTAAGAGTCGACCCTCATTTTGAAGGGAAACAGAAATAACGGTTAATAGGTACAGTATGCATGAAAAGGGACATTTTTTATTTTGCCGCCCTGTGTAATATGAGGGTCAACTTTTAAAGAAAATAATGGGCTTCACTAGGATCTTAAATTCTGTACTAATATAATGCTCAACGTAGATACGAGTCGAATAAAATCGTCATTTTTCGGCAATCAATTTGCAGAAGCTCCGCGTTTTTCGTGTTGGAATGGAATTGCAAATTTACTGGGCGTGTTTTTGAGCAGTATAATTGAGTATTCTGTCCAGAGTGTGCAAATTTTGCTTAGAGAGTTCTAGTTTGACCTTTGGGTAAGTGCGGTAGTTTGCGTTCCATTCCTTATCTTGTAGTCACGATTCTGAATTTATTTTACATTCAGATCGTTAACACTATAAAGAAACGTCTCGTGAGAAAACCGTGCCTACACCTCTTTCCTTTTTTGTCCTCCGTTTTTCCAAAGAGAGTCATGTTCTGTGATTTCCTATGTGTGCTTCCTTGGGCGAGAATTCGTTCCAAGAAGGGAGGCAAAAATAAAACACCAAATGAGCCGCGACACGAGAAAACAAGCAATCTGATCGTGCGTCCAGCGCAAACTCAGATCAGCCTGGGCATTTGCCCAGTCTGATCAGAGTCTCAGCTGTCCGCATGAAGGTAGCTGAGTCCCTTGGCTATCCTTTAAGCGCTTAGCAAAGAGTCTGATCAGACTGGGCGAATGCCCAGGCTGATCTGAGTCTGTGCTGGGCGCACATGCCACATTATTGGTTTTCTCGTGTCGCGCTCAAATTTGCTTTCCCTGAATGTGTACCCATTCAGCTTATTAAAAAGGAGTCCACAGGTTTTCAATTTGACATAAGTAATGTTACATAGAAGGGAGACGGCAGGATTACCCATCGGACATTTGACAATTTTTAAAAATTTAGATTTAATTTGTCAAAACAGGGTTTTAAAGTCCTATCGGTTTCCATGTATTTCTTCAATTTTTTTCAGTGATGTAGCAGAATCGTTATCACGTTAAGTCTGGACGATCAAGTTTATTAAGACTGCTTTACTTTTCCATGTTTTCCATGCTTTAAAATGAACAATAGTTCTGTATGTAAAAAAAAATTGTTTTCATTCGATATATCATTATTTTTATTTTATCAGACACGTTTGTCAACAGTTTCAGTGCATAATTATGTGAATGTGTACACTTTCAAGAGCAGGTGCGGAGGAGTCCAGAACTGCTTTGTCCCGGCAGCTCTCACAGTTGCACAGTTCTGAGCATCACTCTGACTAATTCCCCTCGTATCAACTTAATTACATGTAGCTAGCGAACTTTTTAAGATTATGAAGAGAAATAAATATTAAAACAAATATAAGTGTTGAGTGATAATTTAACTTTAGTGCTTCTAGCGATACAGATGGAAAACGCCAAACTAAAAGTCCGCCATAGCCAGTTTATTTACAAAGCTAAACTTACAGCTAAAATTGTAAAATCGCCAAAATCAAATTACGCTTGTTATGTATGCTGTACTATTTCCCGGCTTATGTGCGGGTATTTGCTGGCATTTGGTTTAATGTGTCAGTTTTTTAGTACAGATTTGAATAATAATTGCTGTAAACAGGTAAATCTATCTGTCCTCGCAGTTTTGCTTTGGTTAGGTGCCGTGCCTTGGGAGAACAGTACAGTGGTCGTGTGGCTTAAACAGGTTTTTGCAAGATGCGTCAATATCCACAGTGCCATATGTTGTCTTCTCATATCTTGGGACATGACTTCCTTTTGTGTTGTTCCTATATTTGGAGCATATACGTACATTTGGAACACGTAAACAACCATTTCTGTGGCCTTGCAATGTGCGTACGGTGAATATTCAAATCACCAGGGCGTCTGCGCAAACTGGTGTGAGACTTCACGTTTCACTTTAAAGATTTCCCAGAAAATATAGACTCTTTTAACTCTTATCAGACTGAGCCGTCACCTTCTGCTCATGACGCAAGATACATGTACGTTTTCACGCGACATCGCTCATTGCTCAAAGAAATACATGAATGTACATTTATACTCCAATATGGACACTAATACACATTTTATCTGAACGGAATCTCCTAAATTTTCATCAAAGATAAGAAATGTACTCCCCTTAGATAATACCAGTCACCATTTAGGTACAGTGAAAATCTAAAACTTGGAACATCAAAAATAATTTACCGTAACTGTCCCCACAACGGGACGGTTTAGTTTAAAATGCGGTAATGTACCGACAAGATGTACCTGGAGAATCTAAGTATACGGAGAAGTATGAGCGCGGCCTTCACTGTTTGCTCAGACCTGTCTGTCCCAATACTTAGATATTTTACGGTAATACAATTTCGTAGTTTCGCCTTATTTTCCCAGGTTGACTTAATTTCGCGGAAAGAAAGCCGCTTTTCCCATTTAGAGTAAATCATCAACGCCATCTAGGGACAAATGCACAATGTAAAAACTAGTTGTACCACTTTTATTTGCAATTGGAGACAAAGAGTTGGCTCGGGTTATATACAAGCGTATATAAGTTGTCACAAACGCTGATTATATTCGCAAATTCTATCCATTATAAAGAGATATCCATCATCCTTTCATAGATAGTCACAGTTCAACTATCAGGGAATTAACCGCTGTACATCCACTAGGCACACTTTAAGACCCCCGTTTGCTCTGGACACAATGTTACTCAAGATGCGGGTGTGGTACGCAGAGAAGTACTTGACGCTCTGGTACCAGTTCCTTGATGAGTCAGTCTTCTGGTTCCTTGTGTGTGTGTGTGTGTGTGTGTGTGTGTGTGTGTGTGTGTGTGTGTGAGTTTCTTCGATCGGATTGCTTCCCTGCTGAGTTGCACGTGTGATAGACTGTATATATCTTTCAGTAAATTTTATAATGACGATGCTTGTAAATAAGTACTGCTATGATAAGTCTCTTATATTTCTATATTGAATGGCTTGGTGTATTTATATTTTGTAATATATATATGTGTATGTGATGTTGTACACCAGGATGAGACTCTAATAAACTAATAAACCAATAAACCATAGATATTCAATTATTTCATTGACAAAGAAAGCATTCATCTGTTCTTTTATAATCTTTATATTAGCACTGTTACCTGCAAATTTAAAGAGTAACTACACTTCAGGAACTCACTGAATCAGACCCCAAACCCTATCCCCAACATCAAATGCTGCAACACTGCTATATTTGGAGTTGCAGTTCATATGCATATCACTTGTTGGGAAACACAGCTGCTTCCAGAATCAAGTGGGGTTTCAAATACATGTATGTTGCAGAGTTGACAATTTGATACGAAGACAATTTGTATAGAGGTTTGTCGAGTTCAGTGAAGAAACTGTGAGGCTAACGGGCACACAGTCACCTTTAAAGGAATGGACACTTTTGCCGCTTATTCTACAGCTGACCAAGGATGTGACCTTTATCTGTGGTCATCGACAGATAATGAACTTGGCATAAAATCCTTCCCATCTGCTGTCCGTCAGTTGATTAAAGAATACCGACCTGGTCAGTTTATTAGGAAAAATCAAGAGTAAGTAGCTTCTCAAAGATCTGCCTTTCTTGGCTTAACTTGTAAACAATTAAGTTAAGTTCTTTAATACTAAATACACATAATAGCACAAATAAACACATTTAACACTGAACTAAATTTTTTAAGAAAAAAAAAAAGATATTTGATTAAAAAACTTCAAGTTCTATGAACCATTTAATCATCAATTTCGATATGTTGTGCGCCCTTGTATTGCAAACTTGATAGTCAAATAGTCGTAGCTCCGTTACCAAATACAGGAGTGAACATGATTTTGTTGCATTAACAGCTGCTTGACCCCGATGGAGTTATTGATAATCTCTCCTCGAAGGCAAGGGTTTCAACGGCTGCAGAAAGACTCAGCATAATTGAGCTGCGACACTAGAAAACCAACAAAGTGGTTGTGCGCCCAGCGCAGACTCATATCAGCCTGGGTATCCGTCCAGTCCGATCAGACTCTTTGCTAAGCGCTTCAGGTGTAGCTAAGGGTCTAACCTACTTTCATGCTGACAGCGAAGACTCTGATCAGACTGGGCGGATGCCCAGGCTTATCTGAGTCTGCGCTGGGCGCACAACCACATTGTTGGTTTTCTCGTGTCTTGGCTCAATTATGTTTATGCATCAGAAAAACATGTTTGATCGATATTATTGCAAAGCAAATTCTCCAAAACGATAATAACTATTTTTTGCGTTTCGCTACAAAAGTGTATGCCTCCGTAGTCTATTATTTATAGTACAATTTATACGTTAATTTGTATAATCCAGCTTACAACTTACTGATCTCTCCTTTTTTTGCAGTGTATTAAAGTTGCAGTGCTTTGTGTTTGTGATCTTTCCTTTGTGTCTTATTTTTGTTGAAGGGTTTGTGTAAAATTATAAAGATATGCAGCTAACTCTCGATATCTCGACCACTGATATCTAAAAGTACCTCTTCTTTTTTAAAAAAAAAGAATGGACACATTCCTTGTTTTTATTTAGATTTCATCTCTTCTTATTTCAAACTATTGATATCTCAATGTCAATTTTCTGGGACCAGAAAATTTATTTTGAGATATAAGTAGTTTGTGAAGAATTTGAAATATCGAAAGTTGACTGTATATTTCTTTTTTCAGATAAAACAGAACAAAATGAAGATATTTGGACTACTTATTTGCTTACCACTCGTCTTCTCTCTGCCCCAGAAAAGACTCGTTTTTGACACCATCGCACATGTTTGTAAGTAAACAAAGAGCCTTGTTAGACACTGGTTTGTCCACCAGTCACATTTGCTCACTGTTGTTAGAGAGCAACATTTGTTCTTTAGCCCCAGAAAAGACTCGTTTTTGACACAATCGCACATGTTTGTAAGTAAACAAAGAGCCTTGTTAGACACTCGTTTGTTCACCAGTCACATTTGCTCACTGCTGTTAGAGAGCAACGTTTGTCCATTAGCCCCAGAAAAGACTCGTCTTTGACACAATCGCACATGTTTGTAAGTATACAAAGTGCCTAGCCAAAGAAAAGAAAATTTAAAGATGGATATTTTCATACTGTCCAATGTATAGCTGTACAAGATCTGTTAATCGCGGGTCTTTATAACTTGTCTTCTTTCTGCCCCAGAAAAGCCTCTTTTTTTGACACCATCGCACATGTTTGTAAGTACACTTACTTCCTTGTCAGACCCTCATTTGTCCACCAGCCACATTTGCTCACTGGTGTTAGACCTACATTTTCCCATTAGCCACAGTTTTTCACCGCTTTACAAATGTGGCTAGTGGACAAATGTTGGTCTAGCAGAGCCTTACTACGTAACTGAAAAGAAAGACCTTCTTGTCAATTTCAATTTATTATACAATTTAGATTCAGGTATGAATTAATATTTGTACAAAAATACTATCAAAAGCTATAGAGTGCGTCGAGTGGATAGGATGACTGTCAGTGCCCAAGAGAACATATTTCACTATAACATTTAAATTTGCGTTGTCTTATCAGATAAAATAGAGAGTCTATAAGGTGACGGGAACCCGTGAAGCTGATCGTGCAAACCCAATATCCTACCACGACAATATGGTTACATGCAACGTGTGGTATGTATTATTCGATATCGTGTGGACGCATATTACATTTTCAGGAGAAAAAAAATACAAATACCATAACAATTTTGCCTCTCTTCTCAATGAGGATCAACCTTTTAAGGACAGACTTTGCCACGCTAGGAACGTATTCTTTTCCTTAGAGTAGCTTTTATATTGGAAGGACTTAGTCAACCAGGAAAGCAACTAGGAGTCAGTTCTGAATAGTAAGATCCTTTGGAAGCAAGGCTCCGCGAAAGAAAAGAAAATAGTAGACCCGGTTCAATTGAGTCTGTTCATGAGGATGACACAAACGTTATTCCCCTGTGCAAATATGGCGAAAAAATGCGCCGTGGCCCGACAAATCAACAAAGTGACATGTGCGCCCAGCGAAGAAACAGGTCAGTAAATGTATCCGCCCAATCTGACCGGAATCTTTGTTGTGAGCTTAGAGGGTACCTAATGGTCAAAGCTACACATTCTGTGCGGACAACGAAGACTCTTATCAGACTGGGCGGATGCCCAGGGTGATCTGAGTCTTCGCTGGGCGCACATGCCACTTTGTTTGTTTTGCTATGTCGCAGTTTAAACCACCCAATACCCAAAGTGTTGTCTGTATTATTATTGCAGTTGACTTCAGTGCACTCAAGGGCGACTTACAGATTATGTTGGATCTCCTCGGCGCTGATCCTACAGAGATGGCATGTGAAGCCGAGTGCCACAAAGTACTAACACAGGGACAAGTTCTCCATTACGGATGCCCATTGGTCTGCCATGCGTAAGCCCTTTCAATGATTTTACTTCAAATCTTTTAAAACTTACCATATATTTGCCAGATATGTAATCGGCAATTTGGATAAAATCTTCCCAAAAGGAAGTGAGTTTATGGGTGTGCAGTTTGGGTTTTTGCATTCATCTTCTCAGATCAGTCTAGTCTAGTCTAGTCTATCGCATAATCTCAGATTAAAGAAAAACAAATTAAGCCGAAACCTAATTTCTGTTAACAATTCTTTTATAAGCCAGACACGTGTAAACATGTTCTCGTAACAATGTTCCATAGAGAACGGATCCATAACTTGCACGCCATGTCACCGAGTCCGTTTTGGAAGCAGAATATACAATTGACAAAACAAATAAACCATTCCGTTTGAAAGTCACTAGTATATGACAGTCACTAGTATGTACATGTTAGAAGATTGATCATGATATTCGGAATTAATTTGGAAGGGAAAACTCCCATTTTGCAGTAAATGTCATAAAAATGATTTAGATATTGGCGATATTATAGATAGGAAACCCCCGTTTTATAGCCCAATAGATACGGTAATGTATCATCTTTTTTAGGTTTCAAGGGCTTATCCAACAGTTTCACTTGACAACACCAAAGACCATTGCATCTGGGTATGTTCTGTATTAACTCATAACCGCCGTACGTTACATGTTCTTCAAATGTCCTAAACCTGCTGCATATACGATTTATACTGAGTCGTACAATGTATTAACTTTACAGTGGAAATGAGCTTGATCAGTCAGGTATCTTACGTTAAACCGTGACCAACAATTGTCATGGTTTTCCATGACACATAAGTTACAGCCAAAGTAAGGGTTTTCCATAACGTGTCTTTTTCTGAGGGGTAATGACCACGTGATTATTGGGGAGAAATTGTTTTCTCTACATCGTCATACAAGTAATGGGAAACCGTGATCATTATATCAGTAATGGAAAACCGTAACCTGTTTTTAACTTGACCTTTGTCATGGATAGCCGTGACTATCAGGACTTTCAACGGTGCTGTGTGGTCTAAATAGTCTATCAGTCTCCTGGTCTGATTCCTATGGTCACAAGAAGCCGGAGGCACCAAGACGCCCACACAGTGGGAATGATTGCAGCTAATTAAACTGTGTGGTTAGACTTCAAATTGGTTATAGAACTAGTTGTCTCAGTCTAAGAGCGAAGTGTAGAGTGTTTGGGTTGGAACTCTTATTGTACAGTGAACATGGTGCAGATCGGACATCTAATGTACACATCTTCGTGATCACCGACTCTTCCTATAATATGGTGTAACTTGAATAATACTTATCAGGCTTAATGCACAAAAACTGTCAAATAGAAGAACACATTTTGACATGCTGAAGGTTTGGAAAATTCTTCAAGTCAAAAGCTCAGGTCAAAAGACCTTTTTACCTACATGTACTCCAATCCTGCCATCCTCACTGTAGAGGTCGCGACTCGCAGGAGTCCATTCAATCCTAAATTTACACTTCCGCTTCTACCACGCTTCGGAGTGAGGGGCCGGACGGGTGCTTTTCGCACGACACTTCTTTTGATGCTTCATCTAATATAGGACTTTACCCTATTTCATCTTATTTGCGCATGTCATAAACAGTCTCTTGCTCCGTCAACAACCGGAACTCCATTCCGAAACTTTGAAGTGGTGTTTCTCTTTTTTATATATTTTTTTCTTGCATAAATACCAATGCGCATAGCTGTTTGAGACCATTGTCGAATATTTCTGCATCACGGGCAAGTGTTGTCAGCAGCATAAAATCAAATGTCAGCCAATTAACAATGACGTTACGGAATGACGTCAGGCTTTCTGCAGTATATCGCAGGGTATACTGTCCCAAATTTATAACATTATCCAATCAGACATCGGGTTATATTTGCAAGTGCAATTGAATTATGTCTCCCCCCGAATGGGTCGGAGACATATTGTTTTTGGCCTGGTCGTCTGTCCATCTGTCTGTCCGTCCGTCCGTCTGTCACAAATCGTGTCCACTTGATAACTCTGTACCGATTGAGATAATTTCACGAAACTTGGTGCAAATATAAAGCATCATCAGACGACGTGCAGAGAGCAAGACCCGTAACTCCACCTACATATTTCATGGAATTATGCCCCTTTGCAAATTTTAGTATGGAAATTGTGTCCGCTCAATAACTCTGTAACCGATTGAGATAATTTCACGAAACTTGGTACAAATATAAAGCATCATCAGACGACTTGCAGAGAGCAAGACCCGTAACTCCACCTACATTTTTATGGAATTATGCCCCTTTGTTTTTGGTATGGAAATCGTCTCTAAAACTAAATGTGATATTGTTGATAGTGGAATATCCAAGCGTATTCTACAGAGAATGAACTGTGCTATTTAAAGTTGTCTTAACTTAACAGTTGAAATTTAATTTACAGTTTAATGTTCAAACTTGTTCTGCTGGGCATGTACTATTTACATTCGTATTTTACTAAATACAGTGTGATGCTCAAACATGATCTGCTTTGCATGCACTAGTTATAGTTGCATTTACTTTACCATGGAAAGTTACTTTTGCACTTGAATGTCCAAACGTATTCTTTTGGGAAAGAATTATACATAGTTGCATTTACTTTACAGTGGAAATTTACTTTACAGTGGACCGTCCAAACGTGTTCTACTGGATTCTATTAGCTCTTTCTGTAAGTACATGTTTATTTTCGAAGTCGCACAATGAAGAAATGTAAACGCGAAAGAAAAAACTGACTGAAAATTATGAGAGCAAGAGAGCGGTTATATATTGACTCAGAATTTTACAAGTGCCAGACCACAACTATGTGAAAATATGCTATAAAATGATATACCATTTTGATGGTTTAGGTTACATTAACTGGGTGACCATTTCCTAAATGGTTTTGGATATGTTTGGGACCAATAGGTAAAAGCAAATGAAAATTACTCTTACAAAAAGTTTTATTGTGGGATACAAATTTGAAAAAAAGTCAGTTGACTAGCTTCTGAATCCCATTTGTATAAAAAATTGTGTTCAGAAATGTAAATGTATTTATGTTTAAACAAATAAAGTGAAATTTACACTAAAGAGTTTTATTAAAGAAGGAAAGACCAGTTTTTTTTCTATAAATTGGAAAGAAAGGATTATAATAAATCGTAAGTTCTTTATCTTTATATCAACTGTTCAAATAAAATTTTGGCTTTGAATCATATTTATGTTGTTTTAAAGATTAGAAAAATCGGTCAGCTTATGTATTTTTTAGATTATCGTGCCATACGTTAGAAATCGAAATAGGCAGCTGTACAAATATTGATAGAGAAAATAGAAAATGTAAATTTATGGAGATAAAAATTGAAGCTGAGTATCACTTTTTATTGATATATCCTTATTATAAATATATACAAGATCAGTTTTACATGTACCAGAAAAATATGCTTTAAAGCCAATTTGCATAAATTAACTATGCTGATGTCAAGCGGAAATAAAATCCATATACGAAAAATGATACTCGTTCTGTATTATGCTTCTAAAAACAAGTTGTTGTATCAAAATTAAGTTTTATATTAGCCTAATGTAGCAGTTTTTGCGACCTATATCCATACTGTGCATGTGTAATGTATTTGTGACGCATGTTCTGTATATCTTTTTACTTGTAAATTGTAAATATGGTATGTCTAATGGGCCGGATACCGTTATATCTCTACTAAAGTTCATCATCTACTTACTACATAACTACATACTACTATATAAGAAGGATTCCAAAACAAGATGCTCACTAAATCAGTTTCATCGTGGACCGGCTTGAATATTACAGATGCAGTATTTGATTCAATATTAATAGCCAATGTTCGTTTATTTTTCTTCATTTTTTATCATTTTTTTCAGTTGACTATAGCAACTTGAAGGCTGATTTACAGATTATGTTGGACCAACTTGGAAGTGACCCTTCAGAAGCAGCCTGCGAGGCTGAGTGTCATAAACTGCTCACAACCGGACATGTCCTTAACTATGGCTGCCCGTTGGTCTGCCACGCGTAAGTTTATAAATGGACCTAGTCATGAGTAAAACTGTTTACTAAAACTTCACACGAGTAACTGTTGTGCATTGTGCTAATAAACCACAATCCTGCATTATTAAAATGACGATTATAATAATAGTACATGTAGTAGTAGTAATAATGATAATGTATAAATTGATGCAATAAAGAGATAATATTATGAAGACAAAATATTAATGTATACATATGTGCAATAATGAGATAATATTATTCCAACCAAAAATGTGTAAAGAGATAATATTACGTCGCAGTGACTCAATAGGAAAAACTGAAATAACGAAGCAAGAGTCGCTTGCAATAATGAAATAAAAACCTTTTTTCCTGGCTACACTTTGCGGCTAACTTTAAACTGAATTCGTTTTTTCGTTAATTTACAGCTTCCAGAATCTGGTTAAGCAACTGCACCTTACCACCCCAATGCCAATGGTTATTGGGTACGTATATAATTATTAATACTACGAATATATATTGCAGGATAATTGGAGCTTTTGGTAATAATTTTAGAATAATTGCTCATATTGTCAATCGAAACAAATTAATTAAAAGCTAAAGGAGTTTTTCAAGAGCATAGAAGACATTCAAAAGACTGAAAGAACATGGACCATACTTCGAAGTTTCTGCTCCTCAAGCCTCATCAGTGACCCTGGCATAATCTGATAACGAAAGCCAGAGAAAGGCGAAAAGACGAATTTATTAGAATGGTTGAAACGCTAATACAAGTAAAATCAATGAATTTTAAACTGTTCCATGAAATCCAAAGCAGCTTGCAGGAAAGGATAGCTTCTTTTTCTAATTACATGACTGTATTACAATCAGAAATATTGAAAAAAAAATCATGAAAAAATATCAAGTGCTTGATTCAAAGCCATATATTATAGCGAGTCGACTTTAAATATTAAGATTTTTCAAGATGCTTTCTGAATAAATCTGTCCTGCAAACTCTTTCTTTTTATCTCTCAAATGTATGTTCGTTTATTTCTACAGAGGAAAATCAAAACGTGTATTACTGGACTCCATAAGCTCCTTCTGTAAGTATTTATTTACGCAAAAACATGCTGGATAAACTTGAATTCATACTTGAAAATGTGATATTAAAACCACGTTTTTTCATCACTGCATATACAAACAAATATACCCAATTACACTCAAAGACAGACAGACCATAGAGCTCATGCGCTTATGCACGAATGCCAATGGGTTAAGAAAGATTAATATTAATTGGAATGGTTCTTTGCAATATTTATAACAATTTACAACAGAAGCTGGGCTGTGAAAACTCTCGTTTTTTGGATGGCAAGGGGACGAATGCTGGTCAACATTGTACCGATGCTTCAACATAACTTATGAGAATGAGTACCTTTTATAAGCAGGGAAATGCGCAGCGCTGGCATCGTGTAGGGTCAGAAAACTAGTAGTTTAGTGATAAAAAAAGTAACTTTGATGAAAATGATAAGAGGTTATATTCAAAAAGTAGGATTCCATTTCTAAATGATAACTTAAATTCTTGTATACAACATTGAAATATATTGTTTTCTATATTGCAGTTGACTTTAGCAACCTAAAGGCTGATTTACAGATTATGTTGGACACTCTTGGAAGTGACCCAACAGAAGCAGCCTGCGAGGCTGAGTGTCATAAACTGCTCCAGAGTGGTCATGTCCTAAACTATGGTTGCCCGCTTGTCTGTCACACGTGAGTCTTACCTGTAAAAATATTATGAGCCGCGACACAAGAACACCAAGAAAACCGCTGTGCGTCCAGCCCAGACTCATATCAGCCTAAACATCCGCCCAGTCTAATCAGACTCTTCGCTTAGCGCTTGGAAATTTAGCTAAGGGTCTAAGCTACCTCCGAGCGGACAGCGAAGACTCTGATCAGACTGGGCGAATGCCCAGGCTGATTTGAGTCTACGCTTGGCGCACAACCGTTTTGTTGGTTATCTTGTGTCACAGCTCTTAGGTTTATATTAAGTATTTCTAGAATTATTACACTTCGTTAAATGCCAAACTTACGAAGGTGGATGCCATTACTTTTCAGCAGTTGGTCATGTCCTTAACAGTACGTGCCCACTGTCATGCGTACGTTTATATGTTTAGTTTAAACCTTATTTTATTTGTATAAACATAAATACATTTACACACATTTCTGAAACACAATATTTTATACAAATAGGATTCAGAAGAAAGTCAATTGACTTTTTTTTATTCAAATCTGTATCCCAAAATTATGTGTTGGCTTACACATTTCCACATTTAGGTTAAAAAATAGATTCTCTGATACATTACAATATGCAGTATGGTATTTGCATATATACTCTGAATCTCTTTTGAACTAAATTTTCAGTTTCCAGTCCCTCGTAGGAAAACTACATCTAACCACCCCTGTACCAATGGTAAATGGGTAAGTTACAATCATATCATAATATTTTAGATCGGACAATGTCAGCAAAGTCTTATCAGTGTTAACAAAGGGATATTAACTTACGTGAGTTCCTGTTTGCTGCACTCAATGAAGAAGCCCTTCGAAAATGGTTCTTCCCGGTTGCTTTGTGAGTTGTTAGTTGATATGTCGGTTATTGTTATATATTGTTTGTGATGTTCAGGCTAGCCAAGTGACCACCTACATGGGAAATGGCTGTTCACATGGCTGCCGCTGGTGATGTCTTTGTTGGTGACAAATTTTGTGTCGTCTTTTTCCACATGGTGTCTTGGGTGGGATCTAAGCTTGAATTCTGTCATTCCTGAAAAATTTTCCTGCTTAATTTTTCACTCGAAAAGTTAAGAATATGTACGTGCAATGAAAGGGGGCAAAATATAGATGTTGGGATTACTTCCCCGGAATTTGTATGCATTCGCTGTAAATTGATACTCGCTAATTTTTAATTTCACATGTGGCGCACATTTCACAGAACGAAACTAGCTACCTTTCTATATGGAAGTTAAAGTCAACAAACCACTGTTTTAATATAAACATTCACAAATAAGAAACTTGCTATTTTTCTATATGGCAAGAGATATTCAACAAACCACTACTTTTATATAAACATCATATTTGACAAAAAATAAACGATGTTAAAGGACAAGGCCCGATTGCTCAAAGCTAAAGTTAACGATAGTTAATGAAACGTTAAAATTTCAAACGTATCATACGCAAAAACACAGTCATTTCTTGCCGAAAAAATGTAAACAGCTTTTGCAGTGCAAAAGCTTCTTACATTTTTTTCGGCAAAAATATAAGCAAAACTGATTTTATGTGTACTAGAAAACTTAACGAATCCTTGATTAATGACTTCAGTAAGCTAATCATGCTTTGAACAAACGGTCGCAGGTAACCAATTTATTGCTGGAATCAGGTCGGTCATTAACATGAACCACACGCGATACCTCAAATCCGTGGTTATTAGTTCGTCCTCCAGCAAATTGGTAACAAGATTACCTTTTGTACATTATTGTTATCAGATAACGTTTACTCAAATCACTGAGCTGCAACACGAGAAAACCAACAAAGTGGTTGTGCGCCCAACGCAGACTAAAATC
Organism: Ctena decussata; assembly: GCA_963989385.1. Classification (NCBI taxonomy): domain Eukaryota; kingdom Metazoa; phylum Mollusca; class Bivalvia; order Lucinida; family Lucinidae; genus Ctena; species Ctena decussata. Next base: position 73,618,958 of record OZ022512.1, read on the forward strand.
AGCCTTTGCATCCGCCCAGTCTGATCAGAGTCTTCGCTGTCCGCATGGAGGTGGTTTAGACCCTTAGATACCCTTTAGGCGGTTTCCAAAGAGTCTGATTAGACTGGGGGATGCCGAGGCTGATCTGAGTCTGTGCTGGGCGCACAACCACATTGTCGGTTTTCTTGTGTCGCGGCTCATTTACTTTCTTTCTTGTGCTCTTCAGAGGAATGAGTAAACGAGTTTTACTGGACTCCATCAGCTCATTCTGTAAGTATTAACCCATTTATGCATTGTGCACTCTCTTTTAACCTTATACAGTGGACCATCATTGGTGGAGTGTCTACTCCCTTGTTGACCCACTCCAGCAAGTGGCTTTTAGTGGAACTTTCTTTTCTTTAAAGATGCTTAAATATCAAAAGTTTAGGTCTTACATACCCAAAACAATTTCTCGTAGCTAAAAACTGACTTGCAGCGTATTGTCTGTTTTTATCATTTATTGTTTGGGGGTGGGCTTTCCAATAGTTAAAATATCCCTCCTGGTTTCCAGCATATAATGAGGTTCATTTTGAGTTTTATTAAGCTGGGAACAACCTATTATGACATCTTAACAGAAATCAGAATGATGTCACCATTAATCACCTGATCTTTTTCAGAATATGATCATTTCAGCAAAGGGTTGATTGCCGTGTCAGTTACACTTATGCATCTTTTTGTTTACCCTAAAGATGTTTTATATGAAAATAACTGCCATAAAATATACAAATAGCTTCTTCTGAACTGATTTCATGTTAATTCTATATGAAATGGTGATTTTGAAGAATGTGCTCGAAACATGCCACCCCCTACAGCAATACTGGTCATTCCGACCACAGCTTGAGGCGGTCATTTAGAAGTAAAAAGTATGCAAAGACCAGGAATTGAAACAATCAAAATCCAAATCCAGCCCTCAAACCATAGTTGGAAACAACTAAGATTACAAATAATCAAGATACAGAGAACATATGGCCAACCGAGTGAGCAGCTTGTTCCCAAAAGGTGGCCACTCAGCAACCCAAACCGAACCAAAAATAATAATAACATACATAAGGTAAAACATCACAGAAACTCTGACACCAAAAACAGGCAAAAACAGGCAACAAAGAACCACAACAGAACTACCGCCTACTCCATCTCCATAGAAACTGAAAAAAAATACATGGCAAGGGATTACTTTCTAAGCTTGAGAGCATGCCAGTAAATTTTAAATTTTTATTCTACTGGACAAATCTGACTTCGAGAAATGGTAGTAAATTGAACCAGGTAAGTGGAATTAGCTGAATTTATTTTATCCTTTAAGAAATAATTTGAAAAAAAAAAAAAAAAAAAACACTTGCTGGAGTGGGTCAACGAAAGAGTAGTTCATTTACATGTATTTATATTTTTATACTTAACTTTTTTATATTTTTCACACGTCTATGCAAAGTATAGGAAAGTTTATGCAAACAACCTTACCACTATTCGTATTCTGCAGCGTCTAATCTGGGTGTGCATTGTTTGAGTATGGAACACTGTGCATTAAGGGGTTAATTTTGACAATACCTGTCGTAAATGCTATCCCTATAAGGTATTCATTTATACTTAAATATCATATCCTTGGATCCATTTGAGGGCCTACAAACACCTAAGTTAGAAGCCAGAGGTTATAAAATATTTTCGTGCTCAACTCAGCAGAGAATGAAATTTTCTCTGCTGATAAATATGAAAATGCCAACTCATGTTGGCATTTTCATATCTATAAGCAGATAAAATTATTTTGCTATTTATTAGTAGGTAAAATTTCATGCCTGACTGAGTTGATGATGAAAGAAGTTTTATAACCTCGGGCTCTGATTTGAGGACCAATGTGCCTGCTTATCAATACAAATACGTTTTCAGTTATTACTAACCTTACAGTCAAGTTTTTAAGCAAACTTTTTAAGCAAGCACCTAATGCTTGCTTAAAAAAAGTTTGCTTAAAACTTGACTGTAAGGTAATTAGCATCCAACTTTCGGTTGTATGGAAATGTGATTATTTCTTTAACGTGTTTATTAAATTCATTAAGGTGTTAAAGAGAGACGAACGACAAAGATGGACCCAGAGCCTTTTCGTGCTATAAAGACCCCAGGAGCCCCAGGCTCAGGGGAGCTCATTTTATTTTGAATCATAATTTACCAGACTTAGTGTAAAATTGAAATCGCGATGCTGTCATTTTGCGAATATTCCCCTAAATAGATGTACAGTTAAAACGCATTTCATGTTTTCTCAATATTTACAGATGTATTCAACAGTTTCTTTTAAACTTTACAGTTGACTTCAGCAGCTTGAAGGCTGATTTACAAATTATGTTGGACCAGCTTGGAAGTGACCCTACAGAGATGTTATGCGAGGCTGAGTGCCATAAACTGATATCAACTGGTCATGTCCTAAACTATGGTTGCCCGCTTGTCTGTCATTCGTGAGTTTTTATCTGCACAATGCACAATATGTGTGTGTTTTTTTTTTTTTTTTGTTTTTTTTTTTTTTTTTGCTACTTTTAATTTAGTATTTCTACAAATTTAATACTTAGTGAAATGCCTTTTTGTATGAGTGTCATCTGTATCTTAAATCTCTGGAAAAAAACTACTAACATCATATCGCCTTATCTACTACATATATATCCATATGTATATCAACTTTAACCCTGAATGCGCCAAGAAGCTGATGACAAAATTTAGGTCTGCAGAATTTCAAATAATGCTTCGTCCAAGTTATATTAAATTGAGAATTCAAAGACTAGAGAGCAAACAATGTAGATCCGGGTGAGGTGGCTCATTGTGAGCCACCTCATCTGTATCTACACTATTTGCAAATTTAAATATTTTCATTTTGGTGCTTTAAGGGTTAATGGGTAAATAGTCAGAACGATTAATGCTTCTAGTTACATTTTCCCGCCATTTCCATAGGCGTTGACTCTTAAAAGAACTCTAAAATTCTTCTAGGAACGGGGTTGCCCCAATACACCTAAATATTCACTAATACACATGTACCTTCTATTTCGGAGGTACATGTACATTTTGTATGATAATAAGTGTTTGTAAGTGTCAATTATAATAAATAGAGTTGTTTTGAGAACACTATTCAAGATGCATTGCTGTAGCTCTGTTTCCATAGCAACTAACGGACTCAGCCTTGTTGTTTACGTAACAGCATCAAAAAATCATTTCTGATACCATGTACACAAAACTTGCATTCTGTTTCGTTGTTATTCTGCTTATACAGGTTCCAACAACTTATCAGCCAATTCCACCTGACAACACCGAGAACAATAAGCGGGTAAGTACATGTATTTACCATGCTAGGCATGCTCTCGAGAGACAAATATATGTTATGCTTTTATAAAATGACAAAATGGCAAAATAGCTCTTACCTCCTTGGACGTCTGTGGAACACGTCTGTTCAGTTGGATTGGTTGGTTGATTTGTTCAGTTGGAAGTCTGGTAGGAATAGGGAAAGAACTCAGTACTTTTCACGGGGCATCTCAACAGGTCGAGCGAGCACTTCTCAGAGAGGTCATACGAATATGCATGAGCCTCGGGCTGACGTAGAAGATCTGTTGTTACAGGAACACCGTCCACAACAGATATCTCATTATGACCTTTCGTATTTGGCGAATGGCCTTATGGGTATTTTTCTGACTAGGATAAAGATGGCGGATAAAATTTGAAAGTTCCCTAGAGATCCGACTGATGAGTGCAGAAAGTTCCGACCGTTTGTGATAGTAAGAGGCTAGGCTTCAGAGTGGTATGGCAATAGTCAAAGCCAAGAACACTCGGCGTACCTGAAAATCCGACAGTGCGAGAGCGTTTTATTAATATAAAAAATCTTAAGGTGAATGGGAACACTTACAAGGGAAGCAACTCAGTCATTTAATTTTTTGCTTTCCTTCTCAATAGGGGTCCACTCTTCAGGGAAAGAATTTGCTCCGTTTGGAGCAAATTCTCTCCTTCAAGAGTTGACCCCATTTGGGTAGAGTTATGTTGTAAAGGGAAGCAAACAGGCAATCAAGAAAGCTGTTACCCTGTGTGGAAAAGGTGGAAAAACAATAAGCTGTACTCTTACATGTAATATAACGCTTTGATATATATAATTTTTATATGAAATTTTCGATAATTACATGAATGTCCATATACTACTCAAAAGAAGGTGTGCGTCACCTAAGTATTTTTTCCATACAGCTAAAGCAAAACAGCCCTATTTCACCTGTGTAAAAGTCATAAGAGTATCAATGAAACCCCTGGTCATTTTGTATGATTGACGATCAATTGGTTTGGTATTATAAATGCAAAAGTTGGTCTTCAGTTCCGTCCGTCTTGGTAGATATAGGCATAGAGTAAAAGCCAAATTCAGGATTATTTCTAATTTTGTTTGTACAGAGCCAATACCATTTGTCAGTCAGAAACTTTTTTCTACCCCGACGGGGTTCATTTCTGTCCTCAATTATGTCAGGTGTTTACAGAGAAATAAATGTGTGAGTTATAGAAACCATAAAGCAAAACAAAGACATGACTTGCTTGTGTACCTCATGGACATATGTCGATTTAGCACTATGTCTGTGGAAATTTTTTTATAGTGATGCAAAACTTCTTTTGACAAGTTTATAATGAGAATTTTATGTAATCACGTTATGAGGAAACTAGTATGTTTACTTCTAAGAAATTATCAGTTCACATTAAATTTTGCTTCCTATACTTTCAGTTGAGCAAGTCCAGGTCCAGTGAGATGTTCTTGATTGTTAAATTGTTCAGAATTTGTTTGAATAAAACAAAACCCTAAAAGGTCTCTGCTGTTTCATTGTGTATTTTGGCATCATAATTGGATGCAAGTTTTGGTCTCAAAAGTTAGAAAGTCCATATTCTAATGCACTTACGAATATAACGCAACGTCTGATTGGATAACGTCAAAAATTTGCAACAGTATATTCTGCGATATACTGTCGCAAATCCGACGTCATGAAGTAACGTCCTTCTCATTGGCTGACGTTTGGTTTTACGTTGCTGACAGCGCTTGAAACGGGTGCAAACTAGTACATTTTGAAAGGTGAAAACGAAGAAAATTGCATTAGAATGGGGATAACTGTATTGGAAATTGTCATTTGGGTAGGTAATTCACCGGTTTTATGGTCGCAAATTGCGTTTTACGGCTCCGCTGGCGCGTCACCGTAAAACAAAATTTCCGACCATAAAAACGACGATTTACCGCCCCAAATGACAATTTTGCTTACAGTTATCCCCTAATTATATGCCATTCTATAGGCCATTCTATAGAAAGTAAATGTGAAATACCCAGGAACTGTTACATGAACAACCAAATACCACATCCCACACACAATACACAGTCGCTGAATCTGGTTTTAACTATTTCAAGTGAATGCCCCATTGAGCAACCGTTTCAAGTTAATTTTCTCTTAAATACCGTTTGTAAAATTATAGACCCGGCACTGAAATTTACCCAGCAGCATCGCCGACCCAACCACCCCCGATCATTGCTTGTCGCGGTTCGATCCGCTCTAGGAGCGAACAGTTTTATGCACAATGAGAGTTCGATGGCCAAACTGGCACTGGGCGTTTGAGGTTGCTTTTGATGCTGATGGGCGAGGCCGTGCCTAGCTGTTGGGATTTGGATTTACTTGCGTTCGGGTGGATAGTGTGTAGCATCGTTTTTGCGTAGAGACAACATGCAAACGTTCGAATAGAAATCAAATATGACAATCACGCTTTCATACATGTAAAAGGCTTATGTTATTTGCAGCCTGGGATGCAGAATCAAATAACTCTGTAGAATTTCTACAGCAAATAAAAACAATACAACGAACATGCATGTTTATTGGTTTATTGTATTGTGTTTATTTGCCGTAGTGTATATGAATATTGTATGAATATACATGACAGGTTTGTTAAGCCGTTTTATTTTTCTGATTTTTTTTTTCGTAAATAGTATAGACGCTTATTGTCACATTGAAAATGTCCAAGATACCAAGATACTTTTTTTTTTTGGGGGGGGGGGGGGGGGCGGGGGGGGGGGGGGGCGTTATTTCAGTTTTCATACAGGTGCACTAAATTGCGGGGCAACAGACAATTCTACAACTATTTGCAATGAAGTAGGTCATATAATGTAGGCAACAGACAGTCTGGCCAACCTTTTGATAAACTTTGGCTTTAAATTATGGTCTCGGAAGCATATGGTTGAACAAACCTGGAGAAAAGAGGTCACAAAAATATTTGCATTGCGAAAACCTAAATCAGACTGCAGTGTTAACTTAATGTTTTTATATAAAAAATCACAGATTACTGAGGCTAAACATGGAAGGCGGTGATCAGACTGTGCAGAAGCACGGCACATATTATCTTATGTCATAAGCAAACATTGTTTGCTTATGACATAAGGTGATATGTGCCGTGCCTCGACGCATATATACTGTGCATGCATACAGAAAATGCCTCAGTGGGCTTGTGACATTCATTCAGGTATATCTTTCTTTTGCTAACATGCAGCTGGCGCAGTCAGCAAATTTAAACGTCAATCTTCGCACCACGGAACGGACCGTGGTCATATCTTTTATGACTTTGCCGGAATTTATAACAAGAATTCCTTGGAATGCTATGTCGCACCTGCGGTGCGTTTCCACAGTCGCAAAAGTCATGTTGAGCAGAAAGGGAAAGCAAAACTGAAAATTAAAACAATGAAATAATTTCAGGCGTTATTCAGACAAAATATTGTTAAAATCCGCTCAGGGGTTCTTAAGGTACTGCCTTTGCATTTTTATGCTAAAAAGGATGGGTCAGATCAATATGAATTGACTTTAAAACTAGGGTTGACGTAATATAGAATACAATTTTTTACAGAGACAGCAGAGAATGATATATGTCAAAGGTCAAAACAAATGCAACAGTCCTTAAGGCAATTCTAAAAACACACTTTTTACCAGGTTTGATAATTGTAGGTATCATCGATAGAGAAATGGACTTAAACACTAGGGTTGGCGCGCAATTGTGGACGGATGGACGGACGAACGGAATGACAGATTGACTGACTGACGGGCGAACGGACGGGGAAAACTGAACTCCTATATCGCACCTTGTTAAAGCAGGTGCGACAGTAGCAGCCTTTTATTTTATAAATACTTTCCATCAGAGGCTTATGAGTAGTTATAATCCTCTTTTTCCATGTTTCCTGCAGTCGTGATTAGTTGTATGGGCGCGACTGATTCTTGCCGCACTAGTATTGTGTGTTGAGTTTCTTATATATCAACCATTTTATTGAATGACTGTTGATTTTCGAGGTGGTGTAGAAAAGGCATATTTTTTTGAGAGTTAATGGTTGGGGGTGGGGGCATATAATAGGGTATGGTGCTCCGACTTTCCCTCAGTAACTCTCCTTGACAGCTGAGAAACTAAACCATTTGTGCTGTGTCATTGTGCATGTATATACCTTATGCGTATTGGAAATTTCTGAATTCAGTACATTAACTATTTTTCAGACAGGACAATGAAATTTCTGATTTTCTGTGCGTTCCTCCCCTTGGCCATGTGCCTTTCATCAGAAAGCATATCAAAGTTCTGTGAGTATGATTTCCGAAATATCTTAAATAAATCCTACAATATGCTACTTTAAACAAGGACATAACAGAGAATAATAATGATAATAGTAACAATAACAATAGTAATAAGACTAATGATTAAAAAAGTAAATGTGCCACGCTCGTGTGGTACCTCACTGTTGCAGGGTGTGTTTGATAGAGCTGGTTAATTATACTATAGATGCCAGTTTGTTCACGGTTTGTTTGCAGGGATCTTCGGTTTTTGCCACCGCCTCTGTTAAACACTCGGTTAGATATATGTGAAATTTTCTTGAAAGGGTTGTTAAACGCATAACAATAATGCTTTCTTTTTTTCTCCTAGTGGCAAAGAGTAAGTTGGAAAAGGACTTTGAAAGGCTGTTACACATTATTGGAGGAAGTGACCTTACCCGCCAAGCTTGTGAGTATGAATGCCACAAATATGCTAAGGGCGGTGAGGATCTGTACTTTGGTTGTCCATTTGCATGTGCTGGGTATGTAAAGATTGAGCTGCATTACGCCAAAACCAACAAAGTGACATGTGCGCCCAGCGAAGACTCAGATCAGCCTGGGCATCCGCCCAGTCTGATCAGAGTCTTTGCTGTGCGCTTAAATGGTGGATAAAGGCCTAAGCTAGCTCCACACGCTAAACGAAGACTTTGTCCGGACCGGGCGGATGCCCATGCTGATCTGTGTCTTCGCTAGGCGCACATGCCACTTTCTTCCTTTTGACGTGTTGCGGCTCATATGTTTTATTGAAATATATCTGTGCAATGTGCAATTTTTATACAAGTCAGAGCAACTTTGTTTGTCATAAAAAGAGTTAGATAAACAAAATGCATTTGTTTGAAGAAAAGAAAAAACCTCCATGTTTGTCCGTCATTTTTGCAAAGGGTTAAAATGTTTGTGACCTTTTGTTTGCTTCCCAGGACAATAGGGGTTTAAGGCCCACCACTGTGTCTTAAGCACAGCATATGACAGGCAGAGCCCATTCCTCTCCTTTCGATGCCTTATCCTTCCCTGATTCAAAGCAGGTACTCATTTACTGCTAGTTTTCCAGTTGTCGGATGGCGAAACCCGGGCGCCGCGATCTCACGACCTTCCAGCGACTTTCTGCACCATAACCGAGCGTTTCTAACCATTTGACCACGGCGCCTCTCTTGAATCCCACTAATGGGATTCATTCTCCAATGAATGAAGTTGCTGTATCTCAATTTATTCACACCATTACGACAACAAACTACATGTAAATGTGTATCTTATATTTAATTCTTATCAAAATGGAAGCAAAAAATAGCGTAATTTATTATACCGTAACGACAATAAACTTTATCTCATCTTATTCATACTATAAAGGAAGCAAAAGTAAGGAGGAAACTTCTCAGGAATTCAATCTAAGATCCCACCCAAGACACCATGTGGGAAAGGGAACACACAAAATTAGTCACCACCGAAGATAACACCAGCGGCAGCCATGTGAACAGTCATTTCCCATGTAGGTGGTCAACGGGCTAGCCTGAACATCACAAACAATATATCAATAACATACATAGCAATTAGCAACACACAAAACAACCAAAACAACCAAGATCTAGAAATGTATTCAGAGAAAAACTGATGTCCCCCACCAGCCCATTTCCCATCCCCCCTAACGAATAAAAAGCCTGTACAAGTAAAATATCTAAGCATGTTTGGAGAAAATCCATCAACTGGCTCCAAAGACTATGTTTCTATTTTCACTTGTAAGCAATGTACGCAGTGTACCCAGGTTTACTGAGATGAACAATATAAAATATTTGCAGAAGACATAAAGTTAGGCGCGTGCCACTTTGTACCTTTATGTAGGTAGGCTGTATTAAATGTATAAAGCCTTTTCAAAACATGCCTTCTTCTATTTTCACTATGTTTTCTGAGATGCACAATAATAGATATTAGGCATCAAATATGGCGTGTGCCAATTTGTCTATATGTAACAGTTATGTATATAAGTTGTAGATATATTTATAATTTGCGCCAAATTCGTGCAGTAAATGAATTTTTAAGGGAAAAAAGTAAATTTAAAGAGTAACAACACTTCAGGAACTGACTGAATCGGATCCCAAACCATATCCCCAACATCAAAGGGAAAGATTGACAAAGACATCCCAACAAACAATAAATTACAAGTGATAAGCCGAGTCAGCAGCTCTTTCCCAAATAGATGGCAACTCAGCTATCTTTATTAAACTAAATAATTTAGACCAACAGACGGGTTACAACGGACTAAGCAAATTATATAAGAAACATTTAACAATTATTTTTACCTATTTTCTTTAAGTTAGCTTTTGACCTTGAAAATGGGGTCAAGGTAATCAAAACACAGTAAACTCTTGAGATTAGGTATACCTATGAAAGTAAAGTGGAAATCAAGCCAAAGGCTAATGAGATATATCAACTTCAGTGAATTTTTTTCATATCTCCTCCTGTGACCTTGAAAATAAGGTCAAGGTCACAAAAGTCTGATCCGCTCTTAAGCTAGTCCCCGTAATAAATCCAAGCAAGTTTGGTGAAATTCCATCCATTGGCTCATGACATATTGTGGTAATAAGAAATTGTCATCTCAGTCCTCCAGTGGCTTTGAAAATGAGATCAAGGAACTTCATGAGATATTATGGGTACAAGAAATTGCCATCTAAGTCCTCCAGTGACCTTGAAAATGAGGTCAAGGAAATGAGGTCAAGGTCACCCAAAACTAATCAGCTGTTAAGCTAGTCCCAGTGATGTATCCAAGCAAGTTTGGTGCAATCCCATCCATTGGCTCATGACAGATTGTGGTAATAAGAAATTGTCATCTCAGTCCTCCAGTGGCTTTGAAAATGAGATCAAGGTCATCAAAATCTAATGAGCTTTTAAATGTGTTCCAATGATGTATCCATGCAAGTTTGGAGAAATTCCATCCATTGATTCAAGAGATATCATGGATACAAGAAATTATCATCTAAGTCCTCCAGTGACCTTGAAAATAAGGTCAAGGTCATCCATGCAAGTTTGGTGAAATTCCATCAATTGGTTCAGGAGAAACAGTGGGTACAAGAAATTGTCATCGCTTGAAAATGAGGTCAAGGTCACCAAAACCTAATAAGCTCTTAAACTTGTCCCAATGATGTATCCATGCAAGTTTGGTGAAATTCCACCCATTGGTTCAAGAGATATTGCGCACGCAAGAAACTGTCACGCCGACGCTGACGCCGACGCCGACGCCCGGGATCCACACTGAAAACAATATGTCCCCCCTCACTTTTGGTGGCGGGAGGGCATGATAACCAAGACACAACTGCCGCCTTTGGACGGCCAGTAGTGAAATTAGTGGGGGAGGGGGGCTTAACCGGTTTGTGGTCGACCAACCCTCGCCCTTTGTTCTGTCTTGCCTCAGATACTTAGTTGTTCAACGCAACAGAAACAAACACCGCCCACACAACAGACATACAAAAAGCACCAACCCTGACAATAAGAACAAATTAGACGAAAAACATTAAACTTCTATTTTCATCTATATTTCAATAAACTATATTTCAATAAATGCGAAACAAAAACAGAGGGAAGCTATATCTTACTTTATTTGTACCGAAAAGGAAGCAAACTATTTCTTTATTCATTCGCATCATAGTCCAATAAACTATAAATCTAAATTTAGGCGTACCATATCGAAAACAAAGTCCTTATTATTCGTAGCATAACAGAAGCAAACCACATCAACTCTCGATATATCGAACACTGATATCTCAAAGTACCCGTCCGATATCAAGAATATAGTTTAGACATATTCCCTTTTCTTATTTATATTTTATCTCCTGTTATCTCAAAAGTATTGATATCTCGAAGTGAATTTTCTGGGACTAGAAAAAATGAGATATCAGTAGTTTGGAATGAACTTCGACCCTGAGATATCAAGAGTTGACTGTGTATATATGAATAAAAGCAAATTCTCACATGATTTATTCGCATTGTAACGAAAACAAACCATATCTCAATGTATTCATGCATGCCGTTGGTATGAGAAGCAAACTATGTCTTAATTTTTCCGCACCGGAACGAGAGCAGAACTGCGTGTTTAATTTTGTGCTGGAAACCATGGAAACTGTTTGGACAATACAAAATATAAAACCGATTTTTTAATTTAAATAATCTGATTAACAGTAGACATATGAAAAACTTACATGTTTCTAACATGTTTCTTTGTGCCAGTTTACGGTTCGTGTATTTCTTTTATATTTCCAACTACAGGTTACAAGAAAAGTTAAAGAAATGGGGCGATTCACAAAGCGAGACCTTGTCTAAGCGTATGATTCTTGATGACCTCGGTGAGTGTACTAACGACATTATTGCATAAACATCGGTGTCACACTATCAATATGCATGTTTTAACAAACACAAAACCATATATTAACAAGGGTTTCACGCGCCGATAATGACTCGCTTAGTTACTTTTCGTTTGCAAGTACATGTAGCAGGACAATACTCCGACAGTACAAAAACAAGCAGCAAAACTGCATATGAAGATATCCGATAAAGACTTTAACGAAAGAGTTATACAAATTCGGATGAATGGAAGTGCCGACGACATGGAGTGAAAACTTCGATGAACATGATTATGATTTGTGAACTACTGCAAAATGTTGCACTAAAATTTACGGTAGCTGACCATGGTCTGAAACGAGAATTATAGTGCGTGTAGGAATCAGCAAGGTAATGGCGATAAGGCAGGAAAATAGCGTGCCAACATTTTCGTTATTGCTGAATTCATGGAATACTAGCGATTAAACATTTTTTCCAATGCATTTATTGTTTCAAAGGGGTTGAGCTTATGGCAGGATGGAATGAAGCCAGCGACGCCCTTGAAAAATGCTTTCGGACTAGGTTTCCAACATCTCCCTCGGGATCTTGCAAACGTTAATACATGTTCTATATTTCAGGAGCCACAATATACAAAATGGTACCAAAGGCTTAGACCAGCCTGCGCATTAGCGCAGTTTGGTCAGTGTCTTTGCTATTTGCACATACCATAGGAATCAACGGGCAAACAATAAAAATTCTATCCACATGTACATTCACAGACTGTTTCGAGTCTTCGGTGTCCGCAGATCTGTCAGGAATAAAATAAAATTTCTAGCCTGTCGTGTCAAAAGGCTGCCGATTCCATTCCGATCTCGCAATTCACCGCTCCGAAAACACGTCTTCTTTAAACAGGTATACACCCTGCATTCTTTGTAAGGTAAAATCGCAGAGCATTGACCACGTGCGATTATGTGTGTGGGACTATGTCACGTGGTGAGCTGTCGTCGCATAAGCAATTTATACATTAACAGTTGACTGTCGAGTGATATCCTGGGTGTGTCTCGGAAAAGCTAATTGGGTAACTGTGACCATACTTATGACTTAATCTGTAGCAAAACCATCGTCCGCCTTTTTTACTTTTAGACCCGAATGCAATCAAGTTTATCCGTCAGCATACTGCACGGTATAATTACTGGGTAAAACTACCAACAATTGCACTGGTCGCCATTGCGCAATGTGTAAAACGATATATGTACATGTAACCACTGATTCGGCACTAACATTGTCGGGCACTTTTTTACATTAGTTTTACTTTTTTATGCTCTGAAATACCATTAAGGTATTATCTTAATTGTTGTTTCGCTGCTTTTCAGTGGATATGACAGCCCTGAGGTCTGATCTGCAGGTGCTGGTTGACACTCTCGGTACCGATGCTACTGAATCCGCTTGTGAAAACCAGTGCCACTATATGTTGAAAGATGGACACTTTTTACATTCTGGTTGCGATGTTGCATGCAAAGGGTAAGTGAAACCAAGGGAATTAAAAGAATACCAAATATAAACACTTAGACAAATCAAAGTACTGAATGTACTGAAAGACGGGCATTTTATTCAAATGGCTTAGAGGAGACTTATTGAAAATGTTTACGCACAGACATATGATGGATGATGACAGAGGCATACCATTCCATAAGCTAGCTCTTCAGGATGCAATTTAGATAAAATCCATTTAGAAAACAGTAGGGTTTTGTCAAATATTTAGATTATTTTATTGAATACCAGAAATCACAATTGTTAAGAAAAGAAAAAAAAAAGGTTCTAAAAAGTGTTGTTTTATACAGTAGGGGTGCTATTGTGATTGGTTTCAGTTTTGAATTGAATGGGTGGAAGAAATGGTACCCGTATTTTCCTTTATCCCTATTATTTGTTGCCTTTTTTGTTCTCAACCGTAACACGATCAAGGTTTAAACCATATTGAGGCAAACTTCTTCTCGACTATAGACGATGTTCCATTGCAAATTTCACCAGCAAATGATGTTGACGACATTGTCAGAGTCCCCATTTAATATCTGTCCTGTTGAAAACGAAGTTTGTTATTCTTAAAAGTAGCAAGGGTGCAGGCATGTGCATTCATCCATTTTTTTTATTCATGGGACTCCAAATACCGCAAGGTGAGCATTAGGAAGAAATACAGGATAATTACTAATCCACAAAATGTTGACATTTGGCAGACTGAGTTATATTGAATATGTTCTATAAAAGGGTCATCCTTTGGAAGCAAGGATCACACCAAAGAACTGAAAACTGTCGAGTGCACAAGTTTTCTGGGCCAGACTAGCTAGTTTCGGCCAATTAGGCCTCATCAGTGACCCTCTAATTGGAGTCTGACTCTTGTGTATGTTTGCCGATGGATCATTTAGGCTGGGCCACTGTGCCTTGGTCTGGCAATAGCCGCTTTATAGGCAAATAGCTGTACAGCAATACTTATGAAGTGCTTTGTTAGCTTTTAGTGCATAAATTTAAGTTGTCTTGACTGCATGTTCACGGTTTTCTACACTTGTATCAAATTAATCAGGAAATGCCATTTTGCAGGCTTCTTACTGCATATGGCGTAACGGAATACTCCTGGCGGACCACGAAAGACTCTTTACTGACTCCTAACGATAAAAGAGCGACCGTAGTGTGTCTAAACTGGTAAAATGCTGACTGCAGTCACTCTGCAAAAGACTAAATATCCATTGCATCCATCTGCAAAAGATCACTTTTAACTGCAGTCGTCGGTAAGATATAAAATGATGACTGCTGTCTTTTTCTTGTTCAGTTAGATTAGTCAGACAAGATGAAAGTCATAACAACACTGCCTAGCGGCCACAACCTAGTGATCTCATCCTTAATGACATGTCAGTATAATCAGTTGGCTTCAACTATGCATTGCATAGCACAGCAGATCTTTGTTTTGGATTCTTTTTTAAAGAGGCCAACTTGTACTCACCCATCGGCGAATAATTTACGTAATGTATTTATACGCGTTGATCGCTGGGATAAACATTGATTTAAGTCGCAAACTGAAGCCTTTTCAATTTGAATAAAGCAACATTGATTATGACGAATCATTCTGCCTCGTTCAATGGGCTGGATTTTCGAAATTATACAGAAATGTCAGAACTATTTTACTGTTTCAAAATGTAGAGCGCGTAGCGTAGGCTTACAAACACAGAGATATGTTAAGACCTCCGCAAAACCGTTTTGACAACCGTAACTATAGACGGGCTTACAGCCCGCCTAAAAATATACTAAAAATTCTACTGAGCCGCGACACGAGAAAACAAACAATGTGGTTGTGCGCCCAGCGCAGACTCAGATCAGCCTGGGCATCCGCCTAGTCTGATCAGAGTCTTTGCTGTCCGTATAAAGGTAGCGTAGTCCCTTAGCCACCATTTAAGCGTTAAGCAAAGATTCCTATCAGACTGGGCGGATGTCCAGGCTAATCTGAGTCTACGCTGGGCGCACAACCACATTGTTGGTTTTCTCGTGTCGGGGCTCATATATTCCTGGGATACGAATTCGATTCTGTGATTTTAAAAAAAGGAAAACCAAATGTCAATGACGACCCTTATACTCACTTTTTTATACGCCCGTTTGAAAAAAATAATGTTGTGGCACTGGCGTCCATCCGTCCGTCCGTCCATCCGTCCAGCGTTAACTTTTCTCGTTTCTGGATAGCCCTTCCTATAGTTTACATCCGATCAAGCTGAAACTTGATATGTATTAAGACAATGAGATGGACCAGCGCATATTGTTTCGATTTTACTCTCCAATGATTTTAGCGGAGTTATAGCCATTGCCTTAGATTTTTAGTGTCTCCGTTTCCGGATAACTCCTCCTACAGTTTTCGTCCAATTAAGCTGAAACTTGGTAAATAATAAGCCTAGGTCGTAGAGTAGCAAATATTATTTCGAAGCTACGCTTCTGTGATTTTTAGCAGAGTTAAAGCCTTTTGATAAATCGACTATGGCAGTTTGTTAGGCAAATCTAATACACACCATAACTACATGTACATGTAGGTTACCATGGTAACTCTGTAGAGTATCATGGTGAAACTTGATTGCAATGTTACAAAAACGGTTGATTCCCTTAATTTACTTTGGGTTTATGTCCCTTTGATTATTTTTGGACATTTTTTGTACACCCCATAGCTAGGTAACCATTATGTCGTGGCGAAAATTAGTAGCATGGTGTGTTAGGATGAGAAAGTGTGTAATATATAACAAGGATTGCTGCCCTTAATCCCTTTGATGAATATCGAAGACTGTTCTTTTGCGCGTCATAACTAGGTAACCGTATGGAATATCTTGATGAAAATTTAGGGCAATGTGTATTAGTTATAAAAACAAACTGTCACATAAAGACAAATTGCTCCTCCTTTCCTTATTTTTGCAGTTAAATTCACTTTTTCAATGTAATGTTTGTATGCGCGACGTCTAGGTCAATGTTGGAAATTTTTTAAGAAACTTATAGCAATATGTCTCAGGATGGGGTGGTACATGTAGGTGGCATATAAGATTAGTTATTATTGCTCCCCCTTCCTTATTTTGGAGTTGCATCCCTTTATTAGGTTTTAAAGGTCATTCTTGTGAGAACCACAACTACGGTTATCCTTAAGAGTATGGTAATGAAACTTTATAGTAATGTGGATGAGGTTGAGGCAGTGTGCATAGTATAAGAATGATTTATCTCTTTCCTTACTTTCAGAGTTACGTCCCTTTGGTTATTTTAAGACTATTTTGTGCCTGCATTCCCAGGTAATTGTGTGGAATGTCTTGATGACACTTTATAGGAGTGGTCATTAACTAGAGACTGAGGATTGAGTACGAGAATAGCTATTTCCCCTTTCTTTATTTTGAAGTTACATACCTTTGATAAGTGTTTACAGAATATTCTTGTGCACACATTTGTTCCTGTGTGTGGCTGATTGCTTTGGCTACAAATCTGCCAGAGAATACTGACTGGAGCTGTAACTCACTCAGAAACGGGCGCATATTGGACGCTTGCGCTGTACTTGCTAAAGTATATGGCACTTGCATATACTTATATAGAGAGGATCTTACATGAGTGCTCATGTATTATTGGGTTTATTAAACGAGTTGGGGGAAAATGATAAGATGCGAGGCTATACCAAGCAATTTATCGTTTTCACCAAAGAGTTTAATAAATTCAATAATACAGGAGCACGAATGCAAGATTCTATTTATCATATGACACTAAAATCGCATTTTATTAGCAAATTTTGCACTAAAACGTCACGATTTCGCCATTAGAAAACGCGACGTTTTATGGACGTCAACGCATAACGTTACGACGTAATTTGCATATTTAATCCACTAATGGATTATCGTTTTTAATGCATGGCTTTATTACACTCTCAGATGCGACGTCATATGATAAATAAATATAAACTAAAGTCCGATTTCATAGCTGTAACAATTTATTTTTCGAAGAGATTTTTATATAGAGAGGATCTTACATGAGTGCTCATGTATTATTGGGTTTATTAAACGAGTTGAGGAAAATGATAAGATGCGAGGGTATACCAAGCAATTTATCGTTTTCACCAAAGAGTTTAATAAATTCAATAATACAGGAGCACGAATGCAAGATTCTATTTATCATATGACACTAAAATCGCATTTTATTAGCAAATTTTGCACTAAAACGTCACGATTTCGCCATTAGAAAACGCGACGTTTTATGGACGTCAACGCATAACGTTACGACGTAATTTGCATATTTAATCCACTAATGGATTATCGTTTTTAATGCATGGCTTTATTACACTCTCAGATGCGACGTCATATGATAAATAAATATAAACTAAAGTCCGATTTCATAGCTGTAACAATTTATTTTTCGTTCTATAAGAAGTTCGGATAAAAAAGTTGCAAAGGTAACCAGAGTTGCCAAAAGTACTACATTTATACGTCAGTTGAAATATTCAGAGTTCACTCATCGAATATTAAAGTTCCAAAGACTTGTTTTTATGGAGGCTGGTCTGAAACTTTGTTCTTTACGTACATGTAAATAAGTCATTCTAATGCATCCAAGAAATACATTTCAATTTTCCGATGTTTATGGAAGTATGAGCACAATGGGTCATGTGCAAAGTAAGCGACGCCAAAAGGGCGTGAACGTAAACTTTGCACATGACCCCTTGTTTTCGTATTTCCATGAACTTCAGAAAAATGAAATTTGTCTCTTATAATTACATTTAAATTTGAAATTATTTGAGCACCATTTTGGATTTTTAAGAGCAACATTTGTAAATTATACGACGGAAAGCTGCCACTTACCAACAGGTAAGCCGCATACGTTAACCGTTCTTCACCATGATGTGGCGTCAGAAAGAACGTTACAATGGCCGATGGCGTCATTTTTTTACATGCGACGTTTGTACTAACGATGTTTCGTGACCGACTGTTCTTCATGTATGTATGAACACTGTATCTCCGAAATAAGTTCACCTAAAGAAAACCAAAGGGAATGTTATTATTTTCTAATGACGGCAGACTGGATAACGTCAAACTTGTGTGATTTAAGTTTGCCGGAAGACGTCGCATTCAGTGAAAACGCATACACTTTGAAAAAAATGCGACACAATCATAAGAATAGGTTATCTGTACTGAAATTGTCATTTGAGGAGATGTATCTTTGTTTTTGTGATCGCAAATTTTGTTTTAAGATGACCCCTCTTCCTTAAAACGTAATTTGCGACCATAAAAACGATGATTCAACTCCAAAATGACAATGACAGAAGTTTACATACATAATTATTTACCCGCGACAAGAGAAAACCAAAAAGTGGTTATGCGCCCAGCGCAGACTCCGATCAACCTGGGCATCCGCCCAGTCTGATCAGAGTCTTTCCTAAGCGCTTTAAGGACAGCTGAGAGTCTAAGCTACCGCCACGCGGACCGCGAAGACTCTGTTCAGACCGGGCGGATGCCCAGACTGATCTAAGTCTGCGCTGGGCGAACAACCAATTTGTTGGTTTTGTTGTGTCGCGCCTCATTAAAATAATAATTACATCATAAATGATACATCATAAATGCTCTGTATTTTGCAGATTCCAAACGCTTGTTCACCAGTTGCATATCCGTCCAGACACGACCTCTGCCCCCAGTACTGCTGCTACTACTCGGGCAGGCAGATAAGTCAGTGGGACCATTGGCGAGTGTACACGGTTAAAATTCGAAAGATTGTGAAATGTAAAAATACAGTATTAATCCTAATAAACGTTCCTGCTCTAATAAACGCCCCTGTCTTTTTCTCCAAAAATAATCTTGTATTAACTTGAATAAATTTATGTTTGCTTCTTAGGATGACATAGCTTCTTGAAATAGGGTCTACTTTTAAAGGAAAGAATTTACTCCTGGAGGAGCAAATTCATTTCTTTATGAGTTTACCCCATTGGAAAAAAAAACTGTAGAGTTGCTTCATCTGAAAGTATAGCCATTCACCCTCATACAGTTAATTAGAGGTTTAGGCTCTAAGCAACGTCCCTGTCGTAAAATGTAACGCCCCGGGGCTTTTAGTACGATTAATACGGTAATTATAGTCCTGAAAAATGAATACTTTTGTTTTACAGTGCTGTAATTTGTTCAAATGATGCACTGGAATGGCACACAGTGTTGATCTCGAACAGACTGCTTTTTAGGAGCAGTTTGAACTTGGTCTTCACTGTTTGCTTATTTACGCCAAAACAACTTAGAGTCAATGTAGCATCGACGTTGTGCGTTATGTGTACATGTACGATCTGTGTAATGACAAGGACTTTAGCCAATAAATAGAGTCTTCTATTGCTCCATACGTGTTTGTGATTTTTTTTTTTGCTTCAGACATAACAAAAAAACTCAGATAGAGCAACTAAATTAATGGCAAACTGATAATATACCGGAGTGTGCGTGTATCTCTGTGTGTGTGTGTGTGTGTGTGTGTGTGTGTGTGTGTGTGTGTGTGTGTGTGTGTGTGTCTTTCTCTCTACATTAGTTTTTAAAGGGAGACAAATTTCGGAATTTAATATTTAATTTAGCTGCTTCTAGGAGAGCAAATTCCTTCGTTTCCTGTACAGTTAACTGCTATTGAAAAGCGCTGCCTAAATGAAAACGGCAGAGTCGGTTCCTTCGAAAGTGTATTGACTTACCTTCAGCCAGTCTACAACGTCAATTTGTCCCTTAACCCTAAATGACTTGCAAATTCAGATCAGACTCAGATCGTGTGGATCAATTCCCTCTTCGGAAATCCTGTGCATTGATTCGTTTCTCAAACCCTCAGGTGAAGTTAATCTGCCTTGCTCTTGCATAAGTCCAATAATGGCCTTTGAATACATGTATGCTGACAGTTGAGTTTATGAGATGCGGAAAGACTTTTACTGTTGAAAAAATGATACATGCACATTTGTTTGTCCTACAATCAAAACTTCTGTCAGTTGGAAACAGCAGCTTCGCAAGCAGCGCATATATGTAATACATCCGTTTTAGGGTGAACAGGGCATTTATGCAAGCAGTTAATTAAAAAGTAAACAAGCCAGAATAGATGTTCTTTCTAACCATACATAACTGCAATATCATACACATTTCTAAAAGGTTTCATTAAAATATTTGAAACAGGTAAGGAGTTGCAGAATGGAAAATATTGTTTACAGAAGGATGACCAGGCAGACAAGAAATGGCAATAACCCTGTTATAAATATAACTGTAACTGCGCCTTTAGTAATGTTTTTTGAAACATCAAATGCTATTAGTATACCAAAAATCATCTTCCAAGTTGAAACGGCTAAGAAGTTAAGAAATGCCAAAGTCAAACAAGGGAAATAGTTAAAAAACTAAGTAAACCAAAGTTACCATTCTTGGTCTTAAAGGCCCTATTGCTCTATCAGCATGAAACATTTCATCGAGAGGTATCGCTTTAAGCTTTTCGCCACAGTTTCGTCATTGTAAATATAGGCGATTAGCCAACTTTAAACCAAGAATACATCGATCAGTTTCACATATAAAAGGTTCAATATTTCATCGGGACATTTAAGTTGCCAGCGAAAATGACCTACTTTGTACTTTCGATTTCATACACAATGAAAAGATGGTAAAAATACAACGTACAACCACAAAGTCCCATCCACTTTACCACTTTGGTTATATTGCATCGCTCTACGGGGAACCGGAAAAGGCGGGAAAGTTGTAGTCACTTTCTGCCAGGTATATGGATCAATATATATGCACATTAACCCGTATTTTATGACCAAACTTGAAGGTTGAAACGTTTTTCATAATGATTGGCGTTTAGACGGTTTTAACACTTATAGGAGTATAGCAACTTTAACATATTTCCTTCATAATATACACATCACCATTGAGTTTCGTTAAACTATTTCACATAGTTAAGGAGTCATAGAGTGAAAGGAAAATTTATGCAAGGGCAGATAATTCAGGAAGTAAGCCAGAGTTGTGGTTCTTATTCAAAATTTATTTCCCCATTATTATTTGCATTCCTATAAAGTCAAACCTGTCTTAAGAAGTCGCGCAAGGGAAGGCCAAAAACTGGCTGCTGAAGACAGGTGACCCCTTTAATACAGGTTCAATTGCACTGTATTTTGGTTCAAGGGACCAAGAAAATGTGGTTGCATAAGCCAGGTGGTCCCAGGTGATCACATGAGCAGGTTTGATTGTATTTCAAAGGGTTAAATAGTTATAGAGTGAATGAGAATAGCCTTAAACTAATCAAGGAAAGTTACTCCAAAAGTATGTAAAGGGGAGCAACCATTCTTATATGCAACATACTATCTTGAGATAATGCATTAAGCTATGAGTTTATCAATTTATTCCAAAATGTTACCAAGTTATGGCATGCACAAGATTTGTATACACAAAAGAAGCCTGAAACTAATCAAATGGACGTAACTCCAACGAAGTATTTAAAAAGGGAGGGCATCTATTGTTATACGCGACACATTGTCGGGACTTCATCTACATTGCTATGAAGTTTCATTCAGATATCCAAAACGGTTACCTAGTTATGACGCGCTCTTGGAGGGTCTGAAATAAGAGGCCCATGGTGGCCCTAAATCGCTCACCTGAGTATCATGTGCACCAAGAATATTAGAGTTATCTTACTGACCTTGGCATAAAATAGGTCATGGTCAACTCGGTGTCATAATTTGAAAGGAGCCATGGTAGTGTCGTGGATATCACGCTGGATGACCAATCCAGGGGTCGCAAGATCTATCGCTCACATCTGCGGTCTTTTGGATGAGACTTTAAACAGCGGTCCTGTATGACCTAGTTGTTGGTTGGACGTTAAGCCTGAGTTAACACACTCGCTCATAATATGAAGAAATTATGATTGGACCGAGTCTTCAACGCCATACATAGAGGATCTTACACGAGTGGTCATTTCATATGAAATTTATGAAACAAGCCTTCGGCGAGTTTCATAAATTTCATATGAAATGACCATGAGTGTAAGATTATATTTATCATATGACCCTTTAAAATGAGATTTTAACGCCCTCAAATTGAACAATAATTCAATAAGAAAACGCATTGTTGACATGGACGATGTCAATGACGTTACGTGTACGCGCCAAAGTGTTATTACACGTGTGGAATAGGACTTTTATAACACGACGTTATCCACTGAATAACAGCGACCTCATGTGATAAACCAAGTTTCATTGCGGTTGGCCAATTAATCTAGTGACCTAAATTTTGAACCAATATAATCCATATTCTAACATAAGCTGGAAATAATGCAAACAAACATTCTGACAAAGTTTCATGAAGATTCAATGGAAAATGAAGCCTCCATTGCGTAAACAAAGGCTTTCTAAGACTTGACCTAGTGACCTAGTTTTTAATCCTATATAACCCAGTTTCAATCTTTGCCTTAATTTTAGTAAGATAAACTTTCTGACAAAGTTTCATTAAGATTGAATAAAAAATGTGCCCTATAAAATGTATGTAAGGTTTTTCCTCAGATATGACCTAGTGACCTTATTTTTGGCCCGACTACCCAGTTTCAAACTTGGCATAGATTTTATGCAGATAAACATTCTGGCAAAGTTTCATGAAGATATGATCAAAACTGTGACCTCTAGAGTGTACACAAGGTTTTTCTAAGTTTTGACCAAGTGACCTAGTTTTTAATCAGACAATACTCAGTTTCAATCTTGACCTAGATTTTATGGCGATAATTATTCTGACATAGTTTCATGCAGACTGGATCAAAACTGTGCCTTCTAAAGTGTACTTAAGGTTTCTCTAAGATTTGACCTTGTGACCTTATTTTTGACCCGACATAGATTCAATTAAGATAATCATTCTGACAAAGTTTCATTAATATTGGATTAATTAAAATCTGAAAGAGTTTCTTCAAGAGCAGAGAATACATTCATAAGAAGGAACATGGGCCAGACTACGTAGTTTCGGCTAATAAAGCCTCTTCAGTGACCCTGACAATATCTGGTGACGAAACCAGAGAAGAGCATACTGTAATTTCATAATCTCAATTGGACAGCCGATTCAAAGACTGATTAGTATCAAAAAAGGTCCAAATAATATATAAAATGATGGCTTAGAATATGAGTATAAACCAATCTAAAATTTCAGATTTCTCAGAATATATCCTCTGATCTCAAAGGACGAAATATTAATATTATTATTGGATTAAAACTGTGCCCTCTAGAGTGTACAAAAGGGTTTTTCCTTAGATTTGATCTAGTGATCTAGTTTTGACCTGACATGACCCGGTTTCAAAACTTTCCTAGATATTATGACGATAAAGATTCTGGCAAAGTTTCATGAAGATTGAATAAAAAACTGTGCTCTATAGAGTGTACACAGACTCTATCCATGTTCAACCTTGCCTAGATCTTATAAAGATAAACATTCTGACAAAACTGTGCCCTCTAAATTGTACACAAAATTTTTATAAGATTTGACCCTGTGACCTTATTTTCAACCTGACATGACTCAGTTTCAAACTTTCCCTAGATTTTATGGAGATAGACATTCTGACAAAGTTTCATGAAGATTGGGTCAAATCTGTGCCCTCTAGGGTGTACACAAGGTTTTTCAAATGAACAAGTGACTTAGTTTTTCACCCGACATAAACCAGTTTCAAACTTGGTTTAGATATTGTGGGGATATACATTCTGACAAAGTTTCTTCTAGATGGGATAACAACTGTGCCCTCTAGAGCGTACACAAGGTTATTCTAAGAATATGCCTAGTGTCCTGGTTTTTGACACCACATGGCCCAGTTTCAAACTTATTCTAGATATTGTGACGATAAACATTCTATCAAAGTTTCATGGAGATTGGATCAAATTGTGACCTCTAGAGTGTACACAAGGTTTTTTCTAAGATTTGATCCTTTGACCTTGTTTTTGACTCGACATAAACCAGTTTCAAACTTCACCTAGATTTAATAAAGATAAACATTCTGACAAAGTATCATGAAGATTGATCAAAACTGTGCCCTCTAGTGTGTAAACAAGGTTTTTCTCAGATTTGACATAGTGACCTAGTTTTTTCACCTCACATAACCCAGTTTCAAATTTGGCCTAGATCTGTAAGGATAAATATTCTGACAAAGTTTCATGAAGTTGGGATCAAAACTGTATCCTCTAGAACGTACACAAGGTCATTCTAATATTTAACCTAGTGACCTAATTTTGACCCAACACCCACTTTCAACTTTTGCCTAGATACTGTGACGATTAACATTCTGACAAAGTTTCAAAAACATTGGATTAAAACTGTGTCTTCTAGAGTGTACACAAGGGTTTTCTAAGATCTTACCTAGTGACCTGTTTTTTTACCCGACATAACCCAGTTTCAGACTTCACCTAGATATTGTGACGATTAACATACTGACAAAGTTCCATAAAGAATGTGACCTCTAGAGCCTACACAAGCTTTTTCTAATATTTGATCTAGTGACCTAGGTTTTTATCCGGCATAATTTAGTTTCTTTCTCGGCCTAGATTTTATAAAGACTAACATTCTGACAAGTTTCATAAAGTTTGGATCAAAACTGTGCCCGCTAGAGTGTACACAAGCAAACGTTGTCGGACGGACGGACGGACGTCCACACGTACGGACGACGGATATTAGAGTATCCCAAAAGGTCACCCTGATCACTAAGTGCTCAGGTGTGCTAGAAATAATCAAAGGGGTAAAACTTCAAAACTGAAAAAGGGAAAGCAACCATTCTTGTATACGTCACGTTGCCCTGGCGTAATTTATATTCCTAGAAAATTTCATGCAGATATCCCAAACGGTTACTGAGTTAGGATGGGCACAAGAATGTTTAAGGATGGACGGACAGTGCCATGGGCTAATACGTCTGTGTTTTTTCTTCTTGTTTTTTTTTTTCAAAACAGGCGTAAAAACAATGTAGAAAGTTGAAACGCAATATAGAAACTTTGTCATGAAAAAAACTGATCTGTCTAAATTGCTTAATATATCACAAAAGGGAAATGTACCTTCCTTCTTACATTGCTCGTATCAAGAAAAAAATCGTCAGTCTATCATTCACGACAGTGAATGTGGAGGCATGAAGTAACATAGGCGTTATGCTGAGTGAAATTCAGTAGACGTGCCAAAGTTATGTTACTGAATCTTCTAAAGGACTGATCGAATTGGCAACGCACCTTACACCGCCCTGACAATTTTTTGTTACACCTGCGTTAGCGAGGGCGTTAGAGGGGGCGATATAGGCGTGTAAGTTTTCGTCCGTCAACAATTGAGCCGCGACACGAGAAAACCAACAAAATGGTCGTGCGCCCAGCGCAGATTCAGATCAGCCTGGGCATCAGCCAAGTTTGACCGGACTCTTAGTTTAGTGCTCACGGGGTAGCTAAGGGTCTAAGCTACCGCCATGCGGACAGCGAAGACTCTGATCAGACTGGGCGGATGCCCAGGCTGATCTGAGTCTGTGCTGGACGCACAACCACATTGTTGGTTTTGTCGTGTCGCGGCTCAATTCACAGTGGGTGTCTTGTGACTCCTCCTACACTTTTTGGCCAATCATTTTGAAACTTCACAGATGTTTTGGCCATGGTCTGTAGATGTGCAAATTGTTTGCACATAATTTCCAGATTATTTTTACCACTTTTTTCACATGTTTACTTTTAGTCAATTTTTTACATAATACCTTGCGTAGTGGGTGTCTTGTGAGCACAACTCCTCCTACACTTTTAGGCCAATCATTTTGAAACTTCACACATGTTTTGGCCATGGTCTGTAGACGTGCATATTGTTGAACATAATTCTCAGATTTTTTGCCACTTTTTTTACATGTCATTTTTTTAAACAAGACCTTCAATAAAGGATGTCTTGTGAGCGCAACCCCTCCTACAATTTAAAGCCAATCATTTTGAAACTTCGCAAGTGTTTTGGCCATGGTCTGATAATATGCATATTAATTGCACATGATCCCCTGCTTAAAGTTTGTTACTTTTTGGGGATGTTTGACTTAGTCATTTTTTAAACAATACCTTCCACTGTGGGTGTTTGTGAGCGCAACTCCTCCTACATTTGTTAGACGATTCTTGTGAAACTTCACAGGTCTTTGGTCATGGTCTGAAGATGTGCATATCTTTGGCACATAATTCCCAGAGTAACTTTTGCAACCGTTTTTACATGTTTAACTTCGTCATTTTTGTCACACCTGCTTTTGTCGTATCTGCTTTAGCCTGGGCGATATAGTTCCCAAATCCAAATGGAACTCGCGTGACTTAATCCCTGCAAGTGCGATTTCTTGTTTGGATCAAGGAATAATCAGCAAATTCGAGAAACGTGATATTGGGATACCGGCAGGTACGTGTTTAGTCCTCATATACATCAACATATATTAAAATCGGAAATTCGTACTTATTTTCAAGATGGATGACTGGCGACCCTAAGTCCTTTTCAACAGTATTTCTATATATATATTTGGCATACAACTTTTGTGACTTCCTGTTTACCTCTATGGGCAACGAAACCCTTCGAAAAGGGACCCTACACTGAAAAGAAAAAATGCTCCCAGGAGACTAAATCCTTTCCCTTAACAGGTGACCCTCTTTGAGTAGAGCGGCAGAACTGAAAATGCGGAGTTGCTTTCTTTCACCATTAACCCGTACACTGACAGAGAGAATCTGTGAAATGTGAGTGACAAGTAGAGCCAGGATGATGATAGAAGTTTGCTTAGGCAACTAAAGGACTATTTGACCGGGTATTGACCCGCTGCTATAATGTGTATCCGTTTACATTACGCCCAGGCAAGGTGCAAATTTACCACCTGGTCATATGAACGTAGGTGTGTATTTGCTATCACATGATAAAACCATCCTGTGTGAAAAGTATCTCCAACTTCAGCAAAATCTGTGCCATGTCTTCATTGATTTCAAGAAAAAATCCTCTGACAGGGCATGGCATGCGGCCTTATGGCCCACCATGCGGAAGTACAATATCAGTGCAGATCTAGTTTGCATGGTAGAATGCTTCAAAACAACAGTTGGAGTAAGGCAAGGATGTCTTCTGTCACCCACCCTCTTCAACAATTTTCTCGAACGAATCATGTCTGATGCTCTGGAAGAACATGACGGAAAGGTTAGCATAGGCAGTAGAAACATAACCAATCTGCTGTTTGCCGATGACATAGATGCTCTTGCTGCTTAGAACGAGCAGTAACCAGAAGCCCTAGTTGACAGTCTCGACTAATCTGTACAAAGTATAAGGTGGAGATCAGTGCTGAGAAGACCAAAACGAATGCAAAACAGCGCCAATGGCATCCAGATGGAGAGCATGGTAAAAGGCAGAAGCTGGATATTTTAACAAGCTTCAAATACATTGGAGCAGTGATGGCTACAAACAGGCGGTTCTCTTGGGGATCGAGGAGCTCTAACAAAGCTGAAGCCTATTTGAAGAAATAACAACATATCTCTTGGCTCAAAGGTAAAGCTTATGCGCTCCCTTGTCATTTCTATATTTCTGTATGCCTGTGAATTGTATGGACCTTGACAGCAGAGTTAGAAAAAAGAACGCAAGGCTTTGAGATGAGATGCTACCGAAGTTACATGTACTGAACTTGCCGGGCCGGGTAGCGCAATCGGTAGGGCACCTGACTCGTAAGTCAGAGGTCCTGGGTTCGAATCCCGGTCTGGCCACATACTTTCGTTTCTCCTTCCGCTGATTCAAGAAGGGCAGTTGTCAGTAAATGGCGAAAGTATGTGCACTTAGTACTGGTTAACCGCTTAGGAGGTCTAAGCTTGCCCAGGAATAGTGTGGTTAGGTTAACTGACCGTCCCGACATGACCTTAGTTGTTTACCGTGGACGTTTAGCATCAAATCAACCAACCAAAAAATGTACTGAACTTTTTATACAAGGACCATATAACCAATGAGGAAGTTTGCAGGAAGATCATGAAGATCCAAGCAGCCATAGGAGAATATGATGAACTCCTGACCCTGGTCAAGAAACGGAAACTAAGGTGGTTTGGCTACGTCTCAAGGCCTTCCGGTTTAGCAAAGATGATTCTACTGGACACAGCGAAAAGAAAAAGAAAAAGAGGTTGAAAGCAAAAGAGGTGGGATGACAATATTAAAGAGTGGACAGGAATGGACTGCCAGCTCAACCAGGGCAGCTGAAAACAAGACAACGTGGAACGAGATCGTTTTGAAGTCATCCATTTAGAACATTCATGTATCTCAGCAGTTTGGAGCACATCATGAAATTAACACAGCTACATCCCTTATATCTTACATTACCATATAGGCGGAAATGGATTAAACCCAGTGGTCACACAACGTTAGAACAACCTTTGAATCGTTGCGACGACGTTGAATCCAGGTTATTTCAACAATGTGACTGTGTCGGCTGGGAACGTAAATTATGGAAATATTAGCCCGAATTCGAGACATTCCATCAATAAAAGTACCGCCTATTTAATCTAAAAATAAAACGGTTTTAATTGGCTTACACAGATAAATTAAGATATCGAAACTCTGGAAAGATGCTAAAAGTTGAAGATTCCATTGCTGTCCGAGTGGTACATGTATCAACTAATGTAGCATTTTATCATGGGATGTCGCGGCAAGCCTTTCACTATAATAGTGTTTCACTGTGAATGAACGAGATTGGTCAATTTTAAACAAATTTCTTGTAAAGAGAAAAACCAACTAGTTGTAGTTTGCAACCAACATGACCAAAATGGCATAAACTTTATGATCTGGTAAAAATAGGACGAATGATCCCTTTCATTGTACATGTTGTATCGCGTTTGTGTAGATTCCATTGCTCAGCTGCTTACCAGAAAATGGTATTTTTAATGGAGAGATTTGTCATTTGTTTAATATTAACTTTTTCAAATACCTAATTATCCTACTTTACTTCCAAGTTATACGATACAACGTATTTGTACGAGTTTTAGCCAACATCTTGTTAAACCTCAAGTACAGTCACTTTTGATACTTGGAAGAGCATTGGACTATTCTATTCTATTCTATCTCATAACATTACTAGATCGTTGGGGCACCACAGATGACTTCGAAACAATCCCTTTCCACCTTGTCCTGTCTTCAGCTGCCCTAGTTGAGCTGGCAAATTCCATTCTTGTCCACTCCTTGATATTGTCTTCCCACCTCTTCTTCTGTCTACCTGTTCTTCTTTTTCCTTTCACTGTGCCCTTGGAACATTGGACATTTAACGTAAATTTAAAAGTACTTTTTAAATTGGTCATCAGGACATTTACTCATAGATAAAGGCAGACAAAGATATACAGTGATATAGAAATATGTAGTATGAATCCATTAATGCTTAACATCTACGTAGTTTCTGCAAGTTTGACAAGTGCACTTATTATTTCAGATGTATGGACAGTTCTCCATATTTTTTTCCACCAACTGTTCAAAGGGAGACATTTTTATGACTTCCAGGCCCGGAGGTTATAAAATTTGAGTACATTCTCAAACTCTAAATAAAGCACACTGATTGGCTGCTTCCGAGCACATGCTCGGAATCAGCCAATCAGTGTGCTTAATTTTGAGTTTGGGATTATACTCAAGTTTTATAACCTCGGACGCTGTTTGTTTCCGTGGATGACGTGGCTCTTCCAAACTGGAGGTCTACGCTTAAAGAAAAGAATTTGCTGACCGGTTAATTGTTGACACTGCGTTATCACACAACGAAGCTTGTGTCAACAGTTGAAAATTTATGGCAGACACCATGGCAAGTTAATCCCGACAATCAGGGGCCGTATTCATAAAATGACTTAAGTCATTGCTATGCTGTTGCTATGGCGGAATTTTAATGAAGGAGATTCCCTACAACTATGAAATTTGCTCTGGAGGAACAGTCTGAAAAGACTGTTCCTCAAGAGCTAATTGTATAGTTGTAAAACACTGTTCCTCCAGAGCAAATTTCATAGTTGTAGGGAGTCTCCTTCATAGAAAATTATCCTCAGCAACAGCATAGCAACCACTAATGTAGTTTTATTACGGCCCCTGGTCGTTTCTTAACCTATTTCCGATTTGATGGCCTCGACCGAAGCCTAGTGAGGCTTTCCAATACGGACTTTCATTTTCAATGACTTATTCCACAGATATATAGATATGGCGGTGTATCTTACATGCACTAGGCAAGTGATGCTGCCAAAGTACTAAGCACAACAGTTCGGAATTCCATATTGCTATGGTAAGAGATCTATGTCGTCATTGATTTTGGAGCATGCGTGCTCTGCCAATTTTTCATTGACATTACAAACTGAACTTAATTCAATCAAGGAAAATATCTTTTTAATAGATGATCGGTGCAGTTTAAATGGAAGTGTGCTTTGTAATATGTCTCTAGGTGAAAGTTGACAATAACTTTCATCAACATGACTCTAGTAAGCTATAATGTTGGTAGGCATCCGCAACCATAATTTTGACACTTAGTAGCGACAATGACCTATCTCAAGATTGAGCTGTCCAATTTGGAATTCCAAAATGGACCGTGGTAAATCCTGAAATTGGCCTGATTCCAAAGCAGTTACCAAAATGATGCAATGTTTGTTTGTGTGTATTAAACCGAAAGTAGAAATCAAAAGTAGATCTACACTGAAAAAAAAATAGAAATTTTGAATATCTGCATCTGTTTTTGATAAAATTTCCATTGTTAATTTACAAAAAAGAGAAACATTTTGAATTAACATCTGACAGAGTGCTAGTATTCACGTAATGCAGTACAACGAAAAAAAAACAAGATTAAATATTCAATGACCTTTGATATTATTGGCTAAATTTTGACATACGCTTTATTTGACCAATGAAATCTTGTGAAATGTGGACAAAAGTGAAATTATACTCGGCTGTGCCTAGAAAAAGATGCCTATTTTCTCAAACAAATAATTATCGAATCATTTAATTCCGTGTTATATGTCTGTACAGATTTGAGAGAAATCAAGTGTCTCTGCGTTGGTACATGTACATTGTACAACTCCATTTCATCTGCCATGTTTACAAAGGGGAACAACTGTTGTGACTCCCCAGCGCGCACATGACGTCGTACTCACGTCGATGCGACGTCATTTTATCGCATTGACGTTAGTACGACGTCGTTTCGACGTCATGTGCCTGTTAGGTCCTGTTTGCTTTCCTGAAGGAGGAATGTAGCCTGCTTTTAAATATTTTCCTTCAAGAGTTGTGTCATTGAAAGGGGAGCAAAAAATGATAATACCAGAGTTTCTACCTTAGAAAGTCTATCCGTTCACCTTTCATGGACGGGATGCTTAAATTGTCTTCCGGAGAATACTGCATTCACTCTTTACTAAAGATTCGGACATAGGCGTCATTTTTTTGTGATGGTCTCTCTCATGTCGGTTTGTTCAGCCATGGTTTTCAAGTATAATAGTATGTAAGTACACTGGCAAACTTAGCAGCCCCTGATCAGACTGCTCCTAAGGAGCAGTCTGATCAGGGCTGCTCTGTTTGATTTAGTAGTAGTGCCAGATTATTTTGGAAAGCTACGGTAGTTTGATAGTCTTTTCTTTTACATGACTTCAAATGACATTTTCGTAAGCAGCTGTCAAAATCTCACCTATTTAAACACTGTTCTGGAAAATAATCTTTCACTTTCATGGTTTAGCAACATAAAGGGTTGGTACATTTTTTTTTCTTTTTTTCTTTTTTTATTTATTTTCTTTTTTTTTTTTTGTTATGATGACATAATTTTTTATACGAAATAGGAAACTGTGAATTATTGATTCACAGTTGGGTTACTTTTCCGCCGCAATAAAAAAAAAAGAAAACGACAAAAAAAAAAAAAAACATGGAATAAAACGATTAAACATCTTGACAACATAGTCACAGTGTCGCAGAAACAACAGTGTCGCAGTGTCGCAGAAGTAGAATTTATGCGGACTATATTATAATTATCAAAATCATTATTACGTCTCCTATTAGCCAATATTTGTAGAATTTGCCGCGCAGTAATGACAAACGTCTGTCACTAGCCACGATTCGTAGCGTGAATAAATAAATAAATAAATAAATAAGTAAATAAATAAATAAATAAAATAAAAAAAATGTATAAATAACATAGTTAAGTGCCGGTGACAAGATTAATGTACTTTGACAGCTCGTTTCAAACCAAACAGATATTATCATGCCAAAAAATGTATCTTTAATCAGTTGTACATGTAAATGTGGATGTAGTTCATACGTTCGTTAGATGATGGTAAGAAATGACTTTTATATTTACCCCCGATGGCTGTAAATGAAAATGCCCGGTCTGATCAGAGTATTCACCGTGCGCTTTAAGGAAAGTTCGGGGTCTAAGGTAGCTCCATGCGGACAGTAAAGTCTCTGATCTCACTTGTTGAACGCCCAGGCTGATTGGAGGCTTCGCATGGGCGCACATGCCACTTTGTTGGTTTTGTCATGTCGCGGCTCAGTCATAATATGACGCGCAATTCCACCCATTCCCGCTTGGAAATTGAAATATAAACTTTATGCAAATGGACTGCCATACTGCATTTGTGTGTGTGTGTGGGGGGGGGGGGGTGTAACGGCCCTGTTAGGCAGCATAACAGTCTGTATCGTGCCGTCTCCCAGAGAGAAAGGGAGAATGAAAAGAGAAATGAAAGGCGAGAGAAAAATATCCAGCCGACCCCTACCCGCACCTCTACTGACCCGTGTCCTACTATTATCCAAATTAGTAGAACGCCCCGGCACTGTGAGTTACCCAGCTCCATCGCCCGATCCGACCACCCCCGCCATACTACATACACATTATTATTACGGCAGCTTGATCTGGCGTACTGTATCACGTCGAGTGGATGAGCTCATACCGCCGGATCACCCGAGACGCTTGCCTCTCGGGTGATCCGATGGTATGAGCTCATCCACGAGACGTGATGTAGTGCGACAGATCAAGCTACTATTACAATAATTTGTCTATTATATAGAGACAAGCATTCATACGCCAGACAAGCATTCATACGCCAGCGCTAATGCATCGACCCGGATTCAAAACTAACGTAGTCGTGAGGCAAACGCTACCGACTAAGCTATCGAAGCGCGCCTTTTGACGTGGTTGTTGACGTTATGTCACTAGTCCCGTTTCACTGGGTCTCGTCGACATGTTGCACGTTAAAAAATGACGCGCCAGAAGCTGGAACTCAGACATAGCCTCGTTTTAAGGGATAGTGATACGAATTCAGAAAACGTCAGTTTGATACGGCTGGTCAGAAAACTGGCAGCTCAAAGGGTGTATCATTGATAGGTATATAATAAAACAATGTCATTGCTGCCATAGGCATTTAAGCATATACATTTCAGCTTTGTAATAAACTGTCGGAGTTAACACAAAACTCCTGAAAGTGGCCAAATCGAAAATTGGGTTTGGCCACTTTCAGGACTTTTGTGACAACTCATGTGGTTCTTTTTATACCCCTCGCAAACTGTGTTTGTGGGGGGTATACTGTTTTGACGTTGTCCTTCCGTCCGTCCGTCCGCAACGCCTTAAATTTGCTCCGATTTGTTTCAAATTTTGTCCATGGATGCAGCATAAGAAAATAGTGGATACATATTTTTCATTTTTTCCTGGAAAGTTTTTATTGCGGAGTTATGCCCCTTTGTATTTTTCGTGAAATAAGTATGTTATCGCAACTCCTCCTAGATGGGGTGACGAATTATTTGAAATTAAGTATGTTAACAGATATTGGTATGAAGATGTGCATTAGGGTTTGTTTTTAAATTCAGCCCTTTTTTGCCTGAGTTATGCCCCTTTTTGATATTTTTGCCCTATTATATAGGTTTTTTGCATTAAATTTGCCCCAATTTGTTTCAGATTTTGTCCATGGATGCAGCATAAGAAAATAGTGGATACGTATTTTTCAATTTTTCCTGGAAAGTTTTTATTGCGGAGTTATGCCCCTTTGTATTTTTCGTGAAATAAGTTTGTTATTGCAACTCCTCCTAGATGGTTTGACAGATTTTCTTGAAAGTAAGTATGTGAATAAATATTGGTATGAAGATGTGCATTAGGGTTTTGATTTTAAATTCTGCCCCTTTTTGCCTGAGTTATGCCCCTTTTTGATAATTTTTGCCCTATTTTAGAGGGTTTCTGCATTAAATTTGCTCCAATTTGTTTCAAATATTGTCCATGGATGCAGCATAAGAAAATAGTGGATACGTATTTTTCAATTTTTCTAGGAGGTTTTTATTGCGGAGTTATGCCTCTTTGTATTTTTCGTGAAATAAGTTTGTTATCGCAACTCCTCCTAGATGGTTTGACGGATTGTCTTGAAATTAAGTATATGAATAGATATTGGTATGAAAATGTGCATTAGGGTTTTGATTTTAAATTCTGTCCCTTTTTGCCTGAGTTATGCCCCTTTTTGATATTTTTTGCCCTATTTTGTAGGATTTTTGCCTTTTTTGCTTCCATTTTATTCAAATTGGGTTACTAGATGCAGCATATAGAAAGAGCTGATATATATTGTTCAGGTTATCTTGAAAGGTTTTCCTGCTGAGTTATGTCCGTTTGTAGTTTTCGTAAGAAAAGTTTGTTATCGCTACTACTCCAAGACCATTAGACGGATTTTCTTGAAATTAAGTATGTGAATAGATATTGGTATGAAGATGTGCATTAGGGTTTTGATTTTTAAATTCTGCCCCTTTTTGCCTGAGTTATGCCTCTTTTTGATATTTTTTGCCCTATTTTGTAGGATTTTTGCCTTTTTTGCTTCCATTTTATTCCAATTGGGTTACTAGATGCAGCATATAGAAAGAGCTGATACATATTGTTCAGTTTACCCGGAAAGGTTTTCAAGCTGAGTTATGTCCCTTTGTAGTTTTCGTAAGAAAAGTTTGTTATCGCTACTACTCCAAGACCATTAGACGGATTTTCTTGAAATTAAGTGTGCGAACACATATTGGTATGAAGATGTACATTAACCCTTTTTCCATGAGTTACGCCCCTTTTTTATATGTTTTGCCCTAGTTTGAAGTTTTTTTATGCCATTTTCACTTCCATTTTATTCAGATTTGGTGCAGATACAGTGGAAGAAGGAGTTGGCACATATTGCTCTGTTTTTCTCATAAGGGTTTTCCAGTTTTGTTGTGCCCCTTTGTAGTCTTGGAAAACAGAGTTTGTTGTTGCTACTTCTCCTAAACCGTTTGACTGATATGAAATATGTGAACACATTTTGGTACATGTATATAGATGTGCACTTGTAGTTGTCATAACATGCATGCCTAACTGTTAAACGCGGGGGGTATTTAGTAAGCCATGCTTACTGCCACCTCTAGTTGTTTCTTAGCAAATACTGTTCACACAATCTCGAGTCGAATATCAATGTCATTTACGTATTTGGGTTAAATGTTTGCAGGCGCTTGAAATTCTAGTTTTCAAGTGGGAATGGAATTGCGCGCTCAACAGATCAATCGGAGCACCGCTCGGCCAATTCCGTGAATGATTCACGGAATTGACCGAGCGGTGTTCCGATCGTTAACAGTCGTGATCATACGAGTCTAGACTAAACTTACGAGGGGCATTTCAGAAATAATGTAAATTATCTTGGGGTAGCCTTTTGGCTGATATTAAGCAGTAGTGTTATATATCACTGGAAAGGTATATTCAAGTGGTTCAGAATTGTATGCATTAAAATAATTTCTAAGTCACGCATGCGTGACAGCATGCGCTTATACGTCATAAGGGTGTCGATACTGGAAACTGTACTTTTTCACTGAAAGTCTCTTGTGTTCTATTGCTGTTTGCTCAATGAGAAAATGATATATTCTAATGAGAAAGCACGTTATATTGTCCTTTAAATGTAAGATAAGAAAGCTATATAGAAATTGTTTCCAGATTCTACACAAGTAACATAATAAACGAGACTTTTTCTCTGCTATGTGGTTATAAATACACATTTATCATAAATGCATTATATCAATAAATTGTGATTTTTTACTTATTTACATCCAATTTCAACAAATGACAGACATTTTATTACTGAAATGATAAGGTCACTATATTTTGTTACGACTGTCATCAAATCACTGACGAAACTGGATGATACGTGTGCAAAACCCACGCCGGAAGTTGCAAACTCGCAACAATTCATGTAAAATATAAAGCAATAAAGTGAAATTATTTTCTAATAAAAAGACCCAGGGTAAATAAATTAAACTTTGTTTAATTTTAAAAAAAGTAAGAGAGCAATATTGAAAGCAAAATTCATACATAAAGACTTGAAAGACTTGTTATTTTATATGACATACTGACATTGAAATATGAGGGTGGGTGGGGAAACTTATTGTAAAAAATCAGGTAGGCCACTGACAACAGAGCATTAGGTGCCGTAAATGATTGTTTATAACAGAAAACAAGCATGACGAATCAAAGTTTATTTATTTTTTTGTTTCTTATCTGTTATCAAACATTCACTTTCACTTAAAATGACCTCAAAACCGAAGTTTAAACAGCTTACTATACATTTTAGTTTAGCACAGGAAGTGACGTAATCAGAAATGCGCATTGTTCCATGATTAGCCTATCTTGCAAAATAAATCTTATGTTTTTGCAAAGCTGATATAATACTTTCCATACTGGAATAGTTTCAACATAACAGATAATATAGGTATCAATCCAAAGCTGCTTGTATCCAGAGCCAAGAAAATGTGAATGTGTCTTCACATAAATATTTCGTCCGTTTCTACCCAGTGTTCTTACCCTAACAGCAATCGTCAAGGCATATTTTGAAGAAAATACCAGTGACCCAAATTATTTTAGTGAAGACCATTGGGTGATAGGTTAACCTAAATTTTAAGACATAAACT
Organism: Ctena decussata; assembly: GCA_963989385.1. Taxonomy (NCBI): domain Eukaryota; kingdom Metazoa; phylum Mollusca; class Bivalvia; order Lucinida; family Lucinidae; genus Ctena; species Ctena decussata. The sequence goes on from OZ022512.1 coordinate 73,656,225, forward strand.
TTAAAAACCTAGGAATGGCAGACTCATTTACACTATTTCTGAAATGCCCCTCGTATATTAAAACTGACATCCCTAATTAGGACAAGGGCCCTGCAATATATGTATTCGAGAAGTGGTCATTCTCAAGCGATATTGAGGAACCTACTAGACGCGACCGCGGTACAATATGATTGCTTTTTACCCCATTCGCAAGTGTTGGTTCTCAAAGAGTCCTGGTAGTTCAGTGCGAACACGAGATCGGTTCCCGGAGGCGGGTAAACGGTGTTACATTGCACACAGCCTTTCATTACATGCATCAGCCATCAGTCGCCCTGATATAACTAAAAGACGGTTGAAAAGGACGTAAAATCGCAAGTCAGTCATTCGGCAGTCCATCGGCAGTCACTGTTACAGTCTCAAAGATCTGAATGTTGCATTCAATCGTTTTCTCGAAAAAAAAATAACAAGACAAAATCTAGAAGCAGTTCTCTACTTCGTCAAATTTAGTATATGTACATGTATGTATATTGCATGTGTGTACTTTGACGGACGTCTCTTGTGGCGTTCAGTGCTGCCCGTGTGACCAGTGGCGGCCACGTTTTTGCACCACTTTGTTACCCTGTAACCTACTTAGGATATTAGGTAAGTCTATATTTTGATTAAAAATACTATTGGTACATGTAACTGTAGGTACATGTACATGTATTATACCGGCCTATTTCTAAAATAGGCTGAAACATATGACTGATTGATTGTTTTGGGTTTAACGGCCCTTTGAGACAGTATTTCAGTCTATATCGGGCCGTCTCCCAGAGAACGGGAGAAGAAGAGAAGAGAGAAATGATAGACGAGAGAAAAAAATGTCCAAAGAACCCCCAACGGCACCTACTGCAAGGACAGTAGGCCCTACACTATTCCAAATCAATAGGACGCCCCGGCACTGGAAGTTACACACAGCACCATCGCACCACCCGACCACCCCCGCTGAAACATAATTGAGCCGCGACACCTAAATGATATAAATTAGTTTATTCTCTATGTATTTTCAGACAAACAGAATGAAGCTTTTGATAGTGTGTGCCTTACTTCCTGTTGCCTTCTGCCTTCCAAACAATATCCATGCTTTCTGTAAGTTTATTCCGCCATATCATGTGATTTCGAACCGTTAGTGGTAATGTGGCATTGCGACAAGCTCGGGCTCTGATCAGACTGCACTTGAGTGCAGTCTGTTCAGAACCCACACTTGTCACATCAGCCATCTATGGAATTGGTCCAAACCATACCGCTAACAATGAGGTCTGAATAGACACGGTATAAACGATTAGGATAATCAGAATATCACATGACAAAACTGCCACATTGTTGAAAGTCAATGATGTGGCTCATTTATGCTCTTAGATACCGTACAGTGCAATGATTTCAGTGTGTGGATGGATGGATGAATGACTGCGATTTACGTCCTTTTTCACCAAAACGTATGGTACATGTATAATTGTACGATACATGTATAGATGGGTGGATGGCTTGCAGTTTTGCATCCTTTTTAACAGTATTTCAGTCATATCAAGACAATAAGAGCATCATAATGAAAGTTTGTGTACAATGGAACCATGTTTACAGCTGTACAGATTTTGTCTTTGGCAGGAGTCAAACCCGGGTCCGACAGATCAGAAGGATCAGCTTTTTACGGTATACATGTGTCGCACATTATTACGGATGTCTTAATAAATTATACAAATGTTCAAATGAAAACACAAACCTTAGCACCAAGACATACGCCAATGGCGTTTTCGTCGCCTAGCTAATATCGTTATAGATATTATTTCTCCCTTCCCTGAAGTTACAATACAAAATTCATTTTACTTCACCGTTTTATGGCATACTTTGATTTGTGTTACAAGTACCATAACAATTCTAAAAATGTGACGACTGGAATACTTACCAAAATTGTTCTAAATATGGAACCATTTAGTTTTACAATATAGTCAGATAGTTATGCATCAAACGATACAGTTGGAATGACTACAGTGCGGACCCTGAACAGACTGTCCGTAGAGATTCTGCACATTTTGCACTGACCTATTTGCCCAAATATTTAGAAATTCTATGGTTTTGAGTATATGTAGATAAAACTGACAGTTTGTATTACAGTGAAAAATTCTGACTGGTGTCTTTATGTTTACAGTCAATGAGGGCAAACTCAAAGGAGACGTTGCGTTCCTGATGAAACAGTTTGTAGGCGGCGATCTGGCACGACAGGCTTGTGAGGCTGAATGTCACAAATACGTCACAGATGACAAGGACAAAGAAATCAACTTCAGCCTTGGCTGTCCACTGGCATGCTCCGGGTAGGCTGTGGCTAACAGTTATTTGGTTTAAACAATATTTTATTCATAGAAATTACATATATATATAATACAAAAGTAAAAAATGGTACAGGATCTGACCATAAGCAAAATGCTTATATAAAAGCCATCTCCTGAAGTTATTTTTACTTCTAATACATGTAATAGATCTATGTGAACTGACCACTTAATAATAATAAGTCTTTATTTCAAGAGGCTGACATACTTAGCAAAACATACTAATCTCACATATGGTCCTCATAAAACATAAATACAAATTAAACAGTCATATTTACATATAAACACCATTAAGATGTCTGGGAGACCTAAAAGACTGTATAAAGAATGATTGGTAAAAAAGTTAAATTCTGCTTGCAGAATGATTCATTAAGAATTAAACACTATGTAGAATGATTCACTAAAATGGTTAAGAACATGTTCCTTAATACTGACTGTTAAACCATAGGCATAGCATGTTATAACATGTCATTAGAATGACTTCATAAAAGCATTATAAAACAAGAAACATCTTTAAAAAAGATAATTGTCGAAGATGAAATTCGTTTTTAAAGAACAACTTTTTAGTCATGTCAGGACGGATCCACCGCTTCCTGGGTATTATCAGTACTTTTGTAAAGTAAATGTGTCTTGTTCAAGGACAAAACATGAATTCCCGAGTGAGGATTATCGTGATCAGCCTTGGTCGAGTTCGATTACAACTATTGTCTGGCGATAGTACATGTATGTCATGGAAGAAGCGGGTCAACTCGGCCTGCTTTGTGTAAGCCTGGGGTCTTCACGGCTCCTGGGTCAACTCGGCCGCCATTCAACTCGTCCGGGTCAATTCGGCCTGCTGTCATTTGCATCCTCGCCCCAACCTACGAAGATGGGCTGCGCCAGGAATGAACGGAAACACAATAAACGAATAGAGTTTGTTGGGTTGTTGATTTAATAAGAATTCCTTCAAAATGATGGACAAAACATGAATTTATATAAAGGGCAACCCAATAATCCCTCAACGGATAACTGCAACTGCAGCTAGACTATGGTAACGGGCCGTTCCGGGCCTACAATAATATAATGGCGCTCGGATAGCCGGACCAAGGTGCAGGGCAATTATATTTTAATTGTTTCCATAGTGCCGGAGTTTTAAGATTGGGATCCTTTACCCTGTGAGATTTTCTGTAGTATAGGGTCGAAATAAGAGCAAGGTTGTTACCATCGGCTAATCATCACAGGTCTCTGAAATGTAAAAATTCCGTTTCTGTAGGTGGGGGTTGTGGATACAAATGATTGGCGCAAAGATATATAACCATGCGGCACCATGGCCAAAACTGATGTTTTCCTTACTCATTTTCATACAACTTCGATATCCTAGTTTATTTGCCACAAGTAAGATTTAATGGCATGACTGAACTGCAAAAATACCGATACCTCACCAGGAGCTAGCTGTAACCGGGGGAACACTCATTAAAAGTCTATTTCTTAGCTTTTTCTGCCTCATATTTTCATGATTTTCCCTGACTTCGTTTGGCCCAATTGCTAAGGGAGTGAATTCGTTAGTTTGTGAGTGAGTGAGCGTATGTGCAATTGAGCAAGATAAGCCTGCATCGAAATAATTCCTGATCTAGAAAATTTTATCGCCGATGCAATGAATTGGTTTCAAAACTCAATGTCAGGTTAAAATCACTTTCACATGAAGGCCTATCGTTAACCAGAATTTTATGATGACTTAGTATACAAATTCAAAAAGATAAGGGGTATGTCTGATTTTTTGTTCAGCTTCGAAAAAGTAGTTTTTTGTTCTCATTGTATTTTGTTCAGTTCTAGCACTAACCATCAAAATCAGGAAGTCATATGACTTCCAAGGTTTGTCATTTGGAAGTCATGCTGAAGGATAGACTTGGTTTCTTCCAGAATGTCCATATTTATATTGCTTTCTCCTTCATTAATGGGTGAAATACCATTATTACAACAAACTTAACTCATTATTTAAGACAATATTCACTTTATAAATGGTAGGTTATGATAATAATTGGAAGTCACTGACTTCCTGGCATTCAGTTTTAGAAGTCACAGACCCCCAGACTTCCACTAGTGGAAGCACTGTTTGTTTCTTTGTAATTTTAGTAAGAAATACATCAGTTGTTAAAGAAGACTGATTTCTGGCGCGGCAGATCGGAAGCGCGGTGCGGTTATGGCTTTCATACTAGACCTTTAAATACACGATTGGAAAACTCGAATGCGCCTGATCTACAGCTGCTCAAACGGGTCATGAAATTTGCAAATACACTTTTTATCATTCGTTATTATTGAATAAAACACGTCTATCCGCAAATAACGGCGATTAAATTAAAAAGGAAACGAAGCCAAAATAAAGTTTATATTCATAAAACGTCATTTTAAAACTGTTTTTTTTTTTTCACAAATGGTAGATTGTGTTTATTATCCCCCATACAATAAAAACCCGGATGCAGGTCATGCATGCTCTGATATGTCTACGACAAATAAAGTACAATATCTGATTTGATTTGTGTGCTAGTTAATCCCATGCATCAGCAATTCCCAGAACCAACAATTTCACTGAGGGCATGCGTCAGCAAACTGTCTGATTGGGAGCGTTCCCCACCTAGGTCGTTGTTGCCGAAATCCATCAGTAAAATCATTGCAACTGTTTGCGACGTTAGCGTCCGCGAGGGTATATTGCATAATTTTATGAAGGTCCCGCACATAACTGGACCTGATCAAACGAAGTTGAAAAACGAACTTCGAAAATTTGACAGGCTGAGTCTAGACAGAAGTTAGAATCCCCACATTTCCTACTGTCTTAAGGTTAATGGGTAAAGCTCTTTGTTTGTCAGTCATTTACAAAGGGAAACAACTTTTGTGACTTTCTGTTAGCTATCCTTATATAATGTAACATTCTCTTGAATGAGAAACTATACTCCTAGGAGACTAAATTCGTTCCTTTAAGGATAACAATTCAGGAGACCAAGAAAAAAAAAGGAAAAAGGCAGCATTGCGTCCTCTGACAGTGTACCCATTACTGGCGTCATCTGTACAATGCTGCAAAATCCCGCACACCATGCAGCAGCAACTTAAGCCAGAACATTTCTCATCAACAAGGGCTAAGACGTGTTCTATGAGATCTCCGTGTCCCAGTGGAAAAGAGCAAAACAACCTTTTTCCAGAGATATGCGTTTTACCCTGAATTAATTCGCCTTTCAAGTTCTTTAGGAAAGTAATCAGCTGTGAACAGAAGGGTATTCAGTTGTGTACGGAAGGTAATCAGCTGTTTAAGGAGTGTAATCAACAGTGCAAGGGAGATAATAAGCAGAGTCAAGGAGGTACATGTAATCAATAGTGTAATGGAGGTGATCAGCGGTGTAAGAAAGATAACCACCGGTGTAAAGAATGCAATCAGTCGTGATAGGAAGTTAATAAGTAGTGTAGGGCAGGTATTCAGCGGTGTAAGGAAGGTACTCAACAGTGTAAGGGAGATAATTAGCAGTGTAAGGGAGATGATAAGCAGCGTAACGAGGTAATCAGCTGGGTAGGGGAGTAGGTCAGGTGTGTGAGGCGGGTATTCAGCAGTGTAAGGAATGTAATCAGAAGTATACGAAAGGTTACAGCAGTGTAAGGAAGGAAATCAGCAGTGTACGGAAGATTATCAGCAGTGTAAGGAAGATAATCTGTGGTGTTAGGAAGGTAATCAGTTGTGTAATGAAGGTAATCACCATGGTAAGTAAACTAAACGGCAACGGAAGGTTATGAACAGTGTCTGAGAAGTTGTCAGCAATGTAAGCCAGGGCCGTATTCATAAAATGACTTAAGTCGTAGCTATGCTGTTGCTAAGGGTATATTTCTATGTTGGAGATCTCCTACAACTATAAAATTTGTTCTGGAGGAACAGTCTGAAAAATGACGGTTCCTCCAGAGCAAATTCCATAGTTGTAGGGAATCTCCAACAGCAATTAAGCCTTAGCAACAGCGTAGTAACCATTTAAGTCGTTTTATAAATACGGTCCCGGGAAGTCAGGTAATTAGCCTTGTGCTTTTCCTCAACTTTTATGTGTTATATATTTCTTCTTTTATCTAGGGTGCAGGAAGCCTTAAAGAAACTCATCTCCCATCCTGTTCACTCGAAGCGGGCTTTCTTGCCTTTCAACATCACTTCTTTATGTAAGTACATGTACATTAAACCATAAATGTCTGTGACAGTCTGATGGTGTTTGCCCTGGAGTTAGATTTCAGAGATTTTGGCTTTGAGTCCTGATATAGATTATGATTTACTTTTATCCACATAATGACCATGTTGCTCACATTCACAAATGTTATTCTCCAGCTGCCATTAAAGACTGTCCGTGGTAACCATACATCATGCTATCCTCTCTATTTTGTCGCGTTAACTCGTTATTCAACCCGGCGTTCACAAAAAGAAAACCTTTAAAGAATATTTTTTTACCTGCAAATTGTATTTCGAGCCGCTTCGCGCAAATAAATGACTGAGCTGCGACACGACAAAACAAACAATGTAGCATGTGCGCCTAGCGAAGACTCTGATCAGCCTGGGCATTTGCAGAGTCTAATCAAAGTCTTTGGTGTGCACTTACAAGGTAACTAAGGGTCTAACTTGCATCTGTGCCGACAGTGAAGACTCTGATCAATGTCTTTGCTTGGCACTTAAAAGGTAGCGAAGGGTCTAAGTTATCTTTATGCCGACAGCAAAGACTCTGATCAGTGACTGAGCGGATTCCCAGGTTGAACTGAGTCTTCGCTGGGCGCTTATGCCACTTTGTTGGTTTTTGCGTTGAAGTTTTATCAACGCGTCCTCTGGACTTGTACCATTCGAATTCCCGAAAACAAGCACCCGCGAAAATGTTTTATTAGGGCAAAGTCGGGAAAATTCTGACAGCGGGTAATTCGGACAGTGACATTGTTTCCTTTTGAAATTAGAACAAAATTAACTAGGCAAACAATACAAATCCTGATGAGACGTCTCATCTGGATTTATACGGTTTACAATGGTATGTCCGAATTTACCCGCTGTCCGAAGTTACCCGACTCTATCCAACTACTATTTCAGTTGACCTCGAAACTTTGAAGAGTGACTTACAGGTTATGGTCGATGTACTCGGCTCTGATCCAGTTGAGGCGTCGTGTGAAAACGAATGTCATACTTTATTAAAAACTGGACACGTGCTCAACTTTGGCTGCCCGTTTGTCTGTCATTCGTAAGTAGATACATGTATTTGAAATTATTATAAGCGAGTTCCTTATCTTTCCTGTTTTAGAGGGGGTCAGGTGTCTGTGTGTGGGGAGGGGGGTAGGTGGTGGTGAGATTGGAAGGGATGGGGGCATTATCGGCAAGTTCTTGAATCTGCGACCAAGTATGTGTCGGTCAGCAGTTTCCCTTTGGGCTTCGATTTTACAAATATCGGTAATTCAACTATACTGAAAGGATTTAAAAACTTCCACTTTTTATTGCTGGCTGCTGATCTGTACACTCGTGACGGTGTTGAATATTTAACGACAAAATGCTTGAAACCTATCAAATTTAAAGATTACGCATTTATTTGTATCAGTTACTTATATGACGTCAGTAAAAGAGCGTTACGTCACTTAAATGCATATGGCGATGCCGGCGTTATCTTATGCAACACTCTTTTCGACCATTTCTTACTGTCTTAATATTGTGACGTCATCCACGTTGATTTACAAGTATCACTGCGGATGATGCTGTTGCGCAAAGCCTATTACGGAGACGGCGTCGACGTTAGTTAACGTCATGACCTCTGGTTTTTAATGTCGGTTAGATGCTTTCTGACGGTCTTTTGAGGTTCCTGTTAACAGTGCACGTCGTCTGAGATTGTAAATTGCCGTAATGAACGCATAAAATTGTACCGCGACATCACTTTTTGAAATTTCAGAATTTATCTGGCCCAAACTTCTGCGCCTGTTTGCGATATTTAGGCGCGCTAGGCTAAATAAAGCCACTGACTGAGTTCAAACTTTTAAAATTCAAATTGATATTGTAAGAGAAATGTTTCATCAGAAAACTGTATACATGAAGCTACTCATCCTGACGTAAACGGTAGTAGGAACACGAGGAGCACGTGCTTGTTCCTGACCGATTCGGTTAAACGATTGCAGATTCGGTATATTGATATAATCAGGTATAAGTGAATATATATGTTGTAAAATTTTGGTGGACGTAGCTGCATTCATTTTTGAGATATTCAAAATTAATGGGTGGAAGTTTTTAAATCCTTTCAGTATATATTCGAAATACATGTATGTAGTTTTTTGTTGAAAAATTCTTTCAAAAAAATGTCATTTTCTTATGTAATTACATGTATCAGTCGTATAAAAGGACTATTCCAGAGTTAATGTGTTATCGTTTGATTGAAAACAACTCGTTTGATGGAAGTGGTTGGGTGGGGGTGTGGTGGGGAGGGCGGAGAGAAGAGGAGGCGGAGGGGAACTTAAAATCAGCCAAAATGCATCGGTGTCTGGAGGAGAGTCTGATCAGGGTCAACACAATTTGCCAGCCCATCGGCATCTCTTGGACACATTACTTCATTGTAAAACCAAACTGTTCCATTTAATGTCAGTTACAGTAATTATTTTAAAGTAATGTTGTAAACTTTATGTTGATTTTTTTTTCAGATTCCAAACATTGTTACATACATTCCATATCAAGCGTGATCCAACAACCCCTATAACTCCACCTACCGTACCTGTGTCTACCACTATGATGCCATGAACACAATCACCACTTTTATGCAAAACTGATTGAATAAATACTGTTTGTTCTTTGTTCCGTTTTCACTTTATCATTGTACTTGTACAATCAACTCTCGATATCTCGATGTCCAAGTTCATATGAAACTTCTGATATCTCATAGTAAATTTTCTGGGCCCAGAAAATTTACATTGAGATACATGTACATGTACCAGTAGTTTGAAATATCCGCCTTGAAATGTAAAGAAAAATAGGAAATGTATCTGAACTATATTCTTTGATATTAGAGAATACTTTGAGATATCAGTGTCTGACACAAAAATGCCAGTTATATCTGCCTGTCACGTGATGTCAGAAACTAGTGGGATAGATGGTTGAATGGATGCCGTGCTCTTTTATAATACCGTTCTTTCAACAGTATTTCAGCCATGCTGGGCCGATGTAACGTAGGGTTACGTACGTAATGACCATTAATGATCATTAATACTTGATTTTTGGCTAGACATGATCTTTACGACTCTTTCAACAGTATTTTAATTATATCGAGCTGATACATGTAGAAGGATGATCATGATAGGCTTTGAGCAATGGACCCTTTTTACGGACGGAAACAATCAAGGCCCCTAACTCAGCTGGCCACCGCTAAACCCTTTTAGGTACCAGAGCTCCTACTGGTATAGAAGCACGTGACTTTGGTTGAGTGATTGTTTTGGGTTAAAAGGCTCTTTGAAAATTATTTCAGTCTATATCGAGCCGTCTCCCAGAAAAAAAAAGAAGAAAAAGAAAAAGTCTCAGCCCGCACCTGCTGCAAGCACAGTCGGCCCTTGCCGCCTACTATTGTCCACATTTATAGGTACTGAAAGGTACACAGCACCATCGACCGACCTGGACCACACTAGAAGCACGTTAGCAAACAGACAGACACTAATTGGGCTGCTCCAGTCTGATCAGGGTCTTCACTGTTGGCTATTGAACCAGCAATTTTTGAAACATCATGGGCTTGTTTCGAGGCTGGCTGGAACATCGCTCGGCCAATACCGTGAATCAACAGTTGATTCATGGAATTAGCCGAGCGGTGTTCCGATTGGTTTCGAGCATATGAAGAAGGCAGTCACTTTCTTTGAAAGTGTACCAATCAAGCATTTAGAAGGGTACATGTATATTGTTTTCGCTTACATGTAGTACGTGTTTGATACCCATCCCAGTATATGAAGCACATGACTACAGTGTGCGAGTCAATCTTTTCGATTTTTTCTGCCTGTGTGTTTACAATTAAAATCTATACTTGGTGGGTTCAACTACCACTAGAGGTTAATTTGAAACTGTACAGATTTGGCATGGTTCTGTAAAACTACCATATTATTTTGTTAAATTCCTTGAGAAAAAGCTGAGGGTCTTCTAGAAAAAAGGGAGAGCTCCGGTAGCTCAGTGGGTTAAGCGGTGGCCTACTGATCTAGCGGACCGGGTTCGAATCCCGCTTGAGGCGTGATTCTTTCCTACCGTAAACAGGGTTCCAATGCACACAGCCTTCCATTATCTTCCTCCCATCGTCCTGATATAACTGAAATACTGTTGAAAAGGCGTAAAATTACAAGTCATCCATCCATCATCTAGAAAATAGGAGGCGCCGTCATTCGTCATGCATCAGTAAATTAATTCAGACAATTTGTCCGAAGAAGACGCTGAGATGTCAGAACCAAATTTATGCTGTGTCTTCATGGGTGTGATGAACGAAATATTGTATACTGGTTCCGAAAGTTGAATAAAATCGTGAAAATGGCATACATTGCATAATATTTGCAGTAAACTTAGATTTGAAAGGCGCGTCACCGTAAAACAAAATTTCCGGCCATAAAACCGAAGATTTACCTCCCCAAATGACAATTTTCAACACAGTTATCCCCATTCTAATGCACTTTTTCACATTTTCCCCTTCAAAGTGTACTACGTTGCACCCATCGCAAGTGCTTTCAGCAACGTACATGTAAAAACAGACGTCAGCCAATCAGAAGCGACGTTTTATAATGACGTCGGGTTTGCGACAGTATATCGCAGGATATCCTGTCGCAAATGTTTTTGAAGTAAGCAACACACCAAAAAAACGAAATCAGCACACTTTGCTCGATTGAGCCTGCTCATGACAAGTGATGAAACCTAAAAATAAGGGCACCGCTTTAGCACCGGCTTTAGCAAAACGACCAAAGGAACTCAGTGATCCGAAAAGACAGAAACACAAACTACAGTTAAGTGAAGTCTATAGGAAAAGGCTTTAACGGCAGAGAAAATGATCAATTTGGCCCCACCATTTCAAAAGTCAGCTCCCGATTCTTTTATTTATTTATTTTTTTTTTTTGTAAATTTTGCAGGTACGTCGACTTAACTTGTTTTATCATATATTGCGGTTGCAATACCTACAACATTTCAGGTGGCCATTTTATTGGCAAAATATTCGAGGGGCGTTCGGTAAGTCTTGCAAATGACGTAATTTCTTGTTAACCACCATAAAGAAAGAACTTCTGATAGCAGAAACACATAAAGGTATGATATGCATGGTAATTTAAAGAGTAACTACACTTCAGGAACTGACTGAATCGGATCCCAAACCCTATCCCCAGCATCAAAGGGAAAGATTGACAAAGACATCCCAACAAACAATAAGCCGAGTCAGCAGCTCTTTCCCAAATAGGTCGCAACTCAGCTATCTTTACTGAACTAAATAATTTAGACAAATAGAAGGGTTACAACAGACCAAGCAAATTATACGAAAACATTTAACAACTATTTTTACCTATTTTCGAGATTTATTATAGAATGGTTAAAATGAGAACACAATAAATTAAACAGCACCGAACATAAAACAAATGCAACCGCAACGAAAACTGTACCGCCTTGGGACGGTCTGCAAACACGGTGTATTTGTTTTCGAATGACGCATTTTTAAGTTCGTTGATAGAGGTATACCCTAAATACACTGCAGAATTTTACTTTGTTAGGCCGTAATTCATATACGTATGAGCAGTCTTTGATTCTTTTTAATTTTGCTACTTAAAGACAATGCCAAGGCAATGTTATCCTGTAAATATCGCGGAAGTTAAATTTAATCTAGATTCCATACTGACCTTTGAATATGAATTATCCGTATTTTATGTAGTAGCAAAGTCTCCCTTTCCACTAAAGTATTTATGATTTTGTAATGAAAACCAGATTTTTAGCATTCAAAATCTTGTTAGCAAGAGCATTTACATGGGTCAACGAAAACCTGTCAATAAATTCAAATTAATGCAAAAAATGAAGCCTCTACAATCTTTCAAAACTGACGTTGACGTCGATTTTAATAACGTCAAAAGAACTACGCATTGCTTTGCAAGAAATTAATCCATAACAGTTGCCACCCTTTTAACTTTTGTATGGATATTGTAGGCAACGATGGACAACCCGTTGACATAGATTAATTTTGCATTTACAACGGTATTTGACTTGAATGCCTAACCCTGAAAAGATTTAACATATGCATTTATCTCAGTGTTATGACTGGAGCCTAATAAATTGCGTTGTAAGTCAAAAAGAAAAGGTAGATTTATATAGTGTTTTGTATCATTGCAAACATAAAATGTAGTGCTTTTAGCATATGCATAGCATTTGTACCCTGCATGCCTCTAAACAAAGTTATGAGGCCATTTGCATTACTTTTCGAACGCCCCTCGTAGTTCTTTAGTGAAACAGTCTTTCACCGATATTTCGAATAGACAATTAACTAAAAAGTTGTCCTTTCATCAATTGTTCATATGTCCAATGACGTAGGTTGCTGTCCTTTGTGTGATAAGACCCATATCTGGAACCATGAAAAGTCATTTTGCAAGTTTTATTTTTATGATAAACTGTATACATAGCAAAATTCCAATCTAGAGTGTTACAGCAACCACAATAATAAATCAGCTTATTCATAAAATCTACGATATCAATACCCATATCCCTACACCATTGTGACAAAAATGATTAGTGTGATCTCTTTCTCTGCTTTCAAAACATATACTCGTCAAAAAAAATCCGCTGCAATTTTTAATCGTGATATTGACGATTTTAAATATACGATTTTCAAATTATTTTGCTTTTAATAAGTTGCCACAACATTTGTCCACAGAAAACTTTTCAACGTCTCAGTTTCCTGCTTGCGTGTACAGAGTTACCTTGCATAACTAGTAAACCATACAAGAATTCCGCGGAATGCGGTGTCTCGCCTGCTAGCGCTTTGTCACAAAAACAGAGCTCAATCAGCAAAGATGTATGCATGAACCAAGTTTCTTGGCTCTAGCCCTAATAATTTCTGAGAAACAGACCTAAACGTGAAAACTTGACAAAAAATTGCAAAGTCGGTCAACCATAAAATGTAGGTCAAGACTCAATATTAATGATGACTTTGAGCTTTTCTCTTCTAGATAAAAGGCATGACCCAAGTTTCATGGCTCTAGCCCTTATAGTGTCACAGAAACAGACCTAAACGCGACCAAAAGTTGCAAAGTCAGTCAACCGTAAAATGTAGGTCAAGACTCAATATTGATGATGGCTTTGAGATTTACTCCTCCAGACGTACCCATGAACCACGTTTCATGGCTCTAGCCCTTATAGTTTCTGAGAAAATATCCTAAACATGGAAACTTGACAAACAATTGCAAAAATCAGTCAAATGACCGACAAAAACTTGCAAAGTCAGTCAACCGTAAAATGTAGGTCAAGACTCGATATTGATGATGGCTTTGAGATCTACTCTTCCAGATGTATGCACGATCCAAGTTTCATGGCTCTAGGCCTTATAGTTTCTGAGAAAATGACCTAAACGCAAAAACTCGACAAAAACTTGCAAAGTCAGTCAACCGTAAAATGTAGATCGCGACTCAATATTGATGATGGCTTTGAGATCTACTCTTCCAGATGTATGCACGATCCAAGTTTCATGGCTCTAGGCCTTATAGTTTCTGAGAAAATGACCTAAACGCAAAAACTCGACAAACGTTTACGCCGACAACGCCGCCGACGACGACACCGGAAAAGCAATACCTATGTCTCCCCTCTGCTTCGCAGGCGAGACAAAAAACTGCGACTAGGCGCTTACTGCGCATGCGCAGTACCGGTATGTTTATCTTGTTTAATTTTCGAGGAACCCTATGTTCTAGAAACATCTAAATCAAATCTGAATAAACGTTCAAATGGTGAACATTGCATCTTGATATCTGTAACACTGTGAATTACCTCCCTTTGAATCAAAACTATAGAGAATTTTGATAAAGATTATGGGCTTATCAGTCACAAATTTTAGTTCTGCTTTTCTGGACATGTGAACACGTTTCTTTGCAACATTTTTAAATGAGAATGCATCAGTTTATTGCAAATTGTGTCAGGTGTGATGTTTTAAAATTTTTATGGCAAATACCAGTGCAACTAAAGAAAGTTTGGCTTTTCCGCCTAAACGTTGAAATTTAGAAGTGAGAAGTTATCGTGAAAACCGTTTTGAATTTCGATTTTCTGTCGTATATCAAGCATCTGGAACCCAATGAATGTGTCTAAGAAGTACAGATCAGAAAATGAGAGTAAAACTAAAACAAAACACGTTTTTTTCATGAGAAATCTCGGGAAATTAGAAATAATCCCCACTAAAACTGATAGTTGCGCAAACTGTCGGTTTACATTACAATTTTGCAACCTGTTTGTCCGGCAAAATGTCATATCAGTACTACAATGACTCTTTAAACTCATTTGTTATGGTACCTTTTTAGAAAAAGATGCTAAAGTTAATGCGGCGAAACTTATTTTGACTAGTATGTATATCAGCCCGGCCGCCAGCACCTTTCACATTTAGTGTAATATAGAGTTTTGATTGGTTAACGTGCCGTGGAAATTTATAATTGAGCCGCGACACAAGAAAACTAACAAATTGGCTGTGCGCCCAGCGCAGAAGCAGATCAGCCTCGGCATCGGTGCAATCCGATAAGACTCTTTGCTAAGCGCTTAAAGGGTAGCTAAGGGTCTAAGCTACCACCATGCGGACAGCAAAGACTGTGATCAGACTCTTAGTCTGCGCTGGGCGCACAACCACTTTGTTGGTTTTCTCGTTTCGCGGCTCATATGTGCTGGAGGCAGGTCTACGTTTATGTTTATTGGTCCTATTACCTAACTTGCACCTTTTCTAGTTATCTAAACATAAAATGCCAATCCGCTCATTGACAAAGTAAACATACATGTATGTTTTGGTTTTTTTTTTCTTAGTTAGGACACAAGGTACCGTTTTGAACACATTTGATTTGATTCCGTTGAGTTTTTCCGCGTCTCAGTGCTTGCAAATGACCCGCGACACGACAAAGCCAACAAAATGGCATGTGCGCCCAGTGAAAACTCGGATCAGTGAGTGCATCCACCAAGTCTGAACAGAGTCTTCGCTTTGCGCTTATAGAGTAGCTGAGCGTCTAAGCTAGCTCCATTCGGACAGCGAAGAAAGCGAAGACTTTGATAAGGCTGGGCGAATGCTTTAATGAGAAGCTTTCAGCGATACCTCACGATAAAACAAATCATGAATTTATACCACTGACTTTAAAGGAAAAGCTTTCAAACACATTTATAAGATCATAGAAGCATAACAGACGTTGCGGTATCAGAAATCATGTTATTCTCAGCATCCACAAAGAGAGGCGCCGTGGTCGAGTGTTCAGAGACGCTCGATTATGGTACTGAATGTCGCGGGTTCGAATCCGGATTGGGCCAGCCGGCGACTGAAAAACCCTGTCTGTCAGCCAAACATTAAATGGGTATCTTTTTTCCGAATCAGGGGAGGATAAAGTAGAGCCCAGGAGACGGATGGGATCCCCTTTCATATTTTGTGATCATTACTCCACCTACATTTGTTACATGTAGGGATTTATACCCCTTTGACCTTTCAAGTCGCTCTAGAACTTTAAAACTACCAAAGATATTTTCATGGAGTTTTGTAAAACTTTAAAGCATCATCATCTAATATGCAGAAAATAAGAACAGTAACCACCTACAGATGGTATGATATTATGTCCCTTTGTTATTGCCTTTAGTGAAATAGTTTCTGCACTATATTCTTCAAACCGCTTAAGATATTTTCACAAAACTTAGTACAAATATAACACATAACCATGCCATGTGCTTTTAAAAACAAGAACCGTAACCACACCTACATTGTTTACACAATTATGTCACTTTGTTACCTTCAGTATGGAGATCTTGTCGGCTTTATAACTTTAAAGCCGCTGAAGATATTTCCAAAAGCTTAGTAAAAAGATATTAGACCATCAGATGATCTGCAAAAAACAAGAATAATAACACCACCTATTTTTTTGATAGAATTATGTCCCTTGTATTCGTTTTAATGGAAATCAAGTCCTCTCAAACCGTCATCTAGCATTCCCTTAAAAATTTTGTACCAATATAAAACCTCATTAGACAATATGCAGAGAAAGAACCTTAACCCCGTCTTCCTTCTTTTCACAGAAATCTGTCCTTTTGTAATTTTAGTTCGGAAACCGGATCTCCCTATTACTTTAAAACTAAGGGAGAGTCGGGTAGCTTCGGACAGCGGGTAAATTCGGAGGATGGGATTGTTTCCCTTTTATGTCAGTTGCAAAATTAACTGGCCAAACAGAGAAAACCCTGATGAGACGGCTCATTATGAGCCGTCTCATCTGGATTTTCGCTGTTTGCAATGGTATGTCCGAATTTACCCCCCTGTCCGAAGTTACCCGACTCTACCCTAATACACTTGGTACAAAAGATTAAAACTATAACTATAATAAATAGAAAAATTATAATTCGGTAGAGAAAACAGAAGTTAATAATAAATGAGAAAAACGTAATAATAAACAGAAACGTGTGCTGCAACGTCGGTTAGCTTGATATGAGTCATTCTACAAAAATGAAGGAAATGGACCTTTTTTTGTTTTGCAAAATATAACACAACTAATTTTGATTTGTTTTATTTTAATCTCAACTCTGAACATTTACCAACAATAAACCATTCATTTAGACAAGAGAATTGGCATAATAATACATGTTGGCTTATTTATAATGTCATTCCTAGAAACCTTATTCCTCAGATAAATTCGTTATCGTAGTTATTTTCTTTTTTCATATTAAAAAACTCCTTTTTAGACCCAATAAGTTTACAAACTTGTTATGAGTAAAAACTATTTTTACTCATAATATAATCAGTATGTTGTTAATTTACTGAAACAAAATGTTTTAAGACAAATGCCATCAAATCTATTGTGAGAAATTGTAGGATGAGTATTTTCATTTTCTGCAATAGATAGCTGCAGGCATCAACTTTCAAAACTGGTAAGAAAATACAACAGCAATTAATTGGATTAGTTAATATATTGTGCAAAAGTTGACTGGTAACAGGAATGACATTTGGTAACAGGAATGACAACAATAATTTTCTTCAGTAATATGAATGACAACATGAAGGATATTCAGTAACAAGAAAGACAGCTAAACTGAAGGATGTTACAATACCAAAAGTAACTTGTAATCTGACAAATGGTGAAGTGAAAATCTGGTGAATATGTTTTGGATAACATGAGCTCTTAAAGGCCCACAGTGACTGCTAAGTTCACCGTTAAGATGATGATAATCACTGATTTGAGGCAAAGACAAACTAACTGTTACTTATCCCTGTTACCACGGAGAACGACAGGCTATTATATGCCGCTTAAACTGTTCTGTAGAAGACACGGCATATTCAAATAATATTTGAAAGAATTATAACTGTCAAACAAAACCATCCTTCATATTTTACATATTTAATTGTATTTAAAGTGTCATTCTTGTTACTTTTGTTTGGTGGCAGGGATGACAGTAACAGGTATGACAGTAACGGGAATGACAAAAAGTTTGCATACTCAAACTTATTTTGCTTCCTGGTTGCAAAAACTTGAACATGTTTACACAATAATATTGATGTCCACCATACTTTTTCAGTGTTTGTATTTTGTTTTATTTGCAGCATTTTACTTTTATAGAAATATAGGTAACAGAGTTGACAAATTACCTGTCTTACTCACTACTTAAAGGTAGGTTCCTGTACTTTGGAATGCATCATAATTTTGATGATCTTTCATCCAAGTTGTTGGAAAGCACTTATAAAAGGGAATGAATAAGTTTCACTACAATGTGTAAATCAAAAAAATATTAGAAAAGTTGTTTTGCAAGGGATTTCCTAACTCTGCTTCGCACACCAGTTAGCGCTATTTTAGTTCGCGCCAAAAATAGATAACGCTGCTGACGTCATGCTGCATTGCGTTTTGGGATAGTTTTAACCCATCCGCCATGCCAGGACCTCTAGAAGAGCTCATGGCAAGAGAAAATCGACCTTTGGAGAATGGCATCAGAAATGGCGCACTTATGGACATAATAAACATAGTTATTTTTAGAACTGGAATTCCAACGAAACAAAATAAAATAAAAGGGAAAACGACTATTTTCTTCAACATCTGACCTTTTTCTCAGTAGCAACAAATTCAGAAAAATAAGAAAATTCAATACTACTCAGAAAAAGACGAAATTATTTTGTGAACATAATTGTTATCGCTAGTCCAGGAACCTACCTTTAATTTAGACAATTGTTTCATATTTACCTCTAAGCAAACTTTGCATAAAATAATTTAATCTTTTTATAAAATTGGCGCTCCTTACCTAACAAAAGTCCACTGCAAGGTCATTTTCTTGGGTAGTAACTCTGTCTAAACTACAACTGCAACTGCGGTAACAGAGTATGACACGAACTGCGGGACACACCAAAACAAACAAGATACGGCTTCAAACCAAACCCAAAGGGTATACGACGCTTCTGTCATTGGTAGGTTTCTATCAATGACTTTCATCATGTCTTTGTTTGTTTCGTTTATACTACATGCAACACTTTTTGTCAAAATGAAGTTCAACGTTCACTATTTTGCAGTGGGACAAGCAAATATAAGGGGGTGGGGGGGGGGGGGGGTGGTAACTCTTAATTCATTTAAAAAGAAATATGAACAACTGTATTAACTAGCCCAGTCACTATCGTGAATGGTAGATAATTTGTCACTTTAATTAAAACATAGTACCAAAGGCAAGATACTTGAACTGGAAAAAAGATATAAAAGTATTTAGGTGAGGGACAAGAATTCCTCAGCTTTTGTAGAATGACTCATATACGTTATTTGAGCGTCTTTTTTTTGGGAAATGTGTCGGTAGCATAATGGTTAAAGCTGACGCACATTGCAGTGCTAGTCGCCGCATCCGTGAGGATTCTTACCCGGCCAGCGACATTTAAAATATTTACAGCGAACTATATCTTCATTGTGGTTGAAAAGAAGTGTTGCCTCCATTGATGAGAGAAAATCATAATTCGGTTAAAAAAAAACAGAAGTATAACTTTACCCAATTTTTTTGTGACTGGATGGGGAGGGAGCTTTTTTCTAATTTATGTTATTTTCACTGGAGCTGGTCTTGTGCACAATGGCAGCAGCAATAACGTGTCCCCGTCCATGGAGGTGTACCCATACACCTTAAATAAAAAATAAAAGGTGAACAGTTACTATTAATCTGGCTACAGACCCAATGTTCAGTATATCCCCTGCAACGGATCATAGGAATCTGACCACTAGAGTAATTTACAGATTCGACTGGATCCAGGCTAAGTTACTATGCCTATATTCAAATATGCAAATTTGCATGTAATAAGTGCAAAAATTATCAGTCATAGAAGAACAACAGATATTTGGAATTCGTCTTAAGGTCAATGGCAGATAAGATGATGACCCGTTTAATAGAACATAAGAAGACTTTAATCTGATAGCAACTGATAAGATCACATGTCTTTGAAGTTGAGATGTATCTTACCGCATGCCCAACAGGTACACAAGTTTGAATCAACTCTGATTCAACGTTGATTCAACGTTAAACGTTGAATCAGCTTTTATTCAGTCACGTTGATTCAACTTTGTGTGCCCAGTGGGTGTATAATAAAAATAGAAAGGGGAACCAGCCCCGGATCCTGGGGGTGGGCTTTGGAGTTTCAGTCCCGCCACTTGGGCCTGGTTAGATTAAATTATATCTTGTGACATCTCATTAGAATCGCCTCGGCGAGGCGATTCTAATGATATATCACAACATATATTTCAAGGCAAAAAGGACATTATGAAAAAAATCATCAAATTGATCCCTAAACATGTGATATATTTTCAAGCCCCCACCTCCCCCCGCACACACACCTCGGCACCTCCCAGCCCCACTAGTTATCCAGAGCCCCACCGGTATGTTGCGGTCTGGATCCGGGCCTGGGGAACGGCTACAGTTTTCACAAAGACAACTCTTGCATATGGATGGAAGACTAGCGAAGTAACGTCCTTTTCAACAGTATTTGAGGGTCACATCTGAACAATGGGAGGATCATGAAAGGCTGTGTACAATGTAATCTCGTTTACGTTTGAAAAGATTCCCAGAGGAAATCGAAGCCGGAACCTCTAGATCAGAAGCCAGTGCTCAACCCACTGAGCTACCGGGATCCACAGGTTCTGCAGCCCTCCTCTTAAAATGTGGAATATAGCATGATTATAGCCATTTTATACTTAGGATTGCAACTGTTACATAACTTGTTTCACAGAAGTGCCATCTTATCGTAGTGGGCATCAGACAAGAGAGCAATATTTGAGCCGCGACACGACAAAACAAACAATGTGGCATGTGCGCCCAGCGAAGACTCAGATCAGCCTGTGTACGTGCCTAGTCTGATCAGAGTCTTCGTTGTCGGCATAAAGGTAGTTTAGACATTTTGCTTCCCTTTCAGTGCACATTGAAGACTCTGATCAGACTGGATGGATGCCCAGGCTGATCTGAGTCTTTGCTGTGCGCACATGCCACTTTGTTGGTATTCCCGTGTCGCGACTCATTTACTCTCTTTCTAGACGGTCATGATTTGGCTGGGTTATGCTCCGATACATGCCTACATGCCTACTTATAGACACTGGGCTATTTTCTTATGTTTCTGTTAGTGACACGCTCTATATTTCAGTGACTACATGTATATCTGTACATAGTACAGTCTGCTGAAATTTGCATACGTTCAGGGGGAGAATACATGAAACATCAACAATTTAATACATATGAATGCAATATGACACATATGAATGAATTTTATGTTACCCAGTGACCTATATATATAGTAGGTCACTGTGCTACCCAAACCATTTTTAATGAGTCACTATTGCATTTTAGGCATCAGTTTTACGTGTTTTTTTATTTTTTTTTTATTTAGAGAACATTGTAGTATTAACTTACGTCTCGCAGTCCCCTTTAGAGGGATCATTTCTTACCTTGAAACAATTTTTTCCTCCAGGAGCATTTTTTGTCTCAAAGGGTACCATGACCTACGCTTACTAGTCAACATGTGCATTTTCCACCGATGTTCCAAATACAAAGGAGCCCCGGTAACTCAGTAGGTTAAGCGCTGGCCTACTGATCTAGCGGACCGGATTCAAGTCCCGCTTGAGGCGAGAATCTTTCCTACCGTCAAATGGGTTTCATTGCACACAGCCTTTCATTATCATCCTCCCGTCGTCCTGATATAACTGAAATACTGTTGAAAAGGACGCAAAAACGCAAGTCATCCATCCATCACCCAAACAAGATAGTGCGTATTATTAGTGCTGTGGAAGAGCAGGGTACACCCAATTTTGGGATAGTTTCTTTGTCTAGGGAAGCAACAGTTGTTTCACTTTGTACATGTATAAATGAGCCGCGATACGGAAAAAAAAATGGTTGTGCGCCCAGCGCAGACTCAGATCAGTCTAGGCATTCGCCCGAAGGGCCTAAGCTACCTCTGTGCGGACAGCGAATATTCTAATCTGATCTGAGTCTGCGCTGGGCGCACAACCACATCGTTGGTTTTCTCATGTCGCGGCTCAAATGGTGGATAAACATGATGGTATACTCATTCCGTCAACCTGAACGTCTTCCTCCCCCGGACAGTCTGGGTAAGCGTGTGTTGGGACATCGTGTGTCCATCCCCCTGAACATCTTCTCCAGACATTCGGGCCAGCGCGTGCGGGGAACGGGGTATGTAAGTCCCCCGGAACAGCTTTCAACGGTGTCTGGGCATGCGTGTGCGGGGACACTCTGCCGTCGTTCTCCTGATCATCTTCCCCTAACGTTGAGGCTAGCACCTGCGGAGACAGCCTGTGTCCGTACGCCTGGCCTCGAGGTTATATAACTTATTTCGTGTTCAACTCAGCTGAGCATGAAATTTTACCAGCTAACAAACAGCAAATCACTGATAAGTACAGTTGTTTTCATGCTCATTTCAGCTGAGTATGAACTTTTCACTGCTAAGGAATATGATAATACCAACATTACTTGTCGTTTCCATATTTATCAGCAGAGAAAATTTCATGCTCAGCTGAGTTAAGCGCGAAAAAAGTTCTACAGCCTCGGGGCCTGATCTTCCCCAACAGAGTGAAAATAATAAAAGAGCCATTGAATGGTGGGTAAAGAATCCTTGGGAGGACAGTAACACTAACCTGACAAGGGCTTACTAAATTAAGGTGTATTCGTTCACCTACATGCTTTTTCCGCTATCTTATCAAAGGGAAACAATTTTCTGACTTCCTGTCTGCATTAAAGAAGCATTAAAATTTGCAAAATGCAGTTAAGTCTTAAAGGAAATAATTTTCTCCCCAAGGGAGCAAATTCTTTCCTTCAAGAGTTGACTCCCATTGAGAAGGGATGCAAAAATAAATGTGGCAGCATTGCTTCTCCGTAAAGCCTACACATTCACTTTAATTTGTTTGTTCTAATTTTTACCTGGAATAGTCGATGTTCAGATATGAAGGGGTGATAAGGTCAAGAATTTTGGTGCGTTTGGGTCATGTTCGCGATTTAGGATGAGCAATGCAAAAGTCTTTTTGATTCCATATTTAGCTACTTCGTTGCAATGCAAAAATCGGTCGGGTCACTGAGGCTTGTCAAACAAATAAGTAACTTTCGGCATATGTGAGCGTGGAATATGCAGACTGGTCAGGGTATTCCCCGTGTAGATGAACAATATGTGGGCAATGTTGAATCTATATAGCAAAAAAGCAAAAACATTGGCCAGTCTTCTTACATGCGCAGGTTGATCTGTCACACATGTACATGTATTAAGGTACTGTCCCCCGACGCGGGCATTGCAAAAAAAAAAAAAAAAAAAAAAAACACACACACAAGAAAATAGCCTTATCATCAGACTTAAGTGCTTGCGCACTTAAATGTTGACCTTGCAAATTACAAGCCTTTCATGAAAATGATTTATGATTTCTTTTTGGCGCGGCTGGATGTGTGTTTTCTGCCATTTTTATAAAGGGGAACAAATTTTGCGACTTCCGGTCTGCTTCCTTGGCTGACGTAGCGATTCCAAAATAGTTGTCAACTCAAAAAGGAAAAAGTTATTTGTCCTGGAGGAGCAAATTCGTTTATTTAAGAGTTGACTTCATTGAGAACGGAGGCAAGAAACACAGTCACAGAGTAGCTTCCCCTGAAAGTTAATAATGGCATAATTCTACCGTCAATTACTGGTCCCAGCCATTATCACAGGGTATAATCGATTCCGCCAATTTTCGCTTCCTGCAGAGACTGTACATCATATTTGGCTTCCGCCGAGACTGTCCGCGAACTCTTGCTTCCTGCAGAGACTACTGTCCTCGAGAAATGGCTTCCTGCCGAGACTGTCCGCATGATTCTGCTTCTTGCCGAGAGCCTCGGCAGGAAGCAGAATCACACGGACAGTCTCTGCAGGAAATCGTTTATCATGTACAGAAGTCTCGGCAGGAAGCAAGAGTACGTGGACAGTCTCGGCGGAAGCCAAATATGATGTACAGTCTCTGCAGGAAGCGAAAATTAGCGGAATCGATTATACCCTGTGATTATAATGTGGCTTCTTAAAATGGAAGACAGGATTTTCTCTTTCCAAAACAATAAAAAAATCTAGATCCGTCTTATAAGACGGATCTAGATATTTGGGATTGTTTTGGAAGGGAGCACCAATCTTATAGCTCAATTTAATATGACTGGTCTAGATTTGTCGGGTCATTTTAGGGAGGGAAACCCCAGTTTATATTTCGGGTCATTTAGGGAGGGAAACTCCCGTTTTATAGCCAAATAAATACATACTGTAGTTAGATATAAACTCTCTTGTATTTCATCTGAACCTGATGTTTTTATTTCTTTGAGGCACAGCCTCGTATAATTTCGATATTGTTCCACATTTCACAAGATTCCATTGGTCAAATAAGGCGTCTGTCAAAATTTAGCCAATAATATCAAAGGTCAATGAATATTTAATCTTCGTTTTTTCTCGTCGTACTGCACTGTGAATACTAGCACTCTGTCTTATAGTAATTCAAAATGTTTCTCTTGCTCGTAATTTTACAATAGAAATGTTATCGAAAACAGACGCAGATTTTCAAAACTTTCTTTTTTTCGTCGTAGATCTACTTTGGTTCGCCCTCAACTAGAGTATGCAGCACCTATTTGGCATCCCTATCATAAAACTCATATTCAGCAGGTTGAGAAGGTGCAGAGAACAGCTGCCAGGTGGACGTGTAGGCGATGGCGGAACACAAGTAGTGTCGGCGATGCTGGACGAGCTTGAGTGGCCATCCCTTGAGGCCCGCCGGGAGCAGTCCTCCTTAACCTTCTTTTACAAGATTCATTTTGGTAATGTGTCCCTTAAGAAAGGATAAATACTTGACCCCAGCATCAAAGTTGAGAAAGACTAGGGCATCCCATCACTCACATACACTAGACACCTTGCATATAGTGATGCCCTAAAAAATTCATTTTTCCCCAGGACTATTCCTGTGTGAAATAGTCTTTCCTCTTCGGCGGTTTCTGCCAAAACCGCTGAGGGTTTTAAGGTCCTTATTTAGATTATCGGTCCAGAGGCATGTGTTTTAGCATGCCTCTAATCTGCTTCTTGTAAATAGTTCTAATGGCCCACCCCGAAAGTGTGTTTTTCCCTTGAGCTAAATTCTAAATGTAGCCACCCACCACACCTGAGGTAATGATCTGAAAATGATCGTCTCAGTATCGAGAGATAGAAAATGCATGCTTAATGCAAATATGCCAGTTTTAGTGTTTTTTCATATATTTTGGTCAAAAGATTATGCCTAAATAAAATGCCTATGTATGAAAATAGGGTAATAACTCTACCAAAAATTTACAAAATGTGCTTAAAAGTAAATCGTTTCATCAGCACCTTGGTCCAAACCTGCATGTCGAATTCAAGGTTCCTAGTTTATGCAGTTCTTCGGGCATTTTTGGTCAGAAGGTTATTCCTACATAAAATGTCTTTGTCCGGAAAAAGGGAAATAACCAAACAAAATTAATTATGCTCAAATCCTAATCTGGTCATCGACACTTTAGTTTGTAACTGTATGTCAAAATAAACATGCTAACTAAAGCGGTTGTTTAGTAATTTTAGTCACTAGGGTATTCCTATATCTAATGCCTATATCCTAAAATGGGGAATAACTCAACCAAAATTTATGAAATATGCTTAAAAGGTAAAAAAAAAGTTTATTTATACCTTTGTCTGTAACTGCATGCCAAATATAAACATGCTAGCTTATGGGGTTGTTCAAATATTTTTTATCACAAGGTTATTCCTATATAAAATGCCTATGTCTGAAAAAGGGGAATAACTCCGACAGAATTTATGATATATGCTCAAAAGTTAATCAGTTCATCTACACCTTGGTCCAAACGGTTCTTCACATATTTTGGTCACAAGGTTATTCCTATACAAGAATTCCGCGGAATGCTATGTCGCACCTGCTGTGTGCCTTCACATGAAGAACTCAATGAATATACCAAGTGGTTCTGGAGAAAAAAAAGTTGATTTTATTGGTTTTGCTATTTTTAGTAACGACGGCCATCTTGGATTCTCAACCCGCCCAAATTTGAAGCCTTGCACTTTGACCATGCTGCATGTGAAATTTGGGAACCATGGATGCAGTGGTTTCAGAGAATAAGTCATCTGAATGGCCTAAAATGCTAGGGTCGATGTAGATTTTTCTAGGGTCGACTTAAGGTCACTCTGACCTAATTCCGCTATAAACGTTTTTTTATTTTGATAATTCTGAATACCAAGGTCCAACTTATGCTTCATACAATAATTTCAGCCAAATATACAAGGTGGTTTTGGAGAAAAAGTTGATTTTAATGGTTTTGCTATTTTTAGTAACAGCGACCATCTTGGATTCCATTCTGAAACCCTGCAGTCTGATCATGCTGCATATAAAATTTGAGAACCATGGAAGCAGTGGTTTCTGAGAAAAGTCATTTGAATTGACTTAAATGCTAGGGTCGACGTAAATAATTCTAGGGTCGACGTAAGGTCACTGTGACCTAATTCCGCTACAGATGTTTTTCGTTTTGATAATTCTGAATACGAATGTCCCACTTATGCCTCATACAAAATTTCAGCCAAATATACCAAGTGATTCTGAAGAAAAAGTTGATTTTATTGGTTTGCTATTTTTAGTAACGGCAGCCATCTTGGATTCTCGACCCGCCTTAATTTTACCATTCTGAAGCCCTGCTGTCTGATCATGCTGCATGTGAAATTTGAGAACCACGATTGCACTGGTTTCAGAGAATAAGTCATTTGAATGGACTAAAACGCTAGGGTCGACGTAAATTGTGAACGGACGGACGGACTAACGGACGGAAAACCGGACGCCTACATGTATATCGCACCTTGCTTGCGACAATAAAATGCCTATGTCTGAAAAAAGTGAACAACTCAATCAAAAAATCTATGAAATAGGCTTAAAAATTAATCAATTCATTTACATCTACATCTTTGACTATTACTGCAAGCTAAATATCAGTTTCCTAGCTTAAGCGGTTCTTCAGATAGTTTGGTCACACGGTTTTTACTACATAATTAAACTCGAAAAAGGGGCATGGCTCCTGAATGACCAGACCGGCGGAGGAAAAATATACGGGTCCACTTATTTTCCATAACCATGCCACATGCAAAATTTCAAGATCCTACATGTAGCATAAGCGGTTGTTGAGTTTCCCAGCTTCCAAAAAATACGTCAGTGACGGACAGACGAAGGTCCGTGTTCACTAATGGCTACATGTATTTATGTGCCTTTAGATGAGTATTTTGGATATTTATGTGGCTAAAGTCTGTTGTGTTACTAGGCATATAAAAGAATTGCGGTTGGACGCCCATGTAACTATATGTGGCTGAAGAATGCCACATGCTGTGCAGCTGGAAAAAAAGTAAATTTTTCCATCGAGCACCATAAAAAGAAAAAACAGATATTGAAACTGATTTTAAATGCAATTCAAAAAACGATACATACGACATGTTCTGACTGAATTTGGGGCCATCATTTGCGAAACTGATGATACTTTTTTCTGATATACATGTAGCACGATGGTCCTATTTTATGTAGGGGTTGAAATTGACACTCTTATTCACGGTCTCATCGAGTTACAGAACTTTTACAAGCTTTAGACTTCATGTGCGTGTAAAATAAGTCACTTATGGATATAAACAACCAATGGAATACGAGGTTCCTTGATTGCTGCTCCAAAGTTAAACAAGCCAATTTTTTGTTTAAAACATGGCGCGCGCTTTCAATTAAAGTTTTTGACTGAATTACTTCCGACTGATGCCCATTTACTCGGATATGAAGAAGCAGTATATCAAGGCTTAATAAGTACGAAAAGAAATGGTTTGGAATATCGTCAGTGAAAAAAATGTGAAAAGGTTTAGGTTTAACTTCTGCAACAATAATTGGGGGGTGCTTAACTTTTTTCCAGGTGTATATTTAGTCACAAAACATTTTCATAAAGGATGTCCAAATGTATGGACCTCCTTACTTGTATTGTGTGCTTATTTAATTTGTTTCCTGTATGGCTAGTCACTTAAAATTGATAGTCACATAATATTTTAGTCACTTGAAGGCGCCATTGCTATATCAGCATGAAATGAGCCGCGACACGACAAAACCAACAATGTGGTTGTGCGGCCAGCGCAGACTCAGATCAGCCTGGGCATCCGCCCAGTCTGATCAGAGTCTTCGCTGTCCGCATAGAGGTAGCTTAGGCCTTTAGCTACCCTTTGAGCACTTAACGAAGAGTCTGGTCAAATTGGGTGGCTGCCCGGGCTGATCTGAGTCTTCGCTGGGCGCACAGCCACATTGTTGGTTTTCTCGCGTCGCGGCTCAAATATTTTATCGTGCGGTAACGCTGCAAGCTTCTCACTGCAGTTTGTCATTGTATATGATCGTGATTGGCCGGCTTTAAAAAATTAAAATGTCTTTAAGTGGCTCTTAAAAACGGTTTGAAAAAATATCTAGGTCATTTTAGTTGGCAACTATAATGTCCTACTTTCGGTTTCATAAACTTCATTACATTGTAAAAATACAATGGTACAGGAGGTAAAAATACAAGGTACTTTCGTTTAATAGATGGTAAAATACAATGTAAGGCAAGGATCCCAGTCTTTGTCTCGCTGCTGCGTTACGTCATTGGTCAATGGGAAACCAGAAACGAAAACCGTATTTTCATGGAGAGATTTGTATTTCTTTAAAAAAAAAAAAACCTGTTCCGTTTGTTTTGCCAGTTATATGAAACAAAAAGCTCATCAACCGACATATTTTCATCAATTCTGAAGGCGGTATCGGTTTTAAAATGAGTTGAACTTTGACGATTTTTACTACTGATACGACTATGGAAACTTTAAATGAAAGCCACATAAGTACTCCGGCATTTGTTTGTCGACGGACAGACGGACGGACCCAAACCAATATGCCTCCTCAACTTCACCAAAGCTGGGGGCATGATAATAAAATATGGCTGGAGAATTACTGCCAGATTATAGTCACTTTTATCATCCTGGTGTGTACTTGTTCCCTATTTTAGTGCTTTTCACTATTTTTGCTCTCTGAATTGGCGGCATCGTCATAAGGCGAAACTACAATAACTGCTAAATGTGTCTTGATATTGCGAAATTACGATTTCTAGAAACTCAATCTTGGTTCACAGATGGCAGCACAAGTCAAAATCGACAACAATCTGTCAGGATGTTCCACATACGTAACCTTAAAAGATAAGACAATCACGTTTTGGCAGGTTCAGGCTTTAAATAGCGCCCCACAGGCCTATCTCGGCCTCATTTTCTAGAGCAACGTTATAGTGACAACATCAGGTAATAAGTTAATAATTTCCTTAAATGTTATTTTGTAAAGAATTTTACTTCAATGAATGTGGCGGCATAAGAAACCGCATGATTTACGTATTGTTCATTTGTTTTAATTTGCATTTGCAATACGCCCACGAGACTTAAATTATTCTTCCGTTTTTAGTTCAGACGTTTATTTACAATCAGCTCTGGATATCTCATAGTCAAAGTTCATCCCAAACTACTGATATCTCAAAGTAAATTTTCTGATCCCAGATATTTACTTTAAGGTATCATTAGTTTAAGATAACAGGAGCTGAAATGTAAATAAAAATAGGATTTTTTTCAAAACTATTATTTTTGATATGGGAGGTTACTTTGAGACATCTGTATTCGAAATATCTAGAGTTGACTGTAGATGAGAAGGCAATGATCAGGGCCGACCTATTTAATTGCTTCACCCTGCTCTAAACATAAAATGGGAAAGGCAGAAAGAAAAAAAAAGACGGCGCACAAAGCAAACAAAACAAGACAAGCAAAAAGTTAAATCAGCTTTCTTCCCTGCAGATGGGCACGAGGCTACTCTGAATAATGAACAATAAGTCAAAGACTAATATAAAGGCGACAAACAATAAGAATATTGTAAACAACCACAGCAGCACCGCCTTGGAACGGTCAGTATTAAATTACGCGCGTGTGTGTTGGGGGGGACTAAATCGATCTTACTTGTGCACAGCTTTCGCTCTGGACTCTGTCGTGGTTTAAGCTATTGGTATTTTTGCGGAACGGAACGTAAGGGAACTGAACAGAGCATAGACTTTTCACGGAATCAAACGCAATGTTAATTTATAAGATTGACAAGGGAGGTAATCATTGCGCTTTATTCCGTAAAATAATATGCAAATTTAGCAACCATTTTATTACACATGTAATAATCAATAATTAGTAGTTTGAGAAACCAGGAACGTGGGCGAGTATGGAGGAGGAGGAGGAGGCTAGTAGCGGTTCCGTTCAGTTCCGTTCCGCAAAATACCAATAGCCTGTGCAGAGAAGAAAGCTGACTTGACTTTTCGCTTGTCTTGTTTGTTTGCAAGCACGTAGCGATTACGTTCCGTTCCGTTCTGCAAAATCCCAATAGCCTGTGGTTAATAAACATAAAGTTAGTTGGGCCGTGTGAAGGACTTCTAACCAATCTGTGAATCAAACAGGAATGAGATGAGCATTCAACAGCAAAAACAACGCTAAAATGCAACCACAAAAGACGCCAAAATGGGACAACAAATCATTCAACCCCAAACCAACCAATCAATTTAGTGGGATTTCTTAGGCCGGTTGCCGTTATTAAGTCAAATATTTCATTTCTTTTCATTACATTTTTATTTATTTATTTATTTTTGTTTGCTTGCTTGCGTTAAGTGGTCGATTGTTATTATTTATGCGCTAGAAAGAGGACTAGCTAATGTTGTTGTAACCTGTGTCGAATCCCTTTGTTTACTTGGCACAATAATTATGTTTAATCTATTAAATTAATTGTGTTATTGATATGATTTTATTTCATATCTAGGAGAGAACAAGATGCACCCTATTTATAAGACGAGATTTTCCCATTCCAAAACAATCTCAAATATCTAGATGGATCTAAATATTTGAGGTTAATTTGGAAGACGGATCTAGATATTTGGTTTTGTTTTGGAAGATCTACATATTTGGGACAGCTTTGGAAAAGAAATCTCACTTTTAACGATGAAATACATGTACACAAGATTTTGCATATTTTGGGTAATTTTACTATGGGGAAATCCCCGTCTTATGGCGAAAATACGTACGTATTGTAATAAGTTCGACCCAAACTAACAGAGATCTCAGCGAGATCAATCGCACGTTGGTTGGTTGTTTTTGGTTTAACGGCCCTTTGAGACAGTATTTCAGTCTATATCGGGCCGTCTCCAAAAGAGAGGGAGAAAGAAGAAAGAAATGATAGACGAGAGAAGAAAATGTCCAAACAACCCGCACCTACCGCAAGCACAGTAGGCCCTTACCCTACTAATATCCAAATCAGTAGGACGCCTCGGCACTGGAAGTTATAACCAGCAACATCGCACCTACCAACCACCCCTTTAATCGAAAGTACCACAACGGACCAAACTTAAGATATAATCTTCTCTGCCGGTTTACGCATCCCCTCCCACTGCCCTCTCCTCCACTCCCCTCCCCTCACAAAAAGTGATAAATAGAATATATTGCACCGGACTAAATATAAAAAAAAACTTCTGGCACCAGGGCACCAATTTTAAATAAAAACTATGATTTTTTTAACCGACCTGAACTGTTTTGAGCTTCTTAAAACGACCATCGACTGCCCAATTAGAATTAAGTAATTACAGTATGCTTTTTTCTAGCTCGTCACCAGATATTGTCAGGGTCACTGACGGGGCTTTATTAGCCGAAACTACGTAGTCTGGCACATGTTCCTACATCTGTATCTATTCTCTGCTCTTGAAGGAATTTTTTAAGATTTTAATTTTACCTCACTGCAGCTGGTGTTGTGCCGTGTGGCGGCCGTAAAACTTCTCCCCGTACTTCATCTATGGTACAGATTATATTTTATTTACATCCATTGAGATCAGAGGATAGATTCTGAGAAATCTATAATTTAAGATCGATTTAGACTATTATTCTAGATCATCGTCTTTTATATTATTTGGATCCTTTTGAAACTAATCTGTCGTTGAATCGACTGCCCAATTAAAATTAAGAAATTACAGTATGCTTTTTTTCTGGTTTTGTCACCTGATATTGTCAGGTCACTGACGAGGTTTTATTAGCCGAAGCAACGTGTACCCTGGCCCATGTTCCTACTTCTGTATTCTCTGCTCTTGAAGGAACTTTTTAAGATTTTAATTAGTAGATATTCTGTGCGTTGTTACATATTTACGCGTCGTGTTTTATTTTACACAGGTCAAAATGAAAATCATTGTGTTCGTTCTTGTGTGCGTGTCTATGGCAGTGGCCGCACCTACTGATGATGAAAAGAGAATGCTGATTGATATAAATAGTTTAATTCACAGTGAGTATCAAACACTGCCATCTCAAAGTACACTGTAATATACATGTAAAAGAATATAGGTTGGACACACTTCCTATTTTCCTAATTTCAACCCATACATCTCATTTAGTGCGATATATATATATTTCGCTTTTCGATATTGAAATTCGAATTCGAGGGGAATAAAATAAAATAATAATAATAATAATAATAATAAAAAACCATAACTGCATGAACAGTTTATACACACCCTGTCATTGTTGTTTGAACCACGACACGAGAAAACCAACAATGTGGTTGTGCGTCCAGCGCAGACTCAGATCAGCCTGGTCGTCCGCCCGATTTGACCGGACTCTTCGTTTAGTGTTCAAAGGGTATCTAAGGGTCTAAGCTACCTCCATGCGAACAGCGAAGACTCTGATCAGACTGGGCGGATTGGTTTTCTCCTGTCGCGGCTCATTTAGCTCTCTGTACACATCAGTAACCTTCGTGTAAACTTAATAGATCACAAGTCTTCCTACTTGTGATGTTACACGTGATGTCGTAAGTGCTTTGTGGAATAAGATTGTGAATACCTTTTTTTACACTGTTACTCAGATCAACCTGGGCATCCACCCAGTCTAATTATAGTCTTCACTGTCGGCAAGGAGGTTCATGTAGCTTAGACCCTTAGCTACATGTATCCATAAAGCGCACATCGAAGATTTTGATCAGACTGGGCGGAAGCCAAGGCCGATCTGAGTCTTCGCTGGGCGCACATGCCACTTTGTTGTTTTATCGTGCCGTGGATCATATGTCTAATTACCCTTTCAAGAATAGTTCACTTATATCGACGATTGTTAAGCAGAAAAGGTCGAAACCGGAACTCCGTCGATAAAAATATCTGCATTTCCACAAGCAGAACGAAGATATTTTCACCTATTCGCAAGCGAGGCTCGAACCCATAGCGATGAGAGACCTTATGTTTACGGTCAGCGCCCTTATCAACTAGGCCACAGAGGTCCGTTTCCATTTAGCACTACTACTGTACATGGTACAGTAAAAAAAGTCTTTACTTTAAAAATCAACTTGCTAATTTTCGTTTTAAATGGAATCAGTATTACGACGTACATGTACTCAATTGAAAACTATAAAATTTTGAGCCACATCATGTGATTTCCAACAATATGGCAGTTTTGTCATTTGAGCCGCGACACGACAAAACCAACAATGTGGTTGTGCGCCCAGCGCAGACTCAGATCAGCCTGGGCATCCGCCCAGTCTGATCAAAGTCTTCGCTGTCCGCATGGAGGTAGCTTAGATCCTTAGCTACTCTTTAAGTGCTTAGCGAAGAGTCTGATCAGACTGCGCTGTTGCCCAGGCTGATCTGAGTCTGTGCTGGGCGCACAACCACTTTGTTGGTTTTCTCGTGTCGCGGCTCATTTGATATTAAGATCATTCTTCTATTCCATACAGGGTAATTAGAGACCTCACTTTGGTTCTATGGATTGGGCCGGTTCCATGGATGGCTGATGTGACAAGCAAAGGCCCAAATCAGACTGCACTTTTATGCAGTCTGATCAAATCCTTTGCTTGTCACCAATGTCACATTGTTGGAAATCACATGATGCGGCTCATTAATACCGACGCAGATACTGGCGCCATATGTCTCGGCGTAAAAACGTCACAGGTTCTCGAATCGATAAGACGATGAAATAACAGCGCCATACATTTAGGGGAAAACTGTACTCAAAATTGTCATTTGGGAGGGTAAATCGTTGGTTTTATGGTCGGAAATTTCGTTTGACGGCGACGCGCCAGCGGAGCCGTCAAACGCAATTTGCGACTATAAATTCGACGATTTATCTCCCCAAATGACAATTTTTAATACAGTTATCCCCATTCTAATGCACTTTTCATTTTTTTACACCTTTAAAAGTGTGCGATTTTGCACCCAGAGCAAACACTTTCAGCGACGTAAAACCAGACGTCAGCCAATGAGAAGCGACGTTATGTAATGACGTTTGGTTTTCGACAGTATATCGCAGGATATACTGTCACAAATTTTTGACGTTATCCAATCAGACGTCGCGTTATATACGTAACTTCATTAGAATAGAGACTAAAGTCGGCAGAAATTCCAGGAAATTTTATTTTTGGAAACATAATGTCTAGTGAATGAAAAAAAAAAAAAACATCTTTATATTACAAAACGGGTGTTTTTCCAGCTCTAGAATGGCCTGAAATATTTAAATCTGATATTCTTTGTTTGGTACAGCGCCTGCCATATTGAACGAGCTCCAGACTTTGGTTGACACGCTTGGGTCAAACGCAACGGAACAACAGTGCGAAAGTGTATGCGGCCCCCAAATGACAAAGGTCGACCATACGGGTACTCTTGTATTCGCTTGCCCACCTATCTGCCGCTCGTAAGTATCTCGATACTACCGTAATAATTCCTAGAGTTTGGACAGATGGTCTGAACAAACAGTGCAGACTCAGATCAGACTGATTCCAAAGGATCAGAGTCTGAATTGGTTTAACATAATTATTTATTCGCTTCCTTATTTACATATATGAGCCGCGACGCGAGAAAACCAACAAAGTGGTTGTGCGCCCAGTGCAGACTCAGATCATCCTGGGCATCCGCCCAGTCCGATTTGAGTCCTCGCTTAGCACTTAGAAAGTAGCTAAGGGTTAGTCTAAGCTACATTCATGCGGACAACGAAGACTCTGATCAGACTGGGCGGACGCCCAGGCTGATCTGAGTCTGCGCTCGACGTACAACCACATTGTTGTTTTCTCGTGTCGCGGCTCATATATACTTTGAATAAGTTGAAGGATGGGAACGGAAGCAAGCACTGCTTATTCAGTTCCTATGAATGACAATATAAATTCTGATCTATAATCAATTAGCGAGCAATAAAGTATGAATATAAACAAAAATTGGATAATCTTAACCAGAAAGTAACAAAAAAAAAAAAAAAGAGAATGACAATAAAGCAATCGAGTCTTTAGCCAAACAAAAATCGAGGAAATAATATCAGAGACATGAACAAAAATTATGAAATACCTAAACGATTTTAGAAACTGATCAAAACAAAAAGATAACGTTTGGAGCAAGAGTGAGAGCATGAGGTGTTCCGCGGGGTTGGATTTAAGCCGCTGATTCTTAGAAAGTACTGGTTTTAGTATTAAAAGTAAAAAGTAGAAAAGACATAACTTTATGTTTACACTTAAGTCTGAATTGACCTGTTTGCCATTAAAAGTACATCTTGTAGAAGCATTACCTACTGGTCGTAATGTTTAAAAGGAATGCTGAGATGGTCGTAAATCCGAAAAGGTAGACCTCTCCTGTGAAACATGGCTGTTTATTCTTGTAAAGTATAAAGTTTGAATCTGATTTAACCGTGGTTGTAACGAGCACTAAATAGGCCACTGGCTGATGTGTACAGCTTTGTAAATGATTAAGGAATAAAGACAACACATTATGCTTTCTGAGGAAGTAATAGAAAATGCATATATCTGCATGTGTTTTTATCTTGTTTTTTTTTTCTGAATACCACATGGCTTAACATGTTAAGTGTTACGGAAGTGTCTAAATTTGTCCAGATAGAAGAAAAAATGCCCAGTGTGATTACAAAAACAGATCTGTTACTACAGTGCAGTATTTTCTTCAGTGCAGATACATTGTTTACCTGTCACGTGCAGTTTCTCACAATATCTCGGAAGTATATATCTACTTTCGCCTAGGTAAATTTACCTACATACCGTGAGACAAAGAAAGGAAATTATTGAAATAAGTCCGAGCTACGACCAGAATGTCACCTGATAGTGTATAATTGACCACGGCAACGACAATTTAGCTTGTGACGTAGTAAAGGTAAATGTTTCCATTAGCCTAATAGCCGTAGGGGCAGTGGGGGTTAGAGACCCACTGTACCTTGGGCACAGCTGATGAAAGGCGGAGCCCATCTCTCTCCTTTCGCTGCCTTATCCTTTCCTTATTCGAAGAATTCGAATACGTAGACCCACAAGTAATATCGCACATGTTGAGTATACCACAATAAGTCCGTGAGTTTACCTTACAGTAAATGAAGGAATGAAAACGTGTACCCGTTTAAAATAGGCGTGACGTAATTGCAAAACTTAATTCGGTCAGGGAGGTATTTAAAGACTCTTCAGTTCTAGAGTGGAATACGGTTTGTATTTTCTATTTTTAGACTCCAGCATTTGATACACCAGCTCCACCTCGTAAAGGACGCTAACCCCGTTCAGACCCTGAAGAAGCGTTTTGTGACGGACACTCTATCTAGGATGGGTACGAACTGAGATGCGCCAGGAAGAAGCTTTAGATAGAGCTTGGTGCGTCCGTCTGTACGGAGTGATAATCCACGAGCTTTAGCGAGTGGATTATTGACCGTACAGGCGGACGAATCATGCAATTTCATTAGAAGCATGAAACCATGTGTAAACCTTGCACATCACGGGACATCTAAAGTAAAAGATTTGGGAATCTGAAGGCCGTGCGAGTACTTGCGAACAGTTATGGCTCAAAACAGTCCGCGGGCCCTAGCAATCTAGCTAGACCCTCTCTTTTGTGTCGTTAGGTTTTTCAGGGTTCATACCTGATGTGTGGGAACAACAAATGCTCTGATCAGACTGCATAAGAACCCTTTTGCGTGGCATGCCCCTTCTCCGTTCGATTTTCATTTCTTATTATCATTACTTTACTATAATTATTCTTACCTTTCTATTTATATTACTATATCATGTACATGTCGAACAACATTTTTATATTATGCTAAGTATTTGTAGACCCCTAATTTATTATTACTATTATTATTTTTAAGGTTATTTTTTCAAAGTGGGAACAGAATTGCGCGATAACGAGGCTTGATAAGGGTCTAAACAACTTAACACTTTTATTAAACTATATCTTTCTTTAATGGATTCGATCAACACCAGTCTCGATACGACCACTGACAGCACATTTAAAGGAGAAAATAGTTTGCTCCATCCAAGTCCGCCATGCCATCGGACTGGCATGAAACGTATAAAAGATTTTTCTGGTAACGGTGCTGTCGAGACTCTCATCAGGACTTGAACTGGTGGTACAACTTAATAGAATTTAAGATGTAGCCTATGGATATAGCGCCATGTTTGTCCGCCATTTTTATAAAGGAAGACAATCACTGTGACCACCAATTGGCCTTCCTAGACGCAAAGCGGCTCCAAAATGGGATCTACTCTTAAAGGAAAGAATTTGGTTCTCGAATGGGGTCTACTCTCTTAAGGAAAGAATTTGCTCCAAGAGGAGCAAATTCTTTTCTTCGAGAGTTAGACCCGCTCACAGAAGGGAGGCAGAAATAAAATAACAGGGTCGCTTCCCCTGATACTCTACCCAATCACCTAAACGGTAAATAGTGATTATGTGCCCTTTTTTAGGTATAGATCCAGCCCACTTGAGACCGGCTCTCCAAAAGATCGTGGATGCAATCGGCAGCGATGCTTCTGCACAGATGATTGCAAACGAATGTCACGTGGTTATGAAGCATCCAGTTCTCGACAGCGGTTGTGATTTCATAAGTAAACTGTAAGTTGCTTAGTTACCCAATTATGCCTAGTTGACTCGTTATTATTTTAAATAATAAAATTATTATAGGGATCAAACATGGTTTTTCATGTATTAACGTTTTCAAGGTCACGAAGGAGATAGGTGTCGGTTTTCAACATCTCCCGAGGGACCTTGCAAACGTTAATGCATTGGAAAACAGTGTTTGATCGCTGTTATTGCACAAATTCAACTATAATGGTACAAAAATTAACAAAAATGTTGGCGCACTATTTTCGGCCTCATCGCCATTACCTTGCTGATTCCTACACGTACTATGCATGTCTATAAAAATCCTCGTATCAGACCATGGTCAGCTATCGTGAATGTTTGTGCTACCTTTAGAAGCATTTCACAAGTCATAATCATTTTCATCAGAGTTTTCTCTCAACGTCGTCTGCACTTTCATTTTTGCAATATCTGAATTTGTATAACTCGTGCCTTTAAGTCGTTAATGGATATCTTCAAGTGCAGTCTTGCCGTCGTATCTGTACTGACGGAGTACATTGCCCTTCAACATGCATACGAAAAGTCGCCCAGTAGGTCATTAGCAGCGCGTGAAAATCGATGTTAATACATGGTTTTGTATTCGTTAAAACATACCTATTAATAGCATCTAACACCATTTTTATGCAATAATATGTTATTATCATCTATGATTTGATCGACGCAAAGAAACGGAGGCCAGTATGAATTAAAAAAAATATAAATAAAAAGTGTCAAATGTTGATGTACCTGGATACACATGTAGCACTTTTCACCTGACTCATCAAGTAGGTATATGCAAGTCTAATTATCTGGTCAGATAATCGACCCCTCCCCCTTTTTTAGCGATTTTATTTCGTTTCGTCGCCGAATTTTATATTTGCTTACAGATTCCAGACACTTGTGGGCTATCTACACATTCGTCCAGACCCGAATACCCCAGGGGCTGTGGCCAATCACAGGAGCTACAGAAGCATACGTAAGTTTAATTATCCAAACTCTGGAGTCTTTCGAAATTGCCATAAATTGAGAGTTTTTTGTTTTTTTCATTTCTGTGAATACACTCTGTATCACTGAGTGAACTCTCTAAAGGAAAAGTTCGCCTTTACTTGTCTGTAACGAAAGACACGCTTTCTTCACTTCTGAAGACCCAAAACGATATACATTTTGATCATGTCAGAACGTTTATCAAACCTTTACACATCTCTTAGATCATATTTACAATGATCATAAATTTTACACTATACATTTTTGCCCTAAATTATACAAAGTGTTGATATAACGATGGATACTCGTCTG
Source organism: Ctena decussata (assembly GCA_963989385.1). Classification (NCBI taxonomy): domain Eukaryota; kingdom Metazoa; phylum Mollusca; class Bivalvia; order Lucinida; family Lucinidae; genus Ctena; species Ctena decussata. The sequence goes on from OZ022512.1 coordinate 73,695,450, forward strand.
CAACTTTCTACGCCACTTGGCGTTACGACGTAAATGGCTGTTTGATATCCATATGCGACCAGCATAGAAAAAATTGAGCCGCGACACGAGAAAACCAACAAGGCGGTTGTGCGCCCAGCGAAGACTCAGATCCGCCTGGACATCCGCCCAATCTGATCAGAGTCTTCGCTGCCCGCATGAAGCTAGCTTTGATCCTTAGCTACCCTCTAAGCGCTTAGTAAAGAGTCTGATCAGACTTGACGGATGTCAAGGCTGATTTGAGTCTGTGCTGGGCGTACAACCACGTTGTTGGTTTTCTCGTGTCGCGGCTCAAATAAAGATGCTGATCGAAATTGTAACAAGAGCGTTGCAAGTGGCGCTTTATATGCCCATTTGAGTGTCATAAATGAGTTACAGAATGAAAAAGATTGCTTATAGAAGGATGGTTTGGCAGACAAACAGGGGCAACAGGTCTGTAATTAATGACTGCAATGTTATTAAAGCATTTAACACATCTTTTTTTACTATTAGTATACCAAAAATCAGCTTCCAGTGTGAAGTGGCTCAGAAGTTGAGAAATGCCAAAGTCAAATAACGGAGATAATCCATAAACTAACTAAACTAGAGTTACCATTCTTGGTTCTAATATATTCTCTTAACAATAAACGCACCGCCATTAACTTTCGTTCAAATATTTTGTACGGTTAAGGAGTTACAGACTAAACGGGAAATTTATACAAGGGCAGTTAATTCAGGAAGTAAGTAAGCAAGTGTTGTGGCTCTTGCTTACACATTCCTACAAAGTTTCATTAAAATATTTCAAACTGTTAGGGTTATGGAGTGAAAGGTAACAGCCAAAAAGAACTCACCAAAGGGGTAACCATTCATGTATGCGACACACGGTCTTGTAATCATGCATATTGCTATACAGTTTCATCCAGATATTCCAAATGGATAGCAAGTTATGGTATGCAAAAGATTAGTTTACACAAAAATAACTTATGAATTCTAAGCAAAGGGATGTTACTCCAAAACGAATAAAGGGAGAGGAACCACTGTTATACGCGACACATTGTCAAACTTTCATACATATTGCTATGAAGTTTCATGAAGATATCCCAAGCAGGTATCTAGTTATTGCGAACACAAGACTAGTCGGGAAGAAAAATAATCAAAGGGGCATAACTTGAAACCTGAGAAAGGGGGGCAACCATTATTGTAAGCGACACATTGCCCTAACCTTATACATATTCCTACAAAATTTAATGAAGATATCCCAAGCGGTTACTGAGTTATGGCACACCCAAGAATGTTAACGGACGGACGGACAGACGGACGAACAGGCGGACATCGCTATGACATATACGTCCGTTTAATCAAAACGGGCGTATAAAAATGGCTGCATTGTTTGAAGTGTTTTCGTAAGCTGTTAAGCACACTGGTATGGGCTGCGCAGTTTGAATGCTTATTTCACACAACTTCGTTTCGTTTATTTTTTTTTACCATGCGCGTTTGTTTTTCAGTGGACACTCTTGGTCTCAATACAACAGTATTAATGGGAGAAGCAAAGCAGGTCCTTGACCTTTTCGGCTCTGACGCAAGTACATCTATGATTGAATCGTACTGCCACAACCATATCACCCACAACCACGGCCTTTTGGACTACTCCTGTCCTCTAATCTCCCACGCGTAAGTGTCTTCTTTTTACCATTTCAGCACTGGAAACCCGTTCTCGGGGCATATGCAAACAGTGCAGACCCATTTTAGACGCCGCAGTACGCGGCGTCTGAAAAGGATCTACAATGATTACTTACAGGGAGTTCTACGTAAAATACTATGGACAATCAAAAAAGGAAACATCCATCAAAGACCCTATAACTAGAAATAGGATCTTTCAAATCATAAGGATAGACAAGTCCTCTAGTCAAAAGGGGGTTCATATACAGTCAGGCAGTCAGGTTCACGAAAATACATCTGAAAGTGACTGGAGGAACTTTTAGGGGAAGCAACTCTTCTATTTTCATGTTCGTCCCACATCTCAATGCGATGAAACTCTGAAAGAGCAGATTCTTTCTTTTAAGAGAATTCCATTGTTTACATTTTCGAAGATGAATAACTTCAAATGACGCAGCAGATTCCGGATAAAATCTCAAAACATAATGATTTCCGACTACTGGTTATAAACGAATTTTGTACTCTCGATTCAACGCTATGAAAACCGGAAGAGATGGTACAGTGAGTTCGGATACTGTGAACATCGACCAATCAAAATATGTAGATACACAGACATGGCTCCAAAAACAGTGGTGTAATCAGGTACCCGCAAATAGTAAGCATCACCTGCTTGCCATGTCTATCTGCAGGTCCTGGATTAGTCGGTGAAAGTTGAAGCCCGGTGACTGAAAGAAGTAGGAATGCTTTAAATATTGCGTAGGGAGAGGAGGAGGCCAACGTGTTAGATTTACCAACGCGCGGAGCTGGAGAGTCTCCTAAGGGGAGGGGGTATGGGGACATGCTCACCCGGAAAAGTTTGAAAGTCTAAATGTCATTTCTTGCATTCTGGACCTATTTTGACTGCAGTTGCAGTTGATGTGGCTGGGTGTTTCCTCAATGCTTAAAATATATCTATTTAGATCATTGGGGAAGGGGTGGCAGCAGTGGAAGGGGGGTGGGGGCGAGAAGGGTAAGGGATAATGATGTTGCGCCCTCCCCCCCCCCCCTCCACACACACACACACACACGGCACACACTCCTCTCAAAATAATTTGCTAGAGAGGGATTGTCTTGTCCCCACTGAACCCCCTGCTTCTATATTTATGATATATAATCTGATGATATCAGTAACACTAATACGATTTTCTGTTTACTTTCAGCATACAAAGCCTTATCAAACTGCTTCATCTGACTCCCGATCCCGGAACTCCCGGTGCTGGGGGCAGCGTTGTTGGTTAGTTACATGTATGTCTGGTTCCTGTTCTTCTGGACTTTTTTTTTTCTAAAATAAAATGCATCATTATGTATTTCTGTTTGGCCTCTTTTCTTTCCCACTCGTATCAAGTGAGTGAGTGAGTGAGTGAACTCGGGTTTAACGTCCCACCAACAACGAGGTCATATGGAGACGGGACCTCGGTTTAAAGTCTCATCCGAAAGACCGGAGAAGCGGGGGATCGATCTTGCGACCCCTGGATTGGTAATCTGGAGTGTTATCCACTACGCTACAGCCGCTCCTCTCGTATCAAGTCTTGCGATATGGCATTTATGAGCCGCGACACAAGAAAGCCATCAGAGATGCACATGCGCCCAGAAATGCTCATATCCATCTGGGCATCCGCGCAGTCTGATCAGAACCATCACTGTGCACTTGGAGGTAGCTTTGACCCATAGCTACCCTTTAAGCGCACAGCCAAGATTCTGATCAGACTGGGCAAATGCCCTGGCAGATTTGAGTCTTCGCTGGGCGCACATGCCGCTTAGTTGGTTTTATCGTGTCGTGGGTCATATGGTGTTCAAAAAGTGCCAAGATACGGATCGCTTTGGAACTTTTAAATTCAATAAATTCGAAAATGAACCGGTCCACCCGTACCTGAGATATTTGTCAATCCGTTAATATACTGTTTAACCCAAAACATTACGGGTCGTCTTTTAAAAGACAAATCGTCCAGGAAATTATGGGTCGCATTTACCGGTTGACCAGTATTTTATGTAGCTACTCGCATTTGCGGGTTCTTCCGAAAATTACGGGTCTTAATCTCAACACTAGCTGCATTTGAGTCAAATCTAAGTTTATTTTGTATTGTTTTCTTAAAGCTGTTTCATTCGCCATACGTCTTGGGTGAGTCCAAAAATTATATATTTATCAAGGAATAACACACGGAACATGAAATCTGTGATTAACTAACGTCTATTTTTAGAAGTGACCTCCATTTAGAAGAGGGACTAAAAGCTTTTATCTGTGATTAACTGACGTCTATTTTTAGAAGTGACCTTCATTTAGAAGAGGGACTAAAAGATTTTAGTCCCTCTTCTAAATGGGGTCACTTCTTAATGGAAACAATTTCTTCCTCTTGGAGCAAATTTTCGTCTTCAAGGGTACATGTACAACCCATTTGGAAGCGTTTCTTTATTCATGGAAGTACATGTAACATAAAGTCACAAAACTAGTTATGCAAAATGGCGGATGAAAATAATGGAGTACATGTAGCCTTCGCCATGATGAAGACAAGTATAGCTTTCACAAAAAGCTTGGTCTACGCTTAGCAAATATTTATCATATGACGTCGCCTCTGAGAGTGTAATAAAGCCATGAATTAAATGCGATAATCCACTAGTGGATTAAATATGCAAATTACGTCGTAACGTTATACATTGACGTCCATAAAAAAACGTCGCGTTTTCTAATGGCGAAATAGTGACGTTTTAGTGCAAATTTTGCTGATAAAATGCGATTTTAGTGTCATATGATAAATAGAATCTTGCATTCGTGCTCCTGTATTATTGAATTTATTAAACTCGTTGGGGAAAACCGATAAGATGCTCGGCAAAGCCTCGCATCTTATCTTTTTCCCCAACTCGTGTAATAAATTCAATAATGCATGAGCACTTATGTAAGATCCTCTATTTATTCAATAAATTAATCTGTATGAGTACACCTTAATGTTTCACGCAATTGCGTCAAAGGGGAGCAACTTTTATGGCTTTCTGTTTGTTTCCCTGCACGGAGAAGCCATAAAGTATTGCTAAATGCGGTAAAGTCTTAAAAGAAAGAATTTGCTTTAAAAGGAGCAAATTCTTTCCTTTAAGATTTGACTCCCACTGAGAAGGCAAAAATGAACATGACATAGTGGCTGCCCTAGAAACTCTAACAATTCTCTCAAATCAGTTTGTTCTAATTCTTAACTGGAATAGACGACTGACCGATATGTAGGGGTAATAGGGTCAAGAATTTTGGTGTGTTTGAGTCATGTTCACGATAAAGGATAAGCATTGTAACGAATATTTACTTCTCCAATATTTAGCTCTTCAAGTGCCATGCCAAAATCTGTCAGGACACGACTTTCGGCATGTGTGAACGTGATCAGACTAGTCCCTGTGCGCATGAAAAATATGTGGGCCACGTTACAGCTAAACAGCGACAAGTGAAAACATTGGTCAGTCTGGATGCATGCGCAGGTTGATTTGTCAAACATATTTTTGACAGTGTCTGACATTTTGAGCCTTGTGAATGTGCGACGAAACGTGAAATGATAGTGACGTTTAAAAATTTGCACGTAAAATTGATTGGATTTCTGCGCACTGTCTAATAAATTTCAAACAGTGATCCGACATTTCTAACAGCGTCTTTTTATTTTTCTCATCTACGCTCTTTTAAGAATGTTCGGATTTGATTTCATTGAAAAGCGATGCCACCAAACAAAGTTATAAAAGATTATCCAGCTACCATGTAAATTGTTTCCAATTAGTGAAATGAAAACAAATGATCGGATTGGTGTGAACTGTGTTTGCCTTTGCAATTATCCTTAGCGCTTTTCTTTGTGCTTCTTTAAATCTTTTACGAAAGCATCGAGAAATATAAAAAAATGTTAAAAACAAAATGTCCGATTTTGGCTTCATACGGAACCCTGACACATATATAAAATACGGACAATGACGCAACAAAAACAATGTGGCATGTGCGTCCATCGAAAACTAAGATCTGCCTGGGCATTCGCCGAGTCTGATCAGAGTCTTGGCTGTGCGCTTAAAAGGTCGCTTAGGATATACACTAACTCCATGCGGACAGCGAACACTCTGATCAGACTGGGCGGATGCCCAGGCGGATCTGAGTTGGTTGTGTCGTGTCGCGCCTCAAAACAGCCTTATCATCAGCCTTCAGTGCATGCGCACTTATATGCTTATCTTGCAAACTGCAAGACATTTCATAAAAATAAATAAATAAAAAAAAAACCCAGATGTGAAGGTTGGACTTTTGCTTCATTATTGAGGTGTATGTGTTCCGCCATTTTTATAAAGGGAAGCAACTTTTGTGACGTTGTTCGCTTGCAACCTGAATGACGTACAGCCCTTGCGAAATAGGTTCAGCTCATAGAGTAGAAAATAAATTCATTATAGAGTTGACCCCATTGCAAAGGGCGGCAAGAAAGACAGTGGCAGAGTTGCCTCCCCTGAAACTAAAGACCCCAGTGGCATGAAGCTACCATTTATCATGATCCCCCCCACCCCCCCCCCCCCCCCCCCCGTATTTGCGCGGTGATTAAGACAGAAGCCAATTGAACAAAGGACACCGTATTTCTTCATTCATATGACGGAAAACCCGCCCTTCCAAAACCCAAAAATCTAGATCCGTCTGATAAGCCGAACCTTGATTTGGGGGATTTTTTTTGGAATAGAAACCTACTCTTTCAGCGAAATTTCATTAGACTGTTTAGAGATTTGGTGTCTTGTATGGAAGGAGCCACCCCCACCTTCCATTTTATAGCTGAATGAAATACGGCATGTAGATAGATGCAACTTCTCTAGTAATTCATCTGAACCTCGCGGCATTTTAGTATACATTCTTTTGCATCCTCTCTTGTCTGCCATATTTTTATTTATCATATGACGTCGCATCTGAGAGGGTAATAAAGCCATGCAATAAAAACGATAATCCACTAGTGGATAAAATATGCAAGTTACGTCGTAACGTTATGTGTTGACGTCCATAAAAACGTTGCCTTTTCTAATGGCGAACTCATGAAGTTTTAGTGCAAAATTTGCTAATAAAATGCGATTTCATTGTCTATGATAAATAGAATCTTGCATTCATGCTCATGTATTATTGAATTCATTAAACGAGTTGGGGAAAACGATAAGATGCTCGGCAGAGCCTCACATCTTATCTTTTTCCCCAACTCGTATAATAATATTCAATAATACATGGGCACTCATGTAAGATCCTCTATTTATCATATGACGTCGTTGTTATTAAGTCTCTTTTGTCCCCTTTTTGTCTTTGTGCTTTGGACACAGGTGCCGTGAATATTGCCCCACCCATAAGATAGTGGAGAGCCTGTTGCGCTTGCAGCAGGTGCGGCATTCCTTTTTTTGTTTCTATTCCCATACAATGTTAAACTTCGCAGGGATGAGTGCGCCGTCTCTGGGGACCATCGAATACATCCAACAACCCATTAAACATTACTTCACTTGCAATGCAGTTTCACGGTTTCACAAGCTGCAACACAGCCAGACTAGACTATTCGTGTTAAAAGGCCCCATGGCTCTATCAGTGGTAAAAATCGTCAAAATACAAATCATTATGAAACCTGTACGGCCTTCAGAATGGATGATAATATGTCAGTCGATGTGCTTTTTTATATCATATAACTAGCAAAAATGAAGGAACAAGGTATTTTGGAAAAATGATAAGTCTCTCCCTACAAATACGGTTTTCGTCTCTGGTTCCCCGTTAAACAATGAAATATGGCTTCCGCGGCACAATAAATGGGATCCTTGCTTAACATGTTTGTACGTTGTATTTTTATCAACTGTAAAACGCATGTACTTGTATTTTTCATCTCCTGTACCTTGTGTTTTAACCATGAAATAAAGCTTGCGAAATCGAAAGTAGGTCATTTTAGTTGGCAACTAAAATGACCTAGTTATGTTTTCAAATCTATTTTATGGTAAACTCATGGACGATTTGATTTTTCAAAGCCGGCCAATCACGATAATAATCAATGGCAAAACTGTAGTGAGAAGTTTGCAGCGATACCTCACGATAAAATATTTCATGCTGATAGACCTATGGGGCCTTTAATACTTTGAATGTTGTAGCGTTGTGTTTACTCGTGTGTGTGCATGACAACTGCATAAAATTTAGCGTGGGCAGCCATTTTGTTTTCATAATTTGAACTGCATGGTCCCCGATAAGGGGAATATTTTGTTAATATTTATTTTTAAGGAGCCTATCTGTTTTGTGTTCAGACTCTATTTCATTCTATTCTATCCCATAACCTAGGTCGTTGAGGCACCACAGATACTTCGAAACCGTATCTTTCCACTTTGCCCTGTCTTCAGCTAACCTAGCTGAGCTGGCAAAGTCCATCCCTGTCCACCCTTTAATATAGTCTTCCCACCTCTTCTTCTGCCTGCCTCTTCTTCTTTTTCCTGTCACTGTGCCCTGTAGAATCATCTTTGCTAAACCAGAAGACCTTGAGGCGTGGCCAAACCACCTTAGTTTCCGTGTCTTGACCAGCGTTAGGAGTTCATCATATTCTACAATGGCTGCTTGGATCTTCCTGCGAACCTCCTCATTGGTTACATGGTCTTTGTACGAAATATTCAGTGACCTTCGGTAGCATCTCATCTCAAAGGCCTGTGTCTTTTTCTCTAATTCAAGGTCCACGATTCACAGGCATACAGAAATATGGAAATGACAAGAGAGCATAAGTTTCACCTTTGATCCAAAAGATAGGTTGTTATCTCTCCAAATTGGTTTCAGCTCACTGTGAAAGAGCTGAAGTGGCTCGTGCAATCATTGAGAGAACCTCCTGCTTTGAGCCATCATCTGAGACAACTGCTTCAAGGCATTTGAAGCTTGTTACGGTACCCAGCTTCTGCACTTTTACCTTGATCTCCCTCTGGATGCCACCTGCGCTGTTCGTCATCAGTTTGGTCTTCTCAGCACTGATCTCCATCTAATACCTTGTGCAGGTTTGATTGATTGATTGATTTGTTACTTAACGTCCACGGTAAACAGCTATGGTCATGTCGGGACGGTCAGTTAACCTAACCACACTATTCCTGTGCAGGCTTAGACCTCCTAAGCAGTTAACCAGTACTAAGTGTATATACTTTTACCAGTAACTGACAACTGCCCTTCTTAAATCAGCGGAAGGAGAAACGAAAGTATGTAGTCAGACCAGGTTTCGAACCCAGGACCTCTGACTTATGAGTCAGGTGCCCTACCGATTGCGCTACGCAGCCCGGCAGGTTTGATCGAGACTGTCAACTAGAGCTTCTAGTTCATGCTTTTCACCAGCTACAGAGTCTGTATGTCATCGGCAAACCGCAGATTGGTAATGTTTTTGCCACCTATGCTAACCTTTCCGCCATGCTCTTCCAGGGCATCAGACATGATCCGTTCCAGAAAAATGTTGAAGAGGATGGGTGACAGAAGACATCCTTGTCTTACTCCAACTGTTGTTCTAAACCATTCATATGTTCAGATATTTTCTCGAAATGTATATTTCTGCTTATTGTTTTTATTGCTTGAAACATCGGAAGAAGCCGAAAGGCGACAGCGCTTAAAGGCCCTATTGTTCTATCAGTGATGAAACTTTTATCGTGAGGTATCGCTGCAAGCTTCTCTCGTTTCGTCAGTTTCGTCACGATAAACGACCGTGATCTGCATGCTTTAACTGAATATAATATCCTTGAGATTCATGAAAAAAAGGTTTTGAAAATTTTAGTTGTCAACTAATATGACCTACTTTCGATTTCGCAAACATGAACAAAATGGTAAAAATACAATGTACAGGCGTGGAGATCCCTTCACGTTGCCGCCTACAGCTATGTAACATTACTAAACGGAAAACTAGAAGAGAACAGACGTATTTTGTGGAGTGATTTGTTGTTTTCAAAATACTATTCCCTCTACGTTTTACTAGGTTTATGACTCAGAATATGCTTGGCAAGCCTCATTTTATCATCATACGTGTAGGTTGAGCCTCTTTCCGCAAGGATTTGTGTCTAGTCGTTTTCACCACCGATAGGACTATGGAGACTTTAAGTAACATATTGACATTTGTTATGTTGATAATTATCTCTCCGTTTATAACCAATTTTAAATCATTAAGCATCCCTGATAGATCCATTGCTGCTGAAATATTGTGTTTGTTAGATGTATTGCCCTAAATCTTACAACCTATATAACTAGACTGGAGTCCAAAGCCAGGCTCCATGAATGCATGAATTTACTCCACTGCTGACATACAAATTGAATACATGCAGAAATTGCAGAAATATTTCTTTCTTTAAATTGGTTTATATAACCATAAATCAATAAAATAAAGTAAACAAAAACATGACTGGACAATTGTTGCTACTTTATTGTCACTTTTGTCATCCTGTGATGTTTACTGTTCCCTATTTTAGTGCTTTTCATTATGTTTGCTTTCTGAAGTGGCGGCACCTTCATAAAAGCGTAACTATAGTAACAGATTAAATATTAACTTTTTGTTACGAAATGGATCTAATCGTCCACTATGTCGTCGAGATTATTTTAATCCTTTCAATCAGTAAGGCTACAGTTTTTAGGGTAACTGTGGTAATAAAACGTTTACGGAAATTGTGGCTACGTTATGCATGGGTTGTTTGTGAATACCTCTCGTGGACAGCGTATTGCATGATTTTAAGGTGAATACCTGCACGAGTCTTTTGATTGTGGACAGCGTGTTGCATGATTTTAATGTGAGTACCTGCACACTTTGATTCGAGTCCCATGATTTAAAAGTGAGACGCTTAGTATTTATACTGCTATTCTTTAATGAAAAATTAGACGTGGCTGAATTCTAATACGGAGTATGTTAAATTATTGTTGTGTGCCCAGATTCTGAGTTTAGACCAGAACGGTAAGATTTTATTATATTTATTTAGAATAGTTTGGCTAAGAATGAAAAATGTGACTTCTGATTGATATGGTATGATTATATGTGTCGACTGATTTGATTTTGTTGACAGTGATTAGGCTGCGCATATGTCGACCAATTTTGTTTATACTGACCATGCTGCGCATGGTATTTGTATATTAGGAAGTTTTGTAAATTACGGAAATAGTTTATATCACTGATGTTGGTTGCAATGGTGTGCGTCTATTTGACGTCCAGTGACGTCAGTTGCATTCATGTTATTCATGTGACGTCAGTTGCATTCATGTTATTGCGACGTCAGCACTTTTTACATTAGTTTCACTGGTGCGCGTCTATTTGACGTCCAGTGACGTCAGTTGTATTCATGTTATTCATGTGACGTCAGTTTCATTCATGTTATTCATGTGACGTCAGTTGCATTCATGTTATTGCGACGTCAGCACTTTTTATATTAGTTTCACGTATACGTGGCCTATAGAAGTAGATTGATTTGTAATGGAACTAATTTATATACTCGTGACGTCAATTGACGCCATAGCATGCACCGCATTAAGGTTTTTTTTCCATTAGTTATAATGGTAACATTTGGTCGTCATGCGTTTGATTTGCCTTCACTAGATGACGTCATATGGTATAACATCATTGGCGTCATGATGTCAGATCAAACGTTATGATCCCAAATGTGTTAGAAACGCTTATTCAGTTATTATATTCTATGGCAAATGGTATTACGCTTAGTTTAAAGGAATGAATTAATACATTTGAGAGTTAAATTTTTGGTAAATCAATTTAATGTAGATAGGTTATTGTCTAGATTACTCATGTTTTATGTGGGATATGTCATGGTAATACCTGTTGACGTCAGTATACTTCTCGACAATGTTTGGCGTCAGATCCTTCGACGCACATGCGTGGTAGGATCTACGTTTCTTCATTGGCGGAAGTAGTAAGCACAATTTTGGCTTTACATCGTGAGCGCGAGTCGTGTCTAGTGACACGGCTGGCGTGTGCACGTTATGCTCGGCATTCGCCGAGGGCGTTGTATGGTATTTCCAAGACAGGCCCAAGTCTTACGTATTGTTATTATGTAGTTACAATGTATTAAGTGTAAGTTCGTTATTTTTAGGCACATCAAGTCCGGCAGTCAGCTGTTAGGGCTTAGAGCCACGTCTCACCTGGAGATTCGATATACGTCTCCAGGTTAATACCAACCCGGGTAGAGGCAGTTACAACGCCGTTTGTGCATGGTTCCTAAGCAGAGGCGGGAAGCACAAAATGTAGGCGGAAGTTGTTAGCACAGTTTTGCCAGATTCTGTGATAAGATCTGAAGGTCACATCAAGTGTGGGACAGTGTTCGTCCACTAAGGTGTATTAATATATATATATAGACTGGTCCCTGGTACGATCCAGGGAGCGACCAGTATATAATCGTGCACGTGTAATTATAAGTTGGTGTTCCTCATGATATATGGACTGGCCCATGACATGATCCAGGGAACGACGAATTGAAGTCTACCAACATAAGGCCTTGTTTTTTTTGTATGAGCTCAAACTAACGTTTTTTTCTTTGTGTTTTCCTTTAGTTCATGACGCTGAGCCGAGTACGGTGTTGACGTCAGACGGTAATCTATTTGCGTATTGTACGCAAATCGATTACAGATTTGAAACAAACACCTTACTTGGGCCAGCGACATGAACTAATATGTGTTGTATATTATTGTAATTGTGACAGTTGTAAATTGTATTGTTGTATATAGAATTTACATTATATATAAACTTAAAAATTCTAACGTTGTTAGAGTTTCCCTGTTAGTGTATTACACTAGTAGATAACCCTTTAACCGGAAGTCACCCTCCGCCGTCCTGGCGACGCATAAGGCTCTACACCCGTGTCGGCCGTGTGTAAAACCTTCTGCGTAACATGGTGTCATGAAGTAACGGGATTTGACTTCTGGTTAATATCTGCCAGTGTAAGACATTGACAATATATACAGAATCTAGGCACAATTTTGTCAGACATTTTTTTTATTATTGACTTTCTGATTGTTCTTTTCTAAGGTGACGTAAGGCTGTGAATTTTAGGGGAACAATTTTGCCACTAAATTCTTGTAAATGTAACCTACACTCAATTAAGGTCAACTATCCTTATTCCCTACGTGATGAAGTGCGATAGCCCATGCATTAATTTGTGATAAAATGTAACAGGTTGCATATCTGAGTGGGGAAACTGAGGTATATAGACCTGAATTGTCTTGGCACGGATGATACATATTTAGTTTTAAGGTCCGGTTGAGTACCTTGGCACTGCTGTTGCATGACAATCTGTAAGTTTATTAACCTAAACGTTTTGTACGTTGTGTCGTAACCGTTACTGAGGTCCATTTTATGTCCTGATTTAGTAACGTAGGTCACTCGTAACGTTATATAATATCGTTACAATGAATTAAACCTAATAGCGGAATCTTAAGTTTGATCTACCGATGGTATCTTATAAGGTTTTGTAATGTAGGACGTACAGTTGTCGTGTCAGTGTTAATACGTTGCGTTACATACGTTACGTTTGTATATCCGATACGCTAGATCAAGTTGGGCGTAATTGTAATGTGGGTTATTTACGTCATCTAATTACGTCATCTAATAGTGAAAAGTAATTCTCGGCAAAGTCAACGTCAGTTTATGACGTCATTTCCGGTCTGTTATGAACGTAACTTTAATGGCTACGTCCAGATCGCGAGTATACTAATTAATCAACGTTTTAGTTGGATTAGTTCGTTATTATTATTGTTAACGTTTTAGTTAACGTGTGTGACTATAAGTGAACGTCGGTTTCAGTTAAGTTAACGTGAGAATTACGTTAAGCGTCATGGATCAGTTAGTTAAGACGGGAAGGGAGTTAGGTTATGAAGGGCAGGCGTTGCAGGAATTTGTAAGGCAACAGCAAGAGACTGAGAGGGCAGAAAGGCACGCGGTAAGGGCACTTGATAAAGAAAAGATTGCGCAGGCCGATAAAGACAGGGAAATTGAGTTAGCTAGGATCGCGGCGGAGAAAGAGAGGATTGTGCAAGCCGAGAAAGATAGGGAAGTAGAACTAGCTAAGATTGCGGCGGATAGGGAAATCGAGATGGCGCGAATTGAAAGTATAGAGCGGCAAGCCGAGAAAGATAGGGAAGCTAAGTTGTCTCAAGTCGAAAGCGATAAGGAAGCGAAGTTGTCGAGCGAAGTTGAGTTAGAAAAGTTGAAGTACAGTTTTGAATTGCAGCAACGCGAGTTGAAGAATCAGATAGATTTGCAGAAGGTAACGTTCAGAGTTGAATTAGAAAAACAGAAGGCTGAAAAGTTAGCGCATGCGCGAGATCCAAATTACCGTATTTTGATGAAACTAAGGACAAAATGGATAGTTACTTATCAAGGTTTGAGAAATACGCGACGGCAAATAAATGGGATAAAAACGTTTGAGCTGCATATTTAAGCGCATTACTTAAAGGTCGCGCGCTTGATGTCTATGATAGATTGTCTGTAGATGATGCAGCAGATTATGACAAGTTGAAAGATGCGTTGTTAAAGAATTTTGATATGACTGAACGCGGATTTAGGAAGAAATTTCGCTATGATAGGCCTGAAAAGTCCGAAACGTTTATTCAGTTTAGTAGTAGACTTAGGTCGTATCTTAATAAATGGTTGAAAATGGCGAAGGTAGACCAGTCTTATGAATCTGTTTGCGATTTTTTCGCTAGGGATCAGTTTTTAGAATCCTGTAGTAAAGAACTATATGTTCATTTGAAACCGAAAACATTCACGAATCTAGGTGAGATGGCTAGGGAAGCAGATTTATTTGCAGAAGCACGTGGCGGTGTCTACGCTTGTGTTAATAAGGGGCAGCGTGATAGTAAGGGCGTAACTCAGAGTAGATCTGATAATAAGCCGAGTGCGAAGCCAGAGATAAAATGTAGTATTTGTGGTAAGGGACATTTAACATATAAATGTTTTAAGAATCCCGATAGGAAGCAAGCATATAGTGCAGAGGTAGGTGCAAGTGCAAGCGGGTATAGCGGAAGTAAGGGGAGTAGTTATGCACTGAAAGATGAGACACAAAGATCACAGAGTAAGAGCGATACTGTACAGACGAAGGGTAGTAATTCAGATCGTGGCCGTGGTCGGGGTTATTCCCGCGGACGTGGTCGGGGTGGCGGACATCAAATGAGCTTTTGTAAAACTACAATGAATAGGTCTCATGAAATTGAAGGTCTCTATAAGAGTAAGGAAGAAAGTCCACTAATCAATGATAACGTGGATAGGAAAGGTGTCTGTTACTTTTTAAGGTCGCGATTACCAACAGCGCAGGGTACGGTTAATGGTAAGACTGTTGTAGTTTTAAGGGACACAGGTTGTACTGGGTGTGTCGTTCGTAGAAACTTGGTTTCTAATGATCAGTTACTTGGTAGAGAATCTGATGTAACTTTGATTGATGAGTCTACCCAAAGGTATCCCTTAGCAATGGTTGACATAGATTGTCCATTTTTCACAGGAAAAACTGAGGCATTGTGCATGGAAGATACATTGTATGACCTGGTTATTGGAAATATTGACGGGTCAAAACTTCCCGATATGTCCCATTTTGCAATGGCGGCAGTGACTAGGTCACAAGCTAAGCAAGGTGAAGAGGTCTATAGGAAACTTAAAGTTCCTGATCAAATTATTGCTAGTGATAAGGAGGCATTGAAGCAGGCCCAAATTGTTGACCCTAAATTGAATGGCATAAGGCAAAGAGTGGAATCTGGGAATGTGACTATTAGTCGTGGATTGAACCGGGGTGAAACTAAGTTTATCCGAAAGAAAGATTTATTGTATAGGCAGTTTACTAAGGGAAACAAGGTCACTTTGCAACTTATTATCCCTGAAGGTTTTCGTGAAAAGGTGTTAAGATTGGCACACGAAACCTTGATGTCAGGTCATTTGGGCATAAAGAAAACTATGGATAGAGTGTTAACTGAGTTCTTTTGGCCTGGAGTTTGTGGGGATGTGGCAAGGTTTTGTAAATCTTGTGACATATGTCAAAGGACTATTCAAAAAGTTCGTGTCACTAAGGTTCCTTTAGGAAAGTTGCCACAGATTGACACACCATTTAAACGAGTCGCTGTTGATATAGTTGGACCGATAGAACCTCGTTCTGACAGGAAATCCCGCTATATTTTAACAATGATAGATTATGCGACGAGATATCCCGAGGCGGTAGCGTTACCCGGCATTGAAACGGAACGCGTAGCCGAAGCGTTAGTTGAGATGTTTAGTAGAGTTGGCATACCTGATGAAATTTTAACAGATTGCGGAAGTCAGTTTACTGCTGAAGTTATGAAAGAAGTAAGCAGGCTGTTATCACTCCAGCAGTAAACCACGACGCCGTATCATCCTATCTGCAACGGTCTCGTAGAGCGTTTTCACGCGACGTTGAAGCAAATGCTACGTAGGATGTGCGCAGAACATCCAAAGGACTGGGATAAATATCTCCCAGCACTACTGTTTGCAATAAGGGAGGTTCCGCAGGAGTCATTAGGGTTTTCTCCGTTCGAATTGTTATACGGACGTAACGTTAAGGGCCCTATGGCAATATTACGTGAATTATGGTCTGAAGAAGTACAGGATGAGCAGGTTCTGTCTACGTACCAGTACGTAATTGAGTTGAGAGAACGGTTAGAGCAGACGTGTAAGTTAGCACATGATAATTTACGGAAAGTACAAGTAAAGCAAAAGGCTTATTATGACAAACGCGCTAGGTCGCGTAAATTTAACGTGGGAGATAAAGTACTGTTATTACTGCCAACTGACAGTAATAAATTGTTATTGCAGTGGAAGGGTCCATATGAAGTAGTAGAGGTGGTGAATCGAATGGACTATAAAATCGACGTCAATGGTATCGTGAGTACATATCATGCTAATATGCTGAAACAGTATGTCGAACGTCGTACTGTGCCGTCACATTGTTTATTGTCGACTGAGACTACAGAGTCGGTTTATGACGATGGTAGTGATGAATTTTCTCTTGATGATTGTGCTTTTCCGACAGCTAAAGAGCCGGAGACTTATAACGACGTCAGTATTTCAGATACGTTAACGTCAGAACAACGTGTGGAGGTTGAAGCGTTGATTAAACAGTACCCGGATGTACTATCAAGTTTACCCGGTCGAACTGATCAAATACAGCACGATATCAAACTACTCACGTCAGAACCCATACGGACGAAGGGTTATTCTATCCCGTATAAGACGCGTATCGTCATGGAGACGGAGATACAGGATATGTTGGATTTAGGGGTAATCGAGCCGTCGATTTCACCGTATTCATCTCCTGTCGTCCTGGTTCCGAAGAAAGACGGGTCAGTTAGATTCTGTATCGACTTCCGGAAGCTTAACAAAGTGACGGAATTCGATGCAGAACCTATGCCAAATATGGAGGAGGTTATCAATAAAATGTCGGGACATAGATTCTTTACAAAGATGGACCTGAGTAAGGGTTATTGGCAAGTCAGTCTTACTGAAAGGTCTAAACCTTTGACAGCATTTGAAACGCCTAAAGGTTTATTCCAGTTTAAAACTATGCCCTTCGGTTTGGTCAATTCGGGAGCATCTTTTTGTAGGTTAATGAGAATCATATTATCCAATCTCCCAAATGTTGACAGCTTTGTTGATGACATGTGGATATTTACTGAAACATGGAAGGATCATGTGACGTCATTACGTCAAGTGTTAGATCGGCTCAGGTCGGCCAAATTGACGGCAAAACCATCTAAATGCATGATCGGATATGGCAGTATCGAGTGCCTTGGTCACAATATCGTCGGACAGACGGTACGACCGCAAGAGGACAAGATACAGGCTATCAGAGATGCTCCTCGTCCATGTACGAAAAGGCAAATTAAATCTTTCCTGGGATTAGCTGGGTTTTACCGTCGTTTTATCCCAAATTTCTCATCCATAGCTTCTCCTCTGACTGATTTAACTAAACGGGATAGACCTAATTCTATCAAAGATTGGCAAGACCAGCATGAAAGGGCATTTCAAACCCTGAAGAGTAGGCTCACGTCTAGTCCTATTCTTCGCTTACCTGTTTTACAAGAAGGTAACCCGTTTGTACTCCGAACAGACGCTTCAGACGTTGGTCTTGGAGCTATTTTGCTTCAGGAGTTCGAAGGTGAAGGTCGTTTGCCGATTGCTTATGCTAGCAAGAAATTGTTACCTCGGGAAAAGAACTACTCTGTAATTGAGAAGGAATGTTTGGGTATTATCTGGGGTGTTGAGAAATTTCGTAAGTACCTGTATGGGGCGGAGTTCCTACTTGAAACTGACCACAAACCTTTGTCTTATATGCAGACAGCTAAGGTGCTCAATCCCCGAATCATGCGTTGGGCCATGAAATTACAGCCGTACAGATTCAGGATCGTTGCTATCCGCGGCCAAGATAATTTGGGGGCGGACTACCTTAGTAGATAGTTTGGCCACGTTAGGCATCGCACCGTTGTTGTGTATATAGCTAGTTTTCCAGTTTTGACATAGCCTACGATTCGATCGCATTTCGTACTATTTCAGAAAAGAAACATTGTTATGTTTTTTCTCCCTAAGGGGAAACCTATGTTACGAAATGGATCTAATCGTCCACTATGTCGTCGAGATTATTTTAATCCTTTCAATCAGTAAGGCTACAGTTTTTAGGGTAACTGTGGTAATAAAACGTTTACGGAAATTGTGGCTACGTTATGCATGGGTTGTTTGTGAATACCTCTCGTGGACAGCGTATTGCATGATTTTAAGGTGAATACCTGCACGAGTCTTTTGATTGTGGACAGCGTGTTGCATGATTTTAATGTGAGTACCTGCACACTTTGATTCGAGTCCCATGATTTAAAAGTGAGACGCTTAGTATTTATACTGCTATTCTTTAATGAAAAATTAGACGTGGCTGAATTCTAATACGGAGTATGTTAAATTATTGTTGTGTGCCCAGATTCTGAGTTTAGACCAGAACGGTAAGATTTTATTATATTTATTTAGAATAGTTTGGCTAAGAATGAAAAATGTGACTTCTGATTGATATGGTATGATTATATGTGTCGACTGATTTGATTTTGTTGACAGTGATCAGGCTGCGCATATGTCGACCAATTTTGTTTATACTGACAATGCTGCGCATGGTATTTGTATATTAGGAAGTTTTGTAAATTACGGAAATAGTTTATATCACTGATGTTGGTTGCAATGGTGTGCGTCTATTTGACGTCCAGTGACGTCAGTTGCATTCATGTTATTCATGTGACGTCAGTTGCATTCATGTTATTGCGACGTCAGCACTTTTTACATTAGTTTCACTGGTGCGCGTCTATTTGACGTCCAGTGACGTCAGTTGTATTCATGTTATTCATGTGACGTCAGTTTCATTCATGTTATTATGTGACGTCAGTTGCATTCATGTTATTGCGACGTCAGCACTTTTTATATTAGTTTCACGTATACATGGCCTATAGAAGTAGATTGATTTGTAATGGAACTAATTTATATACTCGTGACGTCAATTGACGCCATAGCATGCACCGCATTAAGGTTTTTTTTCCATAAGTTATAATGGTAACATTTGGTCGTCATGCGTTTGATTTGCCTTCACTAGATGACGTCATATGGTATAACATCATTGGCGTCATGATGTCAGATCAAACGTTATGATCCCAAATGTGTTAGAAACGCTTATTCAGTTATTATATTCTATGGCAAATGGTATTACGCTTAGTTTAAAGGAATGAATTAATACATTTGAGAGTTAAATTTTTGGTAAATCAATTTAATGTAGATAGGTTATTGTCTAGATTACTCATGTTTTATGTGGGATATGTCATGGTAATACCTGTTGACGTCAGTATACTTCTCGACAATGTTTGGCGTCAGATCCTTCGACGCACATGCGTGGTAGGATCTACGTTTCTTCATTGGCGGAAGTAGTAAGCACAATTTTGGCTTTACATCGTGAGCGCGAGTCGTGTCTAGTGACACGGCTGGCGTGTGCACGTTATGCTCGGCATTCGCCGAGGGCGTTGTATGGTATTTCCAAGACAGGCCCAAGTCTTACGTATTGTTATTATGTAGTTACAATGTATTAAGTGTAAGTTCGTTATTTTTAGGCACATCAAGTCCGGCAGTCAGCTGTTAGGGCTTAGAGCCACGTCTCACCTGGAGATTCGATATACGTCTCCAGGTTAATACCAACCCGGGTAGAGGCAGTTACAACGCCGTTTGTGCATGGTTCCTAAGCAGAGGCGGGAAGCACAAAATGTAGGCGGAAGTGGTTAGCACAGTTTTGCCAGATTCTGTGATAAGATCTGAAGGTCACATCAAGTGTGGGACAGTGTTCGTCCACTAAGGTGTATTAATATATATATAGACTGGTCCCTGGTACGATCCAGGGAGCGACCAGTATATAATCGTGCACGTGTAATTATAAGTTGGTGTTCCTCATGATATATGGACTGGCCCATGACATGATCCAGGGAACGACGAATTGAAGTCTACCAACATAAGGCCTTGTTTTTTTTGTATGAGCTCAAACTAACGTTTTTTTCTTTGTGTTTTCCTTTAGTTCATGACGCTGAGCCGAGTACTGTGTTGACGTCAGACGGTAATCTATTTCCGTATTATACGCAAATCGATTACAGATTTGAAACAAACACCTTACTTGGGCCAGCGACATGAACTAATATGTGTTGTATATTATTGTAATTGTGACAGTTGTAAATTGTATTGTTGTATATAGAATTTACATTATATATAAACTTAAAAATTCTAACGTTGTTAGAGTTTCCCTGTTAGTGTATTACACTAGTAGATAACCCTTTAACCGGAAGTCACCCTCCGCCGTCCTGGCGACGCATAAGGCTCTACACCCGTGTCGGCCGTGTGTAAAACCTTCTGCGTAACATGGTGTCATGAAGTAACGGGATTTGACTTCTGGTTAATATCTGCCAGTGTAAGACATTGACAATATATACAGAATCTAGGCACAATTTTGTCAGACATTTTTTTTATTATTGACTTTCTGATTGTTCTTTTCTAAGGTGACGTAAGGCTGTGAATTTTAGGGGAACAATTTTGCCACTAAATTCTTGTAAATGTAACCTACACTCAATTAAGGTCAACTATCCTTATTCCCTACGTGATGAAGTGCGATAGCCCATGCATTAATTTGTGATAAAATGTAACAGGTTGCATATCTGAGTGGGGAAACTGAGGTATATAGACCTGAATTGTCTTGGCACGGATGATACATATTTAGTTTTAAGGTCCGGTTGAGTACCTTGGCACTGCTGTTGCATGACAATCTGTAAGTTTATTAACCTAAACGTTTTGTACGTTGTGTCGTAACCGTTACTGAGGTCCATTTTATGTCCTGATTTAGTAACGTAGGTCACTCGTAACGTTATATAATATCGTTACAATGAATTAAACCTAATAGCGGAATCTTAAGTTTGATTTACCGTTGGTATCTTATAAGGTTTTGTAATGTAGGACGTACAGTTGTCGTGTCAGTGTTAATACGTTGCGTTACATACGTTACGTTTGTATATCCGATACGCTAGATCAAGTTGGGCGTAATTGTAATGTGGGTTATTTACGTCATCTAATTACGTCATCTAATAGTGAAAAGTAATTCTCGGCAAAGTCAACGTCAGTTTATGACGTCATTTCCGGTCTGTTATGAACGTAACTTTAATGGCTACGTCCAGATCGCGAGTATGCTAATTAATCAACGTTTTAGTTGGATTAGTTCGTTATTATTATTGTTAACGTTTTAGTTAACGTGTGTGACTATAAGTGAACGTCGGTTTCAGTTAAGTTAACGTGAGAATTACGTTAAGCGTCATGGATCAGTTAGTTAAGACGGGAAGGGAGTTAGGTTATGAAGGGCAGGCGTTGCAGGAATTTGTAAGGCAACAGCAAGAGACTGAGAGGGCAGAAAGGCACGCGGTAAGGGCACTTGATAAAGAAAAGATTGCGCAGGCCGATAAAGACAGGGGAAATTGAGTTAGCTAGGATCGCGGCGGAGAAAGAGAGGATTATGCAAGCCGAGAAAGATAGGGAAGTAGAACTAGCTAAGATTGCGGCGGATAGGGAAATCGAGATGGCGCGAATTGAAAGTATAGAGCGGCAAGCCGAGAAAGATAGGGAAGCTAAGTTGTCTCAAGTCGAAAGCGATAAGGAAGCGAAGTTGTCGAGCGAAGTTGAGTTAGAAAAGTTGAAGTACAGTTTTGAATTGCAGCAACGCGAGTTGAAGAATCAGATAGATTTGCAGAAGGTAACGTTTAGAGTTGAATTAGAAAAACAGAAGGCTGAAAAGTTAGCGCATGCGCGAGATCCCAAATTACCGTATTTTGATGAAACTAAGGACAAAATGGATAGTTACTTATCAAGGTTTGAGAAATACGCGACGGCAAATAAATGGGATAAAAACGTTTGGGCTGCATATTTAAGCGCATTACTTAAAGGTCGCGCGCTTGATGTCTATGATAGATTGTCTGTAGATGATGCAGCAGATTATGACAAGTTGAAAGATGCGTTGTTAAAGAATTTTGATATGACTGAACGCGGATTTAGGAAGAAATTTCGCTATGATAGGCCTGAAAAGTCCGAAACGTTTATTCAGTTTAGTAGTAGACTTAGGTCGTATCTTAATAAATGGTTGAAAATGGCGAAGGTAGACCAGTCTTATGAATCTGTTTGCGATTTTTTCGCTAGGGATCAGTTTTTAGAATCCTGTAGTAAAGAACTATATGTTCATTTGAAACCGAAAACATTCACGAATCTAGGTGAGATGGCTAGGGAAGCAGATTTATTTGCAGAAGCACGTGGCGGTGTCTACGCTTGTGTTAATAAGGGGCAGCGTGATAGTAAGGGCGTAACTCAGAGTAGATCTGATAATAAGCCGAGTGCGAAGCCAGAGATAAAATGTAGTATTTGTGGTAAGGGACATTTAACATATAAATGTTTTAAGAATCCCGATAGGAAGCAAGCATATAGTGCAGAGGTAGGTGCAAGTGCAAGCGGGTATAGCGGAAGTAAGGGGAGTAGTTATGCACTGAAAGATGAGACACAAAGATCACAGAGTAAGAGCGATACTGTACAGACGAAGGGTAGTAATTCAGATCGTGGCCGTGGTCGGGGTTATTCCCGCGGACGTGGTCGGGGTGGCGGACATCAAATGAGCTTTTGTAAAACTACAATGAATAGGTCTCATGAAATTGAAGGTCTCTATAAGAGTAAGGAAGAAAGTCCACTAATCAATGATAACGTGGATAGGAAAGGTGTCTGTTACTTTTTAAGGTCGCGATTACCAACAGCGCAGGGTACGGTTAATGGTAAGACTGTTGTAGTTTTAAGGGACACAGGTTGTACTGGGTGTGTCGTTCGTAGAAACTTGGTTTCTAATGATCAGTTACTTGGTAGAGAATCTGATGTAACTTTGATTGATGAGTCTACCCAAAGGTATCCCTTAGCAATGGTTGACATAGATTGTCCATTTTTCACAGGAAAAACTGAGGCATTGTGCATGGAAGATACATTGTATGACCTGGTTATTGGAAATATTGACGGGTCAAAACTTCCCGATATGTCCCATTTTGCAATGGCGGCAGTGACTAGGTCACAAGCTAAGCAAGGTGAAGAGGTCTATAGGAAACTTAAAGTTCCTGATCAAATTATTGCTAGTGATAAGGAGGCATTGAAGCAGGCCCAAATTGTTGACCCTAAATTGAATGGCATAAGGCAAAGAGTGGAATCTGGGAATGTGACTATTAGTCGTGGATTGAACCGGGGTGAAACTAAGTTTATCCGAAAGAAAGATTTATTGTATAGGCAGTTTACTAAGGGAAACAAGGTCACTTTGCAACTTATTATCCCTGAAGGTTTTCGTGAAAAGGTGTTAAGATTGGCACACGAAACCTTGATGTCAGGTCATTTGGGCATAAAGAAAACTATGGATAGAGTGTTAACTGAGTTCTTTTGGCCTGGAGTTTGTGGGGATGTGGCAAGGTTTTGTAAATCTTGTGACATATGTCAAAGGACTATTCAAAAAGTTCGTGTCACTAAGGTTCCTTTAGGAAAGTTGCCACAGATTGACACACCATTTAAACGAGTCGCTGTTGATATAGTTGGACCGATAGAACCTCGTTCTGACAGGAAATCCCGCTATATTTTAACAATGATAGATTATGCGACGAGATATCCCGAGGCGGTAGCGTTACCCGGCATTGAAACGGAACGCGTAGCCGAAGCGTTAGTTGAGATGTTTAGTAGAGTTGGCATACCTGATGAAATGTTAACAGATTGCGGAAGTCAGTTTACTGCTGAAGTTATGAAAGAAGTAAGCAGGCTGTTATCACTCCAGCAGTTAACCACGACGCCGTATCATCCTATCTGCAACGGTCTCGTAGAGCGTTTTCACGCGACGTTGAAGCAAATGCTACGTAGGATGTGCGCAGAACGTCCAAAGGACTGGGATAAATATCTCCCAGCACTACTGTTTGCAATAAGGGAGGTTCCGCAGGAGTCATTAGGGTTTTCTCCGTTCGAATTGTTATACGGACGTAACGTTAAGGGCCCTATGGCAATATTACGTGAATTATGGTCTGAAGAAGTACAGGATGAGCAGGTTCTGTCTACGTACCAGTACGTAATTGAGTTGAGAGAACGGTTAGAGCAGACGTGTAAGTTAGCACATGATAATTTACGGAAAGTACAAGTAAAGCAAAAGGCTTATTATGACAAACGCGCTAGGTCGCGTAAATTTAACGTGGGAGATAAAGTACTGTTATTACTGCCAACTGACAGTAATAAATTGTTATTGCAGTGGAAGGGTCCATATGAAGTAGTAGAGGTGGTGAATCGAATGGACTATAAAATCGACGTCAATGGTGTCGTGAGTACATATCATGCTAATATGCTGAAACAGTATGTCGAACGTCGTACTGTGCCGTCACATTGTTTATTGTCGACTGAGACTACAGAGTCGGTTTATGACGATGGTAGTGATGAATTTTCTCTTGATGTTTGTGCTTTTCCGACAGCTAAAGAGCCGGAGACTTATAACGACGTCAGTATTTCAGATACGTTAACGTCAGAACAACGTATGGAGGTTGAAGCGTTGATTAAACAGTACCCGGATGTACTATCAAGTTTACCCGGTCGAACTGATCAAATACAGCACGATATCAAACTACTCACGTCAGAACCCATACGGACGAAGGGTTATTCTATCCCGTATAAGACGCGTATCGTCATGGAGACGGAGATACAGGATATGTTGGATTTAGGGGTAATCGAGCCGTCGATTTCACCGTATTCATCTCCTGTCGTCCTGGTTCCGAAGAAAGACGGGTCAGTTAGATTCTGTATCGACTTCCGGAAGCTTAACAAAGTGACGGAATTCGATGCAGAACCTATGCCAAATATGGAGGAGGTTATCAATAAAATGTCGGGACATAGATTCTTTACAAAGATGGACCTGAGTAAGGGTTATTGGCAAGTCAGTCTTACTGAAAGGTCTAAACCTTTGACAGCATTTGAAACGCCTAAAGGTTTATTCCAGTTTAAAACTATGCCCTTCGGTTTGGTCAATTCGGGAGCATCTTTTTGTAGGTTAATGAGAATCATATTATCCAATCTCCCAAATGTTGACAGCTTTGTTGATGACATGTGGATATTTACTGAAACATGGAAGGATCATGTGACGTCATTACGTCAAGTGTTAGATCGGCTCAGGTCGGCCAAATTGACGGCAAAACCATCTAAATGCATGATCGGATATGGCAGTATCGAGTGCCTTGGTCACAATATCGTCGGACAGACGGTACGACCGCAAGAGGACAAGATACAGGCTATCAGAGATGCTCCTCGTCCATGTACGAAAAGGCAAATTAAATCTTTCCTGGGATTAGCTGGGTTTTACCGTCGTTTTATCCCAAATTTCTCATCCATAGCTTCTCCTCTGACTGATTTAACTAAACGGGATAGACCTAATTCTATCAAAGATTGGCAAGACCAGCATGAAAGGGCATTTCAAACCCTGAAGAGTAGGCTCACGTCTAGTCCTATTCTTCGCTTACCTGTTTTTCAAGAAAGTAACCCGTTTGTACTCCGAACAGACGCTTCAGACGTTGGTCTTGGAGCTATTTTGCTTCAGGAGTTCGAAGGTGAAGGTCGTTTGCCGATTGCTTATGCTAGCAAGAAATTGTTACCTCGGGAAAAGAACTACTCTGTAATTGAGAAGGAATGTTTGGGTATTATCTGGGGTGTTGAGAAATTTCGTAAGTACCTGTATGGGGCGGAGTTCCTACTTGAAACTGACCACAAACCTTTGTCTTATATGCAGACAGCTAAGGTGCTCAATCCCCGAATCATGCGTTGGGCCATGAAATTACAGCCGTACAGATTCAGGATCGTTGCTATCCGCGGCCAAGATAATTTGGGGGCGGACTACCTTAGTAGATAGTTTGGCCACGTTAGGCATCGCACCGTTGTTGTGTATATAGCTAGTTTTCCAGTTTTGACATAGCCTACGATTCGATCGCATTTCGTACTATTTCAGAAAAGAAACATTGTTATGTTTTTTTCTCCCTAAGGGGAAACCTATGTTACGAAATGGATCTAATCGTCCACTATGTCGTCGAGATTATTTTAATCCTTTCAATCAGTAAGGCTACAGTTTTTAGGGTAACTGTGGTAATAAAACGTTTACGGAAATTGTGGCTACGTTATGCATGGGTTGTTTGTGAATACCTCTCGTGGACAGCGTATTGCATGATTTTAAGGTGAATACCTGCACGAGTCTTTTGATTGTGGACAGCGTGTTGCATGATTTTAATGTGAGTACCTGCACACTTTGATTCGAGTCCCATGATTTAAAAGTGAGACGCTTAGTATTTATACTGCTATTCTTTAATGAAAAATTAGACGTGGCTGAATTCTAATACGGAGTATGTTAAATTATTGTTGTGTGCCCAGATTCTGAGTTTAGACCAGAACGGTAAGATTTTATTATATTTATTTAGAATAGTTTGGCTAAGAATGAAAAATGTGACTTCTGATTGATATGGTATGATTATATGTGTCGACTGATTTGATTTTGTTGACAGTGATCAGGCTGCGCATATGTCGACCAATTTTGTTTATACTGACCATGCTGCGCATGGTATTTGTATATTAGGAAGTTTTGTAAATTACGGAAATAGTTTATATCACTGATGTTGGTTGCAATGGTGTGCGTCTATTTGACGTCCAGTGACGTCAGTTGCATTCATGTTATTCATGTGACGTCAGTTGCATTCATGTTATTGCGACGTCAGCACTTTTTACATTAGTTTCACTGGTGCGCGTCTATTTGACGTCCAGTGACGTCAGTTGTATTCATGTTATTCATGTGACGTCAGTTTCATTCATGTTATTATGTGACGTCAGTTGCATTCATGTTATTGCGACGTCAGCACTTTTTATATTAGTTTCACGTATACGTGGCCTATAGAAGTAGATTGATTTGTAATGGAACTAATTTATATACTCGTGACGTCAATTGACGCCATAGCATGCACCGCATTAAGTTTTTTTTTCCATAAGTTATAATGGTAACATTTGGTCGTCATGCGTTTGATTTGCCTTCACTAGATGACGTCATATGGTATAACATCATTGGCGTCATGATGTCAGATCAAACGTTATGATCCCAAATGTGTTAGAAACGCTTATTCAGTTATTATATTCTATGGCAAATGGTATTACGCTTAGTTTAAAGGAATGAATTAATACATTTGAGAGTTAAATTTTTGGTAAATCAATTTAATGTAGATAGGTTATTGTCTAGATTACTCATGTTTTATGTGGGATATGTCATGGTAATACCTGTTGACGTCAGTATACTTCTCGACAATGTTTGGCGTCAGATCCTTCGACGCACATGCGTGGTAGGATCTACGTTTCTTCATTGGCGGAAGTAGTAAGCACAATTTTGGCTTTACATCGTGAGCGCGAGTCGTGTCTAGTGACACGGCTGGCGTGTGCACGTTATGCTCGGCATTCGCCGAGGGCGTTGTATGGTATTTCCAAGACAGGCCCAAGTCTTACGTATTGTTATTATGTAGTTACAATGTATTAAGTGTAAGTTCGTTATTTTTAGGCACATCAAGTCCGGCAGTCAGCTGTTAGGGCTTAGAGCCACGTCTCACCTGGAGATTCGATATACGTCTCCAGGTTAATACCAACCCGGGTAGAGGCAGTTACAACGCCGTTTGTGCATGGTTCCTAAGCAGAGGCGGGAAGCACAAAATGTAGGCGGAAGTGGTTAGCACAGTTTTGCCAGATTCTGTGATAAGATCTGAAGGTCACATCAAGTGTGGGACAGTGTTCGTCCACTAAGGTGTATTAATATATATATAGACTGGTCCCTGGTACGATCCAGGGAGCGACCAGTATATAATCGTGCACGTGTAATTATAAGTTGGTGTTCCTCATGATATATGGACTGGCCCATGACATGATCCAGGGAACGACGAATTGAAGTCTACCAACATAAGGCCTTGTTTTTTTTGTATGAGCTCAAACTAACGTTTTTTTCTTTGTGTTTTCCTTTAGTTCATGACGCTGAGCCGAGTACGGTGTTGACGTCAGACGGTAATCTATTTCCGTATTATACGCAAATCGATTACAGATTTGAAACAAACACCTTACTTGGGCCAGCGACATGAACTAATATGTGTTGTATATTATTGTAATTGTGACAGTTGTAAATTGTATTGTTGTATATAGAATTTACATTATATATAAACTTAAAAATTCTAACGTTGTTAGAGTTTCCCTGTTAGTGTATTACACTAGTAGATAACCCTTTAACCGGAAGTCACCCTCCGCCGTCCTGGCGACGCATAAGGCTCTACACCCGTGTCGGCCGTGTGTAAAACCTTCTGCGTAACATGGTGTCATGAAGTAACGGGATTTGACTTCTGGTTAATATCTGCCAGTGTAAGACATTGACAATATATACAGAATCTAGGCACAATTTTGTCAGACATTTTTTTTATTATTGACTTTCTAATTGTTCTTTTCTAAGGTGACGTAAGGCTGTGAATTTTAGGGGAACAATTTTGCCACTAAATTCTTGTAAATGTAACCTACACTCAATTAAGGTCAACTATCCTTATTCCCTACGTGATGAAGTGCGATAGCCCATGCATTAATTTGTGATAAAATGTAACAGGTTGCATATCTGAGTGGGGAAACTGAGGTATATAGACCTGAATTGTCTTGGCACGGATGATACATATTTAGTTTTAAGGTCCGGTTGAGTACCTTGGCACTGCTGTTGCATGACAATCTGTAAGTTTATTAACCTAAACGTTTTGTACGTTGTGTCGTAACCGTTACTGAGGTCCATTTTATGTCCTGATTTAGTAACGTAGGTCACTCGTAACGTTATATAATATCGTTACAATGAATTAAACCTAATAGCGGAATCTTAAGTTTGATTTACCGTTGGTATCTTATAAGGTTTTGTAATGTAGGACGTACAGTTGTCGTGTCAGTGTTAATACGTTGCGTTACATACGTTACGTTTGTATATCCGATACGCTAGATCAAGTTGGGCGTAATTGTAATGTGGGTTATTTACGTCATCTAATTACGTCATCTAATAGTGAAAAGTAATTCTCGGCAAAGTCAACGTCAGTTTATGACGTCATTTCCGGTCTGTTATGAACGTAACTTTAATGGCTACGTCCAGATCGCGAGTATACTAATTAATCAACGTTTTAGTTGGATTAGTTCGTTATTATTATTGTTAACGTTTTAGTTAACGTGTGTGACTATAAGTGAACGTCGGTTTCAGTTAAGTTAACGTGAGAATTACGTTAAGCGTCATGGATCAGTTAGTTAAGACGGGAAGGGAGTTAGGTTATGAAGGGCAGGCGTTGCAGGAATTTGTAAGGCAACAGCAAGAGACTGAGAGGGCAGAAAGGCACGCGGTAAGGGCACTTGATAAAGAAAAGATTGCGCAGGCCGATAAAGACAGGGAAATTGAGTTAGCTAGGATCGCGGCGGAGAAAGAGAGGATTGTGCAAGCCGAGAAAGATAGGGAAGTAGAACTAGCTAAGATTGCGGCGGATAGGGAAATCGAGATGGCGCGAATTGAAAGTATAGAGCGGCAAGCCGAGAAAGATAGGGAAGCTAAGTTGTCTCAAGTCGAAAGCGATAAGGAAGCGAAGTTGTCGAGCGAAGTTGAGTTAGAAAAGTTGAAGTACAGTTTTGAATTGCAGCAACGCGAGTTGAAGAATCAGATAGATTTGCAAATGGTAACGTTCAGAGTTGAATTAGAAAAACAGAAGGCTGAAAAGTTAGCGCATGCGCGAGATCCCAAATTACCGTATTTTGATGAAACTAAGGACAAAATGGATAGTTACTTATCAAGGTTTGAGAAATACGCGACGGCAAATAAATGGGATAAAAACGTTTGGGCTGCATATTTAAGCGCATTACTTAAAGGTCGCGCGCTTGATGTCTATGATAGATTGTCTGTAGATGATGCAGCAGATTATGACAAGTTGAAAGATGCGTTGTTAAAGAATTTTGATATGACTGAACGCGGATTTAGGAAGAAATTTCGCTATGATAGGCCTGAAAAGTCCGAAACGTTTATTCAGTTTAGTAGTAGACTTAGGTCGTATCTTAATAAATGGTTGAAAATGGCGAAGGTAGACCAGTCTTATGAATCTGTTTGCGAGTTTTTCGCTAGGGATCAGTTTTTAGAATCCTGTAGTAAAGAACTATATGTTCATTTGAAACCGAAAACATTCACGAATCTAGGTGAGATGGCTAGGGAAGCAGATTTATTTGCAGAAGCACGTGGCGGTGTCTACGCTTGTGTTAATAAGGGGCAGCGTGATAGTAAGGGCGTAACTCAGAGTAGATCTGATAATAAGCCGAGTGCGAAGCCAGAGATAAAATGTAGTATTTGTGGTAAGGGACATTTAACATATAAATGTTTTAAGAATCCCGATAGGAAGCAAGCATATAGTGCAGAGGTAGGTGCAAGTGCAAGCGGGTATAGCGGAAGTAAGGGGAGTAGTTATGCACTGAAAGATGAGACACAAAGATCACAGAGTAAGAGCGATACTGTACAGACGAAGGGTAGTAATTCAGATCGTGGCCGTGGTCGGGGTTATTCCCGCGGACGTGGTCGGGGTGGCGGACATCAAATGAGCTTTTGTAAAACTACAATGAATAGGTCTCATGAAATTGAAGGTCTCTATAAGAGTAAGGAAGAAAGTCCACTAATCAATGATAACGTGGATAGGAAAGGTGTCTGTTACTTTTTAAGGTCGCGATTACCAACAGCGCAGGGTACGGTTAATGGTAAGACTGTTGTAGTTTTAAGGGACACAGGTTGTACTGTGTGTGTCGTTCGTAGAAACTTGGTTTCTAATAATCAGTTACTTGGTAGAGAATCTGATGTAACTTTGATTGATGAGTCTACCCAAAGGTATCCCTTAGCAATGGTTGACATAGATTGTCCATTTTTCACAGGAAAAACTGAGGCATTGTGCATGGAAGATACATTGTATGACCTGGTTATTGGAAATATTGACGGGTCAAAACTTCCCGATATGTCCCATTTTGCAATGGCGGCAGTGACTAGGTCACAAGCTAAGCAAGGTGAAGAGGTCTATAGGAAACTTAAAGTTCCTGATCAAATTATTGCTAGTGATAAGGAGGCATTGAAGCAGGCCCAAATTGTTGACCCTAAATTGAATGGCATAAGGCAAAGAGTGGAATCTGGGAATGTGACTATTAGTCGTGGATTGAACCGGGGTGAAACTAAGTTTATCCGAAAGAAAGATTTATTGTATAGGCAGTTTACTAAGGGAAACAAGGTCACTTTGCAACTTATTATCCCTGAAGGTTTTCGTGAAAAGGTGTTAAGATTGGCACACGAAACCTTGATGTCAGGTCATTTGGGCATAAAGAAAACTATGGATAGAGTGTTAACTGAGTTCTTTTGGCCTGGAGTTTGTGGGGATGTGGCAAGGTTTTGTAAATCTTGTGACATATGTCAAAGGACTATTCAAAAAGTTCGTGTCACTAAGGTTCCTTTAGGAAAGTTGCCACAGATTGACACACCATTTAAACGAGTCGCTGTTGATATAGTTGGACCGATAGAACCTCGTTCTGACAGGAAATCCCGCTATATTTTAACAATGATAGATTATGCGACGAGATATCCCGAGGCGGTAGCGTTACCCGGCATTGAAACGGAACGCGTAGCCGAAGCGTTAGTTGAGATGTTTAGTAGAGTTGGCATACCTGATGAAATGTTAACAGATTGCGGAAGTCAGTTTACTGCTGAAGTTATGAAAGAAGTAAGCAGGCTGTTATCACTCCAGCAGTTAACCACGACGCCGTATCATCCTATCTGCAACGGTCTCGTAGAGCGTTTTCACGCGACGTTGAAGCAAATGCTACGTAGGATGTGCGCAGAACGTCCAAAGGACTGGGATAAATATCTCCCAGCACTACTGTTTGCAATAAGGGAGGTTCCGCAGGAGTCATTAGGGTTTTCTCCGTTCGAATTGTTATACGTACGTAACGTTAAGGGCCCTATGGCAATATTACGTGAATTATGGTCTGAAGAAGTACAGGATGAGCAGGTTCTGTCTACGTACCAGTACGTAATTGAGTTGAGAGAACGGTTAGAGCAGACGTGTAAGTTAGCACATGATAATTTACGGAAAGTACAAGTAAAGCAAAAGGCTTATTATGACAAACGCGCTAGGTCGCGTAAATTTAACGTGGGAGATAAAGTACTGTTATTACTGCCAACTGACAGTAATAAATTGTTATTGCAGTGGAAGGGTCCATATGAAGTAGTAGAGGTGGTGAATCGAATGGACTATAAAATCGACGTCAATGGTGTCGTGAGTACATATCATGCTAATATGCTGAAACAGTATGTCGAACGTCGTACTGTGCCGTCACATTGTTTATTGTCGACTGAGACTACAGAGTCGGTTTATGACGATGGTAGTGATGAATTTTCTCTTGATGATTGTGCTTTTCCGACAGCTAAAGAGCCGGAGACTTATAACGACGTCAGTATTTCAGATACGTTAACGTCAGAACAACGTATGGAGGTTGAAGCGTTGATTAAACAGTACCCGGATGTACTATCAAGTTTACCCGGTCGAACTGATCAAATACAGCACGATATCAAACTACTCACGTCAGAACCCATACGGACGAAGGGTTATTCTATCCCGTATAAGACGCGTATCGTCATGGAGACGGAGATACAGGATATGTTGGATTTAGGGGTAATCGAGCCGTCGATTTCACCGTATTCATCTCCTGTCGTCCTGGTTCCGAAGAAAGACGGGTCAGTTAGATTCTGTATCGACTTCCGGAAGCTTAACAAAGTGACGGAATTCGATGCAGAACCTATGCCAAATATGGAGGAGGTTATCAATAAAATGTCGGGACATAGATTCTTTACAAAGATGGACCTGAGTAAGGGTTATTGGCAAGTCAGTCTTACTGAAAGGTCTAAACCTTTGACAGCATTTGAAACGCCTAAAGGTTTATTCCAGTTTAAAACTATGCCCTTCGGTTTGGTCAATTCGGGAGCATCTTTTTGTAGGTTAATGAGAATCATATTATCCAATCTCCCAAATGTTGACAGCTTTGTTGATGACATGTGGATATTTACTGAAACATGGAAGGATCATGTGACGTCATTACGTCAAGTGTTGGATCGGCTCAGGTCGGCCAAATTGACGGCAAAACCATCTAAATGCATGATCGGATATGGCAGTATCGAGTGCCTTGGTCACAATATCGTCGGACAGACGGTACGACCGCAAGAGGACAAGATACAGGCTATCAGAGATGCTCCTCGTCCATGTACGAAAAGGCAAATTAAATCTTTCCTGGGATTAGCTGGGTTTTACCGTCGTTTTATCCCAAATTTCTCATCCATAGCTTCTCCTCTGACTGATTTAACTAAACGGGATAGACCTAATTCTATCAAAGATTGGCAAGACCAGCATGAAAGGGCATTTCAAACCCTGAAGAGTAGGCTCACGTCTAGTCCTATTCTTCGCTTACCTGTTTTTCAAGAAAGTAACCCGTTTGTACTCCGAACAGACGCTTCAGACGTTGGTCTTGGAGCTATTTTGCTTCAGGAGTTCGAAGGTGAAGGTCGTTTGCCGATTGCTTATGCTAGCAAGAAATTGTTACCTCGGGAAAAGAACTACTCTGTAATTGAGAAGGAATGTTTGGGTATTATCTGGGGTGTTGAGAAATTTCGTAAGTACCTGTATGGGGCGGAGTTCCTACTTGAAACTGACCACAAACCTTTGTCTTATATGCAGACAGCTAAGGTGCTCAATCCCCGAATCATGCGTTGGGCCATGAAATTACAGCCGTACAGATTCAGGATCGTTGCTATCCGCGGCCAAGATAATTTGGGGGCGGACTACCTTAGTAGATAGTTTGGCCACGTTAGGCATCGCACCGTTGTTGTGTATATAGCTAGTTTTCCAGTTTTGACATAGCCTACGATTCGATCGCATTTCGTACTATTTCAGAAAAGAAACATTGTTATGTTTTTTTCTCCCTAAGGGGAAACCTATGTTACGAAATGGATCTAATCGTCCACTATGTCGTCGAGATTATTTTAATCCTTTCAATCAGTAAGGCTACAGTGTTTAGGGTAACTGTGGTAATAAAACGTTTACGGAAATTGTGGCTACGTTATGCATGGGTTGTTTGTGAATACCTCTCGTGGACAGCGTATTGCATGATTTTAAGGTGAATACCTGCACGAGTCTTTTGATTGTGGACAGCGTGTTGCATGATTTTAATGTGAGTACCTGCACACTTTGATTCGAGTCCCATGATTTAAAAGTGAGACGCTTAGTATTTATACTGCTATTCTTTAATGAAAAATTAGACGTGGCTGAATTCTAATACGGAGTATGTTAAATTATTGTTGTGTGCCCAGATTCTGAGTTTAGACCAGAACGGTAAGATTTTATTATATTTATTTAGAATAGTTTGGCTAAGAATGAAAAATGTGACTTCTGATTGATATGGTATGATTATATGTGTCGACTGATTTGATTTTGTTGACAGTGATCAGGCTGCGCATATGTCGACCAATTTTGTTTATACTGACCATGCTGCGCATTGTATTTGTATATTAGGAAGTTTTGTAAATTACGGAAATAGTTTATATCACTGATGTTGGTTGCAATGGTGTGCGTCTATTTGACGTCCAGTGACGTCAGTTGCATTCATGTTATTCATGTGACGTCAGTTGCATTCATGTTATTGCGACGGCAGCACTTTTTACATTAGTTTCACTGGTGCGCGTCTATTTGACGTCCAGTGACGTCAGTTGTATTCATGTTATTCATGTGACGTCAGTTTCATTCATGTTATTCATGTGACGTCAGTTGCATTCATGTTATTGCGACGTCAGCACTTTTTATATTAGTTTCACGTATACGTGGCCTATAGAAGTAGATTGATTTGTAATGGAACTAATTTATATACTCGTGACGTCAATTGACGCCATAGCATGCACCGCATTAAGTTTTTTTTTCCATAAGTTATAATGGTAACATTTGGTCGTCATGCGTTTGATTTGCCTTCACTAGATGACGTCATATGGTATAACATCATTGGCGTCATGATGTCAGATCAAACGTTATGATCCCAAATGTGTTAGAAACGCTTATTCAGTTATTATATTCTATGGCAAATGGTATTACGCTTAGTTTAAAGGAATGAATTAATACATTTGAGAGTTAAATTTTTGGTAAATCAATTTAATGTAGATAGGTTATTGTCTAGATTACTCATGTTTTATGTGGGATATGTCATGGTAATACCTGTTGACGTCAGTATACTTCTCGACAATGTTTGGCGTCAGATCCTTCGACGCACATGCGTGGTAGGATCTACGTTTCTTCATTGGCGGAAGTAGTAAGCACAATTTTGGCTTTACATCGTGAGCGCGAGTCGTGTCTAGTGACACGGCTGGCGTGTGCACGTTATGCTCGGCATTCGCCGAGGGCGTTGTATGGTATTTCCAAGACAGGCCCAAGTCTTACGTATTGTTATTATGTAGTTACAATGTATTAAGTGTAAGTTCGTTATTTTTAGGCACATCAAGTCCGGCAGTCAGCTGTTAGGGCTTAGAGCCACGTCTCACCTGGAGATTCGATATACGTCTCCAGGTAAATACCAACCCGGGTAGAGGCAGTGACAACGCCGTTTGTGCATGGTTCCTAAGCAGAGGCGGGAAGCACAAAATGTAGGCGGAAGTGGTTAGCACAGTTTTGCCAGATTCTGTGATAAGATCTGAAGGTCACATCAAGTGTGGGACAGTGTTCGTCCACTAAGGTGTATTAATATATATATAGACTGGTCCCTGGTACGATCCAGGGAGCGACCAGTATATAATCGTGCACGTGTAATTATAAGTTGGTGTTCCTCATGATATATGGACTGGCCCATGACATGATCCAGGGAACGACGAATTGAAGTCTACCAACATAAGGCCTTGTTTTTTTTTTATGAGCTCAAACTAACGTTTTTTTCTTTGTGTTTTCCTTTAGTTCATGACGCTGAGCCGAGTACGGTGTTGACGTCAGGCGGTAATCTATTTGCGTATTGTACGCAAATCGATTACAGATTTGAAACAAACACCTTACTTGGGCCAGCGACATGAACTAATATGTGTTGTATATTATTGTAATTGTGACAGTTGTAAATTGTATTGTTGTATATAGAATTTACATTATATATAAACTTAAAAATTCTAACGTTGTTAGAGTTTCCCTGTTAGTGTATTACACTAGTAGATAACCCTTTAACCGGAAGTCACCCTCCGCCGTCCTGGCGACGCATAAGGCTCTACACCCGTGTCGGCCGTGTGTAAAACCTTCTGCGTAACATGGTGTCATGAAGTAACGGGATTTGACTTCTGGTTAATATCTGCCAGTGTAAGACATTGACAATATATACAGAATCTAGGCACAATTTTGTCAGACATTTTTTTTATTATTGACTTTCTGATTGTTCTTTTCTAAGGTGACGTAAGGCTGTGAATTTTAGGGGAACAATTTTGCCACTAAATTCTTGTAAATGTAACCTACACTCAATTAAGGTCAACTATCCTTATTCCCTACGTGATGAAGTGCGATAGCCCATGCATTAATTTGTGATAAAATGTAACAGGTTGCATATCTGAGTGGGGAAACTGAGGTATATAGACCTGAATTGTCTTGGCACGGATGATACATATTTAGTTTTAAGGTCCGGTTGAGTACCTTGGCACTGCTGTTGCATGACAATCTGTAAGTTTATTAACCTAAACGTTTTGTACGTTGTGTCGTAACCGTTACTGAGGTCCATTTTATGTCCTGATTTAGTAACGTAGGTCACTCGTAACGTTATATAATATCGTTACAATGAATTAAACCTAATAGCGGAATCTTAAGTTTGATTTACCGTTGGTATCTTATAAGGTTTTGTAATGTAGGACGTACAGTTGTCGTGTCAGTGTTAATACGTTGCGTTACATACGTTACGTTTGTATATCCGATACGCTAGATCAAGTTGGGCGTAATTGTAATGTGGGTTATTTACGTCATCTAATTACGTCATCTAATAGTGAAAAGTAATTCTCGGCAAAGTCAACGTCAGTTTATGACGTCATTTCCGGTCTGTTATGAACGTAACTTTAATGGCTACGTCCAGATCGCGAGTATACTAATTAATCAACGTTTTAGTTGGATTAGTTCGTTATTATTATTGTTAACGTTTTAGTTAACGTGTGTGACTATAAGTGAACGTCGGTTTCAGTTAAGTTAACGTGAGAATTACGTTAAGCGTCATGGATCAGTTAGTTAAGACGGGAAGGGAGTTAGGTTATGAAGGGCAGGCGTTGCAGGAATTTGTAAGGCAACAGCAAGAGACTGAGAGGGCAGAAAGGCACGCGGTAAGGGCACTTGATAAAGAAAAGATTGCGCAGGCCGATAAAGACAGGGAAATTGAGTTAGCTAGGATCGCGGCGGAGAAAGAGAGGATTGTGCAAGCCGAGAAAGATAGGGAAGTAGAACTAGCTAAGATTGCGGCGGATAGGGAAATCGAGATGGCGCGA
Organism: Ctena decussata; assembly: GCA_963989385.1. NCBI lineage: Eukaryota > Metazoa > Mollusca > Bivalvia > Lucinida > Lucinidae > Ctena > Ctena decussata. Next base: position 73,733,289 of record OZ022512.1, read on the forward strand.
ATTGAAAGTATAGAGCGGCAAGCCGAGAAAGATAGGGAAGCTAAGTTGTCTCAAGTCGAAAGCGATAAGGAAGCGAAGTTGTCGAGCGAAGTTGAGTTAGAAAAGTTGAAGTACAGTTTTGAATTGCAGCAACGCGAGTTGAAGAATCAGATAGATTTGCAGAAGGTAACGTTCAGAGTTGAATTAGAAAAACAGAAGGCTGAAAAGTTAGCGCATGCGCGAGATCCCAAATTACCGTATTTTGATGAAACTAAGGACAAAATGGATAGTTACTTATCAAGGTTTGAGAAATACGCGACGGCAAATAAATGGGATAAAAACGTTTGGGCTGCATATTTAAGCGCATTACTTAAAGGTCGCGCGCTTGATGTCTATGATAGATTGTCTGTAGATGATGCAGCAGATTATGACAAGTTGAAAGATGCGTTGTTAAAGAATTTTGATATGACTGAACGCGGATTTAGGAAGAAATTTCGCTATGATAGGCCTGAAAAGTCCGAAACGTTTATTCAGTTTAGTAGTAGACTTAGGTCGTATCTTAATAAATGGTTGAAAATGGCGAAGGTAGACCAGTCTTATGAATCTGTTTGCGATTTTTTCGCTAGGGATCAGTTTTTAGAATCCTGTAGTAAAGAACTATATGTTCATTTGAAACCGAAAACATTCACGAATCTAGGTGAGATGGCTAGGGAAGCAGATTTATTTGCAGAAGCACGTGGCGGTGTCTACGCTTGTGTTAATAAGGGGCAGCGTGATAGTAAGGGCGTAACTCAGAGTAGATCTGATAATAAGCCGAGTGCGAAGCCAGAGATAAAATGTAGTATTTGTGGTAAGGGACATTTAACATATAAATGTTTTAAGAATCCCGATAGGAAGCAAGCATATAGTGCAGAGGTAGGTGCAAGTGCAAGCGGGTATAGCGGAAGTAAGGGGAGTAGTTATGCACTGAAAGATGAGACACAAAGATCACAGAGTAAGAGCGATACTGTACAGACGAAGGGTAGTAATTCAGATCGTGGCCGTGGTCGGGGTTATTCCCGCGGACGTGGTCGGGGTGGCGGACATCAAATGAGCTTTTGTAAAACTACAATGAATAGGTCTCATGAAATTGAAGGTCTCTATAAGAGTAAGGAAGAAAGTCCACTAATCAATGATAACGTGGATAGGAAAGGTGTCTGTTACTTTTTAAGGTCGCGATTACCAACAGCGCAGGGTACGGTTAATGGTAAGACTGTTGTAGTTTTAAGGGACACAGGTTGTACTGGGTGTGTCGTTCGTAGAAACTTGGTTTCTAATGATCAGTTACTTGGTAGAGAATCTGATGTAACTTTGATTGATGAGTCTACCCAAAGGTATCCCTTAGCAATGGTTGACATAGATTGTCCATTTTTCACAGGAAAAACTGAGGCATTGTGCATGGAAGATACATTGTATGACCTGGTTATTGGAAATATTGACGGGTCAAAACTTCCCGATATGTCCCATTTTGCAATGGCGGCAGTGACTAGGTCACAAGCTAAGCAAGGTGAAGAGGTCTATAGGAAACTTAAAGTTCCTGATCAAATTATTGCTAGTGATAAGGAGGCATTGAAGCAGGCCCAAATTGTTGACCCTAAATTGAATGGCATAAGGCAAAGAGTGGAATCTGGGAATGTGACTATTAGTCGTGGATTGAACCGGGGTGAAACTAAGTTTATCCGAAAGAAAGATTTATTGTATAGGCAGTTTACTAAGGGAAACAAGGTCACTTTGCAACTTATTATCCCTGAAGGTTTTCGTGAAAAGGTGTTAAGATTGGCACACGAAACCTTGATGTCAGGTCATTTGGGCATAAAGAAAACTATGGATAGAGTGTTAACTGAGTTCTTTTGGCCTGGAGTTTGTGGGGATGTGGCAAGGTTTTGTAAATCTTGTGACATATGTCAAAGGACTATTCAAAAAGTTCGTGTCACTAAGGTTCCTTTAGGAAAGTTGCCACAGATTGACACACCATTTAAACGAGTCGCTGTTGATATAGTTGGACCGATAGAACCTCGTTCTGACAGGAAATCCCGATATATTTTAACAATGATAGATTATGCGACGAGATATCCCGAGGCGGTAGCGTTACCCGGCATTGAAACGGAACGCGTAGCCGAAGCGTTAGTTGAGATGTTTAGTAGAGTTGGCATACCTGATGAAATGTTAACAGATTGCGGAAGTCAGTTTACTGCTGAAGTTATGAAAGAAGTAAGCAGGCTGTTATCACTCCAGCAGTTAACCACGACGCCGTATCATCCTATCTGCAACGGTCTCGTAGAGCGTTTTCACGCGACGTTGAAGCAAATGCTACGTAGGATGTGCGCAGAACGTCCAAAGGACTGGGATAAATATCTCCCAGCACTACTGTTTGCAATAAGGGAGGTTCCGCAGGAGTCATTAGGGTTTTCTCCGTTCGAATTGTTATACGTACGTAACGTTAAGGGCCCTATGGCAATATTACGTGAATTATGGTCTGAAGAAGTACAGGATGAGCAGGTTCTGTCTACGTACCAGTACGTAATTGAGTTGAGAGAACGGTTAGAGCAGACGTGTAAGTTAGCACATGATAATTTACGGAAAGTACAAGTAAAGCAAAAGGCTTATTATGACAAACGCGCTAGGTCGCGTAAATTTAACGTGGGAGATAAAGTACTGTTATTACTGCCAACTGACAGTAATAAATTGTTATTGCAGTGGAAGGGTCCATATGAAGTAGTAGAGGTGGTGAATCTAATGGACTATAAAATCGACGTCAATGGTGTCGTGAGTACATATCATGCTAATATGCTGAAACAGTATGTCGAACGTCGTACTGTGCCGTCACATTGTTTATTGTCGACTGAGACTACAGAGTCGGTTTATGACGATGGTAGTGATGAATTTTCTCTTGATGATTGTGCTTTTCCGACAGCTAAAGAGCCGGAGACTTATAACGACGTCAGTATTTCAGATACGTTAACGTCAGAACAACGTATGGAGGTTGAAGCGTTGATTAAACAGTACCCGGATGTACTATCAAGTTTACCCGGTCGAACTGATCAAATACAGCACGATATCAAACTACTCACGTCAGAACCCATACGGACGAAGGGTTATTCTATCCCGTATAAGACGCGTATCGTCATGGAGACGGAGATACAGGATATGTTGGATTTAGGGGTAATCGAGCCGTCGATTTCACCGTATTCATCTCCTGTCGTCCTGGTTCCGAAGAAAGACGGGTCAGTTAGATTCTGTATCGACTTCCGATAGCTTAACAAAGTGACGGAATTCGATGCAGAACCTATGCCAAATATGGAGGAGGTTATCAATAAAATGTCGGGACATAGATTCTTTACAAAGATGGACCTGAGTAAGGGTTATTGGCAAGTCAGTCTTACTGAAAGGTCTAAACCTTTGACAGCATTTGAAACGCCTAAAGGTTTATTCCAGTTTAAAACTATGCCCTTCGGTTTGGTCAATTCGGGTGCATCTTTTTGTAGGTTAATGAGAATCATATTATCCAATCTCCCAAATGTTGACAGCTTTGTTGATGACATGTGGATATTTACTGAAACATGGAAGGATCATGTGACGTCATTACGTCAAGTGTTAGATCGGCTCAGGTCGGCCAAATTGACGGCAAAACCATCTAAATGCATGATCGGATATGGCAGTATCGAGTGCCTTGGTCACAATATCGTCGGACAGACGGTACGACCGCAAGAGGACAAGATACAGGCTATCAGAGATGCTCCTCGTCCATGTACGAAAAGGCAAATTAAATCTTTCCTGGGATTAGCTGGGTTTTACCGTCGTTTTATCCCAAATTTCTCATCCATAGCTTCTCCTCTGACTGATTTAACTAAACGGGATAGACCTAATTCTATCAAAGATTGGCAAGACCAGCATGAAAGGGCATTTCAAACCCTGAAGAGTAGGCTCACGTCTAGTCCTATTCTTCGCTTACCTGTTTTTCAAGAAGGTAACCCGTTTGTACTCCGAACAGACGCTTAAGACGTTGGTCTTGGAGCTATTTTGCTTCAGGAGTTCGAAGGTGAAGGTCGTTTGCCGATTGCTTATGCTAGCAAGAAATTGTTACCTCGGGAAAAGAACTACTCTGTAATTGAGAAGGAATGTTTGGGTATTATCTGGGGTGTTGAGAAATTTCGTAAGTACCTGTATGGGGCGGAGTTCCTACTTGAAACTGACCACAAACCTTTGTCTTATATGCAGACAGCTAAGGTGCTCAATCCCCGAATCATGCGTTGGGCCATGAAATTACAGCCGTACAGATTCAGGATCGTTGCTATCCGCGGCCAAGATAATTTGGGGGCGGACTACCTTAGTAGATAGTTTGGCCACGTTAGGCATCGCACCGTTGTTGTGTATATAGCTAGTTTTCCAGTTTTGACATAGCCTACGATTCGATCGCATTTCGTACTATTTCAGAAAAGAAACATTGTTATGTTTTTTCTCCCTAAGGGGAAACCTATGTTACGAAATGGATCTAATCGTCCACTATGTCGTCGAGATTATTTTAATCCTTTCAATCAGTAAGGCTACAGTTTTTAGGGTAACTGTGGTAATAAAACGTTTACGGAAATTGTGGCTACGTTATGCATGGGTTGTTTGTGAATACCTCTCGTGGACAGCGTATTGCATGATTTTAAGGTGAATACCTGCACGAGTCTTTTGATTGTGGACAGCGTGTTGCATGATTTTAATGTGAGTACCTGCACACTTTGATTCGAGTCCCATGATTTAAAAGTGAGACGCTTAGTATTTATACTGCTATTCTTTAATGAAAAATTAGACGTGGCTGAATTCTAATACGGAGTATGTTAAATTATTGTTGTGTGCCCAGATTCTGAGTTTAGACCAGAACGGTAAGATTTTATTATATTTATTTAGAATAGTTTGGCTAAGAATGAAAAATGTGACTTCTGATTGATATGGTATGATTATATGTGTCGACTGATTTGATTTTGTTGACAGTGATCAGGCTGCGCATATGTCGACCAATTTTGTTTATACTGACCATGCTGCGCATGGTATTTGTATATTAGGAAGTTTTGTAAATTACGGAAATAGTTTATATCACTGATGTTGGTTGCAATGGTGTGCGTCTATTTGACGTCCAGTGACGTCAGTTGCATTCATGTTATTCATGTGACGTCAGTTGCATTCATGTTATTGCGACGTCAGCACTTTTTACATTAGTTTCACTGGTGTGCGTCTATTTGACGTCCAGTGACGTCAGTTGTATTCATGTTATTCATGTGACGTCAGTTTCATTCATGTTATTATGTGACGTCAGTTGCATTCATGTTATTGCGACGTCAGCACTTTTTATATTAGTTTCACGTATACATGGCCTATAGAAGTAGATTGATTTGTAATGGAACTAATTTATATACTCGTGACGTCAATTGACGCCATAGCATGCACCGCATTAAGGTTTTTTTTCCATAAGTTATAATGGTAACATTTGGTCGTCATGCGTTTGATTTGCCTTCACTAGATGACGTCATATGGTATAACATCATTGGCGTCATGATGTCAGATCAAACGTTATGATCCCAAATGTGTTAGAAACGCTTATTCAGTTATTATATTCTATGGCAAATGGTATTACGCTTAGTTTAAAGGAATGAATTAATACATTTGAGAGTTAAATTTTTGGTAAATCAATTTAATGTAGATAGGTTATTGTCTAGATTACTCATGTTTTATGTGGGATATGTCATGGTAATACCTGTTGACGTCAGTATACTTCTCGACAATGTTTGGCGTCAGATCCTTCGACGCACATGCGTGGTAGGATCTACGTTTCTTCATTGGCGGAAGTAGTAAGCACAATTTTGGCTTTACATCGTGAGCGCGAGTCGTGTCTAGTGACACGGCTGGCGTGTGCACGTTATGCTCGGCATTCGCCGAGGGCGTTGTATGGTATTTCCAAGACAGGCCCAAGTCTTACGTATTGTTATTATGTAGTTACAATGTATTAAGTGTAAGTTCGTTATTTTTAGGCACATCAAGTCCGGCAGTCAGCTGTTAGGGCTTAGAGCCACGTCTCACCTGGAGATTCGATATACGTCTCCAGGTTAATACCAACCCGGGTAGAGGCAGTTACAACGCCGTTTGTGCATGGTTCCTAAGCAGAGGCGGGAAGCACAAAATGTAGGCGGAAGTGGTTAGCACAGTTTTGCCAGATTCTGTGATAAGATCTGAAGGTCACATCAAGTGTGGGACAGTGTTCGTCCACTAAGGTGTATTAATATATATATAGACTGGTCCCTGGTACGATCCAGGGAGCGACCAGTATATAATCGTGCACGTGTAATTATAAGTTGGTGTTCCTCATGATATATGGACTGGCCCATGACATGATCCAGGGAACGACGAATTGAAGTCTACCAACATAAGGCCTTGTTTTTTTTGTATGAGCTCAAACTAACGTTTTTTTCTTTGTGTTTTCCTTTAGTTCATGACGCTGAGCCGAGTACGGTGTTGACGTCAGACGGTAATCTATTTCCGTATTGTACGCAAATCGATTACAGATTTGAAACAAACACCTTACTTGGGCCAGCGACATGAACTAATATGTGTTGTATATTATTGTAATTGTGACAGTTGTAAATTGTATTGTTGTATATAGAATTTACATTATATATAAACTTAAAAATTCTAACGTTGTTAGAGTTTCCCTGTTAGTGTATTACACTAGTAGATAACCCTTTAACCGGAAGTCACCCTCCGCCGTCCTGGCGACGCATAAGGCTCTACACCCGTGTCGGCCGTGTGTAAAACCTTCTGCGTAACATGGTGTCATGAAGTAACGGGATTTGACTTCTGGTTAATATCTGCCAGTGTAAGACATTGACAATATATACAGAATCTAGGCACAATTTTGTCAGACATTTTTTTTATTATTGACTTTCTGATTGTTCTTTTCTAAGGTGACGTAAGGCTGTGAATTTTAGGGGAACAATTTTGCCACTAAATTCTTGTAAATGTAACCTACACTCAATTAAGGTCAACTATCCTTATTCCCTACGTGATGAAGTGCGATAGCCCATGCATTAATTTGTGATAAAATGTAACAGGTTGCATATCTGAGTGGGGAAACTGAGGTATATAGACCTGAATTGTCTTGGCACGGATGATACATATTTAGTTTTAAGGTCCGGTTGAGTACCTTGGCACTGCTGTTGCATGACAATCTGTAAGTTTATTAACCTAAACGTTTTGTACGTTGTGTCGTAACCGTTACTGAGGTCCATTTTATGTCCTGATTTAGTAACGTAGGTCACTCGTAACGTTATATAATATCGTTACAATGAATTAAACCTAATAGCGGAATCTTAAGTTTGATTTACCGTTGGTATCTTATAAGGTTTTGTAATGTAGGACGTACAGTTGTCGTGTCAGTGTTAATACGTTGCGTTACATACGTTACGTTTGTATATCCGATACGCTAGATCAAGTTGGGCGTAATTGTAATGTGGGTTATTTACGTCATCTAATTACGTCATCTAATAGTGAAAAGTAATTCTCGGCAAAGTCAACGTCAGTTTATGACGTCATTTCCGGTCTGTTATGAACGTAACTTTAATGGCTACGTCCAGATCGCGAGTATACTAATTAATCAACGTTTTAGTTGGATTAGTTCGTTATTATTATTGTTAACGTTTTAGTTAACGTGTGTGACTATAAGTGAACGTCGGTTTCAGTTAAGTTAACGTGAGAATTACGTTAAGCGTCATGGATCAGTTAGTTAAGACGGGAAGGGAGTTAGGTTATGAAGGGCAGGCGTTGCAGGAATTTGTAAGGCAACAGCAAGAGACTGAGAGGGCAGAAAGGCACGCGGTAAGGGCACTTGATAAAGAAAAGATTGCGCAGGCCGATAAAGACAGGGAAATTGAGTTAGCTAGGATCGCGGCGGAGAAAGAGAGGATTATGCAAGCCGAGAAAGATAGGGAAGTAGAACTAGCTAAGATTGCGGCGGATAGGGAAATCGAGATGGCGCGAATTGAAAGTATAGAGCGGCAAGCCGAGAAAGATAGGGAAGCTAAGTTGTCTCAAGTCGAAAGCGATAAGGAAGCGAAGTTGTCGAGCGAAGTTGAGTTAGAAAAGTTGAAGTACAGTTTTGAATTGCAGCAACGCGAGTTGAAGAATCAGATAGATTTGCAGAAGGTAACGTTTAGAGTTGAATTAGAAAAACAGAAGGCTGAAAAGTTAGCGCATGCGCGAGATCCCAAATTACCGTATTTTGATGAAACTAAGGACAAAATGGATAGTTACTTATCAAGGTTTGAGAAATACGCGACGGCAAATAAATGGGATAAAAACGTTTGGGCTGCATATTTAAGCGCATTACTTAAAGGTCGCGCGCTTGATGTCTATGATAGATTGTCTGTAGATGATGCAGCAGATTATGACAAGTTGAAAGATGCGTTGTTAAAGAATTTTGATATGACTGAACGCGGATTTAGGAAGAAATTTCGCTATGATAGGCCTGAAAAGTCCGAAACGTTTATTCAGTTTAGTAGTAGACTTAGGTCGTATCTTAATAAATGGTTGAAAATGGCGAAGGTAGACCAGTCTTATGAATCTGTTTGCGATTTTTTCGCTAGGGATCAGTTTTTAGAATCCTGTAGTAAAGAACTATATGTTCATTTGAAACCGAAAACATTCACGAATCTAGGTGAGATGGCTAGGGAAGCAGATTTATTTGCAGAAGCACGTGGCGGTGTCTACGCTTGTGTTAATAAGGGGCAGCGTGATAGTAAGGGCGTAACTCAGAGTAGATCTGATAATAAGCCGAGTGCGAAGCCAGAGATAAAATGTAGTATTTGTGGTAAGGGACATTTAACATATAAATGTTTTAAGAATCCCGATAGGAAGCAAGCATATAGTGCAGAGGTAGGTGCAAGTGCAAGCGGGTATAGCGGAAGTAAGGGGAGTAGTTATGCACTGAAAGATGAGACACAAAGATCACAGAGTAAGAGCGATACTGTACAGACGAAGGGTAGTAATTCAGATCGTGGCCGTGGTCGGGGTTATTCCCGCGGACGTGGTCGGGGTGGCGGACATCAAATGAGCTTTTGTAAAACTACAATGAATAGGTCTCATGAAATTGAAGGTCTCTATAAGAGTAAGGAAGAAAGTCCACTAATCAATGATAACGTGGATAGGAAAGGTGTCTGTTACTTTTTAAGGTCGCGATTACCAACAGCGCAGGGTACGGTTAATGGTAAGACTGTTGTAGTTTTAAGGGACACAGGTTGTACTGGGTGTGTCGTTCGTAGAAACTTGGTTTCTAATGATCAGTTACTTGGTAGAGAATCTGATGTAACTTTGATTGATGAGTCTACCCAAAGGTATCCCTTAGCAATGGTTGACATAGATTGTCCATTTTTCACAGGAAAAACTGAGGCATTGTGCATGGAAGATACATTGTATGACCTGGTTATTGGAAATATTGACGGGTCAAAACTTCCCGATATGTCCCATTTTGCAATGGCGGCAGTGACTAGGTCACAAGCTAAGCAAGGTGAAGAGGTCTATAGGAAACTTAAAGTTCCTGATCAAATTATTGCTAGTGATAAGGAGGCATTGAAGCAGGCCCAAATTGTTGACCCTAAATTGAATGGCATAAGGCAAAGAGTGGAATCTGGGAATGTGACTATTAGTCGTGGATTGAACCGGGGTGAAACTAAGTTTATCCGAAAGAAAGATTTATTGTATAGGCAGTTTACTAAGGGAAACAAGGTCACTTTGCAACTTATTATCCCTGAAGGTTTTCGTGAAAAGGTGTTAAGATTGGCACACGAAACCTTGATGTCAGGTCATTTGGGCATAAAGAAAACTATGGATAGAGTGTTAACTGAGTTCTTTTGGCCTGGAGTTTGTGGGGATGTGGCAAGGTTTTGTAAATCTTGTGACATATGTCAAAGGACTATTCAAAAAGTTCGTGTCACTAAGGTTCCTTTAGGAAAGTTGCCACAGATTGACACACCATTTAAACGAGTCGCTGTTGATATAGTTGGACCGATAGAACCTCGTTCTGACAGGAAATCCCGCTATATTTTAACAATGATAGATTATGCGACGAGATATCCCGAGGCGGTAGCGTTACCCGGCATTGAAACGGAACGCGTAGCCGAAGCGTTAGTTGAGATGTTTAGTAGAGTTGGCATACCTGATGAAATGTTAACAGATTGCGGAAGTCAGTTTACTGCTGAAGTTATGAAAGAAGTAAGCAGGCTGTTATCACTCCAGCAGTTAACCACGACGCCGTATCATCCTATCTGCAACGGTCTCGTAGAGCGTTTTCACGCGACGTTGAAGCAAATGCTACGTAGGATGTGCGCAGAACGTCCAAAGGACTGGGATAAATATCTCCCAGCACTACTGTTTGCAATAAGGGAGGTTCCGCAGGAGTCATTAGGGTTTTCTCCGTTCGAATTGTTATACGGACGTAACGTTAAGGGCCCTATGGCAATATTACGTGAATTATGGTCTGAAGAAGTACAGGATGAGCAGGTTCTGTCTACGTACCAGTACGTAATTGAGTTGAGAGAACGGTTAGAGCAGACGTGTAAGTTAGCACATGATAATTTACGGAAAGTACAAGTAAAGCAAAAGGCTTATTATGACAAACGCGCTAGGTCGCGTAAATTTAACGTGGGAGATAAAGTACTGTTATTACTGCCAACTGACAGTAATAAATTGTTATTGCAGTGGAAGGGTCCATATGAAGTAGTAGAGGTGGTGAATCGAATGGACTATAAAATCGACGTCAATGGTGTCGTGAGTACATATCATGCTAATATGCTGAAACAGTATGTCGAACGTCGTACTGTGCCGTCACATTGTTTATTGTCGACTGAGACTACAGAGTCGGTTTATGACGATGGTAGTGATGAATTTTCTCTTGATGATTGTGCTTTTCCGACAGCTAAAGAGCCGGAGACTTATAACGACGTCAGTATTTCAGATACGTTAACGTCAGAACAACGTATGGAGGTTGAAGCGTTGATTAAACAGTACCCGGATGTACTATCAAGTTTACCCGGTCGAACTGATCAAATACAGCACGATATCAAACTACTCACGTCAGAACCCATACGGACGAAGGGTTATTCTATCCCGTATAAGACGCGTATCGTCATGGAGACGGAGATACAGGATATGTTGGATTTAGGGGTAATCGAGCCGTCGATTTCACCGTATTCATCTCCTGTCGTCCTGGTTCCGAAGAAAGACGGGTCAATTAGATTCTGTATCGACTTCCGGAAGCTTAACAAAGTGACGGAATTCGATGCAGAACCTATGCCAAATATGGAGGAGGTTATCAATAAAATGTCGGGACATAGATTCTTTACAAAGATGGACCTGAGTAAGGGTTATTGGCAAGTCAGTCTTACTGAAAGGTCTAAACCTTTGACAGCATTTGAAACGCCTAAAGGTTTATTCCAGTTTAAAACTATGCCCTTCGGTTTGGTCAATTCGGGAGCATCTTTTTGTAGGTTAATGAGAATCATATTATCCAATCTCCCAAATGTTGACAGCTTTGTTGATGACATGTGGATATTTACTGAAACATGGAAGGATCATGTGACGTCATTACGTCAAGTGTTAGATCGGCTCAGGTCGGCCAAATTGACGGCAAAACCATCTAAATGCATGATCGGATATGGCAGTATCGAGTGCCTTGGTCACAATATCGTCGGACAGACGGTACGACCGCAAGAGGACAAGATACAGGCTATCAGAGATGCTCCTCGTCCATGTACGAAAAGGCAAATTAAATCTTTCCTGGGATTAGCTGGGTTTTACCGTCGTTTTATCCCAAATTTCTCATCCATAGCTTCACCTCTAAACGGGATAGACCTAATTCTATCAAAGATTGGCAAGACCAGCATGAAAGGGCATTTCAAACCCTGAAGAGTAGGCTCACGTCTAGTCCTATTCTTCGCTTACCTGTTTTTCAAGAAGGTAACCCGTTTGTACTCCGAACAGACGCTTCAGACGTTGGTCTTGGAGCTATTTTGCTTCAGGAGTTCAAAGGTGAAGGTCGTTTGCCGATTGCTTATGCTAGCAAGAAATTGTTACCTCGGGAAAAGAACTACTCTGTAATTGAGAAGGAATGTTTGGGTATTATCTGGGGTGTTGAGAAATTTCGTAAGTACCTGTATGGGGCGGAGTTCCTACTTGAAACTGACCACAAACCTTTGTCTTATATGCAGACAGCTAAGGTGCTCAATCCCCGAATCATGCGTTGGGCCATGAAATTACAGCCGTACAGATTCAGGATCGTTGCTATCCGCGGCCAAGATAATTTGGGGGCGGACTACCTTAGTAGATAGTTTGGCCACGTTAGGCATCGCACCGTTGTTGTGTATATAGCTAGTTTTCCAGTTTTGACATAGCCTACGATTCGATCGCATTTCGTACTATTTCAGAAAAGAAACATTGTTATGTTTTTTTCTCCCTAAGGGGAAACCTATGTTACGAAATGGATCTAATCGTCCACTATGTCGTCGAGATTATTTTAATCCTTTCAATCAGTAAGGCTACAGTTTTTAGGGTAACTGTGGTAATAAAACGTTTACGGAAATTGTGGCTACGTTATGCATGGGTTGTTTGTGAATACCTCTCGTGGACAGCGTATTGCATGATTTTAAGGTGAATACCTGCACGAGTCTTTTGATTGTGGACAGCGTGTTGCATGATTTTAATGTGAGTACCTGCACACTTTGATTCGAGTCCCATGATTTAAAAGTGAGACGCTTAGTATTTATACTGCTATTCTTTAATGAAAAATTAGACGTGGCTGAATTCTAATACGGAGTATGTTAAATTATTGTTGTGTGCCCAGATTCTGAGTTTAGACCAGAACGGTAAGATTTTATTATATTTATTTAGAATAGTTTGGCTAAGAATGAAAAATGTGACTTCTGATTGATATGGTATGATTATATGTGTCGACTGATTTGATTTTGTTGACAGTGATCAGGCTGCGCATATGTCGACCAATTTTGTTTAAACTGACCATGCTGCGCATGGTATTTGTATACTAGGAAGTTTTGTAAATTACGGAAATAGTTTATATCACTGATGTTGGTTGCAATGGTGTGCGTCTATTTGACGTCCAGTGACGTCAGTTGCATTCATGTTATTCATGTGACGTCAGTTGCATTCATGTTATTGCGACGTCAGCACTTTTTACATTAGTTTCACTGGTGCGCGTCTATTTGACGTCCAGTGACGTCAGTTGTATTCATGTTATTCATGTGACGTCAGTTTCATTCATGTTATTATGTGACGTCAGTTGCATTCATGTTATTGCGACGTCAGCACTTTTTATATTAGTTTCACGTATACATGGCCTATAGAAGTAGATTGATTTGTAATGGAACTAATTTATATACTCGTGACGTCAATTGACGCCATAGCATGCACCGCATTAAGGTTTTTTTTCCATAAGTTATAATGGTAACATTTGGTCGTCATGCGTTTGATTTGCCTTCACTAGATGACGTCATATGGTATAACATCATTGGCGTCATGATGTCAGATCAAACGTTATGATCCCAAATGTGTTAGAAACGCTTATTCAGTTATTATATTCTATGGCAAATGGTATTACGATTAGTTTAAAGGAATGAATTAATACATTTGAGAGTTAAATTTTTGGTAAATCAATTTAATGTAGATAGGTTATTGTCTAGATTACTCATGTTTTATGTGGGATATGTCATGGTAATACCTGTTGATGTCAGTATACTTCTCGACAATGTTTGGCGTCAGATCCTTCGACGCACATGCGTGGTAGGATCTACGTTTCTTCATTGGCGGAAGTAGTAAGCACAATTTTGGCTTTACATCGTGAGCGCGAGTCGTGTCTAGTGACACGGCTGGCGTGTGCACGTTATGCTCGGCATTCGCCGAGGGCGTTGTATGGTATTTCCAAGACAGGCCCAAGTCTTACGTATTGTTATTATGTAGTTACAATGTATTAAGTGTAAGTTCGTTATTTTTAGGCACATCAAGTCCGGCAGTCAGCTGTTAGGGCTTAGAGCCACGTCTCACCTGGAGATTCGATATACGTCTCCAGGTTAATACCAACCCGGGTAGAGGCAGTTACAACGCCGTTTGTGCATGGTTCCTAAGCAGAGGCGGGAAGCACAAAATGTAGGCGGAAGTGGTTAGCACAGTTTTGCCAGATTCTGTGATAAGATCTGAAGGTCACATCAAGTGTGGGACAGTGTTCGTCCACTAAGGTGTATTAATATATATATAGACTGGTCCCTGGTACGATCCAGGGAGCGACCAGTATATAATCGTGCACGTGTAATTATAAGTTGGTGTTCCTCATGATATATGGACTGGCCCATGACATGATCCAGGGAACGACGAATTGAAGTCTACCAACATAAGGCCTTGTTTTTTTTGTATGAGCTCAAACTAACGTTTTTTTCTTTGTGTTTTCCTTTAGTTCATGACGCTGAGCCGAGTACGGTGTTGACGTCAGACGGTAATCTATTTCCGTATTGTACGCAAATCGATTACAGATTTGAAACAAACACCTTACTTGGGCCAGCGACATGAACTAATATGTGTTGTATATTATTGTAATTGTGACAGTTGTAAATTGTATTGTTGTATATAGAATTTACATTATATATAAACTTAAAAATTCTAACGTTGTTAGAGTTTCCCTGTTAGTGTATTACACTAGTAGATAACCCTTTAACCGGAAGTCACCCTCCGCCGTCCTGGCGACGCATAAGGCTCTACACCCGTGTCGGCCGTGTGTAAAACCTTCTGCGTAACATGGTGTCATGAAGTAACGGGATTTGACTTCTGGTTAATATCTGCCAGTGTAAGACATTGACAATATATACAGAATCTAGGCACAATTTTGTCAGACATTTTTTTTATTATTGACTTTCTGATTGTTCTTTTCTAAGGTGACGTAAGGCTGTGAATTTTAGGGGAACAATTTTGCCACTAAATTCTTGTAAATGTAACCTACACTCAATTAAGGTCAACTATCCTTATTCCCTACGTGATGAAGTGCGATAGCCCATGCATTAATTTGTGATAAAATGTAACAGGTTGCATATCTGAGTGGGGAAACTGAGGTATATAGACCTGAATTGTCTTGGCACGGATGATACATATTTAGTTTTAAGGTCCGGTTGAGTACCTTGGCACTGCTGTTGCATGACAATCTGTAAGTTTATTAACCTAAACGTTTTGTACGTTGTGTCGTAACCGTTACTGAGGTCCATTTTATGTCCTGATTTAGTAACGTAGGTCACTCGTAACGTTATATAATATCGTTACAATGAATTAAACCTAATAGCGGAATCTTAAGTTTGATTTACCGTTGGTATCTTATAAGGTTTTGTAATGTAGGACGTACAGTTGTCGTGTCAGTGTTAATACGTTGCGTTACATACGTTACGTTTGTATATCCGATACGCTAGATCAAGTTGGGCGTAATTGTAATGTGGGTTATTTACGTCATCTAATTACGTCATCTAATAGTGAAAAGTAATTCTCGGCAAAGTCAACGTCAGTTTATGACGTCATTTCCGGTCTGTTATGAACGTAACTTTAATGGCTACGTCCAGATCGCGAGTATACTAATTAATCAACGTTTTAGTTGGATTAGTTCGTTATTATTATTGTTAACGTTTTAGTTAACGTGTGTGACTATAAGTGAACGTCGGTTTCAGTTAAGTTAACGTGAGAATTACGTTAAGCGTCATGGATCAGTTAGTTAAGACGGGAAGGGAGTTAGGTTATGAAGGGCAGGCGTTGCAGGAATTTGTAAGGCAACAGCAAGAGACTGAGAGGGCAGAAAGGCACGCGGTAAGGGCACTTGATAAAGAAAAGATTGCGCAGGCCGATAAAGACAGGGAAATTGAGTTAGCTAGGATCGCGGCGGAGAAAGAGAGGATTATGCAAGCCGAGAAAGATAGGGAAGTAGAACTAGCTAAGATTGCGGCGGATAGGGAAATCGAGATGGCGCGAATTGAAAGTATAGAGCGGCAAGCCGAGAAAGATAGGGAAGCTAAGTTGTCTCAAGTCGAAAGCGATAAGGAAGCGAAGTTGTCGAGCGAAGTTGAGTTAGAAAAGTTGAAGTACAGTTTTGAATTGCAGCAACGCGAGTTGAAGAATCAGATAGATTTGCAGAAGGTAACGTTTAGAGTTGAATTAGAAAAACAGAAGGCTGAAAAGTTAGCGCATGCGCGAGATCCCAAATTACCGTATTTTGATGAAACTAAGGACAAAATGGATAGTTACTTATCAAGGTTTGAGAAATACGCGACGGCAAATAAATGGGATAAAAACGTTTGGGCTGCATATTTAAGCGCATTACTTAAAGGTCGCGCGCTTGATGTCTATGATAGATTGTCTGTAGATGATGCAGCAGATTATGACAAGTTGAAAGATGCGTTGTTAAAGAATTTTGATATGACTGAACGCGGATTTAGGAAGAAATTTCGCTATGATAGGCCTGAAAAGTCCGAAACGTTTATTCAGTTTAGTAGTAGACTTAGGTCGTATCTTAATAAATGGTTGAAAATGGCGAAGGTAGACCAGTCTTATGAATCTGTTTGCGATTTTTTCGCTAGGGATCAGTTTTTAGAATCCTGTAGTAAAGAACTATATGTTCATTTGAAACCGAAAACATTCACGAATCTAGGTGAGATGGCTAGGGAAGCAGATTTATTTGCAGAAGCACGTGGCGGTGTCTACGCTTGTGTTAATAAGGGGCAGCGTGATAGTAAGGGCGTAACTCAGAGTAGATCTGATAATAAGCCGAGTGCGAAGCCAGAGATAAAATGTAGTATTTGTGGTAAGGGACATTTAACATATAAATGTTTTAAGAATCCCGATAGGAAGCAAGCATATAGTGCAGAGGTAGGTGCAAGTGCAAGCGGGTATAGCGGAAGTAAGGGGAGTAGTTATGCACTGAAAGATGAGACACAAAGATCACAGAGTAAGAGCGATACTGTACAGACGAAGGGTAGTAATTCAGATCGTGGCCGTGGTCGGGGTTATTCCCGCGGACGTGGTCGGGGTGGCGGACATCAAATGAGCTTTTGTAAAACTACAATGAATAGGTCTCATGAAATTGAAGGTCTCTATAAGAGTAAGGAAGAAAGTCCACTAATCAATGATAACGTGGATAGGAAAGGTGTCTGTTACTTTTTAAGGTCGCGATTACCAACAGCGCAGGGTACGGTTAATGGTAAGACTGTTGTAGTTTTAAGGGACACAGGTTGTACTGGGTGTGTCGTTCGTAGAAACTTGGTTTCTAATGATCAGTTACTTGGTAGAGAATCTGATGTAACTTTGATTGATGAGTCTACCCAAAGGTATCCCTTAGCAATGGTTGACATAGATTGTCCATTTTTCACAGGAAAAACTGAGGCATTGTGCATGGAAGATACATTGTATGACCTGGTTATTGGAAATATTGACGGGTCAAAACTTCCCGATATGTCCCATTTTGCAATGGCGGCAGTGACTAGGTCACAAGCTAAGCAAGGTGAAGAGGTCTATAGGAAACTTAAAGTTCCTGATCAAATTATTGCTAGTGATAAGGAGGCATTGAAGCAGGCCCAAATTGTTGACCCTAAATTGAATGGCATAAGGCAAAGAGTGGAATCTGGGAATGTGACTATTAGTCGTGGATTGAACCGGGATGAAACTAAGTTTATCCGAAAGAAAGATTTATTGTATAGGCAGTTTACTAAGGGAAACAAGGTCACTTTGCAACTTATTATCCCTGAAGGTTTTCGTGAAAAGGTGTTAAGATTGGCACACGAAACCTTGATGTCAGGTCATTTGGGCATAAAGAAAACTATGGATAGAGTGTTAACTGAGTTCTTTTGGCCTGGAGTTTGTGGGGATGTGGCAAGGTTTTGTAAATCTTGTGACATATGTCAAAGGACTATTCAAAAAGTTCGTGTCACTAAGGTTCCTTTAGGAAAGTTGCCACAGATTGACACACCATTTAAACGAGTCGCTGTTGATATAGTTGGACCGATAGAACCTCGTTCTGACAGGAAATCCCGCTATATTTTAACAATGATAGATTATGCGACGAGATATCCCGAGGCGGTAGCGTTACCCGGCATTGAAACGGAACGCGTAGCCGAAGCGTTAGTTGAGATGTTTAGTAGAGTTGGCATACCTGATGAAATGTTAACAGATTGCGGAAGTCAGTTTACTGCTGAAGTTATGAAAGAAGTAAGCAGGCTGTTATCACTCCAGCAGTTAACCACGACGCCGTATCATCCTATCTGCAACGGTCTCGTAGAGCGTTTTCACGCGACGTTGAAGCAAATGCTACGTAGGATGTGCGCAGAACGTCCAAAGGACTGGGATAAATATCTCCCAGCACTACTGTTTGCAATAAGGGAGGTTCCGCAGGAGTCATTAGGGTTTTCTCCGTTCGAATTTTTATACGGACGTAACGTTAAGGGCCCTATGGCAATATTACGTGAATTATGGTCTGAAGAAGTACAGGATGAGCAGGTTCTGTCTACGTACCAGTACGTAATTGAGTTGAGAGAACGGTTAGAGCAGACGTGTAAGTTAGCACATGATAATTTACGGAAAGTACAAGTAAAGCAAAAGGCTTATTATGACAAACGCGCTAGGTCGCGTAAATTTAACGTGGGAGATAAAGTACTGTTATTACTGCCAACTGACAGTAATAAATTGTTATTGCAGTGGAAGGGTCCATATGAAGTAGTAGAGGTGGTGAATCGAATGGACTATAAAATCGACGTCAATGGTGTCGTGAGTACATATCATGCTAATATGCTGAAACAGTATGTCGAACGTCGTACTGTGCCGTCACATTGTTTATTGTCGACTGAGACTACAGAGTCGGTTTATGACGATGGTAGTGATGAATTTTCTCTTGATGATTGTGCTTTTCCGACAGCTAAAGAGCCGGAGACTTATAACGACGTCAGTATTTCAGATACGTTAACGTCAGAACAACGTATGGAGGTTGAAGCGTTGATTAAACAGTACCCGGATGTACTATCAAGTTTACCCGGTCGAACTGATCAAATACAGCACGATATCAAACTACTCACGTCAGAACCCATACGGACGAAGGGTTATTCTATCCCGTATAAGACGCGTATCGTCATGGAGACGGAGATACAGGATATGTTGGATTTAGGGGTAATCGAGCCGTCGATTTCACCGTATTCATCTCCTGTCGTCCTGGTTCCGAAGAAAGACGGGTCAATTAGATTCTGTATCGACTTCCGGAAGCTTAACAAAGTGACGGAATTCGATGCAGAACCTATGCCAAATATGGAGGAGGTTATCAATAAAATGTCGGGACATAGATTCTTTACAAAGATGGACCTGAGTAAGGGTTATTGGCAAGTCAGTCTTACTGAAAGGTCTAAACCTTTGACAGCATTTGAAACGCCTAAAGGTTTATTCCAGTTTAAAACTATGCCCTTCGGTTTGGTCAATTCGGGAGCATCTTTTTGTAGGTTAATGAGAATCATATTATCCAATCTCCCAAATGTTGACAGCTTTGTTGATGACATGTGGATATTTACTGAAACATGGAAGGATCATGTGACGTCATTACGTCAAGTGTTAGATCGGCTCAGGTCGGCCAAATTGACGGCAAAACCATCTAAATGCATGATCGGATATGGCAGTATCGAGTGCCTTGGTCACAATATCGTCGGACAGACGGTACGACCGCAAGAGGACAAGATACAGGCTATCAGAGATGCTCCTCGTCCATGTACGAAAAGGCAAATTAAATCTTTCCTGGGATTAGCTGGGTTTTACCGTCGTTTTATCCCAAATTTCTCATCCATAGCTTCTCCTCTAAACGGGATAGACCTAATTCTATCAAAGATTGGCAAGACCAGCATGAAAGGGCATTTCAAACCCTGAAGAGTAGGCTCACGTCTAGTCCTATTCTTCGCTTACCTGTTTTTCAAGAAGGTAACCCGTTTGTACTCCGAACAGACGCTTCAGACGTTGGTCTTGGAGCTATTTTGCTTCAGGAGTTCGAAGGTGAAGGTCGTTTGCCGATTGCTTATGCTAGCAAGAAATTGTTACCTCGGGAAAAGAACTACTCTGTAATTGAGAAGGAATGTTTGGGTATTATCTGGGGTGTTGAGAAATTTCGTAAGTACCTGTATGGGGCGGAGTTCCTACTTGAAACTGACCACAAACCTTTGTCTTATATGCAGACAGCTAAGGTGCTCAATCCCCGAATCATGCGTTGGGCCATGAAATTACAGCCGTACAGATTCAGGATCGTTGCTATCCGCGGCCAAGATAATTTGGGGGCGGACTACCTTAGTAGATAGTTTGGCCACGTTAGGCATCGCACCGTTGTTGTGTATATAGCTAGTTTTCCAGTTTTGACATAGCCTACGATTCGATCGCATTTCGTACTATTTCAGAAAAGAAACATTGTTATGTTTTTTTCTCCCTAAGGGGAAACCTATGTTACGAAATGGATCTAATCGTCCACTATGTCGTCGAGATTATTTTAATCCTTTCAATCAGTAAGGCTACAGTTTTTAGGGTAACTGTGGTAATAAAACGTTTACGGAAATTGTGGCTACGTTATGCATGGGTTGTTTGTGAATACCTCTCGTGGACAGCGTATTGCATGATTTTAAGGTGAATACCTGCACGAGTCTTTTGATTGTGGACAGCGTGTTGCATGATTTTAATGTGAGTACCTGCACACTTTGATTCGAGTCCCATGATTTAAAAGTGAGACGCTTAGTATTTATACTGCTATTCTTTAATGAAAAATTAGACGTGGCTGAATTCTAATACGGAGTATGTTAAATTATTGTTGTGTGCCCAGATTCTGAGTTTAGACCAGAACGGTAAGATTTTATTATATTTATTTAGAATAGTTTGGCTAAGAATGAAAAATGTGACTTCTGATTGATATGGTATGATTATATGTGTCGACTGATTTGATTTTGTTGACAGTGATCAGGCTGCGCATATGTCGACCAATTTTGTTTATACTGACCATGCTGCGCATGGTATTTGTATATTAGGAAGTTTTGTAAATTACGGAAATAGTTTATATCACTGATGTTGGTTGCAATGGTGTGCGTCTATTTGACGTCCAGTGACGTCAGTTGCATTCATGTTATTCATGTGACGTCAGTTGCATTCATGTTATTGCGACGTCAGCACTTTTTACATTAGTTTCACTGGTGCGCGTCTATTTGACGTCCAGTGACGTCAGTTGTATTCATGTTATTCATGTGACGTCAGTTTCATTCATGTTATTATGTGACGTCAGTTGCATTCATGTTATTGCGACGTCAGCACTTTTTATATTAGTTTCACGTATACATGGCCTATAGAAGTAGATTGATTTGTAATGGAACTAATTTATATACTCGTGACGTCAATTGACGCCATAGCATGCACCGCATTAAGGTTTTTTTTCCATAAGTTATAATGGTAACATTTGGTCGTCATGCGTTTGATTTGCCTTCACTAGATGACGTCATATGGTATAACATCATTGGCGTCATGATGTCAGATCAAACGTTATGATCCCAAATGTGTTAGAAACGCTTATTCAGTTATTATATTCTATGGCAAATGGTATTACGCTTAGTTTAAAGGAATGAATTAATACATTTGAGAGTTAAATTTTTGGTAAATCAATTTAATGTAGATAGGTTATTGTCTAGATTACTCATGTTTTATGTGGGATATGTCATGGTAATACCTGTTGACGTCAGTATACTTCTCGACAATGTTTGGCGTCAGATCCTTCGACGCACATGCGTGGTAGGATCTACGTTTCTTCATTGGCGGAAGTAGTAAGCACAATTTTGGCTTTACATCGTGAGCGCGAGTCGTGTCTAGTGACACGGCTGGCGTGTGCACGTTATGCTCGGCATTCGCCGAGGGCGTTGTATGGTATTTCCAAGACAGGCCCAAGTCTTACGTATTGTTATTATGTAGTTACAATGTATTAAGTGTAAGTTCGTTATTTTTAGGCACATCAAGTCCGGCAGTCAGCTGTTAGGGCTTAGAGCCACGTCTCACCTGGAGATTCGATATACGTCTCCAGGTTAATACCAACCCGGGTAGAGGCAGTTACAACGCCGTTTGTGCATGGTTCCTAAGCAGAGGCGGGAAGCACAAAATGTAGGCGGAAGTGGTTAGCACAGTTTTGCCAGATTCTGTGATAAGATCTGAAGGTCACATCAAGTGTGGGACAGTGTTCGTCCACTAAGGTGTATTAATATATATATATAGACTGGTCCCTGGTACGATCCAGGGAGCGACCAGTATATAATCGTGCACGTGTAATTATAAGTTGGTGTTCCTCATGATATATGGACTGGCCCATGACATGATCCAGGGAACGACGAATTGAAGTCTACCAACATAAGGCCTTGTTTTTTTGTATGAGCTCAAACTAACGTTTTTTTCTTTGTGTTTCCTTTAGTTCATGACGCTGAGCCGAGTACGGTGTTGACGTCAGACGGTAATCTATTTCCGTATTGTACGCAAATCGATTACAGATTTGAAACAAACACCTTACTTGGGCCAGCGACATGAACTAATATGTGTTGTATATTATTGTAATTGTGACAGTTGTAAATTGTATTGTTGTATATAGAATTTACATTATATATAAACTTAAAAATTCTAACGTTGTTAGAGTTTCCCTGTTAGTGTATTACACTAGTAGATAACCCTTTAACCGGAAGTCACCCTCCGCCGTCCTGGCGACGCATAAGGCTCTACACCCGTGTCGGCCGTGTGTAAAACCTTCTGCGTAACACTTTTATTGTCCCAATATTTCGGGATTACCGTTTCTAGAAACTCAATCTTGGTTCACAGATGGCAGCAAATTACGAAATCGACAACAATCTGTCAGGATGTTCCACATACGTAACCTTACAAGATAAGGAAATCACGTTTTGGCAGGCGCATGCTTTAAATAGCGCGCATCAGGCCTATCACGGCCTCATTTTCTAGAGCAAAGAAACAGCGACAACATCAGGTAATAAGTTAACAATTTCCTTAAAAATCAATTTGTAAAGAATTTTTCTTTAATGAATGTGGCGGCAAAACAACCCGCAAGATTTCTTGTTCATTTTTAACTTGCATTTGCCATACGCTCTGAAGACTTAAATTATTATTCAGCTTTTAGCTCAGAAGTTTTTTGTTGTTGTTTTTTTACAAAATAAAATGAGAATGCAATGATCAGGGCCGACACAATGATTTGCTTCATCCTGCAATGTAAAAAATTTCCATCGATTTTACGATAGAATGACTGGAAACCAGCTGCCAGTCCTTTTCCCATTATTTTTACGGGCGCTCGTAAAACATGCAGGAACCATCAAGCACAGTAGGATAGATTATAGCAGGTGTTGATTTAAAGATTGTCTCCCTCGTTTATTTCATGTTTTCAGAAACAAATATCGTAACAAAATTTCGTTAGACATTATGTAATAGTCTGATAATTAGCCGTAAAAGTTTTGAGAAAATGCATGTTTATTCGATAAATGTGGAATGAAAAAAAATCTTCAAATTAAAATGCAAATTACCTATTTCCTCACGGCCTGTAAGAATATCGATTTTGACCACTTGTGTCATGTGATCATGTAGAGGTATTTTTCTTATTCGTGCACGTGATTGTGACGTATGAATAAATCATTTTTGTCCAATAATGCGATTTCAACCGTGGTCCGCGATTGTATAAAGATTTATCTTATTTTACGTTTAAAGTCACTTTTATTAAATATTATTATCTAAACTCTAATCCAAATGTATAGATAGACCATATCGGAGGTATTGCAAGAAATATTTCATCAAATCGTTTTTGTTATTATTATAAAGGGAGTAAATCTTTAATCATATGACCCTTCATCACTTTAAAGTTATTTTCGAGTGCGGCCAATTAACGTAACACTAACATATCGTGATTTGCAAAAATGCCGTAAAAATAATAGGAAATGGACTCGCAGCCGGCTGCCAGATAATCTACAGGGTTTTCAGTCACTGTGTCTCCCTAACATAAAATGAGAAAGGAAAAAACAGACGGGGCTCAAAACAAACAAAACGAGACAAGCAAAACTCAGGGTTTTCTTCCCTGTAGATGGGCACGAGACTGTTCTGAATAATGTACAATATGTCAAAGACAGTGAAAGGCGACAAAAATGAGAATAATAGTAAACCATCTTAGTAGCATCGCCTTGGAACGGTCAATAATAAATTACGCGTGTGCGTGTGTGTGTTTGTGTGTTGGGAGCGCGGGGGGGGGGGGGGGGGGGCTAAATCGATTTTAAATGAGCACAGCTCTCATTGCCTTGCGACTGCCAAATATTACTCATCACTATCCTCCAGAGGATAAAAATCCGTGTATGTCCGTCTATTTGTTTACTAATCTACATGTATAATCCTTCGCGAAAGTAAAAGCGAAAAAGCATATAAATGAAAGCAAAACAAACCAACTGATATTTATTTTTGTAGCAATAATATTATTTAGGTCTAATTTAGATATGCAATGTGATGTTATAATGTTTCTATGACAGAAGCATTTATTTTTTTAAAAATTAACCACGCTCAAGGTCTTTGAAGAGTAGCCATGACGCGTCATGACATAGATCCGATGACGAAGATCCGATACAAATTCGAATGGACAACTCAATCAAAACACATGACCTGGTGACGTAATGGTAAATCGTGTATTATCGGCTTACCCGGCAGTCTTTAAGCCCCAAACCAACCAACCAATTTAGCGGGATTTTTTTAAGGCCGGTTGCTGTTATTAAGTCAAATATATATTTCATTTCATTTCATTTATTTTCAGTTCATTTTCATCGTTTTTTTTTTTCTTAATGTATTAAGTTGTCGATTGTGATTTCTAATAGTATTATAAATATGCTTTTATTTAATATCTAGAAGAGAACAATATGTACCCTATTTATAATTTATAAAACGGGATTTTTCCCTTTCCAAAACAATCCCAAATATCTAGATCCGTCTTAGAAGACGGATCTAGATATTTGTATTTGCTTTGGAAGTTTAAGATATTTGGGATTGCGTTGGAAGAGAAATGTCACTTTTGAGGATGAATTACACTAGAGTTCCATATCCGGAATAGTTTTGGATGGGAAAATCCTCGTCTTATGGCAAAAAATACGGTAAATTTTGTCAAAGGTTAGACTCAAACGAACAGGGATTTCAGTGAGTTTAAACAAAGTACCACCCTGGGTAAAATCTTTAGACATAATCATCTCAGCCGGTTTACAGCGTCCCCCTCCACGCCGCACCCTCCCCTCCCCGTCTGCACCTCCCCCACCCCGCATCCAAAAGAAAAAAATATTATATTATTATCAAAAAAATAAAATTCTGGTACCGGGTTACAAGTTGTACTTAAAATAATACTATTTTCACCAAGCTAAAGATTTTGGTTCTTACCGTTTAGTAGTTATTCTATGTTCTTTATTACATATTTTCGTGTCTTATATCATTTTCTACAGGTCAAAATGAAAATTATTGTGTTCGTGCTTGTGTGCCTGTCTATGGCAGTTGCCGCACCTACTGATGAGGAAAAGAGAATGATGATTGATTTGGATAGTTTAATTCACAGTAAGTGTGTATTTTAGCTGTGCTACGTCGCTACGATTCATATATACTTGCACAAATAAGAAACGTCCATTTCACATTTGTGTCCGTTAATTCCAAAAGCACGTAGCCGTTCATTTAAATGATTGGCTTGAATCATGTCGGTTATTTAGCAATTATACGCGCTAAACGGAATTCCATTCAATAAATATTAGCGCCAGTGACAATGCCGCAATCACATTACCCAATTTCGAAAGTCACAAAATCAATGTCTCGTGTGTTTTTCATGTTATAACCATCGCAGCACATCCCAGGATCACTGGGCAGACAGGCAGCTGAGATTTTATATGTGCCAAATGCATTCCTAGTAGTTACGACCAATGACATAAATCTGTCACAAAACGTCATTCACGACCGTGAGTTGATACACGCAGACATTACCTTGTTGATCCACCAGTCTGGAAGCCAATGACAATGGCCTACTTCCTAATGTATTTCTAGGCATCAACAGCATTGAAATCAGCATCATCCAGCATCACAAAAAGTTGGTTACACATTTACTTGATTACTTTTCTGTAAGGGTGGGGTAAAGGCTATGGGCTTCAGTGAACCCGGATTTCAGCCTTAATGTTTATTTTCTGATGCATATTGTTATTATTGTACTCAAGAATAGCCAGTTGAAACAAAAACGAGGTCTAAATGGTGAACGGGTAGGGAAATGTAGAAGTTCTAAACTGAGTCGTAATTATTTTAATTTAAAGTATATATAGAGGATCTTACACTAGTGGTCATTTCATATGAAATCTATTAAACGAGCCTTCGGCGAGTTCCATAAATTTCATATGAAATGACCACGAGTGTAAGATTCTGTTTATCATATGACCATTTTAATTAGAGTGTATCGTCTTTTAAATGATTATTATTTCAATCGTTGACATGTACGCTGTCAATGACGTTACATGTACGCACCAAAGTGTTATTACACGTGTGGTCATATGATTTTTACGACACGACGTTATCCACTGAATAATAGCGACGTCATATGACATAATTTAATAAATCGATGACTTTGGCTGCTTTCTTGTTCATTTAATAAGAGGTTTTTGTTCTAAATGCTGATTTTTTCCGACGTTTCTTACCCGTGTTTAACACCAACCATTTCATGTTTTCATAAATAAAATGCCAATGAGGACGAAAAAGCTGTTTGCACATTAGGTAAGAAAAACCTTGTAGCTACGGTTGACATTAAACGGTAGCAACTTGATGCGTGCCAAACGTTCACAACACATTTTGTTTTATTTTTTATGGCTGACAACTTTATCTGTCAAAAGATACAGAACATTATAAAACGCACGTTTCTTTTTTGTGTCAGTATACATGTACGCTATTCGTATCATGATTCTTTTTATTACGGAGTGCCTATTACCAGTCGACTCGCAATAATGCTAATACGTGAAAATCCCTATAGACGGTTGACTGCTAATAGCCATTTTAATCGCCAACTGTCACTAGCGGTATCAACGTGACATAGCTAGTACCAGTCAACTGGTACTCTGTGTGTGTGTGTGTGTGTGTGTGTGTGTGTGTGTGTGTGTGTGTGTGTGTGTGTGTGATCATCTATACCTCTAGCATATAGACTACTCAAATGAAAGTTTGCACAACCTAAAATCTTCCATAGAGCTAATGTTAAAAAGTCAAATTTCACCTGTGTAAAGGTCATATGAGATGATTTTTTGTGCAATTGATAGTCTTGTGTTTCGGCATTATAGATGAGAAAAGTTGTTATTTGACTCTTTCCGTCTTGGTCTTTAGGCTGTTAAAGAGAAATGACCTCTGTTCAGTATTTTAGAATGATTTCCCATATGGTTTGTTAAATGCCATTACTACTAGTCAGTTGGAACCGATCTTCTTCTACCCCGACGGAGTTTGTTCTGTCGTCTTATCTGTTAGATGTCTACAGAGACATAAGGGTGTGAGTACAGAAACCATATAGCAAAACAGAGGAATGTCTTTCTTGTATACCTTTTGGAAATAAGTTGATATAGCATTATGTCTATGTGAAAATATATGGAGATGACAAACTTCTTTTGACTGAAATACTTGTTTTTGTACAGCACCTGCCATATTGAACGAGCTCCAGACTTTGGTTGACACGATTGGGTCAAACGCAACGGAACAACAGTGCGAAGCTGTATGCGGTCCCGCATTGACAAAGGCCGAACATACGGGTACTCTTGCATTCGCTTGTCCAATGATCTGCCGCTCGTAAGTATCTCGTTACTAAATAATTCTTAGTTTTGGGACATATGGTGTAAACAAACAGTGCAGACTCAGATCAGACTGATTCCAAAGGATCAGAGTCTGAATTGATCTGTTTGCCATTCAATCTGCATCTTAAAGACGCATTACTTAAAGGGAATGCTGAGATGGTCGTAAAGGACTTCTATGATTAAGGCGAGTATTTTCCCCATTAGACCGGCGAGACAGGTCCGAATTTTCAAAGTATAAAGTTGGCAAATTTTCCTTAGCAGAGCTTCCACAAATATGTAAACCGTATGAAATCAGATCATTTGTGATTCAGACCCAAAGACATGGGGAGATAATCCAGTCTGACCCTACCTACCCTATATTCAAGGTTTTTACATACCTCATTTTTTGAGGTAATAAAAATATTGAAATCAGTCATTCATTCCATAATTTTTGTCATAAATGCATGCTAAATACACGCATATAACAATACAAAGCAATGATTTTCTTCTTGTTACGCTTGATTGGCATTTAAACATGCAAATCCACAGTAATGTTAAACTTCCGGTCAAAGCGACCAAAAGAGAACGCTTCACTATAACTAAAATACGGGTACTTTCCCCCCCCGTGACCCAGCATTTCCTTCATGCAGCAGACTTATGCGATGCAAATACGCAATATATGTGAGTGGGAAGCTGGGTCACGGGGGGAACGATACTCAGTGAGCCAAAGAAGAAGAATGGTCAACAGTAGCTCTCTGATTTTCAAGGATTATATTGCGTACCATGACCTTGAAATGAGGTAATGGTCACATATATATCGTCAAAACTATCCAGTGTTGTCTGTTATCTAAGTAATGTGAGTCAAAAAAGGGTTAAATGTATAGAATAAATCATTATTTCAACGATCAGTTAGAGGATAATTTACAATTTATCTCAACAATGACGTCAACGTCAACGTATGTTTAACGCACTTTACATAGACACAAACACTTGAAAATTCATTTGTCATGGCAGTTACAAGTCATAGTCATAAATGCAAAGCAAAAGTCAGTGATCCGTATAAATTTTTAATCATGGGGAAAATTCACGCCTTAAGCATAGAAGTCCTTCCCTTCCGTGAAACATTGGCTGTTTGTTCTTGTAAGTTATAAAGTTGGAATCTGATGTAACTGTGGTTGTAATGAACACTATATAGGCCAATCGCTGATGTGTACAGCTTTTTATCATATGACGTCGAATCTGAGTGTGTAATAAAGCCATGCATTAAATGCGATAATCCACCAGTGGATTAAATGTGCAAATTACGTCGTAACGTTATACGTTGACGTCCATAAAACGTCGCGTTTTCTAATGGCGAAATCGTGACGTTTTAGTGCAAATTCTTTTGATAAAATGCGATTTTAGTGTCATATGATAAATAGAATCTTGCATTCGTGCTCCTGTATTATTGAATTTATTAAACTCGTTGGGGAAAACCGATAAGATGCTCGGCAAAGCCTCGCATCTTATCTTTTTCCCCAACTCGTTTAATAAATTCAATAATACATGAGCACTCATGTGAGATCCTCTATGTAAATGATTAAGGAATAAAGACTATACATGATGCTGTCTGGGGAAGTAATAGAAAAATGGAAATGAGCCGCGACACGAGTAAACCAACAATGTGGTTGTGCGCCCGGTGCAGACTCAGATCAGCCTGGGTATTCGCCCAGTTTGACCAGACTCTTCGTTAAGTGCTCAAAGGGTAGCTAAGGGACTAAGCTACCTCCATGCGGACAGCGAAGACTCTGATCTGAGTCTGCGCTGGGCGCACAACCACATTGTTGGTTTTGTCATGTCGCGGCTCAAATATCTGCATGTGCTTTTTTTAATCTGAAAACTAGGCTTAACATGGTAAGTGTAGCGGAAGCGTATAAATGTTTTAGAGAAAAGGGAAATTGCCCAGTGTGATTATACAAACAAATATGTAATAGTTTCCTTCAGCGCAGATACATGAAAGGAAAAACTGTCAGACAAACGTTGTTTACCTGTATAGTCCGTTTGCTCCAAAATGCAAACGACAATCCCAAGTATTTCTCAAAATCGGTGAGAGGTAGAAATTCTTAATTTTTATCCTATACATAACAAAATCATAATTTTGTAGAAATGTGAGGCGTAAGAAACTTTCTTTACAAAAAGGACCTAAAATATGTCTTTTCGCCTCTAATTACATGGGAGTAAAACTTGGCTGTTGGAATTCCCGTTTACTCTTACGTATTATACATGTAGCATGTGACCAATGAATGCTATCCTTAGAACAAAATTTGAATACTGAATTGAATCTTTATTCTGAATCCATTTTTCCTGTATTTCGTTTTACCCATATATTATCAAATTTTAAAAAATACACTTTTTTCTCCGAAAACTATGTAATAGTTTAATGTTTTTTTACAATAAAGTATCACCTGATCAAAAACACCATGCGTTACGCGTATGGACAGGTGAATACATTTTACTATTTCATTCATATACGCCTACAACTGTAGTAAACAATGAGTTTACACCATTGCCTATCAACAATATTTTGGCTTTTCTAACAAGCATACTACACCCTTCAATGGGACTGCTCAGTTTTTGCATTACTGTTAATGGAAAATATTTTACGAATTTCAAAGCATTCAAATATTCGGATTTTTCATATTCTGTAATGTTTAGTTATAAAAATCATTAGGACATTAAAACTTTTTAGATGGAACTTTCATCGTTCTCGAGAAAATAAGCAAAACCCAGTTTGCACTTGGTAGTAAACGGACTATAACGTGTAGTTTCCCACAATATCTCGGAACTAATACATTCAGGTACGTAATTTTACCTACATGCCGTGAGATAAGGAAGGACAATGATTGCAATGAGAGACAATTGATAGATTCGAGCTACGCCCAGAATAACACTTAAAAGACCACTTAATAGTGTATAAATGATCACTGCAACGATAATTTAGCATGTGCCATAGTCTCACATACAAAAATCGCACAATCATGTTGATTGTCCCAAAATAAGCCCGTAAGCTTACCTTACAGTTAACGAAGGAATGCATGTATTTACCTTTTAAAACAGACATGGCTTCGGAACGATAGATAAACTGAGAAACTTAATTCGGTCAAGGGAGGTAATTTAAGACTCTTCAGTTCGAGAGAGAAAAAACACGGTTTGTATTTTCTATTTTTAGACTGCAGCATCTGATACAGCAACTCCACCTCGTAAAGGACGCTAACCCCGTTCAGACCCTGAAGAAGCGTTTTGTGATGGACACTCTATCTAGCATGGGTACGAACTGAGATGCGCCAGGAAGAAGCTTTAGATAGAGCTTGGTGCGTCCGTCTGTACGGAGTGATAATCCACGAGCTTTAGCGAGTGGATTATTGACCGTACAGGCGGACGAATCATGCAATTTCATTAGAAGCAAGAAACCATGTGTAAACCTTGCACATCACGGGACATCTAAAGTTAAAGATTTGGGAATCTGAAGGCCGTGCGAGTACTTGCGAACAGTTACGGCTCAAAACAGTCCGCGAGCCCTAGCAATCTAGCTAGACCATCTCTTTTGTGTCGTTAGGTTTTTCAGGGCTCATACCTGATGTGTGGGAACAACAAATGCTCTGATCAGACTGCATAAGAACCCTTTTGCGTGGCATGTCCCTTCTCCGTTCGATTTTCATTTCTTATTATCATTACTTCACTACAAGTATTATTACCTTTCTATTTATATTACTATATCATGTACATGTCGAACAACATTTTTATATTGATGCTAAGTATTTGTAGACCCCTGATTTATTATTACTATTATTATTTTTATGGTTATTTTTTCAAAGTGGGAACAGAATTGCGCGATAACGAGGCTTGATAAGCAGCCCCGAATCCAGGGGGTGGGCTTTGGGGCTGCAGCCCCGCCATTTGGCCTGTGTGTTATGTATAATATGTAGGCCTCCAGATAAAAAGAAGTATCTGATGACAGTTTGAGAAAAATTATCCAATGTGGTTAGATCAAAATATTCAAAATATATGTTGCGACATCTCATTAGAATCGCCTCGGGGAGGCGATTCTAATGAGATGTTTCAACATATATTTCAAGGAAAAAAAATATATAAAAAATTCTCTTGAAATTGAACCATAAATATGTCATATTTTCAAGCCCCCTCCCCCACACACATACATTTCGGCACCTCCCAGTCCCACCAGTTATCCAGAGCCCCGCCAGTACGTGATGGTCTGGATCCGGGCCTGATAAGGGTCTAAACAACTTAACACTTTTATTAAACTATATCTTTCTTTAATGGATTCGATCAACACCAGTCTCGATACGACCACAGACAGCACATTTAAAGGAGAAAATAGTTTGCACCATCCAAGTCCGTCATGCCATCGGACTGGCATGAAACGTATAAAAGATTTTTCTGGTAACGGTGCTGTCGAGACTCTCATCAGGACTTGAACTGGTGGTACAACTTAATAGAATTTAAGATGTAGCCTATGGATATAGCGCCATGTTTGTCCGCCATTTTTATAAAGGAAGACAATCACTGTGACCACCATTTGGCCTTCCTAGACGCAAAGCGGCTCCAAAATGGGATCTACTCTTAAAGGAAAGAATTTGGTTCTCGAATGGGGTCTACTCTCTTAAGGAAAGAATTTGCTCCAAGAGGTGCAAATAAGCAAATTCTTGTCTTTGAGAGTTAGACCTGCTCACATAAGGGAGGCAGAAATAAAATAACAGGGTCGCTTCCCCTGATACTGTGCCCAATCACCTAAACGGTAAATAGTGATTAAAAATGTGCCCTTTTTTAGGTCTTGATCCAGCCCACTTGAGACCGGCTCTCCAAAAGATCGTGGATGCAATCGGCAGCGATGCTTCTGCACAGATGATTGCAAACGAATGTCACGTGGTTATGAAGCATCCAGTTCTCGACAGCGGTTGTGATTTCATAAGTAAACTGTAAGTTGCTTAGTTACCCAATTATGCCTAGTTGACTCGTTATTATTTTAAATAATAATATTATTATAGGGATCAAACATGGTTTTTCATGTATTAACGTTTTCAAGGTCC
This sequence comes from Ctena decussata, assembly GCA_963989385.1. NCBI lineage: Eukaryota > Metazoa > Mollusca > Bivalvia > Lucinida > Lucinidae > Ctena > Ctena decussata. The sequence continues at coordinate 73,766,287 of OZ022512.1, forward strand.
CGAAGGAGATAGGTCTAAAATGTTGGCGCACTATTTTCGGCCTCATCGCCATTACCTTGCTGATTCCTACACGTACTATGCATGTCTATAAAAATCCTCGTTTCCGACAATGGTCAGCTATCGTGAATGTTTGTGCTACTTTTAGAAGCATTTCACAAGTCATAATCATTTTCATCAGAGTTTTCACTCAACGTCGTCTGCACTTTCATTTTTGCAATATCTGAATTTGTATAACTCGTGCCTTAAAGTCGTTAATGGATATCTTCAGCTGCAGTCTTGCCGTCGTTTCTGTACTGACGGAGTACATTGCCCTTCAACATGCATACGAAAAATCACCCAGTAGGTCATTAGCAGCGCGTGAAAATCGATGTTAATACATGGTTTTGTGTTCGTTAAAATATACCTATTAATAGCATCTGGCACCATTTCTTATGCAATAATATGTTATTATCATATATGGTTTGATCGACGCAAAGAAACGGAGGCCAGTATGAATTAAAAAAATTATAAAAAAGTGTCAAATGTTGATGTACCTGGTTACAGGTAGCACTTTTCACCTGACTCATCAAGTAGGTATATGCAAGTCTAATTATCTGGTCAGATAATCGACCCCTCCCCCTTTTCCAGCGATTTTATTTCGTTTCGTAGCCGAATTTTATATTTGCTTACAGATTCCAGTCACTTGTGGGCTTGCTACACATTAAACCAGACCCAAATACCCCAGGGGCTGTGGCCAATCACAGGAGCTACAGAAGCATACGTAAGTTTAATTATCCAAACTCTGGAGTCTTTCGAAATTGCCATAAATTGAGAGTTTTTTGTTTTTTTTTTCATTTCTGTGAATACACTCTGTATCACTGAGTGAACTCTCTAAAGGAAAAGTTCGCCTTTACTTGTCTGTAACGAAAAACACGCTTTCTTCACTTCTGAAGACCCAAAACGATATACATTTTGATCATGTCAGAACGTTTGTCAAACCTTAACACATCTCTTAGATCATATTTACAATGATCATAAATTTTACACTATACATTTTTGCCCTAAATTATACAAAGTGTTGATATAACGATGGATACTCGTCTGCAACTTTCTACGCCACTTGGCGTTACGACGTAAATGGCTGTTTGATATCCATATGCGACCAGCATAGAAAAAATTGAGCCGCGACACGAGAAAACCAAAAAAGCGGTTGTGCGCCCAGCGAAGACTCAGATCCGCCTGGACATCCGTCCAGTCTGATCAGAGTCTTCGCTGCCCGCATGAAGCTAGCTTTGATCCTTAGCTACCCTCTAAGCGCTTAGTAAAGAGTCTGATCAGACTTGACGGATGCCAAGGCTGATTTGAGTCTGTGCTGGGCGTACAACCACGTTGTTGGTTTTCTCGTGTCGCGGCTCAAATAAAGATGCTAATCGAAATTGTAACAAGAGCGTTGCAAGTGGCGCTTTATATGCCCGTTTGAGTGTCATAAATGAGTTACAGAATGAAAAAGATTGTTTATAGAAGGATGGTTTGGCAGACAAACAGGGGCAACAGGTCTGTAATTAATGACTGCAATGTTATTAAAGCATTTAACACATCTTTTTTACTATTAGTATACCAAAAATCAGCTTCCAGTGTGAAGTGGCTCAGAAGTTGAGAAATGCCAAAGTCAAATAAGGGAGAAAATCCATAAACTAACTAAACTAGAGTTACCATTCTTGGTTCTAATATATTCTCTTAACAATAAACACACCGCCATTAACTTTCGTTCAAATATTTTGTACGGTTAAGGAGTTACAGAGTAAACGGGAAATTTATACAAGGGCAGTTAATTCAGGAAGTAAGTAAGCAACTGTTGTGGCTCTTGCTTACACATTCCTACAAAGTTTCATTAAAATATTTCAAACTGTTAGGGTTATGGAGTGAAAGGTAACAGCCAAAAAGAACTCACCAAAGGGGTAACCATTCATGTATGCGACACACGGTCTTGTAATCATGCATATTGCTATACAGTTTCATCCAGATATTCCAAATGGATAGCAAGTTATGGTATGCAAAAGTTTAGTTTACACAAAAATAACTTATAAATTCTAAGCAAAGGTATGTTACTCCAAAACGAATAAAGGGAGAGGAACCACTGTTATACGCCACACATTGTCAAACTTTCATACACATTGCTATGAAGTTTCATGAATATATCCCAAGCAGGTATCTAGTTATTGCGAACACAAGACTAGTCGGGAAGAAAAATAATCAAAGGGGCATAACTTGAAAACTGAGAAAGGGGGGCAACCATTATTGTAAGCGACACATTGCCCTAACCTTATACATATTCCTACAAAATTTAATGAAGATATCCCAAGCAGTTACTGAGTTATGGCACACACAAGAATGTTAACGGATGGACGGACAGACGGACGAACAGGCGGACATCGCTATGACATATACGTCCGTTTAATCAAAACGGGCGTATAAAAATGGCTGCATTGTTTGAAGTGTTTTCGTAAGCTGTCAAGCATACAGGTATGGGCTGCGCAGTTTGAATGCTTATTTCACACAACTTCGTTTCGTTTATTTTTTTACCATGCGCGTTTGTTTTTCAGTGGACACTCTTGGCCTCAATACAACAGTATTAATGGGAGAAGCAAAGCAGGTCCTTGACCTTTTCGGCTCTGACGCAAGTACATCTATGATTGAATCGTACTGCCACAACCATATCACCCACAACCACGGCCTTTTGGACTACTCCTGTCCTCTAATCTCCCACGCGTAAGTGTCTTCTTTTTACCCTTTCAGAACTGGAAACCCGTTCTCGGGGCATATGCAAACAGTGCAGACCCATTTTAGACGCCGCAGTACGCGGCGTCTGAACAGGATCTACAATGATTACTTACAGGGAGTTCCACGCAAAATACTATGGACAATCAAAAAAGGAAACATCTCCCAAAAACCCTATAACTTGAAATAGGATCTTTCAAATCATAAGGATGGACAAGTCCTCTAGTCAAAAGAGGGTTCATATACAGTCAGGTTCACGAAAATACATCTGAAAGTGACTGGAGGAACTTTTAGGGGAAGCAACTCTTCTATTTTCATGTTCGTCCCACATCTCAATGCGAAGTAACTCTGAAAGAGCAGATTCTTTCTTTTAAGAGAATTCCATTGTTTACATTTTCGATGACGAATAACTTTAAATGACGCAGCAGATTCCGGATAAAATCTCAAAACATAATGATTTCCGACTACTGGTTATAAGCGAATTTTGTACTCTCTATTCAACGCTATGAAAACCGGAAGAGATGGTACAGTGAGTTCGGATACTGTGAACATCGACCAATCAAAATATTTAGATACACAGACATGGCTCCAAAAACAGTGGTGTGATCAGGTACCCGCAAATAGTAAGCATCACCTGCTTGCCATGTCTGTCTCCAGGACTAGTCGGTGAAAGTTGAAGCCCGGTGACTGAAAGGCGTAGGAATGCTTTAAATATTGCGTAGGGAGAGGAGGAGGCCAACGTGTTAGATTTACCAACGCGCGGAGCTGGAGAGTCTCCTAAGCGGAGGGGGTATGGGGACATGCTCACCTGGAAAAGTTTGAAAGTCTAAATGTCATTTCTTGCATTCTGGACCTATTTTGACTGCAGTTGCAGTTGATGTGGCTGGGTGTTTCCTCAATGCTTAAAATATACTATTTAGATCATTGGGGAAGGGGTGGCAGCAGTGGAAGGGGGGGGGGGGGGGCGAGGAGGGTAAGGGATAATGATGTTGCGCCCCCCCCCCCCCCACACACACACACACGGCACACACTCCTCTCAAAATAATTTGCTAGAGAGGGATTGTCTTGTCCCCACTGAACCCCCTGCTTCTACATTTATGATATACTAGAAAAGAGCCCGCGCAAGCGCGGAAATATTTCATGGTGGTCAAGTTTATATAAAAAAAGCGAGTTTTAATTTTTCAATGTAACTGGCCTTAGGCCCAGGTGAAGATATGACCTTTATCATGAATACTCACTAAAGCTTCATTTACCTAATTAGTTGTCTGCATCTACAAACTTTCAGGTAGCAGACTGCATTGTTTCTGAAAAAAAAATCAACTTTTTTCACTTTTTCCTATAGAAAAACCTAAGTGACCTTGCCGTAAAACAGATCAGTGTCATCCCAGGGTCATCATTTATATAAATTTTGTTGAGCTTTTGAGTCCTTGATGCGACATGCTAAGTTTCAAGATCATAGGATTTGTGGTTCTGGGGGAGAATTGGTTGATTTGATGCTTAACGTCCACGGTAAACAGCTAAGGTCATGTCGGGACGGTCAGTTAACCTAACCACACTATTCCTGAGCAGGTTTAGACCTCCTAAGCGGTTAACCAGTACTAAGTGCACATACTTTCGCCAGTAACTGACAACTGCCCTTCTTGAATCAGCGGAAGGAGAAACGAAAGTATGTGACCAGACCGGGTTTCGAACCCAGGACCTCTGACTTATGAGTCAGGTGCCCTACCGATTGCGCTACGCGGCCCGGCGTGGTTCTGGGGGAGAAGATTTTTGAAATTTTTTACCATAATAAATGTTTGCCATCTTGGTTATGTGACCTGTCCTGGGTATTTTTTTTCTGGAAAAATTGGGTCCTGGAACGTTTTGGGGGAAACTATTCAAGCCCTCTGAAGACTAAAGGCTTATTTAGCTTCGTTGAATCATTGAAATTGATTTGTCTGCTTCGCTGGAAAAAATGCCCTTTCTTACCTCGCGCATGTGTGTTAACCTTAGACATTTTTAATTTTTGTCTTTTCGAAAGTTCAGTTCAGTTTGAATTCTCCTAACGACGTTCCCCAAGTGGCTCAGTGGTACGTAACCATAGCCGCACACACTTGGCGCCGTGTGTCCGCCCAACTTTTCGAAAGATCATGTGCGTTGAGCTTTATTCTTCAATGGGCGAGTTCGATTGGCTACTCGTATTGACTAGCGTTCTGGAAGAAAATGGGTCGTTTTGAGCCAGGGCCGTCGGGACTATGACCATTTAGTTCTTCATCCGTTTAGACATATGAGCAAAAATACAAAAATAAATCGTTATTTATGGGGAATGACGTACGTTTATGGGTCGGATTTTTGCATTAGAACCTGCTAAATTTGGATTTGCTTAGCAGCGCGCCGATATAACGACGCAGAACCCAAACGACCCGATTAATTTAAAACGTGTATTCGAGTACACGATAATGTCACTCGAACGCACCCATTATTGACAAAAAAAAATCGACCAATAGTCGAAGTTTCTAGAAAAATACTTGGGAGAATTTAAAATGAAAAACGAATTTAATTCCAAAATTCTTTAAATCTACGTGAAACTAAAACACACGCTAACCGAAATTATCAATGATAGCAATATGCGAAAGAACCAGTATAGAAATTACGCTTGAAAATGAAACCAATTTAAATTTGCAGTTTATGCGTTACTCCGTTTATTTAGTATTATAGATAATCTGATGATATCAGTAACACTAATACGATTTTCTGTTTACTTTCAGCATACAAAGCCTTATCAAACTGCTTCATCTGACTCCCGATCCCGGAACTCCCGGTGCTGGGGGCAGCGTTGTTGGTTAGTTACATGTATGTCTGGTTCCTCTTCTTCTGGACTTTTTTTTGAAAATAAAATGCATCATTATGTATTTCTGTTTGGCCTCTTTTCTTTCCCACTCGTATCAAGTCTTGCGATATGGCATTTATGAGCCGCGACACAAGAAAGCCATCAGAGATGCACGTGCGCCCAGAAATGCTCATATCCATCTGGGCATCCGCCCAGTCTGATCAGAACCATCACTGTGCACTTGGAGGTAGCTTTGACCCATAGCTACCCTTTAAGCGCACAGCCAAGATTCTGATCAGACTGGGCAAATGCCCTGGCAGATTTGAGTCTTCGCTGGGTGCACATGCCGCTTAGTTGGTTTTATCGTGTCGTGGGTCATATGGTGTTCAAAAAGTGCCAAGATACGGATCGCTTTGGAACTTTTAAATTCAATAAATTCGAAAATGAACCGGTCCACCCGTACCTGAGATATTTGTCAATCCGTTAATATACTGTTTAACCCAAAACATTACGGGTCGTCTTTTAAAAGACAAATCGTTCAGGAAATTATGGGTCGCATTTACCGGTTGACCAGTATTTTATGTAGCTACTCGCATTTGCGGGTTCTTCCGAAAATTACGGGTCTTAATCTCAACACTAGCTGCATTTGAGTCAAATCTAAGTTTATTTTGTATTGTTTTCTTAAAGCTGTTTCAATCACCATACGTCTTGGGTGAGTCCAAAAATTATATATTTATCAAGGAATAACATACGGAACATGAAATCTGTGATTAGATAACGTCTATTTTTAGAAGTGACCTCCATTTAGAAGAGGGACTAAAAGATTTTAGTCCCTCTTCTAAATGGGGTCACTTCTTAATGGAAACAATTGCTTCCTCTTGGAGCAAATTTTCGTCTTCAAGGGTACATGTACAACCCATTTGGAAGCGTTTCTTTATTCATGGATGTACATGTAACAGGAAGTCACAAAACTAGTCAAACATTGCAAAATGGCGGATGAACGTGATGGTGTACATGTAGCCTTCACCATGATGAAGACAAGTATAGCTTTCACAAAAAGCTTGGTCTACGCTTAGCAACCATTTATTCAATAAATGAGCCGCGACGCGAGAAAACCAACAAAGTGGTTGTGCGCCCAGCGTAGACTCAGATCAGCCTGGGCATCAGAGTCTTCGCTGTGCGCATGGAGGTAGCTTAGACCCTTAGCTACCCTTTGAGTACTTAACAATGAGTCTGACCAAACTGGGCAAATGCCCAGGCTGATCCGAGTCTGCGCTGGGCGCACAACCACATTGTTCGTTTTCTCGTGTCGCGGCTCAAATTAATCTGTATGAGTACACCTTAATGTTTTACCCAATTTCGTCTAAGGGGAGCAACTTTTATGGCTTTCTGCTTGTTTCCCTGCACGGAGAAGCCATAAAGTATTGCTAAATGCGGTAAAATCTTAATAGAAAGAATTTGCTTTAAAAGGAGCAAATTCTTTCCTTTAAGATTTGACCCCCATTGAGAAGGCAAAAATTAACATGACATAGTGGCTGCCCTAGAAAATCTAACAATTCTCTCAAATCAGTTTGTTCTAATTCTTAACTGGAATAGACAACTGACAGATATGTAGGGGTAATAGGGTCAAGAATTTTGGTGTGTTTGAGTCATGTTCGCGATTAAGGATAAGAATTGTAACGAATTTTTACTTCTCCCATATCTAGCTCTTCAAGTGCTATGCCAAAATCTGTCGGGACACAACTTTCGGCATGTGTGAACGTGATCAGACTAGTCCCTGTGCGCATGAAAATGTTTGGGCCATGTTGCAGCTAAACAGCGAAAAGTGAAAACATTGGTCAGTCTGGATGCATGCGCAGGTTGATTTGTCAAACATAATTTTGACAGTGTCTGACATTTTGAGCCCTGTGAATGTGCGACGTTGACGTCACGAAACGTGAAATGTTAGTGGCGTTATAAAATTTGCACGTAAAATTAACTGGATATCTGCGTACTGTGTAATAAATTTCAAAGAGTGATCCAACATTGCTAACAGCGTTTCCTTTTTTTTTATCCTCATCTACACTCTTTTAAGAATGTTCGGATTTAGTTTCTTTGAAAAGCGATGCCAGGAACCAGAGTTATAAAAGATTATCCAGCTACGATGTAAATTGTTTCCAATCAGTGAAATGAAAATAAATAATTGGATTGGTGTGAACTGTGTTTGCTTTTGCAATTATCCTTTCTTGTGCTTCTTTCATAGGGCACTTAATGCTTCAATACGGCGGAAATTACCGATATCGACATACGGGTTAATCCGAGCGCTTACCTGTTCTAATAATGCCGACTTCTGTACACAATTTAATAGGAATTTAATGTAAAACGTAATATAAAATACATATTTGACATTACGACAATTTTTTATAAGTTATATTCATAGAGTATATTCTTTCCTTGTTAATATGATGCAAAAATAATTAAAATAACTTCATGTTTTGTATCTTCCATCGGCTTTTGAAATTAGAAGCTAATCAAATGGAATAATACATGTACATATTGTAGAAAATGCATGACAAGCCACATTTAGCCTTAAATTTGGAAATAATCGGATTGTCTGTTAATTTTTTATAAGTTATCACCATAGAGAAATTTTGATAAGGTTTAAACTGATGTAATTCATTAAGAAATAAGTAAAATATAAGTATCTTCCATTTGTCTCCAAACATAGAGAAATTCTCGTTTCGACAAACCTCGCTCGTATGTCTACGAAATAGTTTGTCCAAATCCGGCTATGTTACGCAAAGGCTTACTGAACATCTTTTCTTAATTTTCGTGTTTTGTTTCATATATTTGAGGTATGCTTTAATAATCGGATGAAGAATCGGGTTAAGAAAGAAAAAAACTAGAAAAATGACAAGAAAGAAAGAAGGAAAAGAAAGAAAGAAATTCACATGTCTTATATGCGACAATCAAACATCAAAAGGGCATTATTCGACTATTTGTATTTCAAATCATGCCTTTATGAAATAATCAATAAAACTTTATAAACAAATATTTACATTCTTGGTGTATTTACTGAAAAGCCCTATAGTAAACCGTTGGAACGTAATGTAGTTTACCTTCCAATAATTACATTGAGACACGCGACGTCAGTGACGTAAAGATAAACAATGGCTCTGTACAACCTGATTGGACGTCAGCAACGTCATGACGTCATGCATGCCGTTCTGCTGTTAGCAGAAAAACTGCGTTTACATGTTTTACTGCTTCAATTTTAGCGCTTATATAAGATTTTTCATGCAAGATTTGATTGAAACGAATGTAAATATAAGCAATGAACTTAATTTTTCTGATGTTTATCGAAGTGTAAACTACATTGGGTCACTAGCAAAGTTTACATGAACCCCTTCGGGGTTCATTCACTTTGCACGTGACCCAATGTAGTTTACACTTCGATAAACCTCAGAAAAATGAAATTCATTCCTTAAGAAATTACATAATCTAAATTTTGACGATTATCATGCTGTAATTGCTCATGTTTGCACTTACGGTTTTGATAGAAATTTACTTGAGTAATAGTGCGGCTTATTTATACGTTTTTTTACCCCAGGGTAGAATTAATTAACTGGCTAATTGTGACAGTAAACGACATATGTAATAAAATGTGGGTTGATTTGCATAAATCGAGTCATACAATTGGCAAGATAGGATTTTTTTTAATGATAAATGACAAATGGCTGCATTAAAAGTTTCAGTGTTTGGTTCCCCGTTGAGAAATGCAATATAAACAAAACCAGGACAAACGTTGAAGGCTCATGACTGTTCATTGTATTTTTTACCATTTTACCAGGGATGTCCATTTGTCGCATTTTCGCATTTTTTTGCGAATTGAATTCCAAAAAATGCGAATGGTGTTTTTGTGAATTGAATGCGATATTCCCGAAAAATCGCGAAAATTTTGCGATATTCCCACCTGGCCTCAGATTATTTTGCTCCGTAATGAGCCTCTATTTATTTGTGTGAATAATCAACAAGCAAGTAGGCCTGCTGTTTATACAAAGAGCGCATATATTTGGGTGATTGTGACTCGGGTACCAGTACACAGTATTGAAATCACTCAACCAGGTGGAAAGTAATTTTCATGCTCCTGTTTACTATCTGTTTCTTTGAAGAAATGCCGACAAGAGCATACATGTGATGTCTCCCGAATCATCCGGGAGTCTCCCGGAAATGAAGCCCATAGATCTCCCACGCTCCCGGAAGTATTCAGAATCTCCCGGATGCTGAATTTTCCTGGCACAATTTTTTCTGTATCGTCCATTTTGCGGTAACTACTTACCCGGCGGCTAGTCAAAATGATTAACTGCCCGTGACCTTATTACCTAACAGGGTGCAATATTGGTCATGTCATTCGGAGGGGTATTCGCTGATAAGGCCCAGCAAGGTGGTTAATTGGCTAGCGCATCAGTGAAGGTACCTGTTCTAACTGTAATAACAGGTAACTTTTACTGACAGTAAATGACTTTTATTGCGTCACGGCTGTAAGCATCGGCCATTGTTTCTGTTATGGATATGCACGAAAGCAGTAGATAGATGCAAGTGCCGCCAATCGCGATGATTCCATATCTATTTTTTCAGTAAACATGTCAGATATGTTATGTACAGTCATCATAAATATCGATATGCAAAATTTGCGCACGCTGATCAGATCATTATTTTATGAAATCATCACAGGTGCCAGCAATTTATTTTTGTTTTATTTATGAAAGTCGGTTTGATCACTTTAAGAATAATTTCCCGCATTTTTCTATCCAGTTCCCGCCGATTCAGACGCATCGTATGTGAAACGAGAACCAGTGAATTTATAAATAAAACATGGGAAATCCGCGACTGACACAGAAATACGCCATTTTACAAGCTTACTGACCCCAAAAATGCAGCTATATTTGTTCTTAATCTAATATTCAACGAAAAAAGACATGTTTAATGATAGGTATGTTCATCAAAGTGTAGAATATATCTCGGTTTTGAGATAAACAGATTTTGAGGTTTAAACAAGTATCAGCTTTCATCAAAATAACTGGAACAAGTCTGAACCATCTTTGGATGTTTATATTGAAGGTTAGGGAAAAGTGGGGAAGGGTGATGGTTTGAGAATGCCAGACTCGAGCCTTTGTGAGATTATCATTATATGTACACAAGCATTAGCTTAATAAATGGTGAAAATCCAAGATGCATAAAAGAATATTAACAGATGCAGAACCAAAGAAAGCAAAAGCTGCTAGAACAATATTTTCATACTTCAGCATTCCACCTAAAGGGTACTCGAAACTCTTTCTTTCTTTCTGTCTTAGACACCTTGAGAATTGAGCAATATGCAAAGAGCTGCTTTTTTGAGGTGAGGTAATAGTGAAGTGACTTTTAAATGGCCACATTTTCTAAAAACAAAAAAAAAAGAAAAGACTGTTGATGAAACTTTGAAGAAATCATGTGTATTGTTATTGCTTAGTTCTTGCAGAAGGAAGCAAGCTAGTGGTAAGGTTAATATTGGATAAGGTCTTAATGAGAAATCACCAATTTTCAGCAAATTTAAAAGAAAAAAAAAAGAAGTTACCTAATTTTTCACAGCTAAAGACATGAGTAATGTGGTATGTGTTACAATTTAAAGAAAGATTAAAATTGGCAAACATTTTAGACCCTGACCAGAATGCTCCTAAAGGAGCAGTTTGATCTGGGTCTATGCTTTTTGTCTAGTACTGTTTGGATGAACACATAGAATTGAGATATTATAATGATGCACACTGGGGAAACAAGCTCTTCCAGTTCAGAATTGCAAGAGCTAGCCTAAATTGAAATAAGTAGTTTTATAACGGTGCCGCGCGCCAATATGGCTGACCTTCAATTATGGTTTTGCTACAAGAAATTTTACTTTTGCTACAAGACAAAATGATTTGGACACCCCTGTTTTACTCAGCTTTATGATATCGAAAATAGAACATTTCAGGTGCCAGCTAAAATGACCAAAATCAATTTTCAAAACCTTTTCATGAGAAACTCAAGGACATATTATTTGTGTTTAGCTGGCTCATCACGGTCATTCACAGTGATGAAACAGTAATGAGAAGCTTACAGCGATACCCCATGATAATTTTTTTTCCAGAATTTTACCATGATACAGCAATGAGGAATTTGTAAGGAAAATACGATTGAAAATACAACGTGATACTAAAGTATCATTTTTTGCCAGATTTAAAGTATTCCATACTTCTCCTTACCGAAAGTTAAGCATAATGTAAAAAGTAAGCATAACTTTATTAAAGATACTAACAATATTAGATGCTTGAATGGTAAATGTTGAAGGATAAGCTATTAAAACATGGTCTTTTAATATCGCATAATCATCTGATCTATCTACTTTTTTTCTAAGCTAATTTTTCCGATTTCAGATTGTTCAAACTTTGACCATAAATATTAATGATTATTGCTGTCGTTTTGTGGTCCATTGACATGTACACAGGTGCCGCGCCGGGTAATATACACAGGTGTCAAAGGTTGTTAAAGCCGAATTATAATCCGTGTGTTTATCCATACATGTAAATCCTGTCATATGGTGCTTTGACTGATCAGAGTTTTTGCTAGTTATGCATGTTTCAATAATGAAGACTCTGATCAGACCACAGCACTAACATACACATGGTTGCGTAGCCTGATCAGAGTTTTTGCTATTTATGCATGTTTTGATGCGGTAGCTTATGTAAGTAGTGAGGATTCTGATAAGACTACCACACTTACATACGCATGATCTGAGTGTTTGCTATTATACATGTTTGTTGCGATAGTTTATGTAAGTAGTGAAGACTCTGATCAGACTACAGCGCTTACATACATATGGTTGCGTAGACTGATCCGAGTTTTTGCTATTTATACATGTTTTGATGCAGTAGCTTATGTAAGTAGTGAAGACTCTGATCAGACTACAACACTTATATACACATGTTTGCGTAGACTGATCATAGTTTTGCAATTTATACATGTTTTGTTGCGCTAGCTTATGTTAGTAGTAGAGACTCTGATCAGACTACAGCACTAACATACATGTACATATGGTTGCGTAGGTTGACCAGAGTTTTTGTTTTTTTTGTAGATGTTTTCTTTCGCTTGCGCTTGCTTGTGTAAGTAGTGAAGATTCTGATCAAACTACAACACTATATACACATTGTTGCGCAGACTGATCAGAGTTTGAGCTATAATACACGCTTTATTGTCCTAGCTTGTATAAGTTGTGAAGACTCTGATCAGACTATAGCACTTACATAGATATGGCGGCGTAGGCTGATTAGAATCTGTGCAGTTTGACACATGCTTTGTTTGGTCACAGCATAAAGATGTAAATTTACACGTAAATAGATGAGTAGGCTGATCAGGGTTTTTGCTATTTTCATACTGTTCATAATTGCTATGGACCGAAATTGCCGATTATAGACCTTGTTTTGTTGCCTCTATTCTCAGTCCGTCAGATTTGCTTGACACCAGAAATTAGCTCAAGTATATTTGCTGGTTTGTTTCCATACTAAAACTATTCAAGCTGATTAAAAAACTTTTATCAATTATTTAAGCTCATTTCTGGTGTTATATTACTGAATTTTCAACCAGCCAAGCAAGAGCACACGCCGCCTGTCGAAAGGTGTGAAAAACAAATTTGGTCTCATGTCTTGTCAAAACATTGTAATTTCAAAACACCTCAGTGCTAACGACAACGGAGATCAGAAATCGATATGAATTAAAAAACGTCTTCTTAGATTTTAGTGTAAAAATCAGTAATTTATCATTTTATTTCTTTTCGCAAAAAAAGAAAAAAAAGAAAAAAAAACGTATAAATTCAGCCCCGGATCCAGGGGATGGGTTTTGGGGCTTCATCCAGGGCCTGCTTATATTAAAATATATGTTGTGACATCTCATTTGAATTGCCTACGCGAGGCGATTCTAATGTGTTCGCCGAGGCGATTCTAATGAGATGTCACAACATATATTTCATGACAAAAAAAAAATATCAAAAGTTTTCACAAAATTGATCCCTAACTATGTCACATATTTTCAAGCCCCCTCCCCCACGCCCCCTCCCCACTTCCAAGCTTATTCATACTAGTATTAGTTATCCACTACACTGCAGCTGCTCCTATATAACTATGGTGTGTGGATAAAGATGAGACCCTCAAAGAGATCGAAGTGTATTATTATTATTTCATTATTAAAAATATTTTTGTTTTATGTTTTTGATGTCAGAAACTAAAACAATCCGATGAAACTCACTCAAAGACTTATTACACCGAAAATCAGCAATCAGGAAAAAAATGTTTTTGTCTGAGAAAAAAATTATTAAAAGTTATTAAAATTCAACATGTCCCCATCCCGCTCCTTCGTATTGTTATTATGCTGTAAACCTGTACAACATCTGATATATGGAATCGATATTACCTTAATTTCTAATATCGATTAATGCCTAACGCTCCGCGGGTCTAAGGGAAATAACTGCATTCGCATTAATACCCGCTCCAGGTAACAGGTAACCGAATATCCTACTTGGCGCGCCTTGAAGGCTTAAGCTCCAGATGAAATCTTTTACGGAAGCATCAAGAAATATAAAAAAATGTTAAAAACAAAATGTCCGATTTTGGCTCCATACGGAACCCTGTCACATATGTGGCATGTGCATCCATCGAAAACTAAGATCTGCTTGGGCATTCGCCGAGTCTGATCAGAGTCTTGGCTGTGCGCTTAAAAGGTCGCTTAGGGTCTACACTAACTCCATGCGGACAGCGAAGACTCTGATCAGACTGGGCGGATGCCCAGGCAGATCTTAGTTTTCGATGAACAAAGGACACCGTATTTCTTCATTCATATGACGGAGAAACCGCCCTTCCAACACGCAAAAATCTAGATCCGTCTGATAAGCCGAACCTTGATTTGGGGGATTTTTTGAAATGGAAACCTACTCTTTTAGCGAAGTTTCATTAGACTGATTTAGATATTTGGGATACCTACCCATCTTCTATTTTATAGCTGAATGAAATACGGCATGTAGATAGATGCAACTTCTCTAGTAATTCATCTGAACCTCGCGGCATTTTGGTATACATGCTTTTGCATCCTCTCTAGTCTGCCATATTTTATTTATCATATGACGTCGCATCTGAGAGTGTAATAAAGCCATGCAATAAAAATGGCGAACTCATGAAGTTTTAGTGCAAAATTTGCTAATAAAATGCGATTTCATTGTCTATGATAAATAGAATCTTGCATTCATGCCCATGTATTATTGAATTTATTAAACTCGTTGGGGAAAACGATAAGATGCTCGGCAGAGCCTCGCATCTTATCTTTTTCCCCAACTCGTATAATAATATTCAATAATACATGGGCACTCATGTAAGATCCTCTATTTATCATATGACGTCGTTGTTGTTAAGTCTTTTTTGTCCCCTTTTTGTCTTTGTTCTTTGGACACAGGTGCCGTGAATATTGCCCCACCCATAAGATAGTGGAGAGCCTGTTGCGCTTGCAGCAGGTGCGGCATTCCTTTTTTTGTTTCTATTCCCATACAATGTTAAACTTCGCAGGGATGAGTGCGCCGTCTTTGGGGACCATCGAATACATCCAACAACCCATCAAACATTACTTCACTTGCAATGCAGTTTCACGGTTTCACAAGCTGCAACACAGCCAGACTAGACTATTCGTGTTTAAAGGCCCCTTAGCTCTATCAGTGGTAAAAATCGTCAAAATACAAATCATTATGAAACCTGTACGGCCTTCAGAATGGATGATAATATGTCAGTCGATGTGCTTTTTTGTATCATATAACTAGCAAAAAAGAAGGAACAAGGTATTTTGGAAAAATGATAAGTCTCTCCCTAAAAATACGGTTTTCGTCTCTGGTTCCCCGTTAAACAATGAAATATGGCTTCCGCGGCACAATAAATGGGATCCTTGCTTAACATGTTTGTACGTTGTATTTTTATCAACTGTAAAACGCATGTACTTGTATTTTTCATCTCCTGTACCTTGTGTTTTTACCATGAAATAAAGCTTGTGAAATCGAAAGTAGGTCATTTTAGTTGGCAACTAAAATGACCTAGTTATGTTTTCAAATCTAATTTATGGTAAACTCATAGACGATTTGATTTTTCAAAGCCGGCCAATCACGATAATAATCAATGGCAAAACTGTAGTGAGAAGTTTGCAGCGATATTCACGATAAAATATTTCATGCTGATTTAATACTTTGAATGTTGTAGCGTTGTGTTTACTCGTGTGTGTGCATGACAACTGCATAAAATTTAGCGTGGGCAGCCATTTTGTTTTCATAATTTGAACTGCATGGTCCCCGATAAGGGGAATATTTTGTTTATATTTATTTTTAGGAGCCTATCTGTTTTGTGTTCAGATTCTATTTCATTCTATTCTATCCCATAACCTAGGTCGTTTAGGCACCACAGATGACTTCGAAACCGTATCTTTCCACTTTGCCCTGTCTTCAGCTGCCCTAGCTGAGCTGGCAAAATCCATCCCTGTCCACTCTTTAATATTGTCTTCCCACGTCTTCTTCTGCCTGCCTCTTCTTCTTTTTCCTTTCACTGTGCCCTGTAGAATCGTCTTTGCTAAACCAGAAGATCTTGAGGCGTGGCCAAACCACCTTAGTCACCTTAGTTTCCGTTTCTTGACCAGCGTTAGGAGTTCATCATATTCTACAATGGCTGCTTGGATCTTCCTGCGAACCTCCTCATTGGTTACATGGTCTTTGTACGAAATATTCAGTAACCTTCGGTAGCATCTCATCTCAAAGGCCTGTGTCTTTTTCTCTAATTCAAGGTCCACAATTCACAGGCATACAGAAATATGGAAATGACAAGAGAGCATAAGTTTCGCCTTTGATCCAAAAGATAAGTTGTTATCTCTCCAAATTGGTTTCAGCTGACTGTGAAAGAGCTGAAGTGGCTCGTGCAATCCTTGAGAGAACCTCCTGCTTTGAGCCATCATCTGAGACAACTGCTTCAAGGCATTTGAAGCTTGTTACGGTACCCAGCTTCTGCCCTTTTACCTTGATCTCCCTCTGGATGCCATCTGCGCTGTTCGTCATCAGTTTGGTCTTCTCAGCACTGATCTCCATCTAATACCTTGTGCAGGTTTGATTGATTGATTGATTTGTTACTTAACGTCCACGGTAAACAGCTATGGTCATGTCGGGACGGTCAGTTAACCTAACCACACTATTCCTGTGCAGGCTTAGACCTCCTAAGCAGTTAACCAGTACATGTACCAGTAACTGACAACTGCCCTTCTTAAATCAGCGGAAGGAGAAACGAAAGTATGTGGTCAGACCAGGTTTCGAACCCAGGACCACTGACTTATGAGTCAGGTGCCCTACCGATTGCGCTACGCAGCCCGGCAGGTTTGATCGAGACTTTCAACTAGAGCTTCTAGTTCCTGCTCTTAACCAGCTACAGAGTGAGTGAGTGAGTGAACTCGGGTTTAACGTCCCACCAACAACGAGGTCATATGGAGACGGGACCTCGGTTTAAAGTCTCATCCGAAAGACCGGAGAAGCGGGGGATCGATCTTGCGACCCGTGGATTGGTAGTCCGAAGTGTTATCCACTACACTACAGCCGCTCCTACCAGCTACAGGGTCTATATGTCATCGGCAAACCGCAGATTGGTAATGTTTTTGCCACCTATGCTAACCTTTCCGCCATGTTCTTCCAGAGCATCAGGCATGATCCATTCCAGAAAAATGTTGAAGAGGATGGGTGACAGAAGACATCCTTGTCTTACTCAAACTGTTGTTCTAAACCATTCATATGTTCAGATATTTTCTCGAAATGTATATTTCTGCTTATTGTTTTTATTGCTTGAAACATCGGAAGAAGCCGAAAGGCGACAGCGCTTAAAGGCCCTATTGTTCTATCAGTGATGAAAATTTTATCGTGAGGTATCGCTGCAAGCTTCTCTCGTTTCGTCACAGTTTCGTCATGATAAACGACCGTGATCTGCATGCTTTAACTGAATATAATATCCTTGAGATTCATGAAAAAAAGGTTTTGAAAATTTTAGTTGTCAACTAATATGACCTACTTTCGATTTCGCAAACATGAACAAAATGGTAAAAATACAATGTACAGGCGTGGAGATCCCTTCACGTTCCCGCCTACAGCTATGTAACATTACTAAACGGGAAACCAGAAGAGAACAGATGTATTTTGTGGAGTGATTTGTTGTTTTCAAAATACTATTCCCTCTACTTTTTACTAGGTTTATGACTCAGAATATGCTTGGCAAGCCTCATTTTATCACCATACGTGTAGGTTGAGCCTCTTTTCGCAAGGATTTGTGTCTAGTCGTTTTTACCACCGATAGGACTATGGAGACTTTAAGTAACATATTGACAATTGCTATGTTGATAATTATCTCTCCGTTTATAACCAATTTTTAATCATTAAGCATTCCTGATAGATCCATTGCTGCTGAAATATATTGTGTTTGTTAGATGTATTGCCCTAAATCTTACAACCTATATAACTAGACTGGAGTCCAAAGCCAGGCTCCATGAATGCATGCATTTACTCCACTGCTGACATACAAATTGAATACATGCAGAAATTGCAGAAATATTTCTTTCTTTAAATTGGTTCATATAACCATAAATCAGTAAAATAAAGTAAACAAAAACATGACTGGACAATTGTTGCTACTTTATTGTCACTTTTATCATCCTGTGATGTTTACTGTTCCCTATTTTAGTGCTTTTCATTATGTTTGCTTTCTGAAGTGGCGGCACCTTCATAAAAGCGTAACTATAGTAACAGATTAAATATTAACTTTTATTGTCCCAATATTTCGGGATTACCGTTTCTAGAAACTCAATCTTGGTTCACAGATGGCAGCAAATTACGAAATCGACAACAATCTGTCAGGATGTTCCACATACGTAACCTTACAAGATAAGAAAATCACGTTTTG
Source organism: Ctena decussata (assembly GCA_963989385.1). NCBI lineage: Eukaryota > Metazoa > Mollusca > Bivalvia > Lucinida > Lucinidae > Ctena > Ctena decussata. Next base: position 73,784,848 of record OZ022512.1, read on the forward strand.
GCAGGCGCATGCTTTAAATAGCGCGCAACAGGCCTATCTCGGCCTCATTTTCTAGAGCAAAGAAATAGCGACAACATCAGGTAATAAGTTAATAATTTCCTTAAAAATCAATTTGTAAAGAATTTTACTTTAATGAATATGGCGGCAAAACAACCCGCAAGATTTCTTGTTCATTTTTAACTTGCATTTGCCATACGCTCTGAAGACTTAAATTATTATTCAGCTATTAGCTCAGAAGTTTTTTGTATTTTTTTTTTTACAAAATAAAATGAGAATGCAATGATCAGGGCCGACACAATCATTTGCTTCATCCTGCACTGTAAAAATTTTCTATCGATTTTACGATAGAATGACTGGAAACCAGCTGCCAGTCCTTTTCCCATTATTTTTACGGGCGCCCGTAAAACTTGCAGGAACCATCAAGCACAGTAGGATAGATTATAGCAGGTGTTGATTTAAAGATTGTCTCCCTCGTTTATTTCATGTTTTCAGAAACAAATATCGTAACAAAATTTCGTTAGACATAATGTAATAGTCTGATAATTAGCCGTAAAAGTTTTGAGAAAATGCATGTTTATTCGATAAATGTGGAATGAAAAATAATCTTCAAATTAAAATGCAAATTACCTATTTCCTCACGGCCTGTAAGAATATCGATTTTGACCACTTGTGTCATGTGATCATGTAGAGGTATTTTTCTTATTCGTGCACGTGATTGTGACGTATGAATAAATCATTTTTGTCCAATAATGCGATTTCAACCGCGGTCCGCGATTGTATAAAGATTTATCTTATTTTACGTTTAAAGTCACTTTTATCAAATATTATTATCTAAACTCTAATCCAAATGTATAGATAGACCATGTCGGAGGTATTGCATGAAATATTTCATCAAATCATTTTTGTTATTATTATAAAGGGAGTAAATCTTTAATCATATGACCCTTCATCACTTTAAAGTTATTTTCGAGTGCGGCCAATTAACGTAACACTAACATATCGTGATTTGCAAAAATGCCGTAAAAATAATAGGAAATGGACTCGCAGCGGGCTGCCAGATAATCTACAGTGTTTTACAGTGTCTCCCTAACATAAAATGAGAAAGGAAACAACAGACGGGGCTCAAAACAAACAAAACGAGACAAGCAAAAATCAAGTCGGTTTTCTTCCCTGTAGATGGGCACGAGACTGTTCTGAATAATGTACAATATGTCAAAGACAGTGAAAGGCGACAAAAATGAGAATAATAGTAAACCATCTTAGTAGCATCGCCTTGGAATGGTCAATAATAAATTACGCGTGTGCGTGTGTGTGTTTGTGTGTTGGGAGCGGGGGGGGGGGCTAAATCGATTTTAAATGAGCACAGCTCTCATTGCCTTGCGACTGCCAAATATTACTCATCACTATCCTCCAGAGGATAAAAATCAGTGTATGTCCGTCTATTTGTTTACTAATCTACATGTATAATCCTTCGCGAAAGTAAAAGCGAAAAAGCATATAAATGAAAGCAAAACAAACCAACTGATATTTATTTTTGTAGCAATAATATTATTTAGGTCTAATTTAGATATGCAATGTGATGTTATAATGTTTCTATGACAGAAGCATTTATTTTTTTTAAAATTAACCACGCTCAAGGTCTTTGAAGAGTAGCCATGACGCGTCATGACGTAGATCCGATGACGAAGATCCGATACAAATTCGAATGGACAACTCAATCAAAACACATGACCTGGTGACGTAATGGTAAACCGTGTATTATCGGCTTACCCGGCAGTCTTTAAGCCCCAAACCAACCAACCAATTTAGCGGGATTTTTTTAAGGCCGGTTGCTGTTATTAAGTCAAATATATATTTCATTTCATTTATTTTCAGTTCATTTTCATCGTTTTTTTTAATGTATTAAGTTGTCGATTGTGATTTCTAATAGTATTATAAATATGCTTTTATTTAATATCTAGGAGAGAACAATATGTACCCTATTTATAATTTATAAAACGGGATTTTTCCCTTTCCAAAACAATCCCAAATATCTAGATCCGTCTTAGAAGACGGATCTAGATATTTGTATTTGCTTTGGAAGTTTAAGATATTTGGGATTGCGTTGGAAGAGAAATGTCACTTTTAAGGATGAATTACACTAGAGTTCCATATTCGGAATAGTTTTGGATGGGAAAATCCTCGTCTTATGGCAAAAAATACGGTAAATTTTGTCAAAGGTTAGACTCAAACGAACAGGGATTTCAGTGAGTTTAAACAAAGTACCACCCTGGGTAAAATCTTAAGATATAATCATCTCAGCCGGTTTACAGCGTCCCCCTCCACGCCGCACCCTCCCCTCCCCGTCTGCACCTCCCCCACCCCGCATCCAAAAGAAAAAAATATTATATTATTATCAAAAAAAAAAAAATCTGGTACCGGGTTACAAGGTGTACTTAAAATAATACTATTTTCACCAAGCTGAAGATTTTGGTTCTTACCGTTTAGTAGTTATTCTATGTTCTTTATTACATATTTTCGTGTCTTATATCATTTTCTACAGGTCAAAATGAAAATTATTGTGTTCGTGCTTGTGTGCCTGTCTATGGCAGTTGCCGCACCTACTGATGAGGAAAAGAGAATGATGATTGATTTGGATAGTTTAATTCACAGTAAGTGTGTATTTTAGCTGTGCTACGTCGCTACGATTCACATATACTTGCACAAATAAGAAACGTCCATTTCGCATTTGTGTCCGTTAATTCCAAAAGCACGTAGCCGTTCATTTAAATGATTGGCATGAATCATGTCGGTTATTTAGCAATGGTACGCGCTAAACGGAATTCCATTCAATAAATATTAGCGCCAGTGACAATGCCGCAATCACATTACCCAATTTCGAAAGTCACAAAATCAATGTCTCGTGTGTTTTTCATGTTATAACCATCGCAGCACATCCCAGGATCACTGGGCAGACAGGCAGCTGAGATTTTATATGTGCCAAATGCATTCCTAGTAGTTACGACCAATGACATAAATCTGTCACGCAAAGTGACGTCACAAAACGTCGATCACGACCGTGAGTTGATACACGCAGACATTACCTTGTTGATCCACCAGTCTGGAAGCCAATGACAATGGCCTACTTCCTAATGTATTTCTAGGCATCAACAGCATTGAAATCAGCATCATCCAGCATCACAAAAAGTTTGTTACACATTTACTTGATTACTTTTCTGTAAGGGTGGGGTAAAGGCTATGGGCTTCAGTGAACCCGGATTTCAGCCTTAATGTTTATTTTGTGATGCATATTGTTATTATTGTACTCAAGAATAGCCAGTTGAAACAAAAACGAGGTCTAAATGGTGAACGGGTAGGGAAATGTAGAAGTTCTAAACTGAGTCGTAATTATTTTAATTTAAAGTATATATAGAGGATCTTACACTAGTGGTCATTTCATATGAAATCTATTAAACGAGCCTTCGGCGAGTTCCATAAATTTCATATGAAATGACCACGAGTGTAAGATTCTGTTTATCATATGACCATTTTAATTAGAGTGTATCGTCTTTTAAATGATTATTATTTCAATCGTTGACATGTACGCTGTCAATGACGTTACATGTACGCACCAAAGTGTTATTACACGTGTGGTCATATGATTTTTACGACATGACGTTATCCACTGAATGATAGCGACGTCATATGACATAATTTAATAAATCGATGACTTTGGCTGCTTTCTTGTTCATTTAATAAGAGGTTTTTGTTCTAAATGCTGATTTTTTCCGACGTTTCTTACCCATGTTTAACACCAACCATTTCATGTTTTCATAAATAAAATGCCAATGAGGAAGAAAAAGCTGTTTGCACATTAGGTTAGAAAAACCTTGTAGCTACGGTTGAAATTAAACGGTAGCAACTCGTTCACAACACATTTTGTTTTATTTTTTATGGCTGACAACTTTATCTTTCAAAAGATATAGAACATTATAAAACGCATATTTCTTTTTTGTGTCAGTATACATGTACGCTATTCGTATCATGATTCTTTTTTATTACGGAGTGCCTATTACCAGTCGACTCGCAATAATGCTAATACGTGAAAATCCCTATAGACGGTTGACTGCTAATAGCCATTTTAATCGCCGACTGTCATTAGTGGTATCAACGTGACATAGCTAGTACCAGTCAACTGGTACTCTCTGTGTGTGTGTGTGTGTGTGTGTGTGTGTGTGTGTGTGTGTGTGTGTGATCATCTATACCTATAGCATATAGACTACTCAAATGAAAGTTTGCACAACCTAAAATCTTCCAAAGAGCTAATGTTAAAAAGTCAAATTTCACCTGTGTAAAGGTCATATGAGATGATTTTTTGTGCAATTGATAGTCTTGTGTTTCGGCATTATAGATGAGAAAAGTTGTTATTTGACTCTTTCCGTCTTGGTCTTTAGGCTGTTAAAGAGAAATTACCTCTGTTCAGTATTTTAGAATGATTTCCCATATGGTTTGTTAAATGCCATTACTACTAGTCAGTTGGAACCAATCTTCTTCTACCCCGACGGAGTCTGTTCTGTCGTCTTATCTGTTAGATGTCTACAGAGACATAAGGGTGTGAGTACAGAAACCATATAGCAAAACAGAGGAATGTCTTTCTTGTATACCTTTTGGAAATAAGTTGATATAGCATTATGTCTATGTGAAAATATATGGAGATGACAAACTTCTTTTGACTGAAATACTTGTTTTTGTACAGCACCTGCCATATTGAACGAGCTCCAGACTTTGGTTGACACGATTGGGTCAAACGCAACGGAACAACAGTGCGAAGCTGTATGCGGTCCCGCATTGACAAAGGCCGAACATACGGGTACTCTTGCATTCGCTTGTCCAATGATCTGCCGCTCGTAAGTATCTCGTTACTACATAATTCTTAGTTTTGGGACATGTGGTCTAAACAAACAGTGCAGACTCAGATCAGACTGATTCCAAAGGATCAGAGTCTGAATTGACCTGTTTGCCATTCAATCTGCATCTTAAAGACGCATTACTTAAAGGGAATGCTGAGATGGTCGTAAAGGACTTCTATGATTAAGGCGAGTATTTTCCCCATTAGACCGGCGAGACAGGTCCGAATTTTCAAAAGTATAAAGTTGGCAAATTTTCCTTAGCAGAGCTTCCACAAATATGTAAACCGTATGAAATCAGATCATTTGTGATTCAGAACCAAAGACATGGGGAGATAATCCAGTCTGACCCTACCTACCCTATATTCAAGGTTTTTACATACCTCATTTTTTGAGGTAATAAAAATATTGAAATCAGTCATTCGTTCCATATTTTTTTGTCATAAATGCATGCTAAATACACGCATATAACAATACAAAACAATGATTTTCTTCTTGTTACGCTTGATTGGCATTTAAACATGCAAATCCACAGTAATGTTAAACTTCCGGTCAAAGCGACCAAAAGAGAACGCTTCACTATAACTAAAATACGGGTACTTTCCCCCCCGTGACCCAGCATTTCCTTCATGCAGCAGACTTATGCGATGCAAATACGCAATATATGTGAGTGGGAAGCTGGGTCACGGGGGGGGGGGGGGGGAACGATACTCAGTGAGCCAAAGAAGAAGAATGGTCAACAGTAGCACTCTGATTTTCAAGGATTATATTGCGTACCATGACCTTGAAATGAGGTAAAGGTCACATATATATCGTCAAAACTATCCAGTGTTGTCTGTTATCTAAGTAATGTGAGTCAAAAAAGGGTTAAATGTATAGAATAAATCATTATTTCAACGATCAGTTAGAGGATAATTTACAATTTATCTCAACAATGACGTCAACGTCAACGTATGTTTAACGTACTTTACATAGACACAAACACTTGAAAATTCATTTGTCATGGAAGTTACAAGTCATAGTCATAAATGCAAAGCAAAAGTCAGTGATCCGTATAAATTTTTAATCATGGGGAAAATTCACGCCTTAAGCATAGAAGTCCTTCTCTTCCGTGAAACATTGGCTGTTTGTTCTTGTAAGTTATAAAGTTGGAATCTGATGTAACTGTGGTTGTAATGAACACTATATAGGCCAATCGCTGATGTGTACAGCTTTTTATCATATGACGTCGAATCTGAGAGTGTAATAAAGCCATGCATTAAATGCGATAATCCACCAGTGGATTAAATGTGCAAATTACGTCGTAACGTTATACGTTGACGTCCATAAAACGTCGCGTTTTCTAATGGCGAAATCGTGACGTTTTAGTGCAAATTCTTTTGATAAAATGCGATTTTAGTGTCATATGATAAATAGAATCTTGCATTCGTGCTCCTGTATTATTGAATTTATTAAACTCGTTGGGGAAAACCGATAAGATGCTCGGCAAAGCCTCGCATCTTATCTCTTTCCCCAACGCGTTTAATAAATTCAATAATACATGAGCACTCATGTGAGATCCTCTATGTAAATGATTAAGGAATAAAGACTATACATGATGCTGTCTGGGGAAGTAATAGAAAAATGCAAATGAGCCGCGACACGAGTAAACCAACAATGTGGTTGTGCGCCCGGTGCAGACTCAGATCAGCCTGGGCATTCGCCCAGTTTGACCAGACTCTTCGTTGCTCAAAGGGTAGCTAAGGGACTAAGCTACCTCCATGCGGACAGCGAAGACTCTCATCAGACTGGGCGGATGCCCAGTCTGATCTGAGTCTGCGCTGGGCGCACAACCACATTGTTGGTTTTGTCATTACACCATATCTGCATGTGCTTTTTTAATCTGAAAACTAGGCTTAACATTGTAAACGTAGCGGAAGCGTTTAAATGTTTTAGAGAAAAGGGAAATTGCCCAGTGTGATTATACAAACAAATATGTAATAGTTTCCTTCAGCGCAGATACATGAAAGGAAAAACTGTCAGACAAACGTTGTTTACCTGTATAGTCCGTTTGCTCCAAAATGCAAACGACAATCCCAAGTATTTCTCAAAATCGGTGAGAGGTAGAAAACTCTTGAAGTGCTCATTCTTAATTTTTATCCTATACATAACAAAATCATAATATTTTAGACATGTGAGGCGTAAGAAACTTTCTTTACAAAAAGGACCTAAAATATGTCTTTTCGCCTCTAATTACAAGGGAGTAAAACTTGGCTGTTGGAATTCCCGTTTACTCTTACGTATTATAGCATGTGACCAATGAATGCTATCCTTAGAACAAAATTTGAATACCGAATTGAAATTTTATTCTGAATCCATTTTTCCTGTATTTCGTTTTACCCATATATTATCAAATTTTGAAAAATACACTTTTTTCTCAGAAAACTATGTAATAGTTCAATGTTTTTTTTACAATAAAGTATCACCTGACCAAAAACACCATGCGTTAAACGTATGGACAGGTGAATACATTTTACTATTTCATTCATATATGCCTACAACTGTAGTAACCAATGAGTTTACACCATTGCCTATCAACAGTGTTTTGGCTTTTCTAACAAGCATACGACTCCCTTCAATGGGACTGCTCAGTTTTTGCATTACTGTTAATGGAAAATATTTTACGAAAGCATTCAAATATTCGGATTTTTCATATTCTGTAATGTTTAATTATAACAATCATTAGGACATAAAAATTTTTTAGATGGAACTTTCATCGTTCTCGAGAAAATAAGCAAAACCCAGTTTGCACTTGGTAGTAAACGGACTATAACGTGTAGTTTCCCACAATATCTCGGAACTAATACATTCAGGTACGTAATTTTTCCTACATGCCGTGAGATAAGGAAGGACAATAATTGCAATGAGAGACAATTGATAGATTCGAGCTACGCCCAGAATAACACTTAAAGGTAGGTTCCTGGACTAGGGATAACAATTATGCCCTCAAAATAATTTTGTCTTTTTCTGAGCAGTATTGAATTCTCTTATTTTTCTGAATTTGTTGCTACTGAGAAACTCGTCAGATGTTGAAGAAAATAGTCGTTTTCCCCTTTGGTTTATTTTCTTTCGTTGGAATTCCAGTTCTAAAAATAATTATGTTAATATGCCTATAAGTGCGCGATTTCTGATGCCATTCTCCAAAGGTCAATTTTCTCTTGCCGTGAGCTCTCCTAGAGGTTCTGGCATCGCAGATGGGTTAAAACTATCCCAAAATGCAATGCAGCATGACGTCAGCTGCGTTATCTATTTTTGGCGCGAACTAAAAATAGCGCTAACTGGTGTGCGAAGCAGAGTTAGGAAATCCCTTGCAAAACAACTTTCCTAATATTTTTTTGATTTACACTTTTTAGTGAAACTTATTCATTCCCTTCTATAAGTGCTTTCCAACAACTTGGATGAAAGATCCTCAAAATTATGATGCATTCCAAAGTACAGGAACCTACCTTTAAAAGACCACTTGATAGTGTATAAATGATCACTGCAACGATAATTTAGCACGTGCCATAGTCTCACATACAAAATCGCACAATCATGTTGATTGTCCCAAAAAAAGCCCGTAAGCTTACCTTACAGTTAACGAAGGAATGCATGTGTTTACCTTTTAAAACAGACATGGCTTCGGAACGATAGATAAACTGAGAAACTTAATTCGGTCAAGGGAGGTAATTTAAGACTCTTCAGTTCGAGAGGGAAAAAACGCGGTTTGTATTTTCTATTTTTAGACTGCAGCATCTGATACAGCAACTCCACCTCGTAAAGGACGCTAACCCCGTCCAGACTTTGAAGAAGCGTATGCTGATGGATTCCCTTTCCCATTTGGGTACGAACAGAGATTCGCCAGGAAGAAGTGTTAGATTGAGCGTGGTTCGTCGGCCTGTGCGGAGCTTTAGCGAGTCGATTATCGACACTACAGGCGGACGAACCATGCAGTTTCACTAGAAGCTTGATACCAAATGTATGACGTGCACGTTATGGGACACCTTACGCTAAAAATTTTGGTATCTGGGGATTGTGCAAGTACTTGCGAACAGTTACGGCTCAAAGCAGTCCGTGAACCCTAGCAGTCTAGTTTGTGTCGTTAGGTTTTTCAGGGACCATACCTAATGTGTGGGAACAGCAAAGGCTCTAACCAGACTGCGCGGATGCGCAGCCTGAACTAAGCATTTTTGTTAGCATTAGCGAAAGAACCCTTTTGCGTGTCACGACCCTTTTCCGATCGATTTGCATTTCTTATTATCATTATTACACTATACTTATTATTACCTTTCTACTTTTATATTATTGTTAACTTCAAAGCTAATTTTGTGCACATTTACAATATGTTTCATTCATGCCGAACAACATTTTTTTGGCTGAAGAACAACATTTATTTGGCTAACTATTTGTAGAGGCCTAATTTGTTATTATTTATTATCAGTTTATTTTTTTCTTTTCAAAGGGGATGGAATTGCGCGATTACTAGGCTTGATTAGGGTCTAAACACATTAACATTTTTATAAAACTATATGAGCCGCGACACGAGAAAACCAACAATGTGGTTGTGCGCATAGCGCAGACTCAGATCAGCCTGGGCATCCGCCCACTCTGATCAGACTCTTTGCTAAGCGCTTAAAGGGTAGCTAAGGGTCTAGGCTACCTCCATGTGGACAGTGAAGACTTTGATCAGACTGGGCGGATGTCCAGGCTGATCTGAGCCTGCGCTGGCCTCACAACCACTATGTTGGTTTTCTCGTGTCTCTTTCTTTAATGAATTCGATCCATGTCAGTCTTGATGTTCTTTCCGTTGGGGGTAAGACCCATAGAGAGAAGGGAGGCAAACATAAAATAACAGGGTCGTGTTCCCTGATACTGCACCCGTTCACCTGTAAAAAGTGGTTATGTGCCCCTTTTCAGGTATTGATACACCCCACTTAAGAACGATTCTCCAATCGATCTTGGATGCAGTCGGCAGCGATGCCTCTACACAGATGATTGCAAACGAGTGTCATGTTGTTATGAAACACCCAGTTCTCGACAGCGGTTGTGATTTCATAAGCAGATTGTAAGTTGCCAAGTTGACCCATTTATGCATTGTTGGCTCGTTTGTTATTATATAGAGGATCTTACATGAGTGCTCATGTATTTTTGAATTTATTAAACGAGTTGGGGAAAAAGATAAGATGCGAGGCTTTGCCGAGCATCTTATCGGTTTTCCCCAACGAGTTTAATAAATTCAGTAATACAGGATCACGAATGCAAGATTCTATTTATCATATGACACTAAAATCGCATTTTATTAGCAAACTTTGCACTTAAACGTCACGATTTCGCCATTAGAAAACGCGACATTTTAATAGACGTCAACGTATAACAATACGACGTAATTTGCAATTTAATCCACTAGTGGATTATCGTTTTTAATGCATGGCTTTATTACACTCTCAGATGCGACGTCATATGATAAAAAAGGTTTGATAGACGCAAAGAATAAACAACAAAAAGCAAAACACACACACACAAAAAAAACGGAAGTCAGTATGAACAGTATGAATTAACTGTTCAATAACTCTTCATGTCCACCGTCATTGTCAAAACGCTTATTATAAACAGCCTTCAGGTGAAAGGATCAACTTTCAAATGAAGCGGAATTATTGTTTTCCCTTTTGTTCTTTTTACTTCCTCTCAAAGGGGGAGAGATCTTAAACGAAAGAACTTGTTGCTATTAGGAACAAATTCTTTCCTTAAGAGTGGATTCAAATCATGAAAGTTCCGCCCTCCAGAAAATCAAACGGAAAATCATGTTGTTCCCCTTTGTTAAACGGATGGAAACACGGATGTTGGCAAGGCAGTATGACATTATATTTGGAAAAGAGGCGTGGGACGTTTATTAAAGCATGGATGTTTATTAGGATTAATACGTCGAAGTAGGATATCTGTTTCTACATCTCCCTCGCCCTCTCTCCAATTTAACAACAGTCACATGTACAATGTATTAACTAAATTAGTTTCAATAAAAAATTTTGTCGATAATTTTTTTTTATTTTTTTCCGTTTCCATTAATTGATTTTATTTTAGAGGAATTATCAATAATCACCAGATTTGATTATTTAATTCGCTATCAATTTAGAAATTTAAAGGCCCCATTGCTCTATTTGGATGAAAAATTTTATCGTGCGGTATTGCTGCAAGCTTCTCACCATAGTTTCATCATTGTAAATCACCGCGATTAGCTAACTTAAAACCAATAAAATATCATTGAGTTTCACATAAAAGGGTTCGAAAATTAATTTGGGTCATTTTAGTTGCCAACTAAAGTGACCTACTTCCGATTTCGTAAACAATGAAAAAATGGTAAAAATACAATGTACAGAAGTGGAGTCCCTTTCACTGAACCGCTTTTGTTTATATTGCATCGCTCAACGGGAAACCAGAAAAAGAACTCTGTATTTTGTAGAACGAAATGTCGTGTTTCAAAAACTTTTTACCACTAAAAGGACTATGGAGACTTTAAGTAGGCGACAAGGTGTATGTCCTTTCCGCAGTCTTAGCGTAATTTTGCGTAATTGCTGACAATGACTTTGAAAGACCCCCACGACCTCATATTTTAAATGAGTCTATAGATTTTGATTTCTCTGTATATGCCAGTACCATGGTATTGCATGTTCTTAGCATCAGTCCTAAACCACATACTGGGAGGAAAATGTCGAATTCTAGAAAAACTTAAAAGAAATTAACCTCTTAAAATCGAATTTGACATTGTATTTTTTCAAATGCCCTAATGAACTTACCAAACATACAGGGCAAAAACATATGGGATAAATGCGCAATAAAAAGGCAAACAAAAAGTGAGGAAAAGAGAGAAAAGGAGGTAAAGATCTATAGAAAATAAAAAAAAAAAGTGAAGAATTTGTATAAATCTTATATCTTGGACTATAAGACGTAGGTTTCTTCCTCCCAAGTAAATCCTCAAAATCTAGATCTTTCTTAAAAGTATAAGACAAATCTACATTATCGTTATTGTTGAGGAGAAACAGACTTTTAGGAGCCTGATTTAGATATGTTGGGTCTTTCTAATGAGGGAAAACTTTGTTTTACAGTCGAATTTTATATTTTCTTACAGATTCCAGATACTAGTGGGCTATCTACACATTTCTCCAGACCCAAATACCCCAGGGGCTGCGGCCAATCACAGGAGCTACAGAAGCCTACGTAAATTTAATTAAACCAACTCTGAAGCCTTTCGAACTTGCCATAAATTGATTTTTTGTTGTTGTTTATTTCTGTCAACTTATGATTTTTCTACACTCTACATGTACATCACTGAGTGGACACTCTTAAGGAAACGTTTGCCTTTACTTGCCTGTAACGAAAGACACGCTTTCCTTACTTCTGAAGACCCATAACGATATACATTTTGATCATGTCAGAACTATGGGAGATAATTCATAAACTAAGTAAACTAGCGTTACCATTCTTGGGTCTAATACGTTCTCTTAACAATACACACACCACCATTAGCTTTCGTTAAAATATCTTGTACGGTTAAGGAGTTAAAGAGTAAACGGGAAATTTATACAAGGGCAGTTAATTCAGGAAGAAAGTAAGCTAGAGTTATGGTTCTTGCTTATGCAATATTGCCCCATTATTATACACATTCCTGCAAAGTTTCATTAGAATGATTCAAACTGTTAGGGTTATGGAGTGAAAGGGAATAGCAAAAAGAAGAAATCAAAGGAGTACCCATTCGTATATTCGACACACGGACTTGTAATCATGCATATTGCTATACAGTTTCATCCAGATATTCCAAATGGATAGCAAGCTATGGTATGCAAAAGATTAGTTTACACAAAAATAGTCTAAAAATCTAATCAAAGGGATGTGTCTCCAAAACAAAGTAAGGGAGAGAAACCATTGTTATACGCGACACATTGCCAAACCTTCATACACATCGCTATGGAATTTCATGAAGATATCCGAAGCCGTTATCCAGTTATGGCGCGCACAAGACTATTCGGGACAAAAATCAAAGTAGCATAACTTAAAACGGAGCAAGGAGGAGCAACCATTATTGTTCGCGAGGCATTGCCCTGACCTTTTACATATTCCCGTATCGGTAAATCACATGAGCGTTTTCTCGGTGATTTACCGAGTCGTTAGTTATAGTTGCAATCATGAAAATAGCGGGATTCTTTTAAACATCCTACCGGCCACCCATATGCACCAAATCTTTTGTTTAATAAGATAACGTGGCATATGACCTTTAATGAAGATATCCCAATCGGTTACTGAGTTATGGTGCGCACAAGAATGTTAACGGACGGATGGGCAGACAGAAGAACGGATAGCGCTATGACATATATACCCGTTTATTAAAACGGGCGTATAAAAATGGCTGCATTGTTTGAAGGGTTTTCAAAAGCTGTCAAGCATACTGGTATGGGCTGCGCAGTTTGAATGCTTATTTCACACAACTTCGTTTCGTTTATTTTTTTACCATGCGCGTTTGTTTTTCAGTGGACACTCTTGGCCTCAATAAAACAGTATTAATGGGAGAAGCACAGCAGGTCCTTGACCTTTTTGGCTCTGACGCAAGTACATCTATGATAGAATCGTACTGCCACAACCATATCACCCACAACCACGGCCTTTTGGACTACTCCTGTCCTCTAATCTCCCACGCGTAAGTGTCTTCTTTTTACCCTTTCAGCACTGGAAACCCGTTCTCGGGGCATATGCAAACAGTGCAGACCCATTTTAGACGCCGCAGTACGCGGCGTCTGAACAGGATCTACAATGATTACTTACAGGGAGTTCTACGTAAAATACTATGTACAATCAAAAAAGGAAACATCCATCAAAGACCCTATAACTAGAAATAGGATCTTTCAAATCATAAGGATAGACAAGTCCTCTAGTCAAAAGGGGGTTCATATACAGTCAGGCTCACGAAAATACATCTGAAAGTGACTGGAGGAACTTTTAGGGGAAGCAACTCTTCTATTTTCATGATCGTCCCACATCTCAATGCGAAGTAACTCTGAAAGAGCAGATTCTTTCTTTTAAGAGAATTCCATTGTTTACATTTTCGAAGATGAATAACTTCAAATGACGCAGCAGATTCCGGATAAAATCTCAAAACATAATGATTTCCGAGTACTGGTTATAAACGAATTTTGTACTCTCGATTCAACGCTATGAAAACCGGAAGAGATGGTACAGTGAGTTCGGATACTGTGAACATCGACCAATCAAAATATTTAGATACACAGACATGGCTCCAAAAACAGTGGTGTGATCAGGTACCCGCAAATAGTAAGCATCACCTGCTTGCCATGTCTGTCTGCAGGATTAGTCGGTGAAAGTTGAAGCCCGGTGCCTGAAAGGCGCAGGAATGCTTTAAATATTGCGTAGGGAGAGGAGGAGGCCAACGTGTTAGATTTACCAACGCGCGGAGCTGGAGAGTCTCCTAAGGGGAGGGGGTATGGGGACATGCTCACCTGGAAAAGTTTGAAAGTCTAAATGTCATTTCTTGCATTCTGGACCTATTTTGACTGCAGTTGCAGTTGATGTGGCTGGGTGTTTCCTCAATGCTTAAAATATATCTATCTAGATCATTGGGGAAGGGGTGGCAGCAGTGGAGGGGGGGGCGAGGAGGGTAAGGGGTAATGATGTTGCGCCCCCCCCCCCCACACACACACACGGCACACACTCCTCTCAAAATAATTTGCTGGAGAGGGATTGTCTTGTCCCCACTGAACCCCCTGCTTCTATATTTATGATATATAATCTGATGATATCAGTAACACTAATACAATTTTCTGTTTACTTTCAGCATACAAAGCCTTATCAAACTGCTTCATCTGGTTCCCGATCCTGGAACTCCCGGTGCTGGGGGCAGCGTTGTTGGTTAGTTACATGCATGTCTGGTTCCTCTTCTTCTGGACTTTTTTTGAAAATAAAATGCATCATTATGTATTTCTGTTTGGCCTCTTTTCTTTCCCACTCGTATCAAGTCTTGCGATATGGCATTTATGAGCCGCGACACAAGAAAGCCATCAGAGATGCACGTGCGCCCAGAAATGCTCATATCCATCTGGGCATCCGCCCAGTCTGATCAGAACCATCACTGTGCACTTGGAGGTAGCTTTGACCCATAGCTACCCTTTAAGCGCACAGCCAAGATTCTGATCAGACTGGGCAAATGCCCTGGCAGATTTGAGTCTTCGCTGGGCGCACATGCCTCTTAGTTGGTTTTATCGTGTCGTGGGTCATATGGTGTTCAAAAAGTGCCAAGATACGGATCGCTTTGGAATTTTTAAATTCAATAAATTCGAAAATGAACCGGTCCACCCGTACCTGAGATATTTGTCAATCCGTTAATATACTGTTTAACCCAAAACATTACGGGTCGTCTTTTAAAAGACAAATCGTTCAGGAAATTATGGGTCGCATTTACCGGTTGACCAGTATTTTATGTAGCTACTTGCATTTGCGGGTTCTTCCGAAAATTTTGGGTCGTAATCTCAACACTAGCTGCATTTGAGTCAAATCTAAGTTTATTTTGTATTGTTTTCTTAAAGCTGTTTCATTCACCATACGTCTTGGGTGAGTCCAAAAATTATATATTTATCAAGGAATAACACACGGAACATGAAATCTGTGATTAACTAACGTCTATTTTTAGAAGTGACCTCCATTTAGAAGAGGGACTAAAAGATTTTATCTGTGATTAACTGACGTCTATTTTTAGAAGTGACCTCCATTTAGAAGAGGGACTAAAAGCTTTTAGTCCCTCTTCTAAATGGGGTCACTTCTTAATGGAAACAATTTCTTCCTCTTGGAGCAAATTTTCGTCTTCAAGGGTACATGTACAACCCATTTGGAAGCGTTTCTTTATTCATGGAAGTACATGTAACAGGAAGTCACAACACTAGTTAAACTTTGCAAAATGGCGGATGAACGTGATGGTGTCCAAGTAGCCTTCACCATAATGAAGACAAGTATAGCTTTCACAAAAAGCTTGGCCTACGCTTAGCAACTATTTATTCAATAAATGAGCCGCGACGCGAGAAAACCAACAAAGTGGTTGTGCGCCCAGCGTAGACTCAGATCAGCCTGGGCATCCGCCCAGTCTGATCAGTCTTCGCTGTGCGCATGGAGGTAGCTTAGACCCTTAGCTACCCTTTGAGTACTTAACAATGAGTCTGACCAAACTGGGCAAATGCCCAGGCTGATCCGAGTCTGCGCTGGGCGCACAACCACATTGTTGGTTTTCTCATGTCGCGGCTCAAATTAATCTGTATGAGTACACCTTAATGTTTTACCCAATTTCGTCAAAGGGGAGCAACTTTTATGGCTTTCTGCTTGTTTCCCTGCACGAAGAAGCCATAAAGTATTGCTAAATGCGGTAAAGTCTTAAAAGAAAGAATTTGCTTTAAAAGGAGCAAATTCTTTCCTTTAAGATTTGACACCCATTGAGAAGGCAAAAATGAACATGACATAGTGGCTGCCCTAGAAAATCTAACAATTCGCTCAAATCAGTTTGTTCTAATTCTTAACTGGAATAGACGACTGACAGATCTATAGGGGTAATAGGGTCAAGAATTTTGGTGTGTTTGAGTCATGTTCACGATAAAGGATTCGCCTTGTAACGATTTTTTACTTCTCCCATATTTAGCTCTCCAAGTACTATGCCAAAATCTGTCGAGACACAACTTTCAAAGTTGATCCGACATTTCTAATAGCGTCTTTTTATTTTTCTCATCTACGCTCTTTTAAGAATGTTCGGATATGATTTCATTGGAAAGCGATGCCACCAAACAAAGTTATAAAAGATTATCCAGCTACCATGTAAATTGTTTCCAATTAGTGAAATGAAAACAAATGATCGGATTGGTGTGAACTGTGTTTGCCTTTGCAATTATCCTTAGCGCTTTTCTTTGTGCTTCTTTAAATCTTTTACGGAAGCATCGAGAAATATTAAAAAAAAAAAATGTTAAAAACAAAATGTCCGATTTTGGCTTCATACGGAACCCTGTCACATATATAAAATACGGACAATGAACCGCGACGCAACTCGACCGCAACTTTGTACGCCACTTAGAGTTACGACGTGAATTGCTGTTTAATTTCTCACCTACTACACAAGAGTTTGTTCTATTTTTAGCGGTGCTGGAAAATTCTGTCTTGCCCATGTGCTAGAACAGCGCACACGAGCTTGAATTCTGTGTATCACTATGCGCTCATTGAAATTCGGTGCGCCCGGCTTGGCGATTTTTTATTTTATGCATTTTTTTAGTAGGAATAGATTTCCACATCAATAAAGTCCAAAGAAAGTTTAATTATTCCTTATAAACCCATAATAATCTGTTCCTATGTCTAAAAGTCGGAAAAAAAATCTATATAGTCAATGTTTCACCATGACAAACACTGTCGAGGGCGCCGCCACTTTGAAGACGTTACCAACTGACGTTTGAATGATGTTGGCGTTATTGACGTTATGTCTCAATTAACGTCATAAACGCGCTTGCCGTAGTTGTCCAAATTTTGTTCTTTATTATGAATTTCAGTTAGATATTCCAAACATGCGGATTTGTAAGTGGCCTAGTTTTTACTTGTTTGTTCGCTAAAGAAGCCATGAGGCCGACACGGTTGAACTACTTACACTTGTACAGATTCGCATGAAACAGGCCGAATACTAATTTGAAATAACTATTATCGTCGGGTTGGGATTTCCCTGTACGCGTCGGAGACCAATGATAGGTTCTATTTATTCAAAAGCTACCAGCATAGCAAATGAAGATGCTAATCGAAAATGTAACAAGAGCTTCGCAAGCGGCGCATAATACGCCCGTGTAAGTGTCATGAAGGAGTTACAGAATGAAAAAGATTGTTTTTAGAAGGATGGATTGGCAGACAAACAGGGACAACAGCCCCTTTTTATGTTAGTAAAGCATTTTACACATCAATTACTGTTAGTATTCAAAAAATAAGCTTCCAATGTGAAGTGGCTCAGAAGTTGAGAAATGCCAAAGTCAAATAAAGGAGATAATTCATAAATTAACTTAACCAGACTTCTAATACATTCGCTTAACAATATACACACCTCCATTAGCTTTCGTTAAAATATTTGTACGGTTAAGGAGTTACGGGGTAAACAGAAAATCTATACAAGGACAGATAATTCATGTTTACAATCATTTGGATAGAAATTCTTTAATATACAAATATCAGTCAGGATTCCTTCCGGGTCATTCAACCGTTCATCATCTTATAGAAAGTATTCATAATACATGTTTAGCATTAGAAAACTTTGAGACAAGTTGCCAAATATTCTGTGATATTTCCAAGGCTTTTGATCGGGTCTGGCATCGTGGTCTACTTTTAAAAATGGAAAATTATGGAATAAGGAATGATCTTTTATTGTGGTTTAAAAGTTATTTAGAAAAAAGAAATCAAAAAGTGTGCATCAATGAATCTTTCTCGTCTTCAAGAAACATAACTGCTGGTGTACCCCAAGGCTCAGTCCTTGGGCCACTGTTGTTCTTAATATATATTAACGATATATCTGAAAACTTACAGGGATCAGCTAGGTTATTTGCTGACGATACATCTCTTAGTTATTCGTCGAGAAATCTTCCGAATCTGCAAGTTATTATTAATGATGATTTAAGACATCTACACGAATGGGCTTGTCGATGGTTAATTTCATTTAATCCATCAAAAACTGAAGTTTTGCTTATTTCAAATACCTTGATTGATTATGATATGCAGTTAGTAATGGATAACTCAGTCTTGAATTTCGTTGAAACGCATAAACATTTAGGTGTTACTCTGTCACCAAATGACAAATGGAGCAAACATGTAGAATTAATCATAAAATCAGCGTCTAAACAAGTTTCATATCTTAGGAAAGTCAAATATCAATTTTCAAAAGAAATACTATGCAAACTATATTGTATTTATATCCGGCCATTGTTAGAATACGCTAGCGAAGTATGGAATGGTTGTACACAAACGGATGCACATCGTCTCGAACAAGTGCAATTAATTGCTGCGCGTATTGTAACTGGCTTGCCAGTTTTTGCATCTCTTAATTCGATCTATGCCGAAACGGGTTGGGAAACTTTAGCTGAAAGGCGAAAAACTAAAAAATTAACTCTCATGTATAAAATAATAAATAATGACGCACCATCATACTTGACAGATCTTCTTCCAAATAGAATTGATGCAGTTTCGACTTATAATTTAAGGAATAGTCAGAACTTTGAAATACCTTTCGCTAGATTATGTTCATCTGAGTCATCGTTCTTTCCGTCAACCCTTAAATTGTGGAATAACACTGATCAATCAATACGAAATTCTCTTACTCTCTCTTCGTTTAAAACAAATATTAAGAAACAATTTTCTAGGACTCATCAATTTCCATCTACTAAGGACAGACTATACGATATCATTTTAATTAGAATTCGTCATAATTGTAGTAATTTGAATGCTGATTTATTCCGAGTAAATATTTCAGCTAATTCGAATTGTTCGTGTGGCGCTGTTAATGAGAACGCTCAACATTATTTCTTTGAGTGTTTGTTATATGTAGAACAAAGAAATCGTTTATTTATTTCTATTAATCCACTTCATTTTGCAAATGTTCATTTGCATTTGATTACTAATGGAGATCCCGCATTAAATGCAGAAACTAATTCAATTATACATTCGGCTGTGTTAAAATATATCAAAGACACACATAGGTTCACATAGTCAAGTAATAAATTGTAATTCGGAATTTGTGAGTGTCGGGGTTGGGGCGGGGCGACTGGTGCTGCTGTGGGGATAAAACTTTCGATACTATGATTTAATTTGTATACTGAACTTACTGTTGTATATGTACCACAATTCTAATGTTTGTTATCTTTGTAGGGTGAGGACTAGCTAATGTTGGTATAACTTGTGTCCAATCCCTTTGTCTATATGGTACAATAAAATATGTTTAATCTAATTCAGGAAGTAAGTAAGCAAGAGTTGTGGTTCTTGCTTACGCAATATTGCCCCATTATTATACACATTCCTACAAAATTTCTTAAGAATATTTCAAATTGTTAGGGCTATGGAGTGAAAGGGAATAGCCATAAAAACTAATCAAAGGTGTAAACATTCGTATATGCGACACACGGTATTGTAATCATGCATATTGCTATACAGTTTCATCCAGATATTCCAAACGGATAGCAAGTTATTGTATGCAAAAAAGTAGTCCCTAAAAAAATTATCAAAGGGATGTTACTCTTGCCATGAAGTTTCAAGAAGATATTCCACCAAGCGGTTTTCTAGTTATGACGTGCACAAGACTAGTCAGGAAGAAAAATAATCAAAGGAGCATAACTTGAAAACTGAGAAAGGGGGAACGACCATTATTGTACGCGACACATTGCCCTGAACTTATACATATTCTCACAAAATCTAATAAAGATATCCTAAGCGGACACTGAGTTATGGTGCACACAAGAATGTTAACGGACGGACGGACAGACAGACGGACGGATGGACGGACAGCGCTTTGACATATACGTCCGTTTATTCAAAACGGTGTATGAAAATGGCTGCATTGTTTGAAGTGTTTTCATAAGCTGTTAAGCACATTGGTATGGGCTGCGCAGTTTGAATGCTTATTTCACACATATTTTTACCATGCGAGTTTGTTTTTTCAGTGGACAGACATGGCCTTAATGAAACAGTATTAATGGGAGAAGCACAGCGGATCCTTGGCCTTTACAGACCTGACGCAAGTATAGATTTGATTGAATCGTACTGCCACAACCATAGTAACCACAACCACGATCTTCCAGACCATTTCTGTTCTCTATACGCCCACAAGTAAGTGTCTTCTCTTTACCCTTTCAGCACTGGAAACCCGTTTTGGGGGCATATGCAAACAGTGCAGACCCATTTCAGACGCCGCAGGCGTCTGAACATGATCTACACTGATTACTGACAGGGAGTTCCACGCCAAATACTATGTACCACAAAAAAAAAAAAAAAAATAGAAACATCCACAAGAAACGCTTAAACTAGTAATAGGACCTTTCAAATCATAAGGATAGACAATTCCTCTAGTCAAAAGAGGGTTTATGTACAGTCAGATTCACGAAAATAAATCTCAAGGTGACTGGAGGAACTTTTAGGGGAAGCAACTCTTCTACTTTCATAAGATTTTGTAAACTCTATCCCATATTCTTAACCAGCCTCTAGGAATCCTCGCATACATGTACGTATGACAGGCTCATGCATACGTTAGCTCCACGCAAGCCGTTTCACACATACGGTACGCGCTTAAAAATACATTGTCTGTGTCCACACATGGTGTATATAATACATATATATTTAAGCCCGTCGGCTATTACTCATAGTGGTTTTACATACTTATTGACAGTATATATTAGCGTATACCACACACCATTTTTTTTTTACTAATTCGTAACTTCAAATATACTGCATTATTTTATTTTATTTATTTTGTTTGTGTGTGGCTTCCACACATAGGTCTATAGATATTGTGCTTTTCACCGGGACATACATACATACATACATACATACATACATACATACATACATACACTGTAATGATATTAAATATATAGCTGCTTGTATCCTTGTCATCAATGCGCGTCTTCCACACATAAACTGTATTACGTTATTTTGGTTACATACATACATACATACATACATACATACATACATACATACATACATACATACATGTAAATAATGTAAATACTATTAGCCTATATTGTTATGAACTGTAAAAATTACACGATATGTGAAAAAATATGGTGTCGGTGTAGGGGAGGAGGAGCCGACAAAGAGAGAGAGAAAAAACTCTTCTATTTTCATGTTCGTTTCCCATCTCAGTGCGCAATAACTCTGAAAGAGCAGATTCTTTCAAGAGAATTCCATTGTCAAAGAGTTTTAGCCTCCAAAGAAACAAGGAGCCACGGTAGCTCAGTGGGTTAAGCGCTGGCCTCCTGACCTAGTGGTCCCAGGTTAGTTTTCCGCTAGAGAAGAGGCTTTTTCAATTGTAACGGGTTTTATTGCACACAGCCTTTCATTAACACCCTCCCGTCGTCCTGATATTACTAAAATACTGTTGAAAAGGACGTAAAATCGCAAGTCATCCATCATCCATCCAAACAAGCAGAGAGTCACAAAAGTTGTTCACAGGTGAAAATAGTGAAAAACATAAAAACATAGTACATGTAGTATGTCCATAAAACTTAAGACATTTCTGACCAGCAAGTACTAATGGCAGGCTAGGAAGTTCTGTAGGGAGATAAAAGCGTTTCCTTTATATCAGATGACTCCACACCTGCGAGTGTAACAAAGCCATGCTCAATTAGTGGATTAAATATGCAAAGTACGTCGTAACGTTAGAGCATTGAAGTCCACAAGAACGTCGCGTTTCCTATTGGCGAAATCATGACGTGATAATGCAAAATTTGCTGATAAAATGCAATTTTAGTGTCATACGACAAATAGGATCTTGCATTCGTGCTACTGTATTATTGATTCTCCAATTCCCCAATTACTCGTTGGGGAAAACCGATTAGATGCTCGGCATAACTTCTCATCTTTTTTCCCCAACTCGTATATACATAATATCTCTATTATGTAAGCAGAAGAGTCAAACTACTAAAGTCACATGTCAGAACTAATTTATCATGGAAACATTGACCAATAAAAATAGGTACACAGACAGGGTCTCTAAAACAGGGGTGTAATCAGGTACCCGCGAGTAGTAAGAATCACCTGCTTACCATGTCTATTTACAGTACAAGACGGTGAAATTAAAGCCCGGTAACGAATAGGCGTAGGAATGCTTTAAATATTGCGGAGGATGGGGGGGGGGGGGGTGGAGGCGGAGCTCGGGAGTCTCCTAAAGGGAGGGGGTATTTGGGCATGCTTACCCTTAAAAGTTTGAAAAGCATAGATGTCATTTCCAGCATTCTGGACCTATTCTGACTGCAGTTCCAGTTGATATGGCTGGGTGTTTCCTCCATGCTTAAAATATATCTATTTAGATCATTGGGGAAGCGAAGGGAGCAGTGGGGGACGAGGAGGGTAAGGGGATATGATGCTGCCCCTCCTCCTCCTCTCAAATAATTTGCGAGGGGGGATGCCTGCTTCTATGCTTTTGACATATAATCTGATAATTGTCTAGTAACGCTAATACAAACTTCTCTTTATTTTCAGCATACAAATCCTTATCAAAATGCTTCATCCGACTCCCGATCCAGGAACTCCCGGTGCTGGGGACAATGTTGTTGGTTAGTTATGTCTGGATCCTGTTCTTGAGAACTTTAGCTTTGACAATTAAGTGCGTCAATTATGTATATGAGCCGCGACACAAGAAAACCAACAATTTGGCTGTGCGCCCAGCGCAGACGCAGATCAGCCTGGGCATCCGCCCAGTCTGATCAGAGTCTTCGCTGTCCGCATGAAGGCAGCTTAGTCCCTTGGCTACCCATTAAGCGCTTAATAAAGAGTCTGATCATACCGGGCGGATGCCCAGGCTGATCTGAGTCTGCGCTGGGCGCACAACCACACTGTTGGTTTTGTCGCGTCGCGGCTCATATCTATTTCCCCTCTTTCTTTACCCAGCTGGCACACGAACTCGTATTGTTCGTAAGTATTGACCTGGCACTCATGAATATTCCGTTCACCTCCGTAAATTAATTCACGGTGTCCGATCACGAACAGTTAAACGCTGCATCAATATGTACATTAAATCTACTATTAAACAAGAAAATTTCTCTGCATCAAGTGGCACAGTGGATAAGGCATTGATCGTATAAACTCGGAGTTATGGTTTCGAATCCCGCTACCGTCGTTTTAATATTTTTTTCTTTGCGTAAAACCAGCGGACAATCTTGCCATGCTCGGCACAAAATTTTAATGTATCAGCTATTAATTTAGTTGGTTGCTTGGTTAGTTGTCTTAGGTTAACGGCCCTTTGAAACACGACTTTATTCTGTATTGGGCCGTCTCTCAAAGGCAGGGAGAAAGAAGAGATGATACGCGTTAGAAAAAAATATCCAAAAAATTATACCCGCACCTACTGCAAGCACAGTAGCCCTTTGCCGCACTATCAGCCAAATTAATATGGCGACCAGGCAGCACCATGATCAACCTGACAACCCTCTTCAACTAATGAACGAGATGCAATATCTTTCTACTTTCACATGATGTAAATCCTACAACAATGTCATGGCGGGGCATAAAATGTATGCAGTTTCATTAATAACATTAAAAATAAAGAAAAAAAGTAAAAAATGAAAAATAACTAGAAACGAGTGCTGTTAGATTCGATCTTATGAAGTCTGTCTCTGGAGTCGGAAGCCTTCACCACTACGCTATGGCGTCATTGGAAAACGGTTGGCTGTATTATATTCAAGTAGCAGTATTTTCCGGTAAATCATCGCTAAAACTAACGAAAACATCCGAGTGTTATGACGGAAATAAATGAGTGCCAGGTCAATACTTACGAACAATATCAACATTCTTGCGACGGCATATATACTGGACAAAAAAAGTTAAGGATCAGACATTAGACTGAATTTTTTTATGGAAAAAAAGTAATTTTCAAAAAATCATTTTTTTCCATTGAATACATCTTACAATGCTGCACAGGATTGCATGATACATATTAGAATCTGATCACGTGAGACACCAGCAGAAATGAATAAACAGGCATACCCCTAAATTCAAAGTGAAAACTGGCATTAATACAAAAATGAATGTCCATTATTTTTGGCTTTATCCATGCAAAATCATTTTCAGCTCTCAGTGTGACCTCCAAGTGCCTGAATTACTGCATGAAAGCCACTCGGTATGCTTCTGGTAAATTCCGAGAGGCCCATTTAGGGACTCGCTTGCCTTTTTCACGAAAGGCTCAAATGAGCTCTCCTTGAATTTCAAGAAGCCTCTCGTGATCAGAGTTGGCGGTGTAACATGTCCAAAGAATGCTGAATCGGATTTAAAACTTGTGATCAAATTGACATGTCAATGTGGGCGATTGTTTCTATCGCTGGGTACTGGTCCACCACATTTGCCCTGCGATTCGATGATGTCATCGCCAAACACTTCAACAAACGGTCTCGTAATTGGATAAAACGTGCCATTGCTAACTCAAACACCAACCAGAGCGCCTCTGTCTGGCTTGAGCAAGTCCACACAGCTGCCAATCCAGATGCCGTACCATACCATCACCCAACCCCCTCGAGACATGTCATATTCCGCAACACGATTTAATTCATAGTCTACAAGACGTGTACCTGGCAGGCTTCACACCTTCTCCAATCATCGTGGATATCTACATACTAATCTGACTCATCTGTGAAATGATCAAGTGTCCAATGATCCAGCTTCCAATTTTTGTCACTTTTTGCCGACTGTCGCCTCGCATTTCTATGGAATCGCATCAATCCTGGCCTCGTTACCAGCATGTCAGTGCGCAAATTAGCTGTGTAAAGTCTGTTTCTTACTAATTTCACTGAAATTGGCCGATTAAATCATTCAGTGGACAAACAATGTGCGTCCTCACAGTGTTATTGTGATGAACCAGTAGCTTGGGACAGAGACTATCGTCCGTATGGACAAGTCTAGTTAATCGCAAGTTTTAAATCTGATTGCACATGCTTGGCAGATGTTACAAAACACCAGTTTTAATCTCCAGAGGCTTCAGGAAACTCCTCGAGAGCTAATTCAGGCCTTTCATGAAAAATGGCAAACGAGTCCCCAAATGAGCCTCTAGCGCTTTACCAAAAGAACACCGAGTAGCCGTCGTGCAGTTATTTAGACCCCAAGAGGTGTCAATGAGCACTAGGACTGGTTTGAATGGACAAAGCCAAGAATCACGGACAATCAATTTTGTGGTGATGCCAATTTTCACTTCAGTTTTAGGGGTATATCTGTTTATTCGTTTCTACTGGTGTGTCACGTGACCCGATTCCAATATTTTTCATGCAGTCCTGTGCCGCTTTGACAGCTGCATGGAGCAGAAGAAAATTATTTTTGGATAATTTATTTTTCATGATTTAAGCTTCAGTCAAATATTTGATCCCTAACTTTTTTTTGTCCAGTATATAAGTCGCGACACGAGGAAACAAACAAAGAGGCATGTGCGTCAATCGAAGTCATAGATCGACATGGACATCCGCCCAGTCTAATCAGAATTTTGGCTGTGAGCATGGTGGTAGCTTAGCCTATTAGCTACCCTTTAAGTGCACAGTCAAGATTCTGATCAGACTGGGCGAATGCCCAGGCTGATCTGATTCTTCGCTCGGCGTACATGCCACTTTGTAGGTGTTCTCGTGTCGTGGATCATATGGTGTACTAAAAGTGCCAAAAGCACCGACACAGATTGGTCTGGATTTTTTTTTGTGTGTCACGAGACATTGTATCGCTTGTTATTATTGGAATGCAATTAATAACAACTGGAGTTGACTTGTGTCGAATCTGTATTTAAAAAGGGTGCCCTAGAATGAAAATATTACAAGCTGAAAGAAATGGGCACATGAAGAGTATATGATTATGATTACTATATACAAAAACTATTCTGTGAGGAATATGCTTATTTGATGATGGCATCAATCAATATCAATATAATTAAATCAGTCATTACTGAACTATGCAATTTACAGTCCCATGTGCTGCAAGGACAGCACATGTATAAAATAAACATTTCTCAATACATAATTGAAATACTTTGATCATCAATCAGACATTGTGTATGTCAAAAATAAACAATATGTAGCAACATTAGTCCTCGCTTGGAAGCCGCCATTTTCATGAAACAAAGAACAAAGGACAAACCAGAAGTCTTCAAATAAATACAAGTGAAGCCACAGACACATTAAATTTCCAGCACGCTATAGTAAACAATACTATACACAGCAGGGAAATAAACATACCTGGCAAAATCCATAATGGATGACGAATATACATTTAAACTTCTTGACGAAGGAAAACAAACGTCCATCCAGGATTATGAAAATGGCGAAATGCAAAGAGCGCTCGCTGACGTAATGTGCAGGTGACATGCAGTGCAGTATTTTATTGGTTAAAAGGTAAAAATGCACACCCCATTCATACACGTCATTTTATATACATAGACTCAACGATTGGTTTACACAGCTGTGTAGTCTAAAAATAGTTATCGGGATTCCAATACTGTAAATACGATACTTACGGTGGCATATCACAGTCAGAAGGTATTAAAATACTGCCGTGGTAAGTAATTTGAAAATACAGATAAGATAACCGGTACGACATTTATTTAAAAACAATCGTGAATTTATGTGTCCAACCGTATCTGATATATTTGATGACCCATAGAAATACGGGTCGATCCTTTATAGACAGATCGTGTAGTAAATTGGGTTGCATTTACCGGTTGACCAGTATTTTACGTACCTACTCGCAATTGCGGGTTCGTCCGAAAATTACGGGTCTTAATCTCAACACCAGCTGCAGTGAAGTCAAAATAAAAGTTTATTTTTTTCGTTGTCTTAAAACTATTTCATTCACCATACGTTTTAGGTGAGCTCATAAGTTATTTATTGATCACAGAATAGCACGTTGAACATGAAATCTGTGATTTTAGCCTGGGATAACTGCACCCAGTATGAGAAACAAAAGCTTGAAACAATCCAGACTGAAGCTGCCAGAATTGCGACAGTCACCTCGAAATATGTATGCTTACACTCTCTGTATGATAAAACCAAGTGGGTTTCACTAGAAAAAAAAAACGTAACGATCACAAGCTATCTCTCTTCTTCAAGATGGTTAACAGTCTGACTCCTTTATATCTTTCTTCGTTAATACCTCCAACTGTCAATAGTCTCTCTCGATACAATTTACGTAACTCAGACAACTTACAAACTATCGACTGTCGAACAAATCGCTATATTCAGTTTTTCCTACCATCTGCTGTATTAAGGGTTTGGAATAACCTTCTTCCTGAAGCCAAATGAACAGACTCTTTAAATTCTTTAAACACTTCCTTAATAGAGATAAATCTTACGTTCCCAAGTATTACTACTTTGCAAAGAGCCGGCTCCAGATTTTACATATACGCATTCGACCAATTGTAGTTGTCTAAATAAAGAGCTGTGCCTGAAGAACTTAACTGAGTCTCCACTTTCTCGATGCGGAAGTATTGAAAATACTCATCATTTCTTCTTTCAATGCCGTTACTACATTTTTCAAAGAACCTTGCTTTTTGATGCAATTATTGACTACTGTGAAATAACCCTTCACCTTCTCCTGTTTGGCGATGCTTTTTTGTCTCAGGAAACCAATAAAATTATTTTTGACCAAGTGTAAAAGTATATCTTAGATACAAAGCAATTTTAGTGTTTCTGTTTAATCACGGAATAAGGCCAGTAGTCTCTGGCAAACAGTTATATATATTGCCTCCAGCTTCGAATTCACTATGAGCCTGCTGTGTCTTGAGTATGTATAATGGAGTCTGGAAACCGAGGTATACTGGTAGAACATTGGTTCCGTCCCTTACATCCGTATTCCCCGACTCCAGTCAGTATACTAACTGTTATCGCCTGACTGGAGAAGCGGCCTGTCCATGCGGACGAATATGGTAACTTTGCAATACAAAATTGTTACTGCTCTCCCATAGCTTGTCTTCTCGTTATAATTTTCCCGTCATTTTCTTACACATAAGTACAGTATCACATACATGTATTTGGTTATTCTCTATCTAATGAACACATATGACACAGTCTTACTTTAATACTTTACTCACTAGATCTGCGAGAATCTTGAACATGACATGTGACAAAATTGGCAGATATTTTCAATTTCACTGTTTTGAAGTCATTTTGTCGACTTTTTCGCTGTTAGTTGTGTGCGTCCTTTCTCCCCAGTAGGTCTCTTTTTTGTTATGACACTTCTATGACAGAGTTTCCCCCAAGTTCTCTTGTTTCCCTTTGGGACTTGAGACTGATCCGCTCCTCGAAGCATATTGTGGCTGCTGGTCCTCCCTCTTTGAAAAAGAGAGAGGACCAGCAGTCACGATGCGCATCCGGAGAAAAAAAATAAGTCTGCACGGTCGCCTAGTGTAAAAATACATGGCCGGGGCCAGAGATGTCAATCCGTGAGTTAACTTCCTCAGGCTAGTGAGCCTGTATTAGGTCCTTGAAAATCCGTAGAAGTCAATTTCTTAGATTCTCAGAGCTGTTCTTAGGACGATTCAGTGCCATTTTCCTGCTAGAAATACTTGTAGGATCATGCACGCAATTTTGCGGGACGTTGTAGGAAGTTTGTAGGATCTGTAGGATCCCACAATATAAACTTGCGGGATCACGCGACCTCGTTGGCCAGTTGTGACGTTATGTTATAGCAAGTCTAAAGGAACTGTAGGATCTCACAAGAATACTTTGCGGGATCACGCGGCGTCTTCTAGGCGACCATGCGGACTTTTTTTTCAAGCCAAAAGTCTATGTTAAAATATAATCCGTACCCAGAGTGTCAGTCCTTACTACTTAGAGTGGATTCTGATCCCGCGTACTTTGAGGTAAATGACGTGACTTAGTTTAACCCTTAAAGCGCCAAAAATGAAAAAATTGTTGAATTTGCAAACAGTGTAGATCCAGAAGAGGTGGTTCATCAGGAACCACCTCATCTGGATCCACACTGTTCGCCCTATAGTCTTTGAATTCTCAATATGATATAGTTTGGATTTTTTTTTTTAATTTCTGCGTATTTTTTTTTCTACGTAAATTTTGTCGTCTGCTATTTGGCGCATTAAGGGTTAAATCGTAACAGAAGAGCAGGGGATGAAATTTCTCTCTTTTGCATTTAATTGTCTTAACTCTAATATTGTATATGTGCATGTTTTTCATAGTCTTTCTTCCTCAAATATGATGGCTGCACCAGTTTTCGGGGTATTAACATTTGCTCGCAACATAAAAGCTATGTGGAAAACAATAGTCTGTGTGTACATAAAAATATGTTGTAAGTAGCTTACATTCCATGTCCGCATGTCTCCATATTTACTTATTTGATTAAATCCAAACAGATGCACACCTGAATCTGCTCTCTGAAGCTGCACCAGTTTTCGGGGTACGTTCAAGAACGCGCCTTCAAAATGCATCAGCTGCAGATACTGATGATAAAAGCTGCCTTCGTGAGATATGCAATTCTTTACGCTGCAGAAACGATCTTTGTATTATCAGGAAAAAGTTACTAGTTGAATAAATCGCCGTGTCATCTCCGTCGGTACTTTCGATAAACTTTGCAGTGTTTCCAATATGGCCGCTCCAACGGTCACCAACGACGACGTCACGGATGACGTCAAAATTAACGTGCTCTCGCGCATCAATTAGTGTACAATGAAACATGTTGATTCATCTTTCTGTTTGCAAAAATTAATCATCTTCAGAGGTCCCTGGCTGGAGGTGCGGTATGATCTATTAGAATACCCCGAAATCTGGAGCACCCCGAAAACAGGTACATGTACATTGACCATATATTATTTTTACAAACAATCTGTCAACTGGACATTTCACTATATTGATTTTTACAAACTTTGTTAGCTAATAGTTACATGTATGATAGATCTTTTGCAGCTGTATGTTCACCAGATCAAATTTAAAGGAGAAGAACTATATAAGCGTTTTGTTTCAGTTCGAATCTTTATATAGATATTGTCACAATATACGTTGTAAATAGATTTTTCGAAATAAAATATGTTAAACCGAATCTGTGTTTAACTAACGTCTTTTAGTCCCTCTTCTAAGTGGGGGTCACTTCTTAATGGAAACAATTTGCTCCTCTTGAGGCATTTTTTGTCTTCAAGGGTACACCTAATTACGCAGCGTTTCTTCATTCATGGAAGTAACAGGAAGTCACAAAAGTTGTTTAACATTGCAAATCGGCGGATAAATATGACGGTGTACATATGAGCCGCGACACGAGAAAACCAACAATGTTATTGTGCGCCCAGCGCAGACTCAGATCAGATGGGGCATCCGCCTAGTCCGATAAGACTCTTCCCTGAGCGCTTTAATGGTAGCTTAAGGTCTGGGCTACCTCCATGCGCTCAGCGGATGCCCAGGCTGATCTGAGTCTGCGCTGGGCGCACAACCACTTTTCTTTTTTTTTTCGTGTCGCGGCTCATATTACCTTCACCATAATGAAGATATTGAGGCAGCGAATGAAGGGTGGATGGAGGATCCTTGTGGAGACACTGGCAATAATCTGGTGAGGAACAATAAAAAAAAAAATAAAATCTAGATTAATTTGTATTAGTACACCTCAATGGTTTACGCAATTTCGTCAAAGGGGAGCAACTTCTATGACTTTCTGTTTGACTCCCTGCACAAAAAAGCCTTTGCT
Organism: Ctena decussata; assembly: GCA_963989385.1. Taxonomy (NCBI): domain Eukaryota; kingdom Metazoa; phylum Mollusca; class Bivalvia; order Lucinida; family Lucinidae; genus Ctena; species Ctena decussata. Next base: position 73,816,164 of record OZ022512.1, read on the forward strand.
AAATGCACTAAGTCTTGAAGGAAAGAATTTGCTTTACAAGGAGCAAAGTCTTTCCTTTCAGATTTGACCCCCATTGAGAAGGCAAAAATTTACATGCCAGAGTTGTTGCTCCTGAAAATCTACAATGTACCAGTTTGTTAGTCTGTAAATTAACAGACTGTCTTTAAATTTACAGACATTTTTGTCTTTAAATTTACAGAATCGGGCACATGCATTGTGGAAAACGATGCTTAACTTTAAAACTGCATTTCGGTTTCTGTAATATAATATGTAATTGGAATGAAATAACATGAACAGCATGAACGCAGACGATGATCATGTTGCTCCTGCTAACAACACATCTTCGAAGTTTAGGCGTTCTACTGCTAAATCAAGACTGCCAGTCGTGTAAACTATCGCCATTTTGACCTCAGACGTAGAAATTTGCCTACGGCATTTTGGGTATCTCTTACCATCGGCCGAATTGCCTTTGGTACGAAACGCCCCGAAACTGCTCGCATTAGTTCCCTTAGACTGATTTTGTGGTCAAAGGGAAAGAATTGTGTCTGATTTAGATGAAATGATAAAAGCACGAAAGCAAATGTATGCAATCTTCTGTAAAATGTCAACCATAATATGATGACAACAGACAGGTAAACGAGAGATTGCGGATTTTTCATACGATTTATTTTCATTTTAACCCTTCTATAATAAAAATAGAAAATAGGTAAAAATAGTTGTTAAATATTTTTTCGTATAATTTGCCTAGTCTGTTGTAATTCGTCTGTTGGTCTAAATTATTTAGTTCAGTAAAGACAGCTGAGTTGCCACCTATTTGGGAAAGAGCTGCTGACTCGGCTTATCACTTGTAATTTATTGTTTGTTGGGATGTCTTTGTCTATCTTTCCCTTTGATAAGGTTTGGGATCTGACTCAGTCAGTTCCTGAAGTGTAGTTACTCTTTAAATTGATACACTTGGCTTGCGAAAATGAACATAACCCATAACTGTATCTTCACTTTTAAATATGGCTTGGATAGCAATAGATTTATAGACAGTCCGCAAATCTATAGATTGTCTGTTTATCTTAAATGTTGAAAGCAAACTTAAGAACAAGAAGACACCCCAACCCCCATGCATCTAAACATCAAACTGACTTGTCATAGCGAAATGAATCTTAGTGGAACTTGACTTCCATTCATTTGAGTTGTTCTGGCTTTTTGCGGGTTCCTGCTGCCTACATCTCTTTCCTGATGTCTCTGTCCATCAACTTTCTCGAGACGCAGGATTTGAGGTGGCTCAAACGTTTGGGGTTTAACGACACTAAAGAAGTTAATTACAGAAACGCACGTCTGTCGCTTTACATTTGTTACATGTATGAATACGTTTATATCATAATACGGCCAACTCCAACGTCACTTGTTGGGGGGGGGGGGGGGGGGGGGGGGGGTCGGTCGTAACTAGTGTCGAAACAGAACAGAGTCAACGCCAACCTTCATGTATAAGGAGATGACCGTTTAATATGAGCAACACGCTTAACGTCAGATCCTATATTCAACTGATTTGAATATTATGTACATTTATGTAATTAATGAAAACAAATGAGCCGCGACGCGAGAAAACCAACAATGTGGTAGTGCTCCCAGCGCAGACTCAGATCAGCCTGGGCATCCGCCCAGTCTGATCAGAGTCTTCGCTGTTCGCATGGAGGTAGCTCAGTCCCTTAGCTACCCTTTAAGCACTTAACGAAGAGTCTGACCAGACTGGGTGGATGTCCAGGCTGATCTGAGTCTGCGCAGGGCGCACAACCACATTGTTGGTTTTCTCGTGTCGCGGCTCAAATTACTGTTTAAACCAACCCCAGTCTGTCCCCTGAACAGTTCGTTATCAAGTACATGTACATGCCAGACCAATGGACTCTACAAACGTCCGCCCTTAAAGCGCGTCAATTCTGTACCCACCCATCGTCCTGATATGACTAAAATACTGTTAAAATGAACGTAAAACCGCAAGTCATCCATCCATCCGTTATGGACATAGTCGGACAGAGAACATATGAGCCGCGACACGAGAAAACCAACAATGTGGTTGTGCGCCCTGCACAGACTCAGATCAGCCTGGGCATCCACCAAGTCGGATCAGAATCTTCGCTAAGCACTTAGAGGGTAGCTAAGGGTCTACGTTACCTCCATGCGGACAGCGAAGACTCTGATCAGACTGGGCGGATGCCCAGGCTGATCTGAGTCTGCATTGGGCGCACAACCATATTGTTGGTTTTGTCGTGTCGCGGCTCTTTTGGGTTGAGCGCAGGTCAACAGTGATTTTAGAATCATAAATTTACTTGCTTGCTCAGATGACTTGCAGAGATGTATTTAGATATAATTAAATGCAAATATTTTATATTCATGTCGCCAACCACCACCAAATAAGACTAAATCGGCCGCGACACAACAAAATCAGTGCGCCCAGTGAAGACCCAGCTCAGCCTGGGCATCTGCACAGTCTGATCAGAGTATTTGCTGTTCGCAGGGAGCAAGCTTAGACCTTTGCATGTAACTATGCGCTCAGCCAAGACTCTGATCAGACTGGGTCGATGCCGAAGCTGTACTGAGTCTTCGCTGGGTGCCACTTTGTTGGTTATGTCCTGGTGCGGCTCATGTAATGAGTTTTCCGACTTGACTTTTCTCAGTTCAGTGGAAAAAATCACTGTGCCAGCGAACCTTCGTAAAAAAATAAATAAAAACAACATACATTCAAAACTATTAATTTCCAAGGACTCATAGATTTCACAGATTGTTTCTACCGAAAGGGAAGACTCCGATCAGGATGTGCGGAAACACAGTCAGAATAGGATGTACCTATTCACATAACATTATGTACTCTTTAACACAACGTAACTCTTCAAAGTTTACGTAAGAGCTGGCTATCACGATAAGGAATCGTCCGAATGGTCACGCTGCTATATAAAGGAGTGACCTCGGGCAGTGGTCAGATTTCAACATTTCTTAAACGGCTTTGCAAGGTTTGTCTTTCAGTGTAGCTTTGTTTTCTACCTTCTAAAATTCCTGTTTGTTTTTTTTCACACATGGTAATTCTGTCATAACATAACGCATTTCTACGAAGTCACGCAAATACGATCCGAAGAAACATTTAAGTTTGGCAGGGGTACAATTGTTGTCAGCACAACTTCAAACCAAGAAATATTATTTTTTACCAGCGGACCCAGCTGCAATGTCTTATGAGACAGACTAAATTTGCTCAGACGGCAAACAAAGTGCATGAAACAGAAAAAAAATGCCTGTACATGATCACATGAAAAGAAAATAGAAGGTTGAAATCATTTTAAAGGAAACTGTAGCGTCTTATATCAGACTGACATTTTATTTTTAGCTACAACATAAAAAGTACGTGCTAAACAAAGCTGTTATTACTGTAAAAGCTAGCTCTTAACTCAAAACAGATGCTTATTTAATCCATTAAAGATTGTCTACCTCGTTTATTGCATGTTTTCAGAAACAAATAGTTCAACAAAATTTCGCCAGACAATAAGTAATAGTCTCATAATTAACTGTACAAGTTTTGAGAAAATGCATGTTTTTTCGATAAATGTGGAACGAAAAATAATCTTCAAATTAAAAAGCAAATTACCTATTTCCTCACGGCCTGTAAGAGTATCCATTTTGACCACGCGTGTCATGTGATCATGTACAGGTATTTTTCTTATTTTTGCACGTGATTGTGGCGTATGAATAAATCATTTTTGTCCAAAAATGCGATTTCGAGCGCGGTCCGCTATCGTTAAAAAATTCATCTTATTTTTTTATTAAAGTCACTTTTAGCACATATTACTACATGTATTTAAACTCAATTTCAAATGTTTAGTTAGATCATGTCGGAGGTACTGCATGAAATATTTCATCAAATCATTATTATTATCAAGGGAGTAAATCTTTTATGCATAGCGTCCGATAGGCAAACAGCGCAGAGTCAGATCATAGGCAAACAGCGAAGATTCAGATCAGACGCCGCAAAAAGCGGCGTCAGATCAGGATCTACACTGTTTGCATAAAATTTACAGCAATTTCTATTAAATTATGAAAAAAGATTAAACCAGACACCCTTTAAATAAAAAATGGGCTCATCCAATTCAGGATAGAAGAGGCCAACTGGGCACAAATGGGTTTATTGCTTCTAAGCATAATTCGTAAAATACGCAGAAGGCTGTATCTGTTTTAAGCGATAAATACTGGTTCGTTTTTATCTTTGGTTTAAACATATTTTATATCATGAAAAGAACATGACAACAAGCATATACGTTTGTAATCTACGAGTATAAGGATCAGAACGGAAGCAATAATACTTATATAGTTCCTCTCCTCAACATATAAAAATTGTTAAATTACAGGCAGAATATTAGGAAATCCGTTCAAAGTGTATTTTGTTCTATAATTTATCACAATCTATGCAGAAAATGGAGCTAAACAAACAGTGGAAAAAAACTGAAACATAACTATCTCTTAAAATTAGTTTTTTATCTTTCATCTCAGGAAAAGCATTCACTTTTAGTTTTGTTTTGGTTTGGTTCGTTTTTTTCCTTCATGTCTAGGTCAAAATTTCTGCATATAAGTGACACTAAATGGAAACAGGGCAACATGCATCTTTTGGCTAACTTCTGGGTTTGTTAGCATTAATGTAATGGAGCCCTGGAAGCTCATTGGGTTAAACGCTGGCCTGCTGATCTATGGGTTCCGAGCTCGATTCGCGGAGATGGAAATCTTTTCAATCACAAACGGGGGTCCATTGCACACAGCCTTTGATTTTCACCCTCTCATCACCCTGATATAACTGAAATATTGATGAAAAGGAAATAAAATCGCACCATCCATCCATCCGTTAGTACTTGTATTAATGTAACATTCCAGTAGAAGTACCATTTGTATCAGTGAGACCCGGTAGCTCAGCAGGTTAACGGTCCCGAATTCGATCCCTGCTTGAGGCGAGAGTATTTAGAAACGTTAACGGGGTTTCATTGCACAAGCCTTTCATTATCACCCTCCCATCGTCCTGGTATGACTGAAATACTGTTGAAAAGGACATAAATCGCAAGTCATCCATCCATCTATACCATCACAGGGTATAATCGATTCCGCTAATTTTCGCTTCCTGAGGAGATTGTACATCATATTTGGCTTCCTCCGAGACTGTCCGCGAACTCTTGATTCCTGCCGAGTCTTCTGTACATGATAAATGGCTTCCTGCAGAGACTGTCCGCGTAATTCTGCTTCCTGCCGAGAGCCTCGGCAGGAAGCAGAATCACACGGACAGTCTCTGCAGGAAGCCAATTTTCAAGGACAGTAGTCTCTGCAGGAAGCAGGAGTTCGCGGACAGTCTCGGCGGAAGCCAAATATGACGGACAGTCTCTGCAGGAAGCGAAAATTGGCGGAATCGATTATACCCTGTGACCATTTGCATCGCTAATTGGAGCTATTAATACACATCAGTGCAATAAAATACAGTCAACTCCCGATATCTCGAACAGTTATGTCACAGTCAACTCCCGATATCTCGAACACTTATGTCCCAAAGTACCTCTTATATAAAAAAAAATCAGTTTAGACAGTTTAATTAACTATTTTTATGTACAGTTCAAATCCTACTGTCTCAAACTACTGATATCTCAAAGTAAATTTTCTGGGCACAGAAAATTTACTTTGAGATATCAGTAGTTGGGAATGAAATTCGACTTTTGGATATCGAGAGTTGACCGTGTAATGAATCCGTGTTATCTAGCAAGTACATTCATGTTATGTCTTTCTACATCCTCAGGATCCACAGATCTTGTGCGCGTACACCAAAGGATCTGATCAGGCTGCGCGGATGCGCAGGCTGATCTGCACCTTTATTTTGCGCATATGCATTAAGCACCCTGATTCATTTTCTTTCAGTTGCCATAGCACAAATCCATCATAATGAAGGTTTGCGTAGCCCTGCTTGTCCTTCTCCCCCTGGCTTTTGCCGCTCCACAGAAGAAATTTGTCCTTGACAGTGTCCGTAAGTATGTTTTGGGTGTCTTTTTATCGTGATAGGATACACTTCAACAAGGCTTCTACTATTATTTTGCCTCCCTTCTCAATTGGGGTGACCTCTTAATGGAAGTTAAGAATATACTCTCATTGAAAGCTTTTATTTAAAAATAAATAAAAACAAATTTTTGAAGCGCTTTGTATGCCATGGAAGCAAACAGGAAGTCACAAAAGTTGTTCCCCTTGATAAAACATGGCGGAAGACGTGGAGGTGTACCAAGGCACCTAAGTGATGGCTGTTGAAATGTAATAGATATATTCACAGTATCCGAACGCACTGTACCCTCTTTTCCGGTTTTCATAGCGTTGAATCGAGAGTACAAAATTCGCTTATAACCAGTAGCCGGAAATCATTATGTTTTGAGTTTTTATCCGGAATCTACTGCGTCATTTATAGTTATTCAGCTTCGAAAATGTAAAGAGGTAAGTTTAATATAATTTTCTCTTTTACTTTATTGCCCTGTACAATGAAAAACTCCTTGCCGTCGCAGACTTTTTTTTCCGAACAGCTTAATTTAACACGAGATTGTGTCGTGCCAAACTTAGCTGTCATTCTTTTATCAAAACTAACAAACTGTAGATTGATAACGCCTTCCGTTTATTCTAAAGATTTTTTATAAAACATGTAAGAAAATGCTCAAAATTGTTTAAGAATCATGCCAAGGGCGATTTGAATACTGTACCAATTACTACCCACCCATACACGACATTGTACAGGGTAATAAAGTAAAAGACCGAAGAGCAAATTATATTAAACTTACCTCTTTACATTTTCGAAGCTGAATAGCTATAAATGACGCAGCAGATTCCGGATAAAATCTCAAAACATAATGATTTCCGACTACTGGTTATAAGCGAATGTTTGTACTCTCGATTCAATGCTATGAAAACCGGAAGAGATTGTACATGTACATGTAGTTCGGATACTGTGATATTCGTACAGTATCATAAATAGACTGAACTAGTTTTTTAAGTGTCGAATTTACACTGTGAAAAGATCACGTAGGTTTAAGGTATAAATCATGCCAACTGGCCCTTTGCCGTAAAAAGTACGGAATAGTATCGTAGATTTTTAAGATGGAGAATTACTTCATTGTCTGAATGTTTTCATTCCGCATTTGATTTTGCTACAGTCATATGTATGTATATCGGACAAGAACAAATATTCAGTTTTATTAAAGAAAATATGGAGTTGTCATAGAAATCTTGAAAGTGGCCAAACCGATAATCGCGGCTTGGCCACTTTCAAGATTTTTTTTATGATAGCAGTTCTTTTATCTCAAAGCCGCGACGCGAGAAAACCAACAAAGTGGTTGTGCGCCCAGTGCAGACTCAGATCAGCCTGGGCTTCCGCCCAGTCTGATCAGAGTCTTCACTGTCCACATGGAGGTAGCTTAGACCCTTAGCTACCCAATAAGCGCACTGCAAAGACCCTGATCAAACTAAGCGGATGTCCAGGCTGATTTCTGTCTGCGCTGTGTGCATAACCACTTTGTTAGTTTTCTCATGTCGCGGCTCATTTGTGCACAGATATGCTTGACGTGCAAAAATATGGCGAAAAGCATTGTTATATGTATACTTCGGGTAACTATATGCAGAAGCATGAAATTGTACTTTCCCAAGTGGGAATGGAATAGCGCATTTACATGTACCACACTTGTAATCTGTACATGTACCCCCGGTCTTTCTGTATTACAGTAAGCTTGTTAGATACCTCTCAACTGGTGCAAGATTTACAGACCATGGTAGACGTGCTTGGATCAGACCCTACCGAACAAGCATGCGAACAAGAATGCCATAAACTGGCCCAACAGACCCTTGTTGACCAAGCCTGCCCTCTTATTTGCCATTCGTAAGTGTGTTTTCAACATCAGTATTAGGTAACTGTTTAAAAATCGTGAACGATCACTGTAAAATTTGAGAATTTTTCAAACTGGATTGTTATAATTTCTTTATAATGTATGAGCTAAAACACGAGAAAAACGTGCTTAATACAGCAGTAAGCACCAATAATTCCCACTGACCGTTCCAAGGCGGTTTTTCTGAGTAGTTCCTCAATGCTACTCGTTCCTATTACACGTATTAATATCAATAACTGAGCCGCGATGCTCTTTACGCCTTAAAATATTCAAATAATGCATGATAAAAAGGTTGCCGTGTTAATGTCTTTTGATATCTCGTTTATCAGACTCGACCAGAAACACGTCGGACTGGCTCGGCAAGCCTCGCCATTCCTACGCTGTTTCTGGTCTTGCCTGATAAACGTCTTCTGTTAAAAAACACTAACACGGTATTCTCTATGTATCAGTTCCTAAACATGCTTTAAGTTACCTGTTGACTTTTTATATAAGGCGTCTGTATAGCAATTGAAACAGTATGGGGTAAAAAAATCCTGAAAATTCTGCTTCTTGGTACACTGGAAAACAGTAATATAATAGACTTTAAAAAATAGTTTCAATTATTTTTTTTATCTATTTATTTTTTTTTCTGTTAGTGGTACATGAACGGAGACCGATGACGAATTTAGTCTGTTTCTATTTCTTTTATTTTATTTATTTGTTTATTTTGTACTTACAGATTCCAGGAACTGTTACACAGATTCAGAGTCGTTCCTGACAACAGCGTAACACCAAAAACATATTAGTATCTTTTGTTTTGTTTTGTGTAATCATGAAAAATTATTATTAAAAATAAAGGTTAAACGTCTCAATACATATGTTATTGTCTCTCCAGCCACTTTTAAACATCATGAGTGATGTAACAACCTATACACAAATACGCAGGTGCGTAATGAAAATTTGTCAAATTGACAAAATTTCAACACGCACCTGCATATTTGATTATACTGAAATTTTGTAAATTAAACAGGATTTCAGTAGTAATTGCAAACAGGCGAGACTACATGAAATATCTACGGGGCTATACTCATATTCTTGCCCTCAAGGGGTATAGAACAATTGTGCGTGACATGTAAGCACACCTAGTAATGTCTCTGGTGTGTGTCCATACTCCTGACTTATTATAGCTGACGCAGGACTAGCAGAATGCTTTTCGTAATACGGTATGGACTAGGCAATCAGCAATGAATCAGGGGAAATTCTTTTGCATAGTCTAGACTTGAAAGGTTTCTATTTCAGCACTGATCTGATAACGCATCCCATTACATTTTTGTTCAAGATATACTGCTAAAAGATCTTCTTCGTCTCCTTTTCCTTCTTCTTCCTGTTATGCTTCTTCTTCTTCTTTTTTATTTTCTCCTCCTCCATCTTCTTCTTTGTTTCGTCTTCTTCTTCCCCTGCTTCTTCTTCTTTCTATAACAGAATGAACTGTTGACTGAATATGAGTCCGCCTAATATGATGATGGATAACCTCATTATAATCTTATTCATATCCCCTACACCACCCGAACCGGCAAGGAAAGACCTAAACTACTATTTAAAGGGCTCGTCATTCCATATTACGCCATTTGATAAAGGTACCGTACCGTAAAAGTTAAAAAGATTTGGACACCTGAAATACTTACAGTTATTGCCCTAAAATGGAACAGTTTGGTGTTACAATGCAGTAATACGTCAGTGCAAAAGATGCAGATGGAATGGCAAACAGTGTAGATCAAGGAGCAGTTTGATTTTGGTCTGCACTGTTTGCTCACACCTACCTGTCCAAATACTCAGAATTTTACGGTATATTTCACTCATCTTCTGGTCAATTGTAATTTGCTACATCACGCATTGCATTACGGAAGTTATGCACGTGTGCAATGTTAGTGTGCATAAAGCTATTAGCTATCAAGGATATTACTTGAACTTCCTGATGTAAAACGTCCATTCATGCACCTGCTGCAAAATCACACATGATCACGGGGTACATGTATGATAACGTAATATTGCATTAATATCGGTGTCACACGCTAGTTATACATGTAGGGATGTTTTAACGAACACAAAACCATGTATTAAAATGGGTTTTCACTTGCCGATAATGACCACCTTAGCAACTTTTTGTATGCAAGTTGCAGGGCAATACTCCGTCAGCACAGAAACAAGCGGCAAAACTGCAGTTATCCGTTTAAGACTTTAACGGAAGAGTTATACAAATTCGGATATTGTGAAAATGAAAGTGCATAAGACATCGAGTGAAATGCTGCTAAACGTTGAGCAAAAATCTCGGTAGCTGGTCATGGCCTAGCCTAGCCTCTAGGCGAAGAAGTTATATCAGTCAGCCATTCTATTTTCCCAGTTGTTACAGCTAGTCTATACTTATAGCTCGACTTCGTCAATGTATATATCAGAAAAGGATCAGATTCAAGTTTTATAGACTGGCCAGAGAAAAGAAGAAAAAAAGTTAAATCTTTTCTATTAACGGTAACCTTTTTCATTATCAGACTAGCGCTAGTCTAGTCATGGCCTGAAACGAGGATTTTTACAGACATACAAAGTGCGTGTAGGAATATGCATGGTAATGGCGATGAGGCCGAAAAATAGTGCGCCAATATTTCCGTTATTTTTATTGCATTGTATTTGAATTTATGCAAAAATAGCGATCAAACATTTTTTCCAATGCATTAACGTTTGCAAGTCCCGAGGGAGATGTTGTCCCTTTCGTCCGCGGTTTTCAATATCTCCCTCGAAATCTTGCAAACGTTAATGCATGAAAAAACATGTTTGATCTCTATAATGTGATATCATGTCACTTTAGAACTGCTCTTGTGCAAATGATATCAGACAGAGCATTTAGGAGCGATCTTTGAAGATGATTGTTGTCATACTGACGTTGACCGTAATAGCAACATTTAATTGGTCAAATGACATCACCGACTTAATACATAACGCATTTGCGACGTCGGCAAGTTCGAATAAAACTGCGTTTGTTTTTATTTATTTGATGTTCTTTAAGCATTAAAATCTTTTAATGATGCATGATAAGTATAAAACGATGTTATGTACGTTTGATATCAAGTTTATTATCAGGCTTTACCCGACACATGTCGGACTTGCTCGGCAAGCCTCGCCAGTCGGACTACGTTTCTGATCTCCCACGATAATTTTGTGACATGATATTCTCTCAATATCCACCCGGACCCAAATCTAATTTGTCGCCGCCCAAATTCTTTTGGATCATGGTATAATATCCAGTCAGTCTTCCGAAAGTTATAGAATATACTTGTGGCCAGAGCTTCAGATAAGTTAGGGATTTTCAGGATAGTTCGAAGATAGAGGATCTTACACGAGTGGTCATTTTATATGAAATTTATGAAACGAGCCTTCGGCGAGTTTCATAAATTTCATATGAAATGACCACTCGTGTAAAATTCTGTTTATCTTATGACTCTTTAAATTGAGATTTTATCGCCTTCAAAATAAACATTAAAACAATGAGAAAACGCATTGTTGACATGGACGTTGTCAATGACGTTACGTGAACGCGCCAAAGTGTTATTACACGTGTGGTCATACGATTTTTATGACACGACGTTATCTACTGTATAACAGCGACGTCATATGATAGATAGTTTTGTTATTTTTCATCGAAAATCTATGCGGTGACCCCTCATTAGAACCGTCTTACGTAGACGGTTCTAATAAGGGGTCACAGCATGTAATATGAGAAATATAAAACATTATCCCTAAATGATCCCTGTTACCCCTTCTTTTCTAGAGCACTGTGTAGCTATTCAACATTCTTGTGACTTATTTATTTTTCTCTGACTTCACTAGTGTGTCTGCAAACAAATCCTGACCACAGACATTACTGCATAAAGTTAAGCAATAATTATCATATGACGTCGCATCTGAGAGCGACATAAAGCCATGCATTAAAAACGATAATCAACTAGTGGATTAAATAATTATGCAAATTACGTCGTAACGTACTGCGTTGAAGTCAATAAAAATGTTGCGTTTTCTAATGGCAAAATCGTGACTTTTTACTCAAATCTTGCCAGATAAATGCGATTTTAGTGTCATATGATAAATAGTATCTTGTATTCGTGCTTGTATAATTTTGAATTCATAAACTCCTTGGGCAAATTCGATAAGATGCTCGGCATAGCCTCGCATCTTATCTTTTTCCCCATCTCGTTTAATAAATTTAATAATACATGAACACTCATGTAAGATCCTTGATATCTGCTCAAAATGAGATCTTCCATCTGCTAAACTGGCCACAGTTTGATGTAACGGCACCTGTGTAAACGGGGTTGAGTAACAGTGAGAATGGGCATGTATTGACTGCACCGGTAGTACATGTATGCAGTAGTAAAGGCTAATACTGATGCCAAACTCGTAGTTTCTCCCTATGGAAAGAGTCCGGAGATACGTGTAAACGTAGAAATACTTGGATAGAATGAGTTTATCTGCATAAGAGATAAACAGTACAAGAGAATGAAAACATGCGTTTATCTGCATAAGAGATAAACGGTACAAGAGAATGAAAACATGCGTTTATCTGCATAAGAGATAAACAGTACAAGAGAACGAAAACATGCGTTTATCTGCATAAGAGATAAACGGTACAAGAGAATGAAAACATGCGTTTACATGTTTCTGCATAAGATAAACGATACAAGAGATAGAATGCGTTTATCTGCATTAGAGATAAACAGTAAAAAACATATAATGGGTTTATCTGCCTAAAACGTACTGTAAGTATTTTGCGAACATATGAAATTTATGCACGAATTATAATGCTAATAATATCGGGTGATAACGAAAAACTCATGTTATGATCTGTTTATCATTATATAGATTCCAGCTATTAAGAAAAATTCTACAGAAATAGTCACTATAACGAAGCTACCATTTTTAAGTGATGAGAATCTGCTAGCACAACTTAACTCTATAGCAACACAATTGCGAGCCGGACCTCTTGGTGACACGGGTTGTACTATTTGATTTATTTTTCGAAACAAGTCCAGGAGTCTTATGATGTGTATTAGTTTATAATTGCAGCATCACTGCACCAGCTGAAATTTTTCCCGGCCACCCAGTCCTGTAGCGCTACCCCTTTTTGTAGCGAAACAAAACATTCTGTAATTACACTTTAATTTTGATACCAGCGTGTCCCTTTTGATGTAAATTTAAAGAGTAACTACACTTCAGGAACTGACTGAATCAGATCCCAAACCCTATCCCCAACATCAAAGGGAAAGATTGACAAAGACATCCCAACAAACAATAAATTACAAGTGATAAGCCGAGTCAGCAGCTCTTTCCCAAATAGATGGCAACTCAGCTATCTTTATTGAACTAAATAATTTAGACCAACAGACGGGTTACAACGGACTAAGCAAATTATATGAAAAACATTTAACAATTATTTTTACCTATTTTTTATTTTTATGATAGAAGGATAAAACTGAGAACACAATTAATTAAACAGCACCGAACATAAAACAAATGCAACCGCAACAAAAGTACCGCCTTGGGACGGTCAGTAATAACTACTGGGGGGTTTAAACTGGTTTTACTGGGCCCAAACCTTCACCCTCAACCTCCGCTGCGGTGCACACAATTAGTTGGTAGTTCGGTTCGTATGGAGGTCCCCTAACTCATCAGAGAGTCATCACGGTCAACAATTAAGATCAAGAAAAGACCGTGATGAAGCAAGGATGAGGACTCAACAGCCAAAACGTGTTGAGACACCCGGAGATCCCTGGGGCGTCAGCAACACCACTGGAGTACTGGAGCAAAAGAAGACCACCAGTTGAACCCCGGTGGGCCAAGAAACAGACAAACATCCGGCCCCAACCAACTAATATATACCTTTATGTAGGGGCTATCATAGAGTCTGAACCCCGACCCATCGGCGTGCAATTAAAGAGGACATCAAAGTTGTCAACCGTGATTGGGTTAACCACTAAGCATGCAGACTGTCGCATTACATCGATGTTATAGCCAATGCGTTTAAATCGTATGATAATTTTCTTAAATTGATCGGGAAATTCTGTTTTCCCTACGATTTGGCGTAATTAAGAAAATGAGTGGTCACACTTTTTGTCTGCGATGGCTGTTTATAGAGATATGATGTTAGAAAGGTTGGAATATTTTCTGTTTTGCCACATCGCCCCCGCCATATTAACGTCGAAGTATCTCACGCGACGTCGTTGACGTGAGTAACAGTCTGCCGGGCTGATAAATCGTTTATCAGACCTTCGGACCGGCGGGCGGCATAAAAGCTCTGGAGATTTGGCTTTATCACACAGATACAGAATTTTGGACAGCCTAAGAAGCAATCTGAATGTTTGATAAAAGTAAAAAGTATGCAAAGACCAGGAACTGAAACAATCAAAATCCAAATCCAGCCCTCAAACCATAGTTGGAAACAACTAAGATTACAAATAATCAAGATACAGAGAACATATGGCCAACCGAGTGAGCAGCTTGTTCCCAAAAGGTGGCCACTCAGCAACCCAAACCGAACCAAAAATAATAATAACATACATAAGGTAAAACATCACAGAAACTCTGACACCAAAAACAGGCAACAAAGAACCACAACAGAACTACCGCCTTGGAACGGTCAGTAATGAATTAAAGCTGAGCATCCACAGTCTGTGTCCTGCCCACCGGTCCGATAAAGGTTTTCCCGGTCTGATACGTTTATCTGCCGGTCGTTAACGTCAACGACGTCGCGTGAGATACTTCGACGTTAAAATGGCGAATGAGGTATGACAAAATCGAAAAATTTCTCATCCTTTCAGAGCTTATATCTCTTTTATTATCCTTCATAGACATAAAGTGTGACCACTCATTTCCTTAATTAGATCGAAAAGATCAAAATAAATATGAAATGGCGGAATTATTTGTATCGCTCCAAAACTACAAGACTGGGTGGCCGGGAAACATTTCAGCTGGCACAGTGATGCTGAGTGATTTTACAAACACTTGCCTCGTTTTATTAGATACATGTACCTATCGTCCGATGCCTGTCTCGCTTCATTATACAATGACATATTACAATCAGACTCGGGTGTCACTGCTGTGTTGTTTGCTATAGGGGCTATAGGGATTAAGCCTAGGTCTTTAGCAATAGTAGCAAGTTTCACCACATCAAAAATGTTGATTTCTAGCTACTATTTTGGATGTTTTTTCCTAACTAGGCCTATATGATAATTAGATCATAACATGGTGTTTTCGTTATCACCCGATTTATCAGCCCTCAACCATTATCGGACCTCGGGCTTGCTCTCGGTCCAATATTGGAGTCTCGGGCTGATAAATCGGGTGATAACGAAAACCCCATGTAATGATCTCTATAATCTCTATTTATCGAACATGCTGATTGGTTCTTATCCGGTTCGAAATTCTGTTTCTTTATGATAAATAGTATCTGCTCGTTTAATAAATTCAATAAAACATAAACACTCATGTAAGATCCTCTATATCTGCTCAAAATGAGATCTTCCATCTGCTAAACTGTAACCAGTTTTATGTAACGGCACCTGTAAACGGGATTGAGTAACAGTGAGAATGGGCATATATTGACTGCACCGGTAGTACATGTATGCAGTAGTAAAGGCTAATACTGATGCCAAACTCGTAGTTTCTCCCTATGGAAAGAGTCCGGAGATACGTGTAAACATAAAAGACTGGGATAGAATGAGTTTATCAGCATAAGAGATAAACGGTACAAGAGAAAGAAACATGCGTTTATCTGCATAAGAGATAAATGGTAGAAGAGAAAGAAAACATGCGTTTATCTGCATAAGAGATAAACGGTACAAGAGAAGAAAACATGCGTTTATCTGCATAAGAGATAAACGGTACAAGAGAACGAAAACATGCGTTTACATGTTTCTGCATAAGAGATAAATGGTAGAAGAGAAAGAAAACATGCGTTTATCTGCATAAGATATAAACGATACAAGAGAAGAAAACATGCGTTTATCTGCATAAGAGATAAACGGTACAAGAGAACGAAAACATGCGTTTACATGTTTCTGCATAAGAGATAAACGGTACAAGAGAACGAAAACATGCGTTTACATGTTTCTGCATAAGAGATAAATGATACAAGAGATAGAATGCGTTTATCTGCATTAGAGATAAACAGTAAAAAACATATAATGGGTTTATCCGCATAAAACATACTGCAAGTATTCTGCGAACATATGAAAATTGTGCAAGAATTATAATGCTAAATACACGAACTGAGCGAAGTGTCATTTGATCGTACCAGTTCCTAACCATGGCCTATTTGCTCTACCATAAAGTTTTGTTCTGAACATTGGTGCTCCTAAAATACTTACTGCAAATTTCCTTACAATATGACAGTGATGTTTATTGCCGTAATGCGTCTACAAGATGCAAATGGAATTACAAACTTTGTAGAACCTGATTAGACTGCTCCTTCAGGAAAAGTCTGATTCAGTTGTAACTAGGCGGTACTGTCTGTTAACTGAGCTCACTGTCACGCCCTGACATATTTATGAATCAGCGGACAGTAAAGTGATATTAGCTAAATCGCATGAGCTTGACACGACAAAACCAACAAAATGGTTGTGCGCCCAGCGAAGACTTCGATCAGCCTGGGCATCTGCCCAGTCTGATAAGAGTCTTCGCTGTGCGCTTAAAGGGTAGCTAAAGGTCTAAGCTAGCTCCATGCCAAAATAACTCTTATCAGACTGGGTGGATACCAAGGTTGATCTGAATCTTTGCTGGGCGCACATGCCACTTTGTTAGTTCTGTGGTGTCGCGGCTATGAAACGACAGACGGTAAGTGATATTTAATCACATGATCCAGCCACATGATTAAGATATTTGCGTCCACCCGCATAAAAATATAACATAACACGGAATGACATTTTTTTATTATTCTTCCATTACACAAAATTAAATTAGTAAAGAACTAATGAAGTCAGCCATGCACTAAGAAAATGACTCATATAACATAAAACAGAAACTGTAGAATCAGGTCACGTCATAATCTGTTTATCGTACATTTCATGAAAAAAAGTCAGGTCAGCGAAGCAAGAATTCACGCGGCTGGCGTGTCGATTTCCATGAAATGCATATTACTCGGTGTTTTTTGTTGTTGTTTTTTCGCCTTTTTTTTTCTTTTAGATAAAATCTAAAGTGTGTATATTCATTTTCTTACATGTAATCAGATGCAACCACGGAGCAATATTAGATTCTGAGCTTAAAACTGTTTTATTGGATGGTTGGTTGGTTGTTTTGGGTTAAGGGCCCTTTGAGACAGTATTTCAGTCTATATCGGGCCGTCTCCCAAAGAGAGGGAGAAAGAAAAGAGAATGATAGTAGAGAGAAAAAAATGTCCAAACAACCCCCACCCCTACCTACTGCAAGCACAGTAGGCCCTTGCCCTACTATTATCCAATTCAGTAGGACGCCCCGGCACTGGAAGTTATACCCAGCACCATCGCACCACCCAACCACACCCTGTTTTATTTGATGTTTTCAAGCAAATACCTGTACTTTGCATACGCGATATAGCAAGAATGTCTGGTTCGCGTAAAAAACAAAAAACAAATTTTCTTGCATGGATTGTTTTACACTACAAAAATATTATCACTTCCCCTAAAATCACACCTAAATCCATATCGCACATGTAACACTGACGTCATAGGATCTATGCAAGATGAGTAAAAACTCAGTGTTTATTCCTGTTATCCCTGTGACTTTTGAGATGTAACAGAAAATATCAGCAAAACAATACATATTTATCCTCGAACTTTCGGACCTTGTGCTATTATGAGTGTCTCGGGCTGATGTTGGGTATGATATATAAGAGTACCGTATAATGATTTCTGTTATATTATCAAAAGAAAAGAACAACGATCTATGCACATACGCCCCAGAGACTTCGATGTTCGCCAAAGTCATGGTTTGGCTAATTTTACCGATAGCATTCAGTGAACACGAACCTTGAGTCAATTCAGTAGAGCAATTAATTATTTATAATATCAGCCTGCCCAATCTGATCAAGCTTCACCTTGTTTCAGACTCCTCATGGTTCACATATTGTATATACAAAAAGAGAAGATTCTGTTCGGACTGTATGACATGTTTATTTGGCTGTTTTCTGCTTGCGCTTGTACATTTTCAACGTCTCCGTTATTTTTATACTCTTTACACTATATATGTACATCGTATATCTACTGGCCATTGTCAAAACACATATAAAAATGTTTGCAATATTTGCAATTAATTCAAAATACTCAAAACATGCATTTGAAATCATTTGACGTTTGTTTGATAAAACCACTAATACACCACTAATCACAAAACAGGGAAAACATGTATACACACAAACATGCAATGCATGCAATAAATATTGTTTTGTTTCAAAAGCACCGGTTAAAACTGAGTACAAGCATCCATAAATCTAGATTACTGGCCATGACTATTTTGAGAAACTACAGTGCTAAAGCAATTGTTCTTAAAACCTTATTCAAATCACCTGTACCATGTTCTTGAATGTCTAGTCAGTGAAAGGCCAAACTTATTTGACTATTTCCACCAGAATATCTTCAGACCACATAGCTGGTTTACCCTTTCTAGACTTTAAACCCGTTTTGGGAACACATGCAAGCTGTGCAGACCCAGTTCAGACGTCGCTAAGACGGTGCGGCGTCTGATCAGATCTACACCTTTTGCTTACATGAATTTCTGCGCAAAATAGTTTACAATGAAAATGAAAACACTCACGAGAATCCCCTAAAACAGGACACGGATTCATCGAGAGACAAGGATGGACAAGTACACCAGTCAAAAAAAAAAAAGAAAAAGATAACCACAAAAATTAGGTTTGGCTAAAGTTTCCGAATATTCTGTCAGTATTTAGTTCCAGTCTGACCCTTGACTTTGACAGATGGTGTCGATTTTAGGTTGTGATCCCCGCGATATCAAATTTGATCATATGAAAGATATTTCGATTGATACGTACATGCGAACCTGAAAACTGATAACTATTTTAAGGCGTATGTTTACACCTTTATATTTTCTGCGGTTTTCAGAGGCGAGACAATTTTTGTGCCACCCTGTTTGTTTCTCTAAAGAGAATAGATATTTCAAAATGAGGTCTACACTTGAAAATAAGAATTTACTCCAAAAGGAGCATTTTTTTCCTTTAAGCGTTGCGCCAGGTCTACACTTAAAAGAAAGAATTTGCTCATAAGGGAGCAATTTCTTTTCTTTAACCATAGATTCTTATCGAAAAAGGGCGGCAAAATTAATTAAAAAAATGATAAGTTGCTTCCTTTGAAAATATATCCATAACCCTTAAAAAAACTTCGAGTAGTAACAAGAAAAGAGCCGCGACACGAGAAAACCAACAATGTGGTTGTGCGCCCAGCGCAGAGTCAGATCAGCCTGGGTATCCGCCTAGTCTAACCAGAGTCTTCACTGCGCGTCTAAAGGGTAGCTTAGGGTGTAAGCTAGCTCCATGCGGGCAGCGAAGACTCTGATCAGACTGGGCGGATGCCCAGGCTGATCTGAGTCTGCGCTGGGCGCACAACCACTTTGTTGGTTTTTGTCGTGTCGCGTCTCAAATATTTCTTGCAACTGGATCCAAGACGATTTTGCATTCCCGTCATTTTAGAATCACTGTGGAATCGATAAGAGAAAACATGAAAATATGACATCTCAACAATGAGCTTCACCCCTGACTTTTCAAATAATTACCGTATACGCGGTAATTTTCGCGGGTTCAAATTTTCGCGGTTAAGGGTCGAAAACATAAATAAAAGTTTTCGTGATTTTTTATTTTCGCGGTTAGCAACATGCGCGAAAAGCAAAACTATTAAATAGTTTATAAAATATTAATGAACGAACTGACTCAAGTGAAAAAGAAATTTTCTTTTTCACTTGAGTCAGTTCGTTCATTAACCTGCGGCAGGGCCGCCGCAGGTTAATGAAAGAACTGGCTCAGGTGAAAAATACCAACAATTACCGAAGTAAACAGAAACAAAATATATGAACACTGTGTCTACAGAAGACACTTTGTAAGAAACTGCAATTTTTCGCGATTTTGATATTTGCGGTCTCCATGTGACCGCGAAATACCGCAAAAAAATTAACACCGCGAAAATTACCTTGTATACGGTATTATCCACCCATTTGAATTCAGAATGTAGTAATTTCCGCCAACAAACCTTTCTTGGTCTAAAAGAACACGTAGTCATATACTTGTGTCAATCCAAAGGAATGTAAGCTAAACTTTTTATGGGCTCCACGTATTATTGAAAACAGACAGAACCATGAACTTAAGTTCTATAATTGAATTTAGCTTCAGCTATGCATTTGAATTCTTGGATACTTTTGTCCTGAATAAAACACGATATTTTGCATCGGCGTGAAAACAATTGCATTCTATCTTATGTAGCTCTGTTGGTTCATAACTGCGTCGATCTTTCAAAAAAACGATACTTTGTTCATGTGACATCGCGGACTTCGGTACCGAACAGACTCTGATCAGATCATGCGGAACTGCAAGATGATTAATATATCCGCTGTAAACGCTTAGAGTCACGTCATTATAATACAACATTTACATGCAACATGAAACAGTTGCAGAGAGGTAGCAAATCAATGTGAGCAAGAAGAGTGTGGCTGTTGATGAAGTGGCCCTCACAGTCGATCCTCCATTTAGGGCATCCCGATGCATGTAGCTATAATCATCAACAAAGACTTTCCAGACAAAGAAGTTCGGTTCTTGATGATCGATGCCTTCCTCGCTGAACAGTTTGTGGAGTCGGCTTGTTGTGAACCAGAGGTAGCCTTTATCATCAAGGGCCAGTGTATCAACCCAATCCATGAGGTCATGTGACACGAGTTTTGATTGGCTCTTCAGCTGCACGTTCTTAACGTCTTGACCGTCACCAAGATCTTTCAGAATATCCCACTTGTAAACCGCGTTAGAGCCTAAGGCAGAATAGTAAAGATTATGCTTAGCGCCATATACCATACCGTCCCCGGGTTTCACCTTCTCACCCAAACTCCTGACGGAAGCTGCGAATTTAGTATTGTTCCCATTTGATGACGCCACAACGGAGGTTTCGACTTGATGTAAACCTACGCCTGCTAATGAGCTGTAGTAGATGTATTTGAAATCGGGCGACATTGCTATGCCATTTATACCAAGTTTCACGCTTTTCACCGGAATGTCCCCGATAGTGATGTTTTCGTACGTTTTGGATGCATGCATGCTAGGGTGGGAATAACTGTAGGACGTATTTTCCTTGTAGTCGTACAAAACTAACTTATAGCCCAGAGTTTCAGAGATGAAGGCATAGCGGGCCTCGTTGTTTTCGTACCCAAGGACCACATCATTTAGGTAGTATAAATCAGGTCCAACGACGCCATTGGGGAAATTGTATCTGAAATAAAGTAAAAGATTTGACAACCAGTCATTATTACAGTTACCAAAGCAAATGCCTAGAAACTATTTAACACTTAAACATGTTAACGCCCCAAAACTGAAAGTGGTTGCATTTGCAAACAGCGTAGATTCAGATGAGGTGGCTCATAATGACCCACACTTCATCTGGATCTACACTGCTTGCCCTCGACTTCATTGTTAAGACACTTCAGCAACTGGTTTTAAGTGGAACAATTTTCTTTAAAGCTCCGAAACTACCACATTTTTGGTATTACGTCATAGACAGACCCATATCTTGTACCTAAAATCTGACTCACCATTTATTGCGTGGCAGTAGGTACCCATAATAAATCCTTCTGGCTTCCATCTTATGAATATGATAAGGTATATTTTATTCATTAAGCTGGGTACCATCTGTCATGACATCACAACTGACATTTATGATATCACAAATCAAATGATCATTTCTTGGAATATGATCATTTTCGCAAAGTGCTTCCTGCAGTGTAACTTACACTTATGCATCTTCTAACTTTTCTAATTTTTCTATCTTCCGAACTTATATCATGTTAATTTTAAAAAAAATCTTATTTTTCTAGAATGGACTTGAAACCTGCCACACCTACAGCCGCATTGGTTTTTCTGTGTGTAATTTGACAACAGGTTGAGGCCACCATTTTAGTCACTCACATTTTTTAAATTGCTGCAAAATTATCAAAATTTATTTTTTACGAAATTAAGGGGCGCTTATCCCGAGCATTCTGTACGGAAAATAACATGAACAATCCATTGGGTTTCTTCTGTAGTTTTGAGAGTTTGCAATGTATGAAATAAATAGAGAATACCATGTTAGTGTATTTTGATATCAAGTTTATCAGGCGAGACCAGAAACAGCTTAGGAATGGCGAGGCTTGCCGAGCCAGTCCGACGCGTTTCTGGTCGAGCCTGATAAACTTGATATCAAAAGACACTTACATGGTTTTCTATTTATCATGCACCGTTAGAATATTTTCAGGTGTAAAGAGCGTCAAACAAAAGAAAAGTAAACGCAGTACTTTTGTTTGAACTTGTTGACGTCGCGAATGCGTTATGACGTAAGTCGGTGACGTCATTTAACCAATCGAACGTTGTTATCATGGCCAACGTCAGTGTGTAGCCAATCGTCTTCTGAGATCGATTCTGTAGGCATCGCCTGATAACATTCGTGCAAGCGCAGTTCTTAGGTGACATGATATCACATCATGTTATCATACCCCTGTTATCAGATGCATTTTGCAGCATATGCATGATAAATAGAGAATACCAGGATAGTGTCTTTTGATATGAAGTTTATCAGGCTAGACCAGAAACAGCGTAGGAATGGCGAGGCTTGCCGAGCCAGTCCGACGTGTTTCTGGTCGAGCCTGATAAACTTGATATCAAAAGACACCTACGTGGTTTTCTATTTATCATGCATCATTAGAAGATTTTACGGCGTAAAGAGCGGCAAACAAGTGATAAGCAAACGAAGTTTTGTTCGAACTTGCTGACGTCGCGAATGCGTTATGACGTAAGTCGGTGACGTCAGTTAACCAGTCGGGTGCTAATATCACGGCCAACGTCAGTGTGTAGCCAATCGTCTTCAGAGATCGCTTCTTAAGGCATGACCTGATAACATTCGCGCAAGCGCAGTTCTACAGTGACATGTTATCACATCATGTTATCATACCCCTGTTATCAGGTAAATTTTGCAGCAGATGCATGATAAAAGAAACTAAAGGTTGAGGGTGATACTCGGACTATCCAAGATGCTTTATAAAAGCGGTCAAAACAATAGTTGAGCCGCGACGTGGCAAAACCAACAATGTGGTCGTGCGTCCAGCGCAGACTCAGATCAGCCTGGGCATCCGCCCAGTCTGATCAGAGTCTTCGCTCTCCGCATGAAGGTAGCTTAGTCCCTCAGCTACCCTTTAAGCGCTTAGCAAAGAGTCTGATCAGACTGGGTGAATGCCCAGGCTAATCTGAATCTGCGCTGGGCGGACGACCACATTGTTGGTTTTCTCGTGTCGCGGCTCAGTTAGTGTGTCCAAAGTTAGAGAGAAAATACAAGATAACGAACGAAGCACTGTCTGAACTCCATTATAATATTCATCAACAACAATTAGAAGTCAAAATCAAAATGTAGGTAACTAAACGGGGCTGATGAAATTCCTTTCATCTGACGGCTTAGTTATTCAAGTCTAAAAAAAAGAGTAATTGTTTTACAGAAATTTCAGCTATTCAGCCTGTTAATGTCAAGAAACAGCCCGCATAATACACATGTAACTCATTTTCAATCAAATATTTGTTGCAAATTTGAAACTCGTAAGGTATGCAGTATAAGATATATGAACGTAAAATGACTCAAACATGTATTGACTCACAAACTGAGTCGTAATGAGTCCTTCAAACGCATGACATCACATAATTCCTCACATAGTTTAGTAGTGTTTACTTGTAATGAAATGAGATAAAGATGCGGGTATGTGCATGATCGGAGAAAATTATAATGTTGTATTCTAGTTGTAATCAAACACTGTTTTCGCTGTGATTTTTGGAACATGTAACTGCACACAGCAATAAGACTTTAACCCATTCCATTCGGGATACCCCTTTAGGGGTATCTGAGCAAACAGTTTGGGTCCAGATCAGGCCCCACAAACGTGGGGCCTGATCTGAGATCCAAACTGTTTGCTGCCTAGACATCATTTCTACAAGAGTAAGTTAGCCCAATATTGTTTAAATAGTCTTAATTTTTGATGCAGACGACAATTTCAGCAGACGACAAAAGATACCCAGAATGCAATGGCTTAATTATTCAGCTGAGGCTCGACTCACTTTCAGGCAAATGACGAGAGGGAAGCCACAATGTCAGAACTACCAATTTAGTGGAATTCATGTAATAAATGCAACATTGTTTGCTGCCTTGTCGGTTGGAATTCAAAGATACAGTACCTTCTTTGAAAGTCTTTGATGCATTAATTTAGATGTCGAAAGTGGTCTGGATATTTAAAGTCAAATAAAAAACATATGAGCATGATGAGCCAGTCTCTGTGAAAAACGGGCTTAATGACATAGAAAAAAAAAAATAACTAGCTGCATCACTGAAAACTATAAGCTTTTCTAAACATTTCCTGAAAATTTGAGATGGTTGCTATTATTCATTACTGAGATATAGACTTTAGAAGCACACAGGTAGTGCTGTTTCTATATATGAAGGAAGAGTCCGCTAGGCATAGTTAATCTTCAAGTACAACAGCATTAGAAAAGACACGCTAGCGGTAGTAAAAAAATGATAATAAAGAGGGGTTACCTGTGAATCTCCTTGTCGTTTTCCAAGTCGTAAATTATGAGCTTAGAAGGACAATGGTCGACTGGGCGGTCCTCATCTTTGAAGTCGTTTGGTACAAAACCTGTAGGATAAAATATGGTATGTTTCGTCAGGTTGTAAGCAATGCCGACCCAAAATGTGTTTTTTTTTTCTTTAAGGGCTACCATAATGGCATCATAATTGAACCGCGACACGAGAAAATCAACAAAGTGGCATCCGCCCAGTTTGATCAAAGTCTTCGCTGTCTGCATAGTGCTAACTTAGACCCTTAGTTACCCTTTCAGTACAAAGCGAAGGCTCTTATCAGACTGGGTAGATGCCCAAACTGTTCTGAGTCTGCGCTTTGCGCACACGCTACTTTGTTGGTTTTTTTCGAGCCACGGCTCATTTTCTAAAATGTTATAACGAAGACCCGCCTAACAATATGTCCAAAAAAGGCTTATGCTCCTGGTTTGACCAACATTCCAGACAGAAGCCATTACTCCATCGTCTTATGGAATTACCAGACTTGCAATCTGTCACACAGATGGTTAACAGTTCTATTGTAACACCCGACTATGAAATTATTTTATTTAAATTCCATCACACACATTGTAACATGACCATTCTTATATATTTTTGGATATTTTAGGGAATACCTTTTGAAATAAATTGCCATGAGACAGGACTATGTCGGAAACAATTAATGGACACATTTCACAGGCATTATGTTTACATGCTTTCATTCGCAGAACCACTGGGCCGATATCACTGCTGGTGGATAATTTGTCACCGAGGATATCATCAACCCAGGCTTACTTCGGCTGGTACTATGATAAAAACCCAAGGAACTAAACTTTTCAGCCTCACAACAATGGCAGGTACCCAAACCACGCCATTGACCTACCATAGCATTACTCTACCCTGGGCTTTAATTTCTTTGGTAATCGCAGATACAAAATGGCGGATGAGGAAGAATTCACGATCAGTGAATGCACCAGAGATGCAAGTATAAATGTGATAAACTTATGAGTGAACTGTTTGTTTAATATGTAAATACTGTTTTCTATCATGTTTGAATGGTGAATAATGTGAATTAGGTGTTAATAATGTTGTTTATGGTATAATTTTGTTGAAAATAATTAAAAATAGGTGAAGTTATTTTTTTTTTTCGCTGTTTGTCTGGTCCTTACCCTAAAACAGTCTATAAAAGATAGTTTTAATTAAGCGTCACTAGAGACAATCATAGAAGGGATCATAAAAAAGGATCATCAAGATGTGGTGTAGGTACTTTGTCCGCAAAGCCCTAATGGTTTATTTTGGGTGCGGTGGCCATGACGATCTACTGTCTTAGCAACCGTGGATGTTCGACTGGTAGTGCCAATATGCATGTCAATGGTAGCTACTATAAGTCCTACTTTAATTCCAGTCGAAGTCTTCCTGCAGTAGTCAGTGTTTTAGTTGTGATTCTAGTTCTCTAGCATCGGGGTTACCAACTGATTTAAAGTAACCTTATTCAATTTGATATATATCTGGTAAATCTAAATCATTCTAAAACTTTGACTTGTCATAACGACATGAATCTTAACGGAGTTTGGATTCCTTTCTTTTGAGTTTTCAAAATGGCATAACACCGAAAGATTGCCAAGTTTGCGGCTTATTCGGTTGCTGCGGACACCCTTATATGTAAACTTGCAAGACCTATATATTTCTATAAATTTTCTTTGGTTCAGCGTAGATGTTAATGAATCACCATATCACAACATAAACGATGTATTATAGTGTACTTAGAGGCTGCTTCGACATTCCTTCCATCAAATGTTGCTGTTTGTCTCAACAGTTAACACGAAAAGTTTCCATTAGCCTAGCCACTTGGCGAAGAAGTTATATCAGTCATCGATTTTAAGTTTTCAGGTCATACAGCTAGTCTACGAGGGTGTTCGAAAACATTTGCAAATGACGTAATTTCTCGGTAACCACCATACAGACATAACTTCTGATTGCAAAAACGCATAAAGCTATAATATGCGTATAGAAGTCTGCAAACTCTGTGCATTTTTTTAAAAAGGACGCATTTTTAACTTCTTTGAAAGAGGTATACCCAAAAGACACTGCAGAATTTTACGTTAGTAGGCCGTAATATATATATCCGCAGTCTTTGATTTTTTTTTTTTTTTTTGTTAATCAAAGACAATGCCCAGACAATGTTGTCCTGTAAATATCGCGGTAAATTGTTTTTAATCTAGGTTCCATACTGGTCCCGGAATATGGATTACTCGTATTTTATGTGGTACATGTAACAATTTATTCATTTCTACTAAAATTTTATAATTTTGTGATGAAAACAAGTGTATTTGAATAAAATTTTTGTCAACAAGAGCATTTACATGGGCCAACGAAAACCTGTCAATAAATTCGAATTTATGCCTAAAATGAAGCCTCTACAAGCCTTCAAAAATGACGTTAACGCAAATTTCAATAACGCCATAAGAACTGCGCGTTGTTTTGCAAGGAATAAATCGATTACAGTTGCCACTCTTCTAACTTTTGTCTGGATATTTTTGGCAACGATGGACAAGCAAATGACAATGATTAATTTTGTATTTACAAGGATATTTGACTTGAATGCCTAACACTGCAAAAATTTTACATATAAAATTAGCCCAGTGGTATGACTGGGACCTATTAAAATGCGTTATAATTCAATAAGGAAAAGTGTCTTTGTATAGTGTTTGGTATCATTGTAAAGACAAATGCAGTGCTTTTAGTACATGTATGGCAGTTGTACCTAGCATGCCCCTAAACAAAGACATGAAGCCGTTTGCAAAACTTTTCGAACGCCCCTCGTATACTTATGGCTCATTTTCTTCAGATAATGCATAAAAGGAGCAGATTCAAATTTAATAGACTGGCCAGAGAAAAGCGGCAAAACTTTTTTTTTCTATAAACAGATTATCTTTTCATTATCAGACTAGCGCTAATCTAAGTTCCCATGGAAACAAAATTCTGTCACACAATTTGTTTTCCTATTTAAGATATTTAAGAATGTGAACTGCTAGGCAAAATGGCGTAGTCACTGAGTAATTTTTGTGCAAGTTGTTCAGAACTGAAGGGTCATACTACTGCAAATTTCATTATGTTTTGAAAATATGGATCATAACTGAAACAGTCAAACTTTCAACAAGCTGTCACTATGGCAACAATGATTATGTTGCCTGTTAAGTTTGGCTTCTCATAGATTGCTGTCTCATGCAGTTACAATATTTTCATGACCCTTTCCATACAACATGCATGGGTTTTAGCTGGACAAGTACATATACTTAAACAAAATTTAAACTCAGTGATAATCTGATATGAAATTTATGAAACTCGTCAAAGGCTCGTTCTATAATTTTCATATCGAATGACCTAAAGGAAAGGATCTAAAACTTGTGGTTGGAGTTGGGATGAAATTTCATAAACTCTTAATAGGATTGTTTTGTCGTCGCCACGTCAAATGACCCCTCGCTTCCGGTTCTCTGTTCCAACAGTAGGGCAAGTCATGTAAATTCGGACAGCAGGTAAATTCGGACAGTGACATTGTTTCCTTTATATGTCAGTTGTTTGGAATTAAAACACAATTAGCTGCGCAAACAGTGAATATCCTGATGAGACGGCTCATTATGAGCCTCTCATCTGGAATTTCACTGTTTGCCATGATGTGTTCGAATTTACCCGCTGTCCGAATTTACCCGACTCGACCCTGTTTACCTGTATCTATTATCCACATGTACCCAGTGTTGACATCAATCTCCATACTCTGTACCAACTGAAGTGCGTTGCAATCGCCCCACTTTTGCATGTCCCAGCTTGGAAAGGGCCGCAACACAAATGGTACTGACGTCATGTTCTGGTTTTGGTTTTCTACGATGACGTTAAGCGTTGACGGCACTCCAGTCTTTAGTCTTGGAGTTGTGACGTAAACGTTATCTTTATAAAGCTTTATGCCATTTATGGTGCTATTTTCCGGCTCGTGGTTCCCTCTTGAAATTTGTTGCTCTTTAAATGTGGAATTCGGCCATTCATATTCGATGACGTTCCATTGATACACTACTTCTTCTTGATACTGACGGGAACCAGCCGAAGCAGAACTCACACAAACAGCGACGAAACAGGTTAATGTGAGGATTGGTACCATTTTGCGTGTAGATTTAACTTCTGAAATAATAAAAGAAATATATGCCGTTACGTTTCTAAAAGGAGCATTCTTCTCAGGTATTTTCAGGTCTTCTCAGTGTCTACACTGTTTATTACTCATCTGCCTTTATTGGACGCATTACAGCATTGTAAGTCAAACTGTATCATGTTAGTAGTCAGGCTTTTTTTTAATTAATTGCTACGGGGTAGTTCTCTACTATGTTGCGTGCTTACTCAACAAGTTCGTGTACATGTACACTGACCATTTATCCGGCATAATGTTTGTACTCATTTCAGTGATTCAAAGGTCAGCATTTATCATTTATAATAATAGTTATATTAATATTAATAGTAATAACAATAATATCGCATAAAATTACCAAGCAGCTACATGTACATGTATTCTGCGATTGATTTCTTGTTTTTATATTTTTCTATAGAAACGTGTTGACACCATCTTTGACAATTGCAAGTACAGGCATTTTGTGAAGCGCGCACATCTATGTAACTTAATGCAAACATATCTCTGTACCCTTAACAACCGCCCCCTGCCACAACACTGCCCCAACACATATATTTCAATTACACATTATAAACATGGGACCAACTACTACGCTTATCCTGGTCAACGTTTGGTTGGTTGGTTGTTTATGGGTATAACGGCTCTTTGAGGCAGTATTTCAGTGTATAACGAGCCGTTTCCCAGTTCTGGACCTCCATGTATGTTTTGTGTCAAAACAGAATTCAAGATTTTAAAAGTCGCTGATGGAAATTCTGTAAAATACATGCATGCGATTTCAACGACATATTTTGGAATATACATGTAAACCGCATTTTTAAACAATACCTGGAAATGATTGATAACTTTAGTCACTGTCCTAATCAACTAGACAAGAGCCACTAGTGAACAGCATTGATTCAAAGACACATAACAATATTGAACAAATGCCAATTTGACATGTGTGATTACCCCGCCCACTATAAAGTGATTATTTATATGTACCTATGTAATTGTTGTATATGTACAGTATTGTGAAATAAATATTGTTTAAACTAAGTGATTATTTCTCTGAAAATAGCCGCCTCCCCACCAAACGGCATATGCTGTGATAGACTCATGATACCACTTATCAGCAAAAAATTGAGAGGGGTCCAAATCACGAGCTGCCGCTGCTGTCCCCAACAGCAGCTGCTGATCTCCCAACAGCAGCTGCTACTGCGACAATAGCTGCTGCTGAGGATTTCTCTGTAAATTATAGTTTTTGACTAAAATTCATGCAGGAAAGTATGTGTGAAGCCGTCATACTCTAATATATTGCAAATTCTACCTAATGAACGATTGTTACATTCCTGGATTTGAAACAAAAACAAAAATGCCAATCTATTGATATTTGAGAGTGCAGCTGCATGTATAGAAAATGTGAGACATTAGCAGTTCTCGTTCATTTTACAAGTATTTGCTTTTTAAAAAAAAATGCCAATGCTCATTGGGCATACCGTTTAAAAGACAAATTTATGTGTAGGGAAAGAGTTTTTTGTGTGTTTTTAATCAGCTAAGTGCTTGGGTGAAGCATTAATGCTAAACAATATCTTGCAATGATTTATGGTATTTATACACAAGAAAATACTGAAAAAATACGGAGAGTCAAACGTCATGTAACATTTTCAGTAGTGTTGTCATTGGGTTTACTGTAAATTCTTCAGTGAAAAGGGTTTATCCTACCATCGGTTGTCTCCTCACAGCAGGCACACAGAGTTGAATCAACACTGACTCAACGTTGATTCCACGTCGTGACATTGAATCAAGGTTGTGTCAATGTTGATTTAACGCGAGGTGCCCAGCTAACGCTTTTCTCTCCAGTCGGAACGTATAGGGAAGCTAAATGCAGCGAGTTGGATTCACGACATATATTTCATTTATTTTTTTTTCTTTCTTTTTGCGATAAATACACGTAACACAGACCAAGGATTGATTCGGAGACAAGTCTTAGAATGTTCGAATGGGTCATCTGCTTAAGAAATGACATTTTCAGGTTATATTTTTTATTCTTTTCCCACTTTTTTCTCAGAAAAGACCTGCAATTTTACGATCTGTTCAACAGGTTTCAGTCATACATGTACATGTATCCGGTCGATGGGAGGGTGATGATGATAGGTTTTGGGCTATGGAACCCCGTTTACGATTAAAAAAAAGACTTTTTTGCGAGAACTTAGACGTTGAAACTATGTCGCCTGATCATGTCCAACTGGCCAGAGCTCACAGTTGTAAGAGTTTGATTTTGAGAGAGTCTTTATTTAAAGATTGACAATTATAAGCAATTCCAGCAATGTACCATGTCAACTAGACTATGAAGCTTGCTTAAGGGTTCTTGAGGTATATGATAATATATTCCGCAACACCTTTTGTCCATCCGCCAGTCTATGCGTCCGTCTGTCACCAGTGGATTTCCTATATCTTACGTAAGTAATATAAGATAGATATCACCGAAATTCTATGGGGTGCCGGTTAACTATTCATTATCGTTTTATGATATCGATAAGTGAAAAAGGGCTATCCACTATACAAATAAGCGACATCCATAATTATTCATGAATATCCGTGATTCGACTTATAGATGTACAGTATTCGAAGTATGAATATCAACTAGTCTAACTACTTTATGGATATCACCGATTCGATTCATGACTATCCATAAATCGATTTATAGATATCAACAAATTTGCCCATTTATGGACATCACTAAGTCAAATTATTGATGTCAATAAATCGAAATTGTGATGTTTATAATTCGAATTAGTGCTATCCATTTCTCATTTAGATTACTGGATATCCACACTTTGGATTATTGATATCCATAATTTGTGGACTGCCTGCTGTTGAAGTTAGGTAGTGATAGTGGTATCTGCAGCTACTACTGTAATGATATCTGTATTTGCCATCTATTGGTGGACTGCTTGCTATTAAAGATAGGTAATGCGAGTGACAGCTGTTGATACTGCTGGAGTGATAACTGTATCTGCCATCTGTTGGTGGACGGCCTGCTGTTAGAGATAGGTAGAGAAAGTGACATCTGTTAAGCACTGTAATGATATCTGTATCTGCCATCTGTTGGTGGACGGCCTGCTGTTAAAATATAGGTAATTAGAGTGACTTTAGTTTTATTGCTAAAATGATATCTGTATCTGGTGATGGTAATGATAACAGGGGCTGCTACTGGAACAACACTTACCGTTGATTGTGCTACTGACCACCATCAGCAGCTGCCAAAGAACCATCAGCAGCTGTTGCTTTCATCAAATGATGCAGCAAAAACTATTCTTACTACTTGTAGTAGCCGATGATGCCCCTCTGTTCTTCCATATCGTCAGATGATGCGGTAACTTATGATAACACCATCAGCAGCTGCCAAACCAACATCAGCAGCTGCAAAACCACCATCAGCAGCTGATGCTTTTATCAGACGCAGCTGCAGCTGCCATACCGCCATCAGCAGCTGATGCTTTCCTCAAAAGCAGCATCAAAAGTTTTTCCTTCTACTAATGGCAGCAGCTTATGTCCTTTTTGTTCTCCGATATCGGCAGATGATGGTGTCATTAACAGTAAGAGCAAAGCTGCTTATGTCACCACCGTCAGCAGCTGCAAAACCACCATCAGCAGCTGCAAAACAACCATCAGCAGCTGTTGCTTTTATCAGACACAGCTGCAGCAGCAGCTGCCATACCGCCACCAGCAGCTGATGCTTTCCTCCAAAGCAGCATCAAAATTTTTTCCTACTACTGATGGCAGTAGCTTATGTCCTTTTTGTTCTCCGATATCAGCAGATGATGGTGTCATTAAAAGTAACAGCAGCAGCTGCCAAAGAGCCACCTCCATCAGCTTCTGCCAAACTACCATCAGCAGCTGCTTAACCAACATCAGCAGCTGATGCTTTTATCATACCGCTATCAGCAGCTGATGCTGATTAACAGTAACATCAGAAGCTGCTTATTGTACCACTGATAATAACAGCAGCACCTGCTTATGCCACCAGCATCAGCAGCTGCCAAACTACCATCTGCAGCTGCTCAACCACCATCAGCAGCTGATGCATTTTTCAAAAGCAGATGCAGCAGCAGCTGCCATACCGCCATCAGCAGGTGATGCTTTCCTCAAAGCAGCATCAAAATTTTTTCCTACTACTGATGGCAGCAGCTTATGTCACTTTTGTTCTCAGATATCGGCAGATGATGGTGACATTTACAGTAACATCAGCAGCTGCTTACGTTACCACTATCAGCAGCTGCCAAAGAACCATAAGCAGCTGTTGCTTTCATCAAACGATGCAGCAAAAACTATTTTTACTACTTATAGTAGCCGATGATGCCCCTCTGTTCTTCCATATCGGCAGATGATGTAGTCACTGATGATAACAGCAGCAGTTGTTTATGCCACCACCATCAGCAGCTGCCAAACCACCATATAGCAGCTGCTAAACCACCATCAGCAGCTGATGCTTTTATCAGATGCTGCTGCAGCAGCAGCTGCCATACAGCCATCAGCAGGTGATGCTTTCCTCAAAGCAGCATCAAAATTTTTTCCTACTACTGATGGCAGCAGCTTATGTCACTTTTGTTCTCAGATATCGGCAGATGATGGTGACATTTACAGTAACATCAGCAGCTGCTTACGTTACCACTATCAGCAGCTGCCAAAGAACCATAAGCAGCTGTTGCTTTCATCAAACGATGCAGCAAAAACTATTTTTACTACTTATAGTAGCCGATGATGCCCCTCTGTTCTTCCATATCGGCAGATGATGTAGTCACTGATGATAACAGCAGCAGTTGTTTATGCCACCACCATCAGCAGCTGCCAAACCACCATATAGCAGCTGCTAAACCACCATCAGCAGCTGATGCTTTTATCAGATGCTGCTGCAGCAGCAGCTGCCATACAGCCATCAGCAGGTGATGCTTTCCTCAAAGCAGCATCAAAAATTTTTCCTACTACTGATGGCAGCAGCTTATGCTCCTTTTGTTCTCAGATATCGGCAGATGATGGTGTCATTAACAGTAACTTCAGCAGCTGCTTACGTTACCACCATCAGCAGCTGCCAAAAAAAACATTAGCAGCTGTTGTTTTTATCAAAAGGTGCAGCAAAAGAAAGTCTTACTACTTATAGAAGCAGTTGATGTCCCTCTGTTCTTCCATATCAGCAGATGATATGGTCGCTGATGATAACAGCAGCAGCAGCTTATGCCACCACCATCAGCAGCTGCCAACCACCATCAGCAACTACTAAACCACCATCAGCAGCTGATTCTTTTATCAGACACAGCTGCAGAAGCTGATGCTTTAATCAAAAGCAGCATCAAAAGTTTTTCCTACTTATGATGACAGCAGCTTATGTTCCTTTTGTTCTCCGATATATGGTGTCATTAACAGTAACATCAGCAGCTGCTTATGATACTACCATCAGTAGCTGCCAAAGAACCAGTAGCAGCTGTTGCGTTCATCAAAAGGTGCAGCAAAAACTATTCTTTATATTTATAGTAGCAGCTGATGCCCCTCTGTTCTTCCTTATCGGCAGATGATGTGGTTACTGATGATAACAACAGCAGCTGCTTATGCCACCACCATCAGCAGCTGCCAAACCACCATCAGCAGCTGATGTTTTTATCAAATGCAGCTGCAGCAGCTATTTTAACTACTAATAGCAGCAGTTGATGCCCCTCTGTTCTTTCATATCGGCAGATGATGTGGTCACTGATGATAACAGCAGCAGCTGCTTATGCCACCAACATCAGCAGCTGCCAAACCACCATCAGCAGCTGATGATTTCATCAAAAGCAGCAGAAAAAACGATTCTTACTCATGATGGCAGCAGGTGATGTCCCTCTGTTTTCTGATTACGGCAGATGATGTTGTCAATAAAACTATCATCAGCAGTTGCTTTGTACACCAATATCAGCAGCTGCCAAACCATCAGCAGCAGCTGATGTTTCCATCAGCAGAAGCGGCAAAAGATATTCTAACTTCTAATGGCAGCAGCTGCTGTCCCTCTGTTCTTCGACATCGGCAGACGATGTGGTCACTTATATTAACATCAGCAGCTGCTTATTACACAACCATCAGCAGCTGCCAAACCACCATCAGCAGCTGATGCTTTCATCATAAGCAGCATCAAAAGATTTTTCTTACTACTGATGGCAGCAGCTTATGTCTCTTTGTTCTCCGATATCGGCAGATGATGGTGTCATTAACAGTAACATCAGCAGCTGCTTATGATACCGCCATCAGCAGCTGCCAAAGAACCATCAGCAGCTGATGCTTTCGTCAAAAGATGCAGCAAAAGCTATTTTTACTTCTAATAGGAAGCAAGTGTCCTTTTGTTCTTTCATATTGGCAAATGATGTGGTCGCAGATATTAACATCCGCAGCTGCTTATCACATCACCACCACATCACCACCAACAGCTGCCAAACCACCAACAGTAGCTGCTGATGTTTTCATAAAAAAGCAGCAAAAGCTATTCTTCTCATGATTGCAGCAGCTGATATCCCATTGTTCTCCAATATCGCCAAATGATGTTGTCATTAATACGAAAATGAGCACCTGCTTACGACACAACCATCAGCAACTGCTAAACCACCATCAGCAGCTGATGCTTTTATCAAACGCATCTGCAGAAGCTATTCTTACGAGGGTCATCCAATAAGTCCTGCAAACGGCCGAGTTTCAGGCAAATGATAATTAAAAACGAATCAAGCAATCCACATTCCTACATTGCATCTTTCCTTCTTTCCAGTCAACAATTTCCAGAAACGTCATGATCTTGCAAATGGCGTTGCTAGGCAACTGAAGAATACTACCATTATGGGTGCGGCGGTGGCTTCTAGTTGTCTGTTTAAGATCCCCTAGCTTAGTTCCAAACCCTTGTTAATATCTGAAAATTGCTGGGAGATACGGAAAATAATATTGAAGTATGTGCACGGTACCAAGGTTAAGATTTTGCCGTCAGTGAAGATATAATTATTGTTCAAAGGAAGATCACCATGTTTTTCGGGCAGCTAAATTATCATATAAAATGAGTATATGAAGAAGAGGCTCTCACAGCAGATAAGGTGTTTCCGAAACTGCCATCAATTTGTTATATCAAAGAATAGTCTCGAGATGCTGAAATGTAGATATTAGAGAAAATACAAATTTCGAGCCTTTTGTAATATCGTATATAAGAAACCAGAGGTAAACGTCAAAAACTAAAATTTTGCTAAAATTCTGTAATATTCTCTTGTTGCCTAGCAACCACATTTGTTTGGTAATGTGAAGTAATAATTGTCTCTTTTTTTAATTCTTAAATATAAGGCGATTACTTTAGAACATGAATTCTTGTGATTTGAAAGAATAGTAAACACATATGCAGGAATTGTCTTCCCCTAACCTATTGTAAAAGACGTCATGTTTGTGCAATTTTACCGCCGGTATCGCTTACACCTTTGCATTCAAAACCCTCCCATATCTGAGAAAGAAATGTCACATGTATGATTTTTAGCACATATGTATATTATAAACGTTAGCTGTTAATGGTGTAATTTGATAACCCTACCTCAATTAATAAGGCAGTAATGACAGCGTTTGCAAGACTTATTGGATGACCCTCGTACTACAAATAGCAGCAGCTGAGTGTCAGCTGTTGCTGCTGTTGGATTAAATATCTGTATCTACCATCTGTTGGTGGACTGCCTGCTGTTGAAGATAGGTAGTGAGAGTGTCAGCTGTTGCTGCTGCTGGATTGAATATCTGTATCAGCAAGCAGCTTGTGGATTGCCTGCTGTTGAAGATAGGTGGTGACAGTGACAGCTCTTGCCGCTGCTGCATTAAATATCTGTATCTGCCATATGTTTGTGGACTGCCTGCTGTTGAAGTAGGGTAGTGAGGGTGACAGCTGTTGCTGCTGCTGGATTGAATATCTGTATCTGCAAGCAGTTGGTGGACTGCCTGCTGTTGAAGATAGATAGTGAGAGTGACAGCTGTTGCTGCTGCTGGATTAAATATTTGTTCATGCAATCTGTTGGTGGACTGCCTGCTGTTGAAGATAGATAGTGAGAGTGACAGCTGTTGCTGCTGCTGGATTAAATTTCTATATCTGCCATCTGCTTGCTGTTGACGATAAGTAGTGAGGGTGACAGCTGTTGCTGCTGCTGTACTAGATATCCGTATCTGCCTTCTGTTTATGGACTGCCTGCTGTTAAAGACAGGTGGTCAGAGTTACAGCTGTTGCTCCTGCTGTATTAAATATCTGTATCTGCCATCTGTTGGTGGACTGCCTGCTGTTCAAGAAAGATAGTGAGAGCGACAGCTGTTGCTGCTGCTGGATTAAATATCTGTATCTACCATCTGTTGGTGGACTGCCTGCTGTTCAAGAAAGGTAGTGAGAGCGACAGCTGTTGCTGCTGCTGGATTAAATATCTGTATCTACCATCTGTAGGTGGACTGCCTGCTGTTGAAGATAGGTAGTGAGAGTGACAGCTGTTGCTGCTGCTGGATTAATAATCTGTATCTACCATCTGTAGGTGGACTGCCTGCTGTTGAAGATAGGTAGTGAAAGTGACAGCTGTTGCTGCTGCTGGACAAATTATCTGTATCTGCCATCTGTTTGTGGACTACCTGCTTTTGAAGAAGGGTAGTGAGAGTGACAGCTGTTGCTGCTGCTGGATTGAATATCTGTATCTGCCATCTGTTGATGAACTGCCTGCTGATGAAGATAGGTAGTGAGAATGGCAGGTGTTGCTTCTGCTGGATTAAATATCTGTTTATGTCATCTGTTTGTGGACTGCCTGCTGTTGAAGGAAATAGTGAGAGTGACTTCAGTTGCTGCTGCTTGAATTATATCTTTTTTCTACCATCTGTTGGTGGTTATACTCATGATACCAGGAGCTGCTTCTGGAGACGAAACTAACCTTTGCTGCTGCCTTCTGTTACGAGGGTGATAGCTGCTGCTGACAGTGGACGGAGTGATATCTGCAGTAAGTTTAAGTGAGAGTTACTACTTCTTGTGGTGTACGTGACTAGAGTGATATATTGTGCTGTTGTTTATCAACGAGTGAAAACTGATGCTGATGGTTTCTGTGATATTTGCTGTGACAACAGCAGCAGCTGTTGTATCTTCAAATTAACAGCAGTAGAAGTTATTTCATTCCTCCCCTTAGACAACAACAGCAAATCTTACTCTCCACCTAGGTTGCAGGATGCGGCTCTTTTACAACCAGCTGCAGCAGCGTGTGAATTAAAAAACCCCATAAAATCTGCTACTTCTATCATCAGAAAAGAATAAGACAAAAGCGATAAGCCGTACTAACTGCAACTGCGGCATTAGCAATTGTACCAATTAAAAACCACCATCAACAGCTAATGCTTTCGACAGATGGTGGTGCCACTAAAAACAACACCAGCAGCTGCTGATGATACCACCATCAGTAACTGACACCACCATCAGCAGCCTATGCTTTTACTTACAGCAGCAGCAAAATGTACTCTAAACACTAGTGGCAACAGCTGACATCCCTCTGATCTTCGATATAGGCAGATGATAGTGTCATTTACTAAAAGCAGCGGCTGCTTATGACACCACCATCAGCAACTGACATCACCATTAGCAGCTAATACTTAATCAACAGCATCCGTAATGGTTATTCTCAATACTAATGACAGTAGCTGATATCCCTCTGTTCTCCGATATCGGCAGATGGTAGGGTCACTGTCACTAATAATAACATCAGCAGCTCATTCTGACTCCACCATTTGCAACTGACATCACCATCAGCAGCTGATGCTTTCATCAACTGCAGTAGTTATTCTAAATACTTATGGCAGCAGCTAATGTCCCGCTGTTCTCCAATATCAAAAGATGGTGGTGTCACTATCACTAATAAACAACATCAGGAGCTGCTTATGACACCACCATCAGCAACTGACTACATTATCAGCAGCTGAAGATTTCATCAACAACAGCAGCAAAAGTTATCCTGAATACATTATGGCAGCAGCTGATGTCCTTCTGTTCTCCGATATCGGCAGATGGTGGTGTAACTATAAAAAAACACTAGCAGCTGCTTATGACACCAGCATCAGGAATTGACTTCTCCATCAGCAGCTATTGCTTTTACTTACAGCAGCAGCAAAAGTTATTCTCAGTACTAATGGCAGCACCTGATGTCCCTCTGATCTTCAATATCGACAGATGATGTGGTCTCTGGTACAAACATCAGCATCTGCTTATGAAAACTGGCGGAGCAGCAGATGTTACTCCTGTCAAACCACCAACATTAGTGTCTGCAAATACTACACACGGCAAAAACAGTAATATAAGCCTAAATCCTTACTATAAACAGTGGCGGACACTTTTAATAACACCATTATCACAGGCAGCATATATCAATCTTAAAAAAAGAAAAGAATATTGAAAACATCAGCATCAGTTGTCACTATCATACCACGAACAGAAGCAGCAGTATAACAGCAACAAAGTAGAAAAAGTTGCAACACTCTCTATCAACAACTAGAAACAACAAATATTAGGTCCCAGCACAAAATATCAAAAGATGTCAGTCTTGCAATAAAAAGAGTGTCAGGAAGTGTCTCTCTCACCACCAAATGTTGCATCACAAATTCTTTTCACACCCGTAGCATTTATATATATGTATATATATATATATATGAAGAAGAATGTTTATTCAAGTGCTATATAGGTTATGTAGCCCTTGAGCATATACATGTACATACATGCAATACAAATATAAACAATGTGACAGGTAGTACAATAAGTGCATAATATCACCTTAATAGATACAGAATAATATGTGAGTCAAGAATCATTAATACTTAAAGCTATTAATTTCTTTCCTCTGAGCTATATCCTAACCTATCCCACTTAGACCTTATCTTTGCTTGGTGAAAACTGTGTGACTCTTCTTGTAATATCCCTTCGGGCAATATGTCTAACCTGCTTTGAACCAACGTCGATTCGACATCATGACGTCGAATCGTCTTCGGTTCAAAGCTGATCAAACCCCATGTGCCCGACGGGTTGTTTGTATTTGTAAGGTAACTTAATTCGTTGCGACCCCTAAACTACATATAAGGCACATCTGTCATGCGAATTGGAGAGAACTGTGTGACTCTTCTTGTAATATCCCTTCGAGCACTATGCTTAGCCAGCATCGGACCAACGTCGATTCGATATCATGACGTCGAATCGACGTTGGTCCAAAGCTGAGCAAACCCCCATGTGCCCGACGGGATATTTGTTAGGTAACTTAACTCGTTGCGAGCCCTAAACTACATATAAGGCACATCTGTCATGCGAATTGGAGAGAACTGTGTGACTCTTCTTGTAATATCCCTTCGGCACTATGCTTAGCCAGCATTTGACCAACGTCGATTCGATATCATGACGTCGAACCGACGCTGGTCCAAACTTGATCAAACGCCATGTGCCCGACGGGATATTTGTAAGGTAACTTAATTCGTTGCGAGCCCTAAACTACATATAACGCACATCTCTTATTCAAAATGGAGAGAACTGTCTGACTCTTCTTGTAATATCCCTTCGGGCACTATGATTAGCCAGCATTGAACCAACGTCGATTCGATATCATGACGTCGAACCGACGCTGGTTCAAAGCTGAGCAAACCCCCATGTGCCCGACGGGATATTTGTTAGGTAACTTAACTCGTTGCGAGCCCTAAACTACATATAAGGCACATCTGTTATGCAAATTGAAGAGAACTGTGTGACGCTTCTTCTTGTAATATCCCTTCGGGCACTATGATTAGCCAGCATTGAACCAACGCCGATTCGATATCATGACGTCGAATCGACGTTGGCTCAAAGCTGATCAAACCCCATGTGTCCGAAGGGATATTTGAAAGGTAACTTAATTCGTTGCGAGCCCTAAACTACATATAACGCATATCTGTCATGCAAAACACCCAAAGTGGCTATGTGAAAAAGCAAACACCAGTTTGAGTACCTAAACAAACAAAACAGTTTTGAAAAAAGAGAAAATAAACCTTATGTAAATATATACTGAACGCCAAAAGAAACGCCTACAAGTTTAGACTTAGTTTTTTCTCTCAACTGAGTTATGGTTTTAAATTATATATAGCAGAAAACACTTCTGACATCTGCCAGCAATATAAACTTATCTTCTTGCAAAATTAAACTTGGATTAAAGGGTTATCTCAATTTATCGTGAAACATTCAAAGTTGTTGTAAGAGTTGTCTTTCCTTTGGCAGTATAACAAATTGTTTCCAAAACACGACTCTGATGTGTGGTTATGAAAAAAACGTCGGTTTTATTACCATGGTATTCTTCTTAGGAACATAACAGCAATTTGAAGTTGAACACTTGTCAAATTATCTCCCTTGCAATTAAACAAATAGCAAAATGGGAAGTCCAATAACATCAAAAGTTCTGCAGTGCTATGAAAAATTTCTTCGCATACCTTTTTATTTTACTCTTGCTAATTCATTTAGCCTCTTCGTATGAATGGTTTCTCTTCTTTTTAAGAAATACAGGGTGTTAAACGGTCTATGGAAATCCAATGGTAAGCCAGTGTTACTGTTTCTACTGCCAACCTTCACCTGGTTGTTTCTCTAAAACCACAGGCTTGACTGCTTTGACTTTTCTGCTGTTTCTTACCCTTGTCGTGGACATTATGTCTGGAGAAAATAATAAGCTGAGCATTATATGGAATTTAAAATTCAGCTTCTGAAAGTATGGTGACTTTAAGTTTAACCCCATCACAAAAGCAAGCGTTCCGGTCTCTAAAGTTTATGGAAAATCGATGCGTTAAGGTGCTCATTCTGTCGGAATATCATAAACAAAGTAACTTAGAATGTCTAAATAAGAGCATATACCTATACCTTCAAATAAATTGGGCGTATACATTGTATGCGTTTCTTTTGGCGTTCAGTATATATGGCAGCAGAGGGACATCAGCTGCTATATTTTTTTTTTTCGTTGATGCTGACAATGGCTTTCTGAACAACCCTAACGACCTTGCATATTCAAGGATTCTGTTGTTTTTATTTCTCTGTTTATACCAGTACCATGGTCTTGCATGCTCTTAGTATTAGTCCTCAAACACATACATTGAGATGACACTAGAAGCTCTAAATGCAGGAAAAAATAATTGTAATTAAATAAATAAACTTGAAAAATTAACTTCTGAAAATTAACTTTGACCTTGTCTTTTTTTCAAACATCTTGCTGATTTTACCCAACAAGTAGAGCCAAACTAAAAACATGGGATAAATGAGCAATAAAAAGGCAAATAAGAAGAGAGGGAAAAAGA
This sequence comes from Ctena decussata, assembly GCA_963989385.1. Lineage (NCBI taxonomy): Eukaryota > Metazoa > Mollusca > Bivalvia > Lucinida > Lucinidae > Ctena > Ctena decussata. The sequence goes on from OZ022512.1 coordinate 73,858,406, forward strand.
GAAAAGAGTGGCCAAGATCTTTAGGAAAATTTAGAAACGATGAGAAAAAATAAATGTCATGTTGAATAGCTAATTATAGTATCTTCTGCGGGAGTCTCAGCTGAAGTTGCGGACCTGGTGTTGTCTCAGAGGCAGCAGCAGTTGTTTCTTTCTGTACAGCTGCAGTTGATAGTTGATGCCAGAGGTACTATTGACCTACCTTAAATTAACTTGCAAGCTGAGCGAAAACGGATTTGCGATATATCGGTATTACGGTATTGTGAGACAACTTTATCATGTTTTTTTTTTAAGATACGTTTTCTGTAATAAGTACTTTAACTCCGAAATTCAACGCTGTTTAAGATGTTAATGGTCATATTTAACTCTGAGTTTATTTCATTAAATTTTAGCCTGTATAATAATTAATAACATTAAATAATACGCTGACTCTCAAACACTGTACACGTATCCTAGTGATAATTCGAATTATGAACATCAATAATTTTATAGATATCCATAATTCGAATTATCGATATCCATAATTCGAACTCAGGATATCCGAAAATCATAATTATTAATAGATATAATTTGTATCATGGATATCACAAATCCGATTTTTGGATATTCATAATTTGATTTATGGATGGTCATAAATCGAATTATGGATATCGGATATCACTTATTACTAATGGATATCAATAAATCAAATAGGTGATACCGATGTCGAATTAGTGATATCCATTAATCATTAAGATTATTAGATATCCATAATTCAAATATTAAGTAAAATCCATAATTCGGGTTACTGATATCAATATTTGGGCCCGTTTATGTATAATACTAATTAGAATTATGGATATCATATATTCTTCGTTACAAATAATAAGTTTAAATAACGACTGCTCTGCGATTATTTATGGATATTTACTATTCAAATTATGGATATCAATTATTCAGCCCGATTTCTTGATATAACATTTAAAATATGGATATCCCTACTTCGAATTACATATATGAGCCGCGACACGGGAAAACCAACAATCTGGTTGTGCACCTAGCGCAGACTCAGATCAGCCTGGGCATCCGCCCAGTCTGATCAGAGTCTTCGCTGTCCGCATGGAGGTAGCTAAGACCCTTAGCTACCCTTTGGGCACTAAACGAAGAATCTGAACAAACTTGGCGAATGCCCAGGCTGATCTGAATCTGCACTGGGTGCACAACCACATTGTTGGTTTTCTCGTGTCGCGTCTCTTATGTATTTCCATAATACTGCCCATAGCTATCAATAACTCTAATTATGGCTATCCATAAATCGAATTAGTGATACCATAATTCGAATTGGTGATATCCATAAAATCGGATATTTGGCATCCATAATTCGAAGTTGTGATATCCATTCTTTGAATAAGTGATATCAATAAATGGGCTGACAAGACCTGACAAATGTAACAATTTTCTACTTGCTCACTGCGCACTGGGAAAGCAAATACTTTTATTTGACCAGCAAAATTTCTTGCTTCTCCAGAATTATTGTTGTAACACAAATTTCCGATGAAAGAGATTACAGGTGTGATCTACGAGACAGGGCTGAGATATATGATAAACTTTATTTTCCAGCATTTTTACATGTATCAACCAAATAAAAGAGTGCTGAAAATGTCTCCTTCCCCACCCCAACCTGCATTCGCACTGCTGATTTTTTTTTTCATCTCTCGTAACGATGTTCCCGAAGTGGCTCAGCGGTTTCCATCTGTTGGATTTTATTGTATGTGTATTTCAATTCTCGTAACGACATTGGATTTTATGTACTGTTCTGTTTCAGTTCTCCTAACGACGTTCGCCAAGTGCGTACGTAACTACAGTTGCACACCCCTGGCGCCGAGTGTTCGTCCAAGTCCTATGTATATTGTTTTGTTCTCTTCTCTTCTCCTAACGACGTTCCCCATGTGGTCAGCGACACGTAACTATGACTACAGTTGCACACAGCCGTCCAAATTTATATTTTGTAATCGACCCTATTAGCGCACGTGACCCAATAAGCGCAGATCATGGGAAGTTCTGAGGCATATGATTTTTAGCGCACATATTTTTACTGGTTTATCCCTTTGATTGCTTGTTACAAGTGCTGAAAACACTATAAAATCTTACAGTTTTCAGTTACAAAGCATCTCCATCCTGCATGACTATATGCAGCTTTTCTCTAATGATTCAGTTTATTTCTATATATAATAATTCTTTGAAATGTGCGTTTATTAGGAAGAATGTCTACTGAAAGTATGTAATGTTTAGCGCACAGTGCGCTAAACGGGTCGAATACGGTACACCTTTATTTTTTTATTTATAATTTAGAAGCTTATTATATTTTGTTGGTATGTAAGGGAAGCAAACTATTCCAATTCAGTCTCTTATATGTACCATGTTTTAATCTTTGCCAAGGAAATAGATTTTTTTTTTGTATTTTTTTTTAATTTATTTTTGTAGCTATTCCATTCTAGTATATATTATTCTCGCAAAGGAAATAAGTTAACATGTCTGTAAACTATATATAGGCACAAGGGAGAAGCCTGCGAAAGATAAATCCTATTATTGTATAACTGCAACTACAGTTGTTCATTTTAAACACAGACGTTATTATTATTATTATTATTATCATCATTTGTCATTATTATTTTGGGATTTATACATCCCTTACAAGAACACTTACCTATATCGAGCCGATCGTTCCAAGAAAGTGGGCTAAAACCAAACTTACTGGGGTAAAACGTCATCAGCTGCTGCGAGGCTATCAGCAGCTGCTGCGAGGCTCTCAGCAGCTGCTGCTGAGGCTAGCAGCGGCAGCTCGTGATTTGGATGTTACTGAAAAAATTAGCCACTTTGATAGATATCAGGATACAGGCCTTATCCAGACCCCGCCTTTCATAAGAAATGACCACGAGTGTCAGATTCTTTTTTTCATATGACCCATTAAAATGGAATTTTAATGCCATCAAACGGAACATTATTTCAATAAGAAAACGCATTGTTGACTTGGACGTTGTCAATGACGTTAAGTGTAAGCGCCAAAGTGTTATTACACGTGTTGTCTAACAATTTTTAAGACACGGCGTTATCCCGTGAATAACAGCGACGTTATATGATAAAATGTTTTATGACATTTGATCCGTACTCAGTCTTTGACCGTGACGACATTTCACCCCTCCTGTAACAGTTGTCTCGAGTATGTGTAATAAGATAAGCGTCAGCAATAGGAGAACTGGCTCTATTTACAGCGCACATCAAATTCTCTCCAACTAGAAAATGTGTTGATGAAACACTATGCCCCAAACCATATGCTTACCTCTAAAGAAGGTTTATCCCCTAATGTTTAAGTCAGAATGGGGTTTAAAACAGTTTATCTACATCTTACCCTGTAACTGTATGCCAAATATAAGGAACATAGCTAAGAGGTTCTTCAGATGTTTTGTTCACAAATTTATTCATATAGCTCCTTCATATTCAAAATGCCTATGTTCAAAAGTGGGAAAAATTCCACCAAAAATTTATGAAATAGGCTCAACAATTAATCAGGTCATCTACACCTTGGTCCAAACCTGCAAGCTAAATAGGATCCTAGTTTATGCGGTTCTTCAGATAGTTTGTTCACAGGCTTATCCCTATACAAAATGCCCGAAAATGAGGCATAACTCCATCAAAAATTTACTATTTTTTTTTTCAAAACTTAATCAGGTCATCTACAGCTTGGGCAATGTCTTCCTGCAAAAAATCATAATCCTAGCATCAGGGGTTCATAAGATACTGTATCTTGTTCACAAGGTTCCACAGGCTTATAATGCACTAAGTCGAAAAAGGGGCACAACTCCGTCAAAATTTACGATTTTTTCAAAAGTTATCAGGTCATCTACACCTTCACGGTTTGGGCAATGTCTTCCTGTAAAAACACAATCCTAGCGTAAGGGATTCTTGAGATATTTTGTTCACAAGGCTCCTTAGGCTTGCAATGCACTAAGTCGAAAAAGGGGTATAACTCGCTCAAAAATTCACGACATACTGAACATTCTTTACCGATGCATTGGATTATCGATTTTGTTATCGCCCCTGTTAGACAGCCTTGTCTGTCTAATATTGGGTATCAAATTTACATAGAATTGAATACGGAATATCAATAATTTTATGTTTTTCTTACCTTTTTCAAATTATTTGAATATTTTATAACCTATATTCTGAAAGCATGGTATATTACCTACACGAAGGTGTTTTCATTTTTCGAAAAAGTTAAAGTTTTCTTGCTTCCCTTGCCTTTTTAATTACATGCCTATCTTGACATATACATTCACTGGAATATTCAAAAGAATTGCGAAATTTTCCATTTTCAGTGCGTATTTCTGAAAATTTCGAGCTATACTGATTTTTTTATAACCTTATTTCTGACAGTCTTTATTCTGAGGATTAAAATGATACATCTTTTTCAAAGTTAACATTATGTCTTCATGCTTCCCCATGAGTCCAAAAACTGAAACTTTAAGAGTTTTGCCTTTTGCGGCGCTGAAAACTCAGTCGCTTCGTTTAAGAAATGCATTGCCACCGATCCTGTCAGAATTCCTTTGGATGCGTAATTTAAATAGGAACTAGCGAAACAATTCAACAATTCAAAGGTTCGCAAAGAAAAGGAAAATGAAAAAAAAAAAATAAATAAATAAAAAAAAAATAAGTAAATGAATAAATAAACAAATGAAATAGAATAGAATAAAATTAAAAATAAGAAAAAATACATAGTTTATTATTACTGATTTTAGATTATTCTTACAAAAAATTTCCAACATTTAAGGCAATCAGTGCAGATCCTGATCAGACCTCGGGTTTGAAGCGTCTGATCTGGATGTTCACTTCTCGCCGGATTCCCCTTCGGGGGATGCTAGGCTTATGTGTTGTCACAAAAAAGCGAGTCGATTATAGTGTAGACCGTTCCTAAGGGAAATTATCCAATTAACAATACTGCACAGGTGAGCAGGAACCATCACTCGTCCAATACCCCCTAGAATGTTCAACATGGTTGTTCTTGTAAGTGAAGGCATAAATATCTTGTTGAAAGCAAAGTTCGCACTATGTGTCCTCCTTCAAATTAACAAATAAAAGCATAACTACTATATAAGATGAATAGCCCATATAGATAATCATTACTCTTGCAATATCTTAAAAAAACTGCAAAATTTTACCACAGAATTGTACCTTGGCAACATTTTGTTTACCGCTAAAATGCAGTAATTTCGTCAGGCATGCAAGTTCGGACATAACTATTTTTGGTTTGCCAGACAAGAGTCTTATTTAAGAAATAGATTAGCTCTAGCAGTGAACTGCTGAGTAATGTTTCACTTTTTAGATGTCAGTTGTAATGTAGATCAAATCACGAGCGCGGAGCGCGAGTGATATATCTGCTTACAACTGCCCGACAGTTTGTTGCAGAATAAAACACGGAAACTTTCCATTGCTTCTATAGGCGCACTGTATTAGAATAGCTCTTAGATATGGTACGCCGATTACCCTTTAATTCGGCTATAAGAAGCGTGTCTCCACCCTACACACAGAATAACCCACAATATATTAATCACTATTGCGTTATTGTGTTGTAAAGAGGCTACCCCTTCTTCATAACCGAATGAGTAGGAGCACCATGTGCAAACAGCAATTCTGCTATAAGACGCATGCCCTGTCCCCAGTCTTCTCCCCACTCCCCTACCAATACGCACACAGAAAACCCGATAATTACCTGATCACTATTGTGTAATTGTGCTGTTAGACGGCGTTTCCCAATACAAACCCAAAGATCTAGATCTTTTCACGATCTAGACCTAGATTTCCCTCGTCTTATAACTGAATATAGAAGTATGTCGTGTGAACAGCGATTTGGTTATGAGACGCATGTACTCCTCCGTCCGTAAACACAGAATAACTAACAATATCTTAAAGACGGAACTAGATATGTTGTTGGGAGGAAACCCCCGTCTTATAACTGAATAAGTGGCTGCAACCTGTTCAAACACGTTCGGCTATAAGACGCATGCCATTTTAAACAGAAAACCCATTGTGCGGTAAGACGGATGTTTTCCTTACAATCCCAATGACCTTGTGAGATCCCCAATCTTATAACCGAATAAATAGGTACATCATGTGCAATCAGCGATTCTGCAAAAAGCCGCATGCTTCCCCTCCCCTTCCCCACGTCTTGCACATATAGAACAACCCATTGCGCCGTAAGGCGAGAGTTTCCATAACAATCCCAAAGATTCTTTCCGTTGGAGGGAAATCCCCATCTTATAAGCATATTAGTAAGTACATCTTGTGCGAACAGCGAAGACTCGGATCCGACCCTTATACAAGAATGGATCCATTTTTCACGTTAACGAGAAGAAGAATCACACTGGATATTTAAGTTAACAAATATGAACAACTGTTTAGATGAGTCTAATCATCCTCATCTCTGGGGCATGCACTATTCAAGTACATATTTTAACGCCTTTTGTCAACCAGCCCCTTCCGCCGCGCCCAATCTGCCCCGCTAAGAGGCACATAACGTTGGGTATCAATGCGTATCAACATTTGTTTGACAAAATAATGTTAAACCGACGTTGATACGTTATTTCAAGGATTTGCGTGGTGTAAAGCTTTTATTGGAAACTGTGCTTACTGGTCCACATGCACCAGAAACTGTGTATTTCAGAGCATAACCCGTACATCAGTATCCAAAGCTTACCGTTAAGCCCTAAGAGCTAGTGTTGAAGGGAGCGGTCTGATCAGGATCTCCTCTGTCTTGGATACAGCCAACAGTTATTTAGCAAATGAGACGCGGGATTCACAAACGCATAATAATTATATGAACAATGCATGCTCAGTTCATCCAGCACCCATGCAAACCCTAATATTACCAGACTGTACGTACGCGTAGACTGTTCTGTGATGTTCGGACTGTATATTCGAATGTCTTTTTCCACGCGCATGTTGCTGTTATACAACTGACCCGCGTCATGGGATGACTATATGAAGGATATACGCGAATTTCGCTAGCTAAACACTAGCCTCTACATGAAATGCGCAGGCTGATCAGACATGGGCAGTTCTTTTTCAAAACAGTGCACAGCCTAGCTGTTTTCTTTGCGAACTCTGATATTGTGCATGTGCAGCCTGGCACAGTTTGTTTATGCCAAAGGTACTTTTTTCTACGGATGAGGTCAATATTTACTTAAATAAACAAAGTGACGCTAGATTAACACGATTAAGCCATACTGAACATTCTTTACCGATGCATTGGATTATCGATTTTATCGCCCCTGTTAGACAGCCTTGTCTGTCTAATATTGGGTATCAAATTTACATAGAATTGAATACGGAATATCAATAATTTTATGTTTTTCTTACCTTTTTCAAATTATTTGAATATTTTATAACCTATATTCTGAAAGCATGGTATATTACCTACACGAAGGTGTTTTCATTTTTCGAAAAAGTTAAAGTTTTCTTGCTTCCCTTGCCTTTTTAATTACATGCCTATCTTGACATATACATTCACTGGAATATTCAAAAGAATTGCGAAATTTTCCATTTTCAGTGCGTATTTCTGAAAATTTCGAGCTATACTGATTTTTTTATAACCTTATTTCTGACAGTCTTTATTCTGAGGATTAAAATGATACATCTTTTTCAAAGTTAACATTATGTCTTCATGCTTCCCCATGAGTCCAAAAACTGAAACTTTAAGAGTTTTGCCTTTTGCGGCGCTGAAAACTCAGTCGCTTCGTTTAAGAAATGCATTGCCACCGATCCTGTCAGAATTCCTTTGGATGCGTAATTTAAATAGGAACTAGCGAAACAAATTCAACAATTCAAAGGTTCGCAAAGAAAAGGAAAATGAAAAAAAAAAAAAAAAATAAATAAAAAAAAAATAAGTAAATGAATAAATAAACAAATGAAATAGAATAGAATAAAATTAAAAATAAGAAAAAATACATAGTTTATTATTACTGATTTTAGATTATTCTTACAAAAAATTTCCAACATTTAAGGCAATCAGTGCAGATCCTGATCAGACCTCGGGTTTGAAGCGTCTGATCTGGATGTTCACTTCTCGCCGGATTCCCCTTCGGGGGATGCTAGGCTTATGTGTTGTCACAAAAAAGCGAGTCGATTATAGTGTAGACCGTTCCTAAGGGAAATTATCCAATTAACAATACTGCACAGGTGAGCAGGAACCATCACTCGTCCAATACCCCCTAGAATGTTCAACATGTTTTTTTTTGAAAAGCTAATCAAGTCGTCTACACCTTGGGTGATGTCATCCTGCAAGAAATCATGATCCTAGTATCAGGGGTTCTTGAGATATTTTGTTCACAAGGCTCCATAGGCTTACAATACACTAAGTCGAAAAAGGGGCATTATTCGCTCAAAAATTCACGATTTTTTTTCAAAAGTTAATCAGGTCAACTACGCCTTGAGTAATGTCATCCTGCAAAAAATCATGATCTTAGGATTAGGGGTTCCTGAGGTATTTTGTTCACAAGGTTCCATAGACTAATTCGAAAAAGGGGCATAACTCTGGAAATACGTAACAGGCGGAAAAAAAAAAGAAAAAATATGGGTCCGCTTAAAATTTCAAGATCCTAGCATAAGCGGTTCTTAAGTTGACCAGCTGCCCAAAAGCGTTACAGACACACAGACGGAAGGACAGACGGACGGACGGACGGACATGCCGAAACCAATATGCCCCCTCAACTTCTCCGAAGTTGGGGGCATAAAAAACATTTATCGGTTTATAACACGATCTTAAGATACCTACATCTTTAATATGAAATACCCCACAACGTGTATGGTCTACACTTTGAATTATGCTTTAAGCGAGAAAGAGCTGGTTCGTCCGCCTGTACGGTCGATAATTCTCTCGCTAAAGCTCGTGGATTATCTCTACGTACAGGCGGACGAACCATGCTCTATCTAATATTAGAACAATTTAAAGTGACTCAAAATATCAGTTACCAACTGCGGCATTACATAGATAAATGAAGAATCATGGTCTGATAAGCAAGCGCATGATAACCCACGATCAACAGAAGCAGTAGGGCCAGTCCTTGACATCTATTTCGCTGTGTGTAAACTCAAAGGGCAACAAAATGTTGCCAAACGAAAAGCTTGTGACACTAGTTAGCTACTTACATGTTTGTTCCAAAGGAAGTAACTCAAAAAAGCTATTTATAAAAAAAGGTAAAGCTTCCCATAGCATTTCATATCCACAATCAAATTAATCAGTATATCTATTATAAAAAGATCTCAGTTACAATTTTTTTTACCAAATCTGGCTAGAAAATACGTAAAAATCAAAATCAAACGAAAATTTTAGACACTTATACTTTAGGGATGGGTTATACGAGGGATGATAAAAAATACGTGGACTTTTGCTGTAGAAACTTTATTATTAATAGTTATAGGCCATTTGCTGTCTATAAAACAGGTCAGTTTGCTAAATACAAGGGTTGATCAACAAGTAATGTCACTGTGTTCATTGCGCGCTTATTTATTGTAGCATTATAATAAAAATTATATCAAGCTACACTGTAATGCAGTTCTAATTTGCAAAATAAATTTTAAGTTGGAATCTTTTTCCGTTCCAATTATATAGACGTTCAAAAGATGCCACCGACGCCATCGCGCCGCACGTTGAAATAACGTTAATTACATGAATATAATTTTCAGAGGCAATCTCTAATCAAAATCAAACTAACGCGCCAAATCAGATGAACATTTGACACGATGACGAAAATTGTTCTGTCGCACACTGTTGAAACTTTAATATCGGCACTGTAAATTAAAGTTCGATAGCTAGTGCTTATGCTTGTTACTGCCGAGTAACAAACTGTTGATTTCTGACAAACGCGTGAGTGGATATATGTAGGGTTTTAGCACAAATTAGGAATATAACCATTAGAAACTCTAGAGCTGCTTATATTAGACATGTGGTGATATAACAGTGATTATGAGGCTTGTTTAAAGGTACAATTAGCGCTGTAAGGGCGCACATGTGTCGCTAGAGGCTCGTCCGAAAACCGCAAGACCTTTATGTGCAATGTCAGTCAATAACGCCACTCTTGTTTGGACCCCATATGTGAAGGTCTATGTTCAACAATTCGAATATTGTGTAAATTCTTGAACATGAGCTGCGGGGCTGTTCAAATAATATTGAAAAATGAAATATACATGAGTGAACAGACATTAGTGCTATGCTGGAACAACGAATATGCTACTTTGGACATGACACAATATCGAAACTTCGTCTCGAACGTCAACAACGTCATTGACGTGCGGCGCGTTTCGTCACCATGCTCTGTGTCAATCTCGATATCTCAATTACTGTGCACTATATCTTTATGACATTTTCAGACCATAATGCAAATAGATTAAGGTACTTGGATACGAAATTTTGTTGCTCTGTCTTTTTTCTACACGATTTTATAGCTGCAGTGACATTACTTCTGGATCAACCCTCGTATCTCTAAAACTACCACAGCTATCACTGTGAAGAAAAGCGCATCCTTAACGTCTATCTTATACATAACTGATCTATAATTTTCCTCAAAATTATATTTTGAAACTTAAAAGTTTCTTTTGAAAACTGCTCATTTTTAGAAGATATTTTAACTGTATTTTACAAGGGAGTAAGTTTATTTATGGAACAGCCTTAGAATGGCCAATAGTACCTATGTCAACTGTTAGTTAATTGTACAGAGTTACTCAATGGCACCTATATATTAAAAGATTTCCTTTCGTTGACTGGGCGGTGCTTATTTCTGACCTTCCCTTCGACGAGTATACTTTCTAAAAAGGTATAATGTGGAAATGATTTTCATGCTCACTCGCGCTGAACAAAGCTCACCCTTACAAAAGGCACGGAATGATCGGAGATCGCACAACAATATTCTTTTTTTTCCCTGCAACCCAGCATACAGACAGCGTCGAAACAACGTAGTGACGACGTCGATGCAACATTATGACATCGGAACAACCTTGTATACACGTCAATAAAGCGTCCTAACGTTGCATCGACGTTCCTCCGACGTCGTTTTGACGTAGTGTGCATGTATGGAAACTGTTTATAATTTGCGATGACCGATAGTGTTTACCGGGCATTTTTAATCTGCCAATTATCAGTCAAGTACATAACCTTTAAAAGTTAAAAAAATATATAACTTGAAGCAGTTATAATTTTTGTGACTATAGCAAAAGTAACCTGTTTAAGTTAAAGTATCTTTTTTCACCTTCATATTCTGGAGTTACAGCAATTTTCATGGACAGTTGGGTAATTTTCCCTGAAAAATCTCTTACATAACTTTATGATTAAGCAATAAAATTCTGTACGCATCGTCTAGAAATTGGTACGCAAGGCCATTGAAGATCAGGAAATTAGCTACTTTTTAACTTACAACAGTTATTTATTTGGAGATTGCAAATCTGACCTTGGCCTAAATAATTTCAGACATAACCTAAATAAGTTATTTTCTACAGCCTCACCTTGAAATGAGTGGTATATAGGATAATTTTTAACAGCTTCAAGTTATATTTTTATTAACTTTTAAAGGTTATGTACCTGACTGATTATGCGTAACAACTCATGAGCATGCTACTTTACCGATTTTTCATGTGGACTGCTCGATTTTGACATTGAATGGCAAGCGTCTGATAGTACCGCCCAGTCAACGAAAGGAAATCGAGGAATACCTGTTAATCTTTTAATCTGAGTAAACATGAAGTTCACTTAATAATTTGTTGCGAGGATAATTGATTGGTGATGAATAGGAATAATTTATCTATAGAAACATGTCTTGTTTGTGATGCATATACTGGCATTGCTTATAGCTATTACATTAAATGATTGTACTCCCCTCTACTTAAGCTGAAAACTTTGTAAATTTTTGTACAGGATTGAATAGACAAAAGCAAAAAATTGACATGATAAACTTCTGAAAGTCAGTTTCCCAGTTATGTATTAGTTTGACAACACCAGTGGAGAAGTAAAATCAATTTTATCACCAATAATAAAAGAGCAAATCTGCAAAATAACCTGTTTTATAGACAGCAAATGGCCTATAACCTGTAAATTTACAGAAAATACACATTTTTCATTCCTTTGATCAGCGATTAAATTGACATGATAAACTTCTGAAAGTCAGTACCCAGTTATGTATTAGTTTGACAACACCAGAGGAGAAGTAAAATCAATTTTATCACCAATAATAAAAGAGCAAATCTGCAAAATGACCTGTTTTATAGACAGCAAATGGCCTATAACCTGTAAATTTACAGAAAATACAGATTTTTCATTCCTTTGATCAGCGATATATTCAATTTACCGCTCTAACTTCAGAAGTAGTATACATGTATATGGGTCGTCATAGTAACCTTATGACGGAACCGCGGAGCACTGTAAAAATTGCCTTATTTTTTCGAAATGTTTCTTTTATCTTTGCTTATGTATACTATTTGCAGTAGAGTAAAATGCTTGACATTTGGTATGCTATTTTGATATGGTTTCCGCTTTTCATTGTCAAGGAGTAATTGCCGTCAACAATTGTTATGCTTGTTCAAGCAGCGTAAAATATGGTATATGAGGCATACAAGGGTAACAAAATGACGTCAACCATTTTACCGGGTACTTTATGCATGCTCCAGATTTTGTGTATAATTGTAAAAACAACTGAGGGAAAAATCAAAGAAATATTTCAAATGATCATATTTATTTATGTTAATTTGATCTTATGTTGGCACTGATTAAAGGGTTTCAGACCTGCATTTCGGCATACACAGAAAAAGTAATGTATCTTGACAGAGTATTGAAAGCGAAAGTTCGGCTAGGATTAATGAAGCAATAAATATGAGGAGAGTATGCTGTGCTATTCTTCAAAACAATCATATTGCATGCAGATGTGTCTTAGATTTGTCAAAACCATAAAAAATGCAAAGAGAATGTTAGTTTGTGAAAACGGAGAAACAAAACAACCGCAGCAATGTAAAAACGGGACAATATGTCAGACGTCATTGATGTGGTGCTCCGCCGTGGCTGTACCTACCTAATATTACTTATTTTTCACTTCAAAATTTCACATAACGTAGCTAAAGGACTAGACTTTTCTGCGGTATGAGAGATGTTACTAAAACTGCATTATCTTTACGAGGGGTAATAAAAATACATGGACTTTTGCTGTGGCAGCAAAAGTCCATGTATTTTTTTAATCATCCCTCGTACATGTTTCGAATTATGTGCATTAGGCCATACATGTGTACGGTAAACACTATAAAAATCGGGACAGGTAGATTTAAGCAAACAATGCAGACCCAGATCAGAACGCTTCAAAATGATCAGTCTGAAAAGGGCCTACACTGTTTGCCATTCCATCTGCATCTTTTGGATTAGCTACTGCAGTGTAAATGTTTTTTTTTTCATTTTTAAGACCATTGCGGTAATTATTTACGGTGCCGTAATATTTAGAGCTTTACGGTATATTTACCTGTACCAGCGATTACTGGCACCTTTCTGTGGCACCTGCTGTTAGTAGGTTTATTTGCTCTGACAAATATTGTTATCGGTAATCAGGGAAATGTGCTATGGGAAGCAACTTGGAAGAGAGCAAAGTAAGAATCCGAGAATGTAACCTTGAAATATAATAGCGCCGTAAAAAATCTAAAAATTGGGACACCCAAAATAATTACCGTAAATTGCTAAAAATGGTACAGTTTGGTCTTTCAATGAAGTTAATCGTTCAAAAACATGCAGATAAAATGACAAACAGTGGAGACTCTCTTCAGACTGCTCCTTTAGGAGCAGTCTGTTATGGATCTGCACTGTTTGCTCTGACCTATCCGTGCCAAAACTTAGGTTGTTAACGGTATATTAGACATACTATTAGACTAAGTGTAATTATGCGTCTTTTGCGATATGGAACAGGTAAATAACTAGACTAGATCCAGACTCCATGGAGTGCTCAGATTTTCATGTATAAACATTTGCAAGTCTAGTGAAATAGCATTATATGCCGTTTGGTACACAGTAATATTGTTAAATGTGTTGCTATGCCAGTACAGTATCATTTGAGCCGCGACAGGACAAAATCACCAAAGTGGCATGTGCACCCAGCTAAGACTCAGATCAGCCTGTACATCCACCTAGTCTAATCAGAGTATTTGCTGTGCGCTTAAAGGGTCTAAGCTACCTCCATGCCGACAGCGAATACTCTGATTAGACTGAGAGGATGCACAGGCTGATTTGAGTCGCATGTCACTTTGTTGGTTTTGTCGTGTCGCGGCTCATTTGCAGTTTCGTTCTTTTGGCTCAGGGCACAAATGCTGATACATGCGGTAGGCTTGTTTTTTTTGCCACATATAAAATGTTTCGCCTGGTATACAGGAAATTTTTCCTTTCTTTGAGTGAAATATGTCAGGAAAGTAAATCCTGAATTTATTTCAAACATTTGTGCGAAACCATGTCTGCATCTAAAAGCTCAAAATTCAACAGTCAAAATTTTAGTTTACATTTCTAAACAAAATTCGGCTATGCAGACATTCAGTTGCAGCTGATACATGTAATGATCCAAGTTTGAGAACTGCATTGATGATTATACCATTTTTGAAAAAAATCTGTGGCTCAAAAAATATTTTACGTACTTATATATAAAATCTCCTCCGCAACAATATTTATATCAGATTTATGACTCGTAGTCGAGTGATTAGAGTGACTCGGTTATGGTGCAGAAAGACGCCGGAAGGTCGTGAGTTCGCGGCTAACCGTCGCCATCCGACGACTGGAAAACTTTCTGTCAACCCAGCAGTAAATGGGTACCTTTTTCGAACCAGGGAAGGATAAGGCAGCGAAAGGAGAGAGATGAGTTCCGCCTGTCATCAGCTGTGCCCAAGATACAGTGGGTCTCTAACCCCCACTGCCCCTACGGCTATTAGGCTATGGGAAACCTTTGCCTTTACCCAAATGGCTGGAAAGTCTATTTATACATACGTTAACCCTTTGAAACAGAAAAAGGAATGGTCTGTTCACTTTGTTGAATCTTACTGGCCGAAATGTCGCTATGTCTACCATCCATTGCCCGGTTATGGCGCCACCGTGCGATCGAAAACCGGTGGAGTGCTACCATAATAGACCCAATGGACTTTCAGTTTCATTTCAAGCAGTAAGAAACTTTATGAGCCACAACATGTGTTTTCAAAGAAGGTGGCTTTGGTGACAATCCAAGGCTCTCATCAGACTGCACATGACTGGAGTCTGATCGGAGCCTCTCAGCTTGTCAAATCAGCCATCTATGGAAGTGACCCAAGCCATTGAGCCAAAGTCAGGTCTCTGATTACCACGTATAAATAAAAAGGATGATCAATGACAAAATTGCACATTGTTTGAAGACACATGACGCTGCTCAATTTTTTTGTTTTGGATTCCTCCATATATATTGACAACTCTACTGTTGTATAAAAACGGGATATGAGAGTAAACTGAGAATACATCAAAGTGCAAGGCGAAGTTTGAAAAATATTTGATATAGAACACATTTATTGAGTACATGTATCACATTATTTATAAGAATTTCACGAAATATTTCACAGGTATGTATCTGGAATGTAAACGCCTATGCATATCCCATCCCTACTTTACAAAGACAAGTACTAGGTATAGGTGACAGGTAAACAAGAGGGCCATGATGCCCCTGGATCGCCCACCTGAGTATCCTGTGAACTTAATCTCAGAGACATCCATATGACCGACAGACAGAGTTTCACAAAGATAAAATGGAAGATGAACCCTTTATTGTGTACCTAAGGTTTTTATAAGATTTAACCTAATGACCTAGATTTTGACCCCACATGACCCAATTTCAAACCTGATCTAGATTTCTTGGATATGAACATTCTGACAAAGTTATCAAAACTGTGCCCTCCAGAGTGTGCATAATGTTTTTTTAAGGTTTAACCTAGTGACCTACTTTTTGACCCAACATGACCAAGTTGCACCCTTGGTCCAGATTTGTTGGAGTCAAACATTCTGACAAAGTCTCATGAAGATTAGAACAAAACTGTGTCCTCTAAAGCGTTCACACTGTTTTTCGAAGAACTGACATAGTGACCTAGTTTTTGACCTGACATGGCCCAGTTTCAAATCTGGTATAGATTTCATGAAAATAAACATTCTGACAATGTTTCACGTACATTGGATCATACTGTGCCCTCTAGAGTGTACACAAGGTTTTTCTAAGATTTGACCTAGTGACCTAGTTTTTGACCCCACAAGATTCAGATTCAAATTTGGTCTAGATTTTATTTAAATAAACATTCTGACAAAGTTTCATTAAGATTGGATAATAAATGTGCCCTCTAGAGTGTGCACAAGGTTTGTCTAAGATTTGACCCAGTGACCTAGTTTTTGACCCCACATGACCCAGTTTCAAAGATGGTCTAGTTTTTATTTAGATAAACATCCCGACAAAGATTCATGATGATTGAATTATAACTGTGCCCTCTGTGTCATACTAAGATTCATTTCTTTTTTTAGCTCTGGCGGCCATTTTGTTCAGCGGAGTGGAACCGTTTTAGCAATTTTTGTTCAGGGCTATGAGTAAAACATTTCTGTGATTTTTTTTTAAAATCGAGCCATTGGTTTCAGAGACGATGATGCTTAAAGCTTTTTTTTCTATTTTAGCTCTGGTGGCCATATTGTTAGGCGGAGCAGAACCGTTTGAGCAATTTTGGTAGACGGTCTCCTAAGGAACATTTCTGTGAAATTATTTCAAAATCGGCTCAGCAGTTTTGGAGCAGAAGTCGTTTAAAGGTTTTTCTATTTTTAGCTCTGGCGGCCATATTATTCAGCAGAGCGAAACCGTTTGAGCAATTTTGGTAGAGGGTCTCCTAAAAACATATCTGTGAAATCATTTCAAAATCGGCCCAGCAGTTTCGGAGGAGAAGTCGTTTAAAGGTTTTTCTATTTTTAACTCTGGCGGCCATATTGTTCAGCGGAGCGAAACCGTTTGAGCACTTTTTGTAGAGGTCCCCTAAGAAACATTTCTGTGAAATTATTTCAAAATCTGCCCAGCAGTTTTGGAGGAGAAGTCGTTTAAAGGGTTTTCTATTTTTAGCTCTGGCAGCCATATTGTTCAGCAGAGCGGAACCATTTGAGCAATTTTGGTAAAGAGTCCCCCAAGGAACATTTCTGTGAAATTATTTCGAAATCCTTCCAGCAGTTTTGGAGAAGAAGTCGTTTAAAGCAAAAGTTGACGCCGGACGACGGACAAAGACCGATCACAATTCCTCACCTTGAGCACTTCGTGCTCAGGTGAGCTAAAAAAGAAGGGCAAATTGGCTTAAGGCACTACTGGATATTTTTACAGATACATACTGGACAAGGTTTGGGTAATACCGGTATGTGAAGTATTACACAAGTTATATCTTTATTTTTGTCAAACGTAAAAGAGCCATAATGCCTTTAGTTTATAAGAATTTTCATAATTTCTCCAGTGGAAATATAACGTTAAGGCAACGTCGCATCAACGTCGATGCAACGTCAAGACGTTGCATCGACGTTGATGCGACGTTACATGAATGTCATGTGCTTGTCGGGATAAGTCTTGCTCCATTGATCTTCTATCATGTCTTTCTCCAGACTGGATTAGTCTTCCCAGCATCAGAAGAATGGACCTTTTATTCTTGCACACCGGATAGAAAATGCCATTCTTTTCACCTGGGATAGAAAATCTCATCCTACCCTGGTGTTCTGACTCAGGACCGGAAAAATATCACGAGCTGTCAATGCATTGGTTGTATAGGAGCTGACGTACCTGCGTCGTCAAGTGACGTTGGTATTTAAGATGATGACGTCACGAAGACGGTAAAAATGACGTCAGTTTATGCACGCCAATCGTTGACGTAAAGAGCCGAATGGCGGTCGTTGAAAGCGGCGCCTTCTTTCAAAATCAAATTTAAACCTCTCAAGCACTAGTATTACGCATTTTAAGACGTTCTGAAGTTAAAACAAAACGTGGTGTGCAAGAAAAAGTATCTATCATTGGTGTGAGGTGCGGATAGAAAAATCCATCACTCGGGATCACTGTTCGGCATCACTCGGCAAGCCTCGTGATGCCGAACAGTGACCCTCGTGACGGATTTTTCTATCCACACCTCACACCCATGACAGATCCTTATATTATGACTGCAGTTGAAGTTATACTTCTAGTCGTAAAACAAAAGTAGTTTTGATTGCAGTTGTAGTTTTACTCATAGTCGTAAAAGAAGGTCACGTGGAGAAGTAATCTTATTATATTTTCGATAAAAAAGAAACTAGTATCCAGCTACGCGCCAGTCAGTTCAATAAAAAAAGGATCTAACACGAGTCATCATTTCATACGAAATTTATTAAACAAGCCTTAGTCGAGTTTCATGAATTTCTTATGAAATGATTACGAGTGTAAGATTCCGTTTATCATATGACCCCTTAAAACAAGATTTTAACATCCTCAAACTGAACATAATTTCAATAAGAAAACGCATTGTTGGCATGGACGTTGTCAATGACGTTACGTGTACGCGCAAAATTGTTATTGCACGTGTGGTTATACGATTTTTCGTGACACGACGTTATCCAATGAATAATAGAGAGTTCATCTGAAAACATTTGAGCCGCGACACGACAAAACCAACAATGTGGTTGTGCGCCCAGCACAGACTCAGATCAGTATGGGCATCCGCCCAGTCTGATTAGATTCGTCGCTAAGCTAAGGGTCCAAGCTACTTCCATGCGGAAAACGAAGACTCAGATCAGACTGGGGAATGCCCATAATGATCTGAGTCTGTGCTGGGCGCACAACCACATTGTTGGTTTTGTCGTATCGCGGCTCAATTTTCTTGTCATATGACGTCGCTGTTATTCAGTGGATAACGTCGTGTCATAAGAATCGTACGTTTACATGTGTAATAACACTTTGGCACGTCTACGTTTCGTCATTGACAACGGCCGTGTCAGCAATGCGTTTTCTTATTGAAATAATGTTCAGTTTGAAGGCGTTAAATATCCCTTAAAAAGAGTCATATGATAAACAGAATCTTACACTTGTGGTCATTTCATATGAAATTTATGAAACTCGCCGAAGGCTCGTTTCAGGCTCGTTTCATAAATTTCATATGAAATGACCACTCGTGTAGATCCTCTATATTTCCACTTCAACAAAAGTCAGTGACGTACAAAAACAAAAATGCAGAACATAAAGAAAATAACTTGTATATCATCATTGGATAAGCATTTACAGCAAATGCGTTGCTTTGCGCTACATATTTAATAGCTGACATATAAAATATATGCCATACATTTGTTGTGGCTGTGCATTATATTATTTTAATTTCGATGACAGAAATTTACGTTTGTAATTGACATTTACAAATATTTACATTTCTGTCTATCAAAAAGGCTTCGTCAAGTGTTGAACTTACAATAAGCAACAAAATCTCATTTATACAGAATATATACCAAACAAAAAATGAAACGCACAAAGTAATATTTCGGTATTTTCTTAGAAAAAACAAACAATACAAACAAATAATTCATACAGTGTTACAGGCAGACAATCGGACAGTTCAATCATTTAATTGTGTCAATTCAGTACTTTGTGACGCGTCTCTGAACAAGGCAGGAGTCAGTTTTCAATGTCACAGTTTTCAATAAGAGGCCATAGTCAGCGATATCATTAATGCGTGTTTTTCATGCATATGGAAGGTGCGGATACTCATCTACGCCATGATAATGTCTTGGCAAGATTTGGTCAGAAATACGAATTTTCAGACATTTTCAATCATGCTATAAAAGTAAATTAAACGGGAAATTCTTACTGTGTGCGTTTCTTTTTTTTGTTTGGTATATACAAATGGCAGGAGGGACTTTTCCTTCCTTGAAATCCTCGGAAATATAAAACAATATCATCGATAAACATCGACACTTGCCACTGACCTCCCTTTGAAAATCCTATAAGATCAACTAGCTTCATACACCGATGAATGACAACTGATCATGTGACGTTGTCGTCATGCGACGTCTATGGAAAACGAACGTCTTGATTGGTCCACGTAACGTTCGAATGACGCCACGTCACGGCAACGGCTGTTTGACGTGATGGCCGAACACGTCGTTATCAAGTTTTTTCTCGACCCATATTTGGCATTTTCTACGTTAAATTACCAAGAAAATGGCACGGAGTGGTTCTAAAAATAAAGTGTAAATAGATATTTAAATTTTCATCATTCATCGTGTGATGAAGCCAGTGGTCGTAGCTAAAATCCTACAAGAAGCGCTTCGCGCTTCATTGAATTTTAGCTCCGCCAATTGGCCCCATCACACGATGAACGCTGAAACATCAAAATTCAATTCTTACATGTACGCAACTGCGGTCTGCTCATGACTGGAGATTAGTCAAATCAAAACAACTTTGTGAATGGAAAGCATATGGACGGTGCATGTCAAAATTTGGAAACAGTAAAATCCATCCTTACTTCCCTGCCAGATGCTAACTTGAGCATTCGGTCACCTTTGATTTCATATTTGCTATAAAAAAATTTCGAGAATACTTCTGATCACAGAACTAATGGTTCAGACTTTATATTACCTTTCAGCATCAATATTGTGTGTTGAAAGGCAGTTGAAAGTTTTATTTAAGTAGCACCATGCTGCAATATTGTTGTCAAACTGTTTGAAGTCCACGAGATTGCAAACTATATACATGTAAGAGCTTTCTGGTCCTTTCTGGCTTCTTAACAAAGTAATCAGATCCTTCTGCCAAAGGATTAAGGCGAGGCGGTAACCGATACACGTAGGATCTTACATGAGTGCTCATGTATTATTGAATTTATTAAACGAGTTGGAGAAAAAGATAAGATGCGAGGCTCTGCCGAGCATCTTATCGTTTTCACCAACGAGTTTAATAAATTCAATAATATAGGAGCACGATTGCAAGATTCTATTTATCATATGACACTTAAATCGCATTTTATTAGCAAATTTTGCACTAAAACATCACGATTTCGCCATTAGACAATGCGACGTTTTGTGGACACCAACGCATAACGTTACGACGTAATTTGCATATTTAATCCACTAGTGGATTATCGTTTTTAATGCATGGCTTTATTACATTTTCAGATGCGACGTCATATGATAAATGTAGCGTAACATAAAAAAAGGCGCAACGGAAAACATTTTTTAAGCTCTGGCGCTCATATTTTCATCTTTTCAAAACTAAGAACAGTAAAACATTCAAGTGAAATCACTGGACTTTTTCGTCCATAAAATAGCTGTATTTGAGAACATTCGAAATGTTGCACAGATACAAAAGACTTTGGTGAACGTGCGCTTACACATTTATCACACTGCACAGTTGCATCTTTGCACATATGACTGTGGTGTGAAAAAACAACAACAATTTTTTAGTGTCCTTGGAAAAACTTTAGTCTAGTAACCCATTTTGAAAAAAATCGACGTAGTCTTTGAACTTCCTTCTCGATGCAAAAATCTCTTTATATACATGTATGTATATATTTTGACATCTCGCCCAGCTAAATGTAAGCATAATTGCCCTTCGAAATTAATCTTAAAAGTAAAGGAAAGCAAAATTCTTACCTGCTAATGAAACGAACAGGCGCATCACAGAATGAGCATTTTTTCAGCAAGCCGAATATCACTTTCACTGAGTGTAATAGTAGCTAGGCCACGTCACGCGACAAGAGTCCTTAAATGTTATTTGTGAACACTTCAACAGAAACCAGCCTCTACCGCAATACATGTATAGTTGTGTCTCCATACTGCGTAAGACTTAGAAGGTTTTTTTTCCCAGAAACCACAGATGGCAAATTTACTCAGACCAAGGTAGTGTAGATCCTGTAATCCGCAAACCGCGGCGTCTGATCTGGGTCTGCACTATTTGCCTATGTCCTATTTATGGAACGCTCGGCATAAACTGGGTTAATATGCTACAACTGAGCAGTCCGGTCAAGATCTAAACTGCTTGCAATTTATTTATAGTACAAACTATTAAGGGCAATACTAGGCGATGACTATCATACAGGCATTGCGCTTCCATTGAAATGATTTGTAAATTTTTATATATGTATGTAGTTTACCTGAATAAAATACAGTTTAAACCAACTATTGAGGGAAGGACAATCTAATTTGGAAAATCAGCAGGCAATGTGTTAAGTACTCTATATATTTCAAGTTCTGTCTCAGCGGGCATATGGCGTCGAACTGACGTCGATGCTACGTCAAATGCCTGCTGGTACCCTTCTTTTAAGATGTATAGCCACATCTTAATGGCGTTTCGCCGTTTTTAAAGCAGGGTAACAACTTTCATCAGGCCCGGATCCAGTCCACCACGTACTGGTGGGGCTCTGGATAACTGGTGGGGCTAGATGCCAAGGGGGAGGGGCGGGGGAGTGGGGCTTGAAAATTTATGACACAATTACGAATCAATTTGATGAGAATTTTTACTAATGTCTTTTTAGCTTCAAATGTATGTTGTGATATCTCATCAGAATCGCCTCACCGAGGCGATTCTAATGAGATGTCACAACATATATTTTAATCTAACCAAGCCCAGGTGGCGGGGCTCAAGCCCCAAAGCCCACCCCCTGGATCCGGGGTTGTTCATTACTTCCTGCTTGCTTCCTTGGAAGGGGAATCCCTTAGGAGCAAACCCTTCCCTTCTTTTCAGAGGAAGCAAAATTAAAAATGGCTATCCCTGAGACTGTTACCTTTGACACGCTGTTAGAAAGTGTAAACAGCAATGTAATAGTTCCCAAAATGCTGGAACTAACATGCACCCCCTTAATGAAGAAGGGCTCAAAATACTCGTGCCTCTGAATTCCCTCGAAATTCTTTGCCCTGTAAGGTTTGGGCACTTCTCGCCTGTTAAAGTAACACCTGCTTACCAGAGACGAATGCTTACCAGAGACGAAGGTAGCATTACACAAACCCCTGCGGTGTTGGTATACAAAACGCTAATTACCTCTGAGTTAATTATCATTAAAGAGCCGTGACAAAACCAAACCAACTGAGTGGCATGTGCGATCAGCGAAGATTCAGATCAGCCTGGGAATCCGCCCAGTCTGATCAGAGTCTTCGTTGTCCGCATGGAGCTAGCTTAGACCCTAAGTACCTTTTAAGCGCATAGCAAAGACTCTGATATGACTGGGCGGATACCCAGGCTGATCTGAGTCATCGCGTGGCGAACATGCCACTTTGTTGGTTTTCTCGCGTCGCGGCTCGTTTGTGTACTCTAGCGCGGTTGCAGATATAAGTGATTGCATATTTCTGGGTTAATCCATCTGAAATTAATCGCATTAGCGCCAGCTTAACATGCACTTGCAAGGAAACCAGATATTCCCTTGGGAGCAAAATGGTTTTGTTAAATGAGCCGCGGCGCGAGAAAAAAACAACAAAGTGGTAGTGCGCCCAGCGCAGACTCAGATCAGCCTAGGCATCCGGCCAGTCTGATCAGAGTCTTCGCTGTACGCATGAAGATAGCTTAGGCCCTTAGCTACCCTTTAAGCGCCTAGGAATGACTCTTATTAGACTGGGTGGATGCCCAGGCTGATCTGAGTCTGCGCTGGGCGCACAACCACATTGTTGGTTTTCTCATGTCGCAGCTAATATTTTCCACCATTTTAACGAAGGGAAGCAATTTCCTGTTTGCTTCCCTGGACGACAGAAATCTTCGGAGATAAGGTCCACTTTTAAAAGACAGAATTTGCTCCTTTGGGAGGGCTGCCACTTGCCTTCCCTGCTAAACTCTCAGGGATTAACCACTGACGGCCCATTTCTAATCATTATATAACAGCCTATTTGACCACCCGGTTCTTTTTATTAGACTTTCTTCAATTGCTTGGCATATTTTAAACCTTTGTTTCCTTAACATGCAGACCAGAGAACGTCTTGAAGCTGCATATGAGCCGCGACACGAGAAAAGCAACAATGTGGTTGTGCGCCCTGTGCAGACTCAGATCAACCTGGACATCCGCCCAGTTTGATCAGACTCTTTGTTAAGTGCTCAAATGGTAGCTAAGGGTCTAAGCTACCTCCGTGCGGACAGCGAAGACTCTGATCAGACTGGGCGGATGCCCAGGCTGATCTGAGTCTGCGCTGGGCGCACAAACACTTTGTTGGTTTTGTCGTGTCGCGGCTCATATGTTCTTTGTCACTTACTGTATTTTGTGTTTTCAACAGTGTGGACTATAGGAAATATTGTCATAAATGCAATTTGACGTCCTGCTAAAGTATTGCTTTAAAAAGGACTTTCATCATAGCAAAGGCGTATCATTTTCCTACAACCGTACCAAATTTTGAAAAGATTTCTTAATAAATAAAGGAGTTACAGCAAATTCAAAAAAAGGTCCACGTGTTTTTGAGACACCCTGTTATTATCAAAATTATTATTTATGACTGTTATGAATATTATTATCCTTATTATTATTATAATCATCATCGCAATTTGTTTTTTGTTATGGAAAGTGCTTATGATCTTACACGACTGCACAGATGCGCATGCTGATCTGAGTCTCCGCCATTCGCACTGCTGTCATCGGACAGTGTAAACATGGTTCCATTGCACACAACCTTTTATCATCACCCTACCATCTTCCTGATTTGACTTACGTAATTTTTGAAAAAGGACGTAACACTGATTCTCAAGAAAGTGTAACGAATGGTGTCATGGCTTTAAACGCATGTATAATTTTATTTTGAGTTGTCGATTAAATCAAATAAGTGCATGCTCTGAAATTTCTGCTACTACCTAAAATATTTAAGTTATAATATTGATTCAAATACACGGAAATACTCACATTATCATACCTGAGACTGAAGGACCCCCCTATTTTTTGCATGTCATAATTAAAGATGTCAATTTTTACCTTAAATTCTTTTGAAGACTTTCTGCGTGAAGCAAATAGTCTTGACTTGGAAAGTTTGGTTTTATCGAGTCCTTTCGACTAGTGATTAATGGGTATACGTTGGAACACAATGCTTTGTTTAACTCATGACCGTTTCTTGTCACTGAGTTCTGTGTATTCTACGAGCCCAAGCATTAACAATGCATTCCAAAGTTTCGGATGAGGCTAACAAGGTTTGTTTTTTCATCAAGGAGGTCATAATCAGTCACTCTGACAGGCCATAAATAGTTTTTTACTATCTATTAAATTCAAATTTTGTTTTGACGCGTTCTTAGTATTCTGAAAAAACGTAATTTTTCAAGTGTATTTTACTAGTCAAGCCAAAGTCACCCAGTATATAAACAAGAAAGACACCTATAGCCTGTCGTAGAAAGGAGACAACCCCTACTGGTAATTGGGCGACTATCGTAACCCTTAACGAATATGCTTCGTAGAAAATAAGTTTCACGTTTCATAAAATTATTTTACGGGACGTATTATACGGGACAGTAATTCTGAGTAGTACAGGAATGGACCACGCAAGAAGCTTATACACTCTTATAAAGGGCACATTGTCTTATTCATTTAAAAATGTACACATCAACGGCCAATCGGAAGCTGAAAAAGAATGAAAACATGGGAAAATTTTTCAGTTTTTGAATTTTTCATATTATGATTTCTTGATTCAACAAAATATTCATTTAGTATTTACCTACTTCTTAAACTGAATTTGATATGTCCATATATATGCTAAATATTTTCCACTGATTGTATTGGGCAATTAAAATGAAACATTGATGCACTATGGTCTATTTTTAGGCAATAAATCGACGTTCGAGCATTCCCGTATAATACGGAAATGTGTCCCGTAAAATACAGTTACATTTAATAGCAGTTCTTTAAAGAAAAATCGTTCCGACAAACCTGAGGATTAAAAAGTATGTTTTAAATTAATTATAATATATGTGTCTTTATTCTCTGCCTTAGACTGAGTAATCTGTTCTCTTTATCTGTAATTTTAATTTGTTTTCTTGGAAAATTTGGTTAAATTTCAATTCTGCAAAAATAAATTGCCTAATTCGCAATTTATATGGCGCTAGAAATGATGTTCTTCTGCGGTTTAGTTATCTATAAGTGTTATATAAGTGTTATTTTCCTCACAAATTGGATATTTTCTTAGTGGGAAGACTGGAGAAATTGTGCGATCAAATACAACATTAATGTCCCGTAAATTACAAACTTAAAACAAGTTTCACTGCCTTAATAAGATGATTTTATGGTAATATTTTGTCATATAACAATATAGTATATACAAGTCAAAGATGTTTGACCTTTAGATGCATATATCTTGAAATTTTCTTGTCGGAAAGTCTCATATGACAGCTATTGAGATATCAAGTTTTTTCTATTAAAGAACTTAGAAAATGAACTTGAAATGCAAAGCAGTACTGCTGACATAAAAAAGCAAACAGGCTGGCAAATTGTAACGCAAATACTTCTCTGTGGTCAAACATAGAACTTGTTCGTGTAACAATATCGCAATTTAGCCATTTATGTTGATATTTGTATCTAAACACAAACAGTTCACTGTCACATTTTAAGATCGTGTATTTTACGGGACAGTACAGAAGACATGAATAACAGTGTAACCAGTCTAGATGCTCTATAAAGCATATGCGTTTTATACAGACAGGTTGCAGTTTTAAAGCTTAAAACAGGAGTTTTCCTTGAGGAAATCAAATCTTTAACTTTATGTGTTTTGCAGGAATAGTTTTCTTTCATGTTAATTAAGTACAATGAGGTCGCATTACTACTTTTTGGTAGAGGAAGAGCATTTTGCTTTTTCAGAAATAACAGATTGAAGATTTTTAGAGCTCAACTTCGTCCTAAACAAAATCACTTGCCTCTTTGGTGGATTATACCCTTATACTTCCAGTAATTGCTTCAAGTCTATAGGTATACACGGCTCGTAGAATACTCGAGAGAAAGTTTAGTGCCTTCACGTTGTCTCTCGTTATCTGAATTCACCTGATATTTACTGTGCAATACTTTAGATTTAGCTTCGTGAGATACCAAAGTTGTGAAATGACAATGAAATATCTCTATATGACTTGCTTACTTTTTCGATTTTTTAACCACCCAAAAGTTACACTTTCTTGAGAATCAGTGGTAAATCGCAAGTCATCCATTCGGCGGACCCAGCCCAATTGATAATTCGGTTAATATTTGTTAGTATGACTCATTCATGTGTTGATGTTAGACCGCAAGAGTTATGGTTCATAGATATAAACTCATGGGAAGCAACTCTGCCATTTTCTATTTCCCTCCATTCTCAACAGGGATCAATGCTAAAGGGAAAGAATATACTAAGACTTGAATATTTTTTTCTTTCTGTTAAGAGTAACCTTCATTTTAGGGGCTTTGGCTTTCCGGGAAGCAAACAGGAAGAATAAAAAATTGTTTCCCTTTGTAACAATGGAGGTTAAGCATACACCTAAAATTCGGGTAGTACCGTGATTATTCTAAATATGGAAGCACATTAGCCACTACATTTATCTACAAAATAAAAACAAATAAATTCATTATCCGGAGATAAGTTTAATCATGGTTTGTTGAATAGCAATCGGTATAGACCCTGTTCAGTCCACTCAGCAGGAGCACACGCTCTTGCGGAGTGGTCTGAACAGTGAACAGGGTCTACTCTGAGATATGTCGACTCTGTTAATTTGTTCCGGCTTACATGTACCTGTCCCAGTAGCTAGTATCATTATGGTAGAATAGTACCTGCACAGATAGTTTTATTGTTGAAACTCGCTGACCGTCACCGTCTTATTTTCAACAAAATTACAATTTCACCACAAATCTGATTAAATCGACTCTCAGGTATGCAGAATGTACGTTCATTTTACTATTAACCCAGATGTATTATTTAGTTCAAAATAAAACGCAATAAAAAGTTCATCCCTCAGTCAAAACTATATCCCAGGTATGTAGTGAGGAACGCAGTCAAAAATTCTACCAGCCGCTTAAAAGCAAACCCAGAGATTTACTTTGTAAGAGTGCATTTACCAAGTGGTCAAACCAAAGCTAAGGTTTAAAGAGAGGTAAGCCTTATGTTTTGTTAGCTTCTTGAGCTAGTCATTCTTTTGTTTTGATATCATTTCATTCCCTTTGATTTTCCTTAGATGGACCTATTTCGGAGAAACAGTATTCATACTTCCATGAACAAAGTCGGTCACGCGACGTCGTTGGTATGCAACGTCACGTGTAAACAAAAGGCGCCATTAGCCATTGTAAAGTGGCTTACATGTTGGTGACAGCTTTTGATCGTATATTTTACAAATGTTGCTGTTATAAATCGAAAATGATGGTCAAGACAATTTCAAAATTAAATGTAATTATAAGAGATAAACATCATTTTTCCGAAGTTCATGGAAGTATAAACACACTGGGTCCGATGCAAAGTTCTCGTGAGCACCCCTTCGGGCGTCACTTACTTAGCACGTTACCCACTGTGTTCATACTTCCATGAGCATCGGAAAAATGAAATTTATTTCTCAAACATACTTCTCGTATACTTTTAGTTAAATGAGGGATTCAGGAAGTCAAACGTCTTCTCATACGCTATTGTATTTTTTTTTTGTCCTTTCTGATCATTTGGTTTTTACATTGTATATTGCAGACAAGAGGCGTGGCCAGTTTTGAACATCTCATTACAGATCCTCATAGACCTCCGTTAAACCGGAGCTGCTATTTTCGTTTATTTGGTGTGCTCCTCGCTTGATCTAGAACATACACGCATAATAGAGGTCACTTTTATACAAAGCTTGGGCGTCTATTTCCAAAGCAACCTAGCTGTCAGACAAACTTGCACGTATGCTGCTTTGAAGTGAAAAAATCGAGATATTGCAAAAAAAACAAAAACTTGTAAACATGGTAAACTGGTTACCCAAACATATCACTTCAATTGTTATGGTGCTTTGAAAGATCAGACTGTACTTTACACATATGAGCCGCGACACGAGAACCAACAAAGTGGTTGTGCGCCTAGCGCAGACTCAGATCAGCCTGGGCATCCGCCCAGTCTGATCATACTCGTCGTTGTCCGCATGGAGGTAGCTTAGTCCCTTGGCTACCCTTTAAGTGCTTAGCAAAGAGTCTGATCAGACTGGGCGGATGCTCAGGCTGATCTGAGTCTGTGCTGGGCGCACAACCACTTTGTTGGTTTTCTGGTGTCGCGGCTCATATGAACCGCGATCCGCAAAAAAGACCATGTATGTGAAAAGACAAATGCTCAGATAACCCTATGCATGCGCGCAGCCTAATCAGAGAATGTGCTTGTCGAACAGGACATGCAGGGACCCTGAAAAATTAACAGGTGTACAATTAGATATGAAGACTCGGGAGAGTGCACTATTCGAAGATTTGTTTTAGTCTTCACCGATCGTTGACAATTGACGCCTCCCAGCAGGCACATGACATTTTAATGACGTCATCATGTGCCCCCTGGGACTAAGCTATCATTTTAGTTCCAACTTATTTATTTATTTATTTATTTGTACAACGCTCTTACATGTACGTACATACAGACGAGCCACGACACGAGAAAACCAACAATGTGGTTGTGCGCCCAGCGGAGACTCAGATCAGCCTGGGCATCCGCCCAGTCTGATCAGACTCTCTGTTTGGCGCTCAAAGGGTAGCTAAGGGTCTAAGCTACCTTCATGCGGACAGCCAAGATTCTGATTAGACTGGGTGGATGGCCAGGCTGATCTGAGTGTGCATTCAGCGCACAACCACATTGTTGGTTTTGTCGTGTCGCGGCTCAAATACAGTTGCCATGGACTAAAAGACTTGATAATAATAAATTTGGTCAAAGTACCGTAATCATTAGTCCAAAAGCTATTCAAAATGGTTTTGGAAAAAAATTACAATGACCATTTCTTACAATATGTTCCTCAGAAATGTCAAATTTGTTGCACAATGCAGCTCGTATAAAATTGAAATGCCGTTATTTTATTCTTTATGTTTCAGAGATCCAAACATTATCTCCATTACCACTAGAAACATCATGGGCTTGCCTGTCGAGTCAGCATGGTTCATTACGATCTGTACATGTATTAGTTCCGTTTTGCCTGTAGCTGATACTCATCTAGGTGGCGCTCATTATCATGAAGAGGTTGTCTTCCACTGGAACACCATCGAATATGATTGGCCAAATTTCACATTCAAGGAGCAAGAAATCTCAAATGGAAATTACGAACCCCGCAACAGTGCAGTAAATGGCATAAAGGTTTACAAAGATAAAGTTTACGTGACGACGCCACGGTTAAAGACAGGAGTTCCTGTAACCCTGAGTGTCATCGTCGAAAATCCCAATCAGGAAATGACGTCAGTAAGCCACTTGCTGCGGCCATTCCCCAGTTGGGACATGCAAAAGGTGGGAGACTGCAACGCACTTCAGCTGGTACAGAGTATGGAAATTGATGTCAACACTGGATATATGTGGATTGTTGACACAGGTATGTACCGGTTATATGACGGGTTTTGCCTTGCTAAAATAATTCGAACAACTAGATCTTCGTATTAAACAGATCTGGATTTGTTGATTTGACAGAAAATCTAGATCCGTCTTATAAAACGAATCTGTTTTTTTTATTGTTTTTGCTGGGCAAAACCATCCAGATTTTCATAAGACTGATTTAGATATTTTGGTTATTCTAGATTTGTTGCAGAATATATTACATACACACTGCGGAATCAGTAAGGTCAATGAGGGCGAAACCTATTCCCTCCCACAACCACAGTTGCAAGAGCCACCTTTAAAGGTTGCGAATGAAAATGGGCAAGATGCTGACATATTTTATATGCACATAGCCAATTGTTTATTTATTATTCACCATCCTAAATATGTTGAGTAAAAAAATCACAACAGAATTAAACATTTATATCAATTGTATTACACCATTCAAAACCACAAAAGATAAGTAGATTCGAAAGCAAAATTAGCTGATTTTAACGAAACTGTATGCTTATTTGCAATAATTACCAATAATGCTAACGGAATATGACTTGAAACGCACATTGTACAATTATATTCGGCTGTCCCTAGAATCATCAGTGGGTTCTTCGAGATATCAGTGTTTGTCACAACGGAAATTGACTGTTATCATATACAATGTAAGTTCTGGATATTCTTCTAACTGTGGAAGTACATGTACATGTACCTCGTAGTTGTTCGTTATAGCCTCAGCTCCATTTGCTTTGTAATGAAACGATCGGAAACAGAGGATTTAAGAAGCTGATGGCTTGGATACGCACAAAGGTAACACACTATGCTAACCTTCAAATGACTGTACAACGATCTCCAGGAGCCATGCTTCATACCTTCCTTATATTTCTTTGTATATGAATATAATGATATTATATCCAAAATAGAAGTATTTCCATGTAAATTGTAAAGTCATTATAATGACAGGCATTAAAGTGATGCACTGCTGTTTTTATGAAGCTACAGTCTCAGTCAAGAGATATTGTATTTTGCAGGCTTTGTTCCAAAAGATCGTGGGGTAGAAGTACGGCCAATAGATCACTGTCCATCTAAGATCATCATCTATGACTTGAACAACGACCGAGAAATTCACAGGTAAAATAGATGTTTATATACATACAGTATAAGCGATGCTAAATACACTCAGTTGGAGACCCCTTGAACAGAGACGAGCGGATGCACGTCTCTGCCTGTTTTACCGAATTGTTTATGGACTTGTGGCAATTCCAATTCCTGCATGTGTCCAGCCCAATACCCGTAAGTAAAAAATTGCCACTCTATGGCCTTCTGCAAAGTCCATAACTCAAGGAATTTTATAGATACTCATTTTTTTTCATTTGCAATAGTTCAGTGGAATGCCCTCCCAGAGACGGTTGTTTGCTTGCTAACCCTTAATGCGTTCAGGGAAGAAATTGGCAAGCAGCACCACTCACGGCCGTGGATCCAGTTACATGGTGTTTTTAAAAATTGATTTTAACCTTCTCACTAGTTTTTAACCTTTCATCTTTTACTCTCTCACTATCACATCTTTTATAATACCTTTATCTTATTTACTCATGCGTGCACTGACAGCGCACACCTGTCTAGAATGCCTGCGAAGGCGTGTGACAGTATCTAAAGAAAGATAAACATTATGATGGTGATTCGCTTTAGTGTCCATAGATTCTGGCGAAACAAAAATAGACAGCCTTGCTTACGATGGGAATCGTGGTTCGACTCCCGAAGGGTGACACATGAGCGATTAATTTTGTCAAGCAAATAGACCTGAAATATCGCACCCAGTGAGCCCTGCTCGGGGAAAAATGGTATCAGGTAGGCGGTCGGTGATTGCAGTGTCGCATGATGTCGGTGGTGGATCAATCATATTAAACCGGCAATTTGTACGTACACGTGCACGCAAATCCAAACAAGCACTGAGGAAATGTGTCTATTGTCACAGTGGTTTCGTACCCAGGGAAAGTGGCATAGTCAACCAAGTACGACTGTACAAACTACAAATGCTTGCCTAACTATGCACATTTTGCAAATACCGCTAACCTATCCAATAACATTGCAAGACTTTTAGGATACAAACAGATCTCCTTCTAATAGTAACCTTGATTTCTAGCCTAACCGTATTCAGATGCGATCTAATCATACCCGCATCTATGTGTTATATTACATGTGCATTGTTTACGAGCCACAGATCGCATTTTAGGTAAATGGGTATATGGGTCACTTACGAAGAAATAGACTTATCTTAGCTTATACACAACGTTAATATCTAACATCGCATCAGCATGATACGGCGTTGTTTGCACGTGCTGTTGATTTTAGAATATGTGACAGTGATCATTGAGATGCCAGCTACGGATCGGCGGAGTCTAACAAGAGCAATCCATATCAGCCTATCGCAATATTTACAAGAGGAGACTTTTGATCAGACATAAGGAGTGGCTGAAACAAGAAGAATGTTGACAAGTGATTGCTTACAAACAATCAATGTTTGCTGCATTAATCACCCCTGACAATCAGAACCGTGACGTATTTTCAAAGGCACGCCATTTCTTTTTGTTCAGTGTTCGGAATCTTGCTGTTAATCTCGTGCTTTTCAAACTCTCTAAAAATGCCACCATATGCACCAAATCTGTATACAACAATGCAATCTTACTACATAAGAATCAGCTTTTAAAATGTTGTTGATTTTGCACACACTTCTACCAAACATTTTTTTTACCTTATACAGGTCTACGATACATGTAACCATAAATTTAAAGACAGTCTGTACATTTACAGACTGTCTTTAAATTTACAGACATTTTAGTCTTTAAATCTACAGATTTGGGCACATGCATTGTAGAAAACGGTGCTTAACATTGAAACCGCATTTCGATATATGTAATGTTGAATGTAATTTGAGTGAAATAACATTAAAGGATGAATGCAGACGATGATCATGTTGCTCCTGCTAACAAAACATCTTCAAAGTTTAGGCCTTCTTTAAACGTAGCATTCTATACCGTTCTGTTTGAACAGGGTCCGTTAAAAAAGATGTAAATAGTGCAAATTATTATTCTACTGCTAAATCAACACTACCAGTCGTGTAAAGCATCGCCGTTTTGATCGCAGACATAGAAATGTGCATACGGCATATTGGGTATCACTCAATATTGGACGAATTGCATTTGGTACGAAACACCCCGAAACCGCTCATATTATTCCCTTAGACTGATTTTGTGGTCAAAGGGAAAGACCTGTGTTTGGTTTCGATTAAATTTCAGTTTTCTTATGATAAAAGAAGAAAGTACGAAAGCAAATGTATGCAATCGTCTGCAAAATGTCAACAATAATGTGAAGAAAAAAGACAAGTAAGCACGAGATTGCAGATTTTCATTGGATTAATTTTCAGGGACTGATTTATGCAAGCCTGTAAATCTACAGACTAAAATATCTATAAATTTAAAGACAGTCTGTCTGTAAATTTATCGCTATCCTAGTCCTGCTATATTGTGATGTATTTGGTCAAAATGTTTGCGATAACTACAGAATTTGAGGAAGTCACATAATGATTTATGGCGAAATATAATCATAATGTTTAGTTCATTCCATGCATGCAGTCTTTTTTCGATAAATAAAACACATACATAGATTTCCTTGGTATTCCGAATAAATGATTGTCCGAAAAATGGTCCTCTGATCAATATGTCATAAACAGAAATGACGTACATCATATGCAAAATGACGTAGTTGTTGGCCTTGATTAATTTCTCATACTACCGAACGTTTGATTTGCCTAACCTTTTGTAGCATCACTGTAGCAGAACTATATGCATTGTATATTTTCCGCGACACGAGAAAACCAACAATGTGGTTGTGCGCCCAGCGCAGACTCAGATCAGCCTGGGCATCCGCCCAGTCTGATCAGAGTCTTTGCTGTCCGCATAGAGTTAGCTTGGACCCTTAGCTACCATGTAAGCGCAAAGCGAAGACTCTGATCGGACTGGGTAGATGCCCAGGCTGATTTGAGTCTGCACTGGACGCACAATCACATTGTTGGTTTTCTCGTGTCGCGACTCATATATTTTATTTCAGGTACGATCTTCCCACAGATGTCGTTGGGCCTGGCTTATATTACCTAAATGATGTTGTTCTTGGCTACGAAAACAACGAAGCACGTTATGTTTTCATGTCTGAAACTCTCGGCTACAAATTAGTCGTGTACGACTATAAAGAAGATGTATCTTACAGTTATTCCCACCCTAGCATGATAGCATCAAAGGCTTATGAGAATATCACTATCGGGAGCATTACGATAACAAACCTTATAACTGGCATTAACGGAATTGCGATGTCGCCCGATTTCAAGTACATCTATTATAGTGCGGTGGCTGGCGTAGGTTTACATCAAGTGGAAACTTCCGTGGTGACGTCAGCAAATGGAGACGATGTTAAATTCGCAGCTTCCGTCAGGAGTTTGGGTGAAAAGGTGAGCCCTGGAGATGGCATGGCGTATGGTGCTAAGCATAATCTTTACTACTCCGCTTTAGGGTCTAACGCGGTTTACAAATGGGACATTCTAAACGATCTTGGCGGACAGAGTTTTAAGAGTATGCAGCTGAACAGTCAATCAAAACTCGTGTCACATGACCTCATGGAATGGGTGGATACGCTGGCGCTGGATGATAAAGGCTACCTGTGGTTCACAACAAGCCGACTCCATAAATATTTCAGCGAGGATGGCATCGATCATCAAGAACCTAACTTTATTGTCTGGAAAGTCTTTGTTGATGATTATAGCTACATGAACCAGACTGTTGTCTATGGACCAGTTCAAGGATCAGCTTTATTTACGGCATCATCCATACTCATATTCATTGGTTGTGTGTTATCATGTGCATTGGCTTAGTTGAGACATGAGCTGCAATTTAGATAAAGCTGGGCTTTGATGACAATTCAAAACAGTTTTGCTTCCCAAAGGAAAACATAAGATAATACAATTTTTGTTTTCTCACTAAGACCACCGGGGCGCACTTATTATGGGACCACAACATATAGATACAGTGAGTTAAGAGGGGCTAACATGGATACTTAAGAGATAATTTTCATACTTCAGTATGCAAACATATGTTATGACACCTTATCAGAACCATCTCGATGAGACGGGTCTATCTAGTAGTCACTTCGTATATTTATTAATGAAAAAAATAAAGATAACCTATCCCTAAATAATCAGTGTTACCCCTTCTTATCTGGAGCACTGTAGTATAGCTCTATACCGTATACGCGATAATTTTCGCGGTGTTCCATTTTTCGTGGTATTTCGCGGTCACTTAGAAACCACAAATATTTATATCGCGAAATAATGTCCTGTTTCTTACAAAGTATCATCAGTAGACACAGCATCCATATATTTTGTTCCTTTTTGCTTAGGTTAAGTCTGACACTTTTCATTTGTGCCAGTTCTTTCATTAACCTGCGGTCGCAGGTTAATAAAAGAACTAGCTCAAATGAAATTCAAGCAATTTTTATTTTTGCGCATGTTGCTAACCGCGAAAATTAAAAATCGCGTAAATTAATTTTTATGCTTTTGCCCTTAACCGCGAAAATTTGAACCCGCGAAAATTACCGCGTATACGGTATTTAAATCATGATTCAAACCATACTTTCTTAAGACTGAAATATGCCGTACAGATGTAGTCTCGTATTTACCAAACATGTACATGACTGTGTTCCATGTAAAATCATACAGATCATCTGCATTTTTAAAGGCGAACTCTGTAATTTTGTGGTTCTACCTGCAAACATAAGAAGTTAGTGTGCTTGTGAATATAAAAGTATTTTTCCAGAGAACAGATGCCCTTGGATGTTTAATATATTAACTACATGTATGCCAGTAAATGCACAGCTATAAAAACTTCCAAATTACCGACGGAGGTCTCTATATGCAGTCAACCCTCGAAACGTCAAAGTCGATGTTTACCCAAAACTGATATCTCAAAGTAATTGTTATGGTCCCAGAAAATTTACTTTGTGATACTAGTAAAATGAGATAACGAGTTAAAATGTAATGAAAAATAAGAAATATGTCCAAACTCTATTCCTTGATATGAGATTATACTTTGAGATATCAGTGATAGAGGTAAAGAAAGTCAACTACATTGCATACGAATTTCAGGTTCTACCTGTACCTGCATTTTACTGGCCTACCAAAACTTGAAATGAGGTGTGTAAAAAAGGAAAATGTGAAGGAAAGGAAG
Organism: Ctena decussata; assembly: GCA_963989385.1. NCBI lineage: Eukaryota > Metazoa > Mollusca > Bivalvia > Lucinida > Lucinidae > Ctena > Ctena decussata. The sequence continues at coordinate 73,895,159 of OZ022512.1, forward strand.
ACAAGAAAGACAGAAATACTATTTATCAACAACAGATAATTAGTTCGACGAGATCAGCACAGTACTTTCTTGCACATCGGATAGGGATATCCGCGTGCTTCCCCTGTACCTACAAATCTTATCTCACCCATGTTATCTCACCCAGGACCGGATAAAAATCACGAGCATTCTAGACATTGGTTGTAATGGAGGTCACGTATCTGCGTCGTTAAGTGACGTTAACGTTTTAGATTATTACGTCACGAAGACGGCAAAATGACGTCAGTTTATGCATGTCAGACGTTGACGGAAAGAACCGAATGGCGATCGTTGAAAGTGGCGCCTTCTTTTAAAGTCAAATAGAAACCTCTGAGGCAATGAAATAACGCAATTTAACAAGTTTTAAAGATAATACAAAACGTGGTGTGCAAGAAAAAGTATCTATCATGGGTATGAGGTGCGGATAGAAAAATCCGTCACTCGGGATCACTGTTCGGCATCACGAGGCTTGCCGAGTGACCCTCGTGACGGATTTTTCTATCCACACCTCAACCCATGAAAGATACTTATCATCACAACAATAAAGCAGCAGAGGCAGACTTAGGAAAGAGTTTGCCTTTACTGTGCTTTATGATGATGAAAATATCGCTAATAAATGATATATACTTAGCAAAAATAAAAACTTGACAGTCGTTATTTCTCATCCTACGGTAGTCGGGAAAAAAGTGAGACATAAAAAATCTTTTAATATAAGAAAAACAAACATTTGATAATACCATAGTCGCACAAAATTCATGGTTCTTTAGATACAGCAATATTGAGGCTATTGTAAACGTCGCGAGGGTACTTTTCTGTTTTCTATGCTCAAAACTAAACAATTACCGAACTTAAACTTGTAAAAGTCTGCTTAAACGATAAAATTCAGTTGAAAATACCTTTCCATTATTCAATCCAATCTGTATGGACTTAAATGCTAAGTTTATGCAAGTGTACTGTCGACTAAGAGGCCGTGAGGACCAGACGAAAAACCTCAGTCCATACCATTATGAAGTCGGAAATTCAGTTTCAATGGAATTCCCATTACACTTTAAAGTCTTTATGGCAGTTTAAGAAATTGATTTCAAATAAATTTAGTGATGAAGACATTGAGTTTGCAAGACAATCAAACAAATTTCGAATAAAATGATAAAAAGACACACTGGTATAGAAAATATGGCATCTCAAAAAAGTCTCTATGTTTAATTCAAAGGGAGATAATCTGAAAGTTTTGAATCTTTAAACGTTATTTTCAGGTTATATTACAATTTACATAAGCGTTTAAACTGTTTTCTGTGCGTACTGGAACTACTGTTAATTGTGTACAAGAAAACTTTCGGCTGCGCATGCGCAATTTAAAGTTCTGATCTGAATTATTAAATTAGGAATAAGTTAGATAACTCCGGACAGGACAAAAATATACCAAATATTTTTCATGATTTAAGTAATCAGACGTCTGTCCAACTCGAAAAATTCAATATATACAGTACATATTTGCTAGGCTGGTCGTAATTAAGAAATAGAAACCGTCAAGTTTTCATTTTTGTTCAGTATATATACGATATGAGGAAACATCAACAACTACCGATGTTCAGCCCATGTATCTTATATCTGTTAAAGCCTTAGTTAATGCAGCCCATACTAAACAGCTTTAAACACGTTTTACTTAAATTATAACTACTTGGTAACTTTACCATGTTTACAGTTCTGAAAAACTTGACATGGGAAGCCAAACCGAACCGACCATATCTCTGGTTTGACCTGTGAAAGATGTCTGTTCTCATACATTCTAAAAGAGCGTGCTCAGATGATTAATAATTTAAAAATTTGAGTGTCATGATTTTATTTGTGTATAGGGACACAGATAGTGCCTAAACTTCAGCATTGTTTGGCTTGTGTTTCACGTGCGTCATTGGAATATAATTAATACTGTGTTTCTTGACTCTCATTGGTTCTAACCGCCCACGTGACTGATCAACAGAATATGTTGTGGCATAAGAAGCATATCCGTTTGTTGTCGTCTTTATCCTAGAAATTGCAGTTTTAAGGCATGCCAGTACCTGAAAATAGAATAAAAATACCATCTCACCCATCAGGTATACAGCTCAAACATGGCGTTGTATCAGCGTCAGTGCGACGTCATGACACTTCGACATTGTACGTACATGTATATACTTATACATGTTAATGCGACGTTATTTTAACAAATTGTTTACACTGGAGTCTGTGTACTGATCAAATGTAAGTTTCGTTATTTTGTGACCATGGTGAATGGGAAAGGATCCGGATGAACGCCCTGTGCAACCTGAGTATCGAAATGACATACTAATTGCTTGATGGCCACAGTTCTAGGGTTAGAGAGAGAGAAACACTCTCTCCGAGCCCGGAATCTCGAATCATTCAAGTTAGGCACAGTATACACGTCCCCCCACAACAAACATACACACGCACACACACACATCAACGCATGCACGCCACACACACTTTCATTTCGCTTTATTGTTTCATTACCAGCTGAGAACGGATGTATGGGGGTGAATCAAAGACAATTTTCCTCACCTCTCCGTTGCAGTAACACAACACCAGCGCAATAATACCTCCCTGAAATACAGAAAAACAAAAAATAAAAAATTCGTATGCATGGTAATGAGCAATAGCAGAAGGACTGACACACAATTGCTAATACATGTACGTGTTTTTAAGATGTATGTGTATCTCTTGGATCAAAGGTGACACTTATGCGCTCCCTTGTCATTTCCATATTTCTGTATGCCTGTGAATCATGGACCTTGACAGCAGAGTTAGAGAAAAGAACGCAGGCCTTTGAGATGAGATGCTACCGAAGGTTACTGAACATTTCGTACAAGGACCATATAACCAATGAGGAGGTTCGCAGGAAGATCCAAGCAGCCATTGGAGAATATGATGAACTCCTGACGCTGGTCAAGAAACGGAAACTAAGGTGGTTTGGCCACGTCTCAAGGTCTTCTGGTTTAGCAAAGACAATTCTTCAGGGCACAGTGAAAGGAAAAAGAAGAAGAGGTAGACAGAAGAAAAGGTGGGAAGACAATATCAAGGAGTGGACTGGAATGGATTTTGCCAGCTCAACTAGGGCAGCTGAAGACAGGACAAGGTGGAAAGGGATTGTTTTGAAGTCAGCTGTGGTGCCCCAACGACCTAGTAAGGTTATGGGATAGAATAGAAGAATAGAATAGAATAGTGTACACAGCCAAAGGGACCATGCAGATTTAACATAACATAAAATAATATCCTTTATTATCAACTCAGTCCATGGTTACATGGAAAACATGAGGAAAACATATACAGTATATATAGATGGAAGCTCAATAACATACAGTATACAATTGGTAAATATGGCACTATACACGTACAAATATGAAATACAGGGAAAAAAATCATATTATAATGACTATCTTTCTATGTAAGATTTTCCCCTATATTCAGTGCGGGTTGCTTGTTTTTCCTAAATTAATCAGTTTTTATTTGCTTTCGAATTTCTGTTGTACTCTCCTTGAAGAGTTTCCAAGGAGAGGAACCAAATAAGTATTTATGCTTCCGTTCCAATCCTGTTAAATTTATATATTCACAATGTATAGTTGAATTATATGAAATTTGAAATAAAATATGTTTAAACCAATTTCTGTTGTAAAGAAATGAAAAAAAGTCCCTAGTTACAAGGAGGACGCACATTTGCGCATCAGTGACTCCAGGTAAATGTTATTTTATAAATGTATAAAGTGCTATTCATTGTGATACATCTAATTCAAAGTAAGTAATGATAGCAAAGATTCATCAACTTTGATACGACACACCGAATCCACGGACACCTCCCTTTCTGGACTCAAACCAGCAGCATGCAGAGTTGGATCGAGAAGGGGCGGCCCCCGGGATCGGGTTCGTGTAATGGTTTCTTTCCGTAAGGCATTATATACTAGGCTAATAGTGCATACATAGAAAAACCAATGAGCGATGTAGAGTGAATCTCTTTGTGTACGCGATGTGTGGAGTCCCGGAACAACATGCACACATGTGCACCCTGACCAGGGTCTCCCCACCAGCACAATTCAGTGTAGTTGAAGACGTCCATCAGCCTGCACATCTGCACAGGCTAATCCAAGTCTTCAAGTAAGTACGTAGTTCCTCGATATCGCTTGTTTTTATAAATAGGTTACTAAGCTATTTTCATATTATGTAAGGCACAGGAGGCCCTGACAAGTCGCCTCTCACACCTCAGCCAAGCTATAAAGAATATTAATTCAACCGAGACATCGCCTGTGCCAAAAAGCCGCGTGCGCAGGGAGGTAACTTGTCAGCGTCTCCATTGTCAACAGCGATAGGGCTCCGTACAACAATACTCTTACAATCATACTGAAAATAAATCTAATCAAAATAAAAAGTCAAGCGGTTGCTTGCAATCGCGTCGTCAAAGCATCCGGTCATATCTACACGGGCTGTCTGCACCTTAGCCAGTCCGTGTAAATGTAGCGGAGCTTAAGAACTAAACATTAACAACATTCAAAATAAGCATTATAGCATCGCATTCCGCATTTTATATCGTTACCGTGGTTACCAACTTTCCATATATCTGCACACATCTTCACACATTCGAATATACATATAGAATATTTTACTAACCAATTATTTCAAATATGTCCTTAATAAATTTTGAGAGAAGTATTAACTGTCTAGATTAATCTAGAGAAGTATAAACTGTCTATTAACCGTTTTTAGAATTTAAAAGTTGTTCGTATTTTATAATATTTGGTCTAACATAAAATTTGGGTTTGAGATACTGATTGAGAAGTAGTAGTCTCCGTCATAAAAGTGGGCCACTTTGACAGGACTAATTATTACCCGTTTAACAAGCCACGATCCGACAAAGGGAGAAAACTTGCTACTTAACTATTGACCCTTTGAAAAGAGAGCGGCAAACTTGAAATCTTTGAATTAAGCTGCTTTCCTTTAGATGTGTACATGTTTTCATACTGCTAAAGCTGTGTATGGGTTTATATCTATGTTTTCCCTTAAAAATTGTTCCCTTTGTAAAACTGGTGGAAAACATGGCTATGACTTCTTGTTTGTGTCTCTCTATGGCGTAGCCCTCTCTCAAAGTGTCTAATCTAATAGAAATTATTGTTTCTTTAAAAATAAAGGGGAGCTCGAGTTTTACTTGTAACGAAAATGTTTATCTGACTTATCTGACGCATGTTATGTCAACCGTTGCCAGCAAAAAAGTGTAATCAATGCTATGAATGTATAGAAAGTCATCTGATTACGTCGTCAAATGAATTTTGTTGTAGAAACTGTGACGTATGTTTATGCCATGCCATACATTTAATACAGACTAAAACTAGACAATTTTGTGCGTATGATACTAACGGTGCCCCCGCCTACCCCCCCCCCCCCCCCCCCCTGTGCAGCGTGCAGTGCCAGTTACAGGAAATATGTGCATCACTGCATAAACACTACCTACAAAGAATACACTGAATCCATTTAAAAAACACACACTCAAACTTCATACCTTACAGTGAAAAAGTGCTGCCCCATTGAAAAGGCCATAATTCTTTTTTTTCTCCAACAAAAACCTACATGCACATCTTCATTATGGCCACCCACTTCAAGTTTTTAATGTCTGAAAAACAGCCGCTGAAAATTGTGGGAGGAGTAGGTTACACAATCCCCATATCCTATAATGCAATCGATTGCCTTAAATCTTTACTCCATAACCAATATTGCAAACATTTGCCTAAAACCACTAAGTTCAATAGGCTGTAATTCTGTCAATATTATTTCTGGCTCTAACATAAACCCACATGCACATCTTCAATATGTCCACAATATGTAATCATGGTAAAACATTCATTGAAAGTGTGGAAGGAGTTGATTAGACAAACTCTATACCCTACAATGCAAACATTTGCCTATAGTGACAGTGTTAAAAAGGCCGTAAATCTGTTAAAAATTAATTGTAGCTCCAACAAAAAGAAACATGCACATTTTCAATACATCCACAGTATGTATGCAAGGTTTAATAAAGATCCATTAAAAAATGGGGGAAGCTGATTACACAAACTCCATACCCTACAATGCAAAAATTTGCCTAAAAATGACTAAGTTCAATTGGCCACAATTCTGTCACAATTAATTTCAGCTCCATTAAAAATCTACATGCACATCTTCAATATGTCCTCACTATGTATATCAAAGTTAACTTTGAAACAGATCCACTGAAAACTGTGGGGGAAGTTGATTACACAAACTCTATACCCAAAAGTGTGACGAACGGACGGACGGACGGACAGACAGGAGCAAATCTTAATGCCTCCGCGTTATCGTCACGGGGGCATAAAAATAGAAACCTCATGGTGGCGACCTCGATCAACCCTTTACACCTGAAAGCTTGCTTACCAGACAAGGATTTTCGTGGTGTAAGCCGGTGCTACCATTTTTCCAGCCCTAGACCTAGACAAAAGTACAATGTATGGTAATGAAAGAAATTAGAAAAGAAAAAAGAAAACAAAAAAAAAGAAAGAAAAAAGAAACATACATCGGCCGGAAACGTGTAGTCAAATCAATAAATCTTATATCACTGCACGTATATGCGTCGTCCAAACGTTGGTTACACAGAGGAAGACGTTTGTGACTATTCGTTATATATGCCAGATTTTATTTCGTGAGAAAGAATTATATTTAATTTTGCCCCTTTGGACGCCTTTTCACATGTGAATTTCAAAGCTCACTAATCGTGTTGTATATAGTTTTGAACAGAAAGCTATTAACTGGTGTGCCTTCCATAGAAAAATGGTAAAAAAATAATTACCTGCGAATCAATGATAACTGTAGAAATCATTTCATATAGACCCTGTACTCTCTGGTCTATCGGACGATATATAACCAAGAACAGTTGTAGACCAAACAGAGGTATGAGGACAAACGTTGCTTTCAGTGCTCTTCTGTCAAAGGAACAAAAACAGTAGTCAAAATGAATTGACCTATTTTCGTATTCATATGCCATTTTACAAAAGGAACATTTTTTGTTAATTAATGTTTGCTTCCCTAGTGCACAAATCCGTTCTTTCAAAATGGAGTCTACCTTTAATAGCAAGAATTTACTTCCAGGGGGGTAGGGCTTGGGAGAGTAAGGTAGATATTGCTCCTAGGGGAGCAAATCATTTATTGCCGAGTTGGCCCTTGTTAAAATGCATGCAAAAGTACCAAAAAGACAGTCTGCCTTCCTGAGGGGATACACATTCCTGAATTATTTGCTAACAAACTACATGAACTTGTTTGAAAGACTGCAATTTCGGATATATAACTTTATTGTTCCGATTCTATTCTGCAGTGATTTACATTTATATGGCATTGTGGCCTGACACTGATAGAAAAATAGCAATAGCATGGAAACCTGTAGGTCCGAAGCCACGCCTATTTTAAACAGGTATGCATCTCTTATTTACTGTAAGTTAAACTCACACCTGACATTGTGGGACCTTTGTACATTGGAGGGCTGCACATGTATGTTACATGCTAAGTTGTCGTTGCATTGATACGTTTATACATTTCAGATGATTTTTGAGTGACTTTCCGGCTATGAAAGGTGTATACCGGTGTGGTACCTGTATGGTAACTTTGCATGAAACATTTAAACAGCAAGTTGCTAGTATAGCAATGAGAGTTTAACTTCATCCCGATTTACATTTAATTTAGCACATAGCTGATGGCCTTGAATAACAGAATTAACAGTAAAACGGGCGCATGAAATTTGTTCACTCAGATATTTTTCACAAACTGACGGTAATATGTTACACCTAACGCGATAGCACCTTGATACGACGGTTTATTATTCTTATTATTATTAAAGTAAGAAGTTTACCTGTAATTGCTTGGCTCGTTAGGATGTTGATGTAGCTGTGTGAGGAGTATTCGAAGAATACTGAGGAGAAATACGAAGTTTGCCTACAACAACACAACAACAACAACAATAATAATAATAATAATAGTTATAATCTTATAATAACAAAATTGTAAAACTAGTAATAATTATAATAATAATAATAAAAAATATGATAATAATAATTATGATTATAATAACAAGGTGTTATTATCATTATTTTTAATTATAATAATGATAGATATCATAATAATAATTATCATTATTATAATTATCATAATATTTATTATTATTACAAACAACAACAATAATAATGATAATTATAATATAGTATCTTTGATTAATTTTGCATAGTTTTCATCTCACACAATATTTATCTGGATTGTGTTGCTGCCGATATTCTGCATGACTTTACGATAACTATGCCACTAGGTGGAGGCTCGATATGGTTTTCTGGGTGTGAAACTGCGATACCGCTCAGCCCAAGTGTAACCTGAAGCCGCCTTTGCCTCTGCGGCAGAGCTACTAGAAGATTTAGCAGCTCCTCTGTGTCATTTAACTCAAGTTGGGTACAAGTCCATTTAATTCGGAGGCAACGTCTTAGTATGACTTTAATGTTGTTGACTGGGACATTAAACCGCCATTCGCTTGTAAGCTAGCAAACCAATACAGTTAAGCTGATTTAAATTAAACACTTCATAAGTATATCTGTCCATACTTACTAGAATACATAATAAATTTGGTGTGTATATTATCCATTCGTAACCACCGGCGTTTGTTATCCAACATCTGAAACGACAAACATCACGGGCGTAATACCTGTTCGGCTACCTGTGCTTTCAAGTCAGTCAATTACCATACATGCAAAAGTTGCTGTCGACCAAGACAATCGACAGCAGTATCAGTTCGGTCTGCATCCATGAACAATAGTACAAGTTACCGTTTTGGTAATGCTTAAGATCGTATTCTCGGTCGAAGGCCACTTTGTACAGTACAGACTCGGTCGAAAGCACAGGTAGCCAAATGGTATTATACCCGTGAACATTTACCCAGCTGACACATAACGTTGAATCAACATTACAAAAGACGGAATAATAAAGCTTGAACAAAACCATGACAGAATTTGAAATTGAGATGTCTGTACGCGTCCAGGGCGTGCAGTAAGAACCACGACCAATACAACAGAACCATAAAAACTTGTGTTTCAAACACACTATATCAATGGTACCATGGAATCATTTATATGCTACATGCTTGTTTGTCGATAATAATTCAAGAGGAAATAAAATCCCAGTATGGAACTGACAAATGCGTCCAGAACAACTTAAAATTATGTAAACTTGGCTTTGATGAAGGAGCAGACGAAGACTCGTTGGGGTCCATAAACAGATAAAGAATGGGTGCAAGTACTTAAAAAAGAGCTTCAATCAATATTCAAAATTAGGAATGTAAACTTATTTACAGTCTGTATATTTTTTATAAAGCACTTAGATTTCTTTTCAAAGGGCCAACATGGCAACAGCAATCAAAGAAAATATAAATGAAGCTTTACCAGAGTTAGTGCGACAGACATGCTTTTCTGTATACATGTATAACATTCAGTGTCGCTAAATCCAACATTTTAAGTAAAAAGATGACGGGCAATATCGGAATGCAACGGACATCCAGAAGTCTCTACCACACTTAATCTTACTCAGTTAAGAGCCGACTAATTACTAATTCACGAGCGCGGGCATCAAGTCACCTCAACGCTATTGCCTCGAGAAAGACAACAGGGAAGGATATCAGGAAAAAAAGGCGTAAAGCTAAACAAAGAGCGCAGGGAAGGATATTAGAACAAACAGGTAAAACTGATGCTATACATACGTGTCATCTGCATATACAAGGCGAATAGCTGAGTATGCTGCAATAGGTAGTAATGGTAAACCTGGAAGTGATAAAGGAAGCTGCGTTTAAAACTGTATGGGAAGCTCTTCATGATTTCCGCCATTTTTGCAAAGGGGAACAACTTTCGTGACTTCCTATTTGCTTCCCTGGAGTATGAAACTTTTTTTTAAAGAAAGTCTACTCTTTAAGGAAAGAATTTGCTCCAAGAGGAGCAAATTCTTTTCTTAAAGAGTTGAATCCCAGGGAGAAGGGAGGCAAAAATGAAAATGCCGGAGTTGCTTCCCCTGATTGTGTTCACGTTCACTACGAGGGGACATGTCTTGAAAGACATGCGTGCAAAATTCGAATTCAAGACTGACTTGCAAAAAATACATTTGCGTAAGCACAATTCACTTTCTGAATTTCGGACAGCAGGTAAATTCGGACAGTGAAATATTAGCTGTTTGGAATTAAAACAAAATTAATTGGGTAAACAGTGAAAATCCTGATGAGACGGCTCATGATCATCTGAATTTTCACTGTTTCCAACGGTATGTCCGAATTTACCTGCTGTCCGAAGTTACCCGACTCGACCCTAGTTCAATTTTTGTCTTGGCGAACTCTGCGTACCCTGACTCAAATGTGTACATTATTTCCAAGCAAGCAGTCCAAAGTATGCAAACAGTGTAAGCCTTGATAAGTCGCCGTATCTTATGTTGGTCTCAACAATTTTCCAAGGTCCATTTTATGGGTTAATGGGTTAATAGACTAAGTCTTCTGACGATAAGTCTTCAAGAACACAATGGATGAAGATATATCATATTTTCCTGAGGGTGTCATTAGAATATTATGACAGAAGAAGTGTTGGTTATTTTATAATTCGATGTTGACGTTCCATAAATGGAATGTTTACATTCTACTAAATATATCCTCCGGTACTCATTTCCAAACGCATTATGTTATATTCGTAGTCACTAATCACCATCGTGAACGCAACTGGCTAATATACAGTATTATATCTATGTTTCTTGGAATATATTGCCTTTGACTGTATCTGAGCCGCGACACGAGAAAACCAACAATGTGGTTGTGCGCCCAGCGCAGACTCAGGTCAGCCTGGGCATCCGCCCATTTTTATCAGACTCTTCGTTAAGCGCTTAAAGGGTAGCTAAGGGTCTAAGCTACTCCATGCGGACAGCGAAGACTCTGATCAGACTGGGCGGATGCCCAGGCTTATCTGAGTCTGACTGGGCGCACAACCACATTGTTGGTTTTCTTGTGTCGCGGCTCATATGCTTTTAATTCATAACTGTTGTCGGGTTGCTTCAATTAAAATGTCTGTCTACCATTTAAGAAAAGTAACGAAAACAATTTAGTCTTTGGAGGCAAAGAAACCAAACAAGAAACCATTATCTGTTCCAGTACCATATATTAATGATAGTATATACTGAAAGGATTTAAAAACTACCACCCATTAATTTTGAATATCTCAAAAATAAGAAAAACTACCTCCACCAAATTTTTACAACATATATATTCTCTTATACCTGATTATATCAATATACCGAATCTGAAATCGTTCAACCGAATCGGTCAGGAAAAAGCACGTGTTCTAAAGGATGAATAGCTTCATGTACACAGTTTTCTGGTGAAACATTTCTCTTACAATATCAAATTGAATTTTATAAGTTTGAACTCGGTCGGTGGCTTTATTAGCCTTCAGCGCCTAAATATCACAAGCTGGTGCAGAGTTTTGGGCCAGATTAATGCTGAAATTTCAAAAAGAGGCGTCGCGTGACAATTTTGTGTTTATTACGTCAATTTAAAATCTCAGACGACGTGCACTGTTTACAGGAAGCACAAAAGATCGTCAGAAAATCACCTAACCGAGATCGAATACCAGAGGCCATGACGTTAACTAACGTCGACGGCGTCTCCATAATAGGCTTTGCGCGACAGCATCATCCGCAATGCTACTTGCAAATCAATGTGGATGACGTCACAATATTAAGACAGTAAGAAATGGTCGAAAAGAGTGTTGCATAAGATAACGCTGGCATCGCCTTATTCATTTTAGTGACGTAACGCTCTTTTACTGACGTCATTTAAGTAAATGATACGAATAAACTGCGTAATCTTTAAATTTGATAAGTTTCAAGCATTTTGTCACGAAATATTCAACACTGTCATGAGTGAACAGATCAGCAGCCAGCAATAAAAAGTGGAAGTTTTTGAATCCTTTCAGTATATATGTTGCATCTATTTTTGTAGATAAAACATTCCTAACCAGAAGACACTGGCCGCTTTTATAGTGTTTCTTTTAAAAGGGGCCACGTAATGTGCAAGATTGAGCACGGCATCTTATCTGCTTATAGTGAAGATCATATTTTTTTCGGATAATGGGCCCATTTGCCATTGAAGGCACGCCAAACTGAGTCTGAACGTATTTCTCAGCAGACATATGACGTCGTTCTGACGTCGACGCGACGTCATGATGTCAATATGACGTCAATAAAACCTCATTTTGACGTCACGTGCCTGTTTGGTTACCTTTAATAAAGCTGTTTTATATTTTTCGACAAAAATAGTTGTGTTTTTACGTATAAAACGTTTGAAAATTCAACGTCTCGTTAACTAATGACATCGTTTGTTTTGAACAATTGGACTCAGGTTTCATACTCTCAGGTTTGAAGAGGGTGGTCGGGTGGTGCGATGGTGCTACGTGCAACTTCCATTGCCGGGGCATCTGACTGATTTGATTAATAGTAGGACAAGGCCTACTGTGCTTGCAGTAGGTGCGGGTGGGGTTTTTTGGATTTTTTTCTCTCGTCTATCACTTCTCTCTTCATTCTCCCTCTCTCTGGGAGACGGTATAGACTGAATATACTGTCTCAAATGGCATTTAAACCTAAAGCAACCAACTAACCTGAGGTTTGAAAAATAAGTGGTGCTTTATTTCTGAAGCTCAGTATAATACCGAACTAATCAAAGCAGGCTGTCCAATATCACAAAGTACTGGTTCAGAAACCATTAACGCATTAAGCTGTTTTATCATGCATCTGCTGCAAAATTTACCTGATATCTTGGGTATGATAACATGATGTGATATTATCATGCATCTGCTGCAAAGTTCACCTGATATTTGGGGTATGATATAACATGATGCGATATCATGTCACTTTAGAACTGCGCTTGCGCCATTGTTACCAGGCGGTGCCTTTTGAAGCGATCTCTGAAGACGATTGGCTACATACTTACGTTGGCCGTGATATCAACGTTCGATTGGTTAATTGACGTCACCGACTTACGTCATAACGCATTCGCAACGTCAGCAAGTTCGAACAAAACTGTGTTTGCTTATCATTTGTTTGCCGCTCTTTACGCCGTAAAATCTTTTAATGATGCATGATAAATAGAAAACCGTTGATATCAAGTTCATCAGGCTCGACCAGAAACACGTCCTACGCTGTTCCTGGTCTCGCCTGAAAACTTGATACCAAAAGACACTTACATGGTATTCTCAGTATATCACAACTATTTATTGTTTAAGTATTAAGTTTCTTAACCATCCCACAGGGAATTCAGTAAAAATTATGCATTCTTAGAAAAGTATTGACAGGAAACTGACTGGATTTAACTAATACTTCCGTAAATGACTTTAAATTTGCGAATAACAAATAACAAATTGCGATATAGACTAAGAGTTGTAAGGCATAACATATTTTAAAACACGCAATCTGTTTCCTGTTTTCTTGATTCTTGTCGCCTGAATCAATATTCCTTTTAGTGCATATGTTGCCAAAATAAGTTTTATTTCTTTTTTAAATATTAAAGCTTATGGATATGAAATCCGTTAAAAAATAGGTATATGCGACTCAAATTAAGCAACAATCAACAAACATTCGTTGTTTTTGAATTTCAGGTAAAGTAAATGTTTAAGGTCCACACTAATAAGCTCTGAGAATCGCGATCGTTCAGAAGCATAGGTTACACCAAAGATTCTGAAACGGAAATAGAATTTCATCTTGCTCCTGCTGAAAAAGGGACAAGGTTTACATGAAAGAAGGAGCAAATTAGTCTGTTTAAGAGTACATCCTATTTTGGAAGGGTGTTGTCCCTCTGACAAGCAAACAGGAAGTCAGAAAAGCTATTCCTCTTGTAAAAAGAAGAAATATCCATACACCATGAAGTGAGCGTATAGCATGTGCTGTGGGGTTACCATGTACTTTGTACCTATCTTGGACATGACAAAAGAACAAAGCAGCCCGTCCATCTCCTTTCGCTGTCGTTAGATTCAGAAACAGGTACCCAATTTCTACTGGGTTGGCAGACTGAGTTTTTTTCCGCCTTTGAGTAGCCCGTTGAGAATTCGCGCCAACGACCGTCTGCACCACAGCCACTCGACCATTGTGCCTCTCAAATGTCAGGTAATAATTAGAATATTCTGATGATGATGATGTTGGAATGCTTTAATCTCTGTTCTTGGCAACAACATTATCACAAAAATAAACAGTTTGAAGATGGTTTAGACGAAACAGCATATACCCATGCCTAAACATTTCTGACGGCACCAGGAACTAAGATTAAATTCATATTTTCAAATCGGAAACTGCAATAACATACAAAATGAGAATTACTGGTTAGAAATCAGGCATACTTACACCAACCAACATAAAAGTAGACTTTAATTGATTTTGGAAAAGCGAAAGCTTGCGCCAGCAGTCTGTAGAGATAAAGGCCTTCACAAGACATCCAGAAATAGTTCGTACTCCTTGCGTAGCGATGTAGTATGTAAATCATCCTGCAATAATTCTGAAAGAAAAACAAGTGAAACCAAATTACACAGCAACCAACTTCGCTGATAACTGTGTATGGGTACAACACCATGCTGTCCCGCCATGTTTCATAAGAAGAACACTATTTTGTGCCTTCCTTTTCGTGTCCCCTTCCAATATATGTAGTTTACAATCACTCTTAAACGAAAGATCCCCCACCCCCCTCTATTTGAATCGCCCCCACTCCATTGAAGAGGACCCCCATTCCATTGAAGAGGACCCCATTCCAGTGAAGAGGAAGCCAAAATTGATGATCGCAGGGCTGCTTCTCCTTAATGTGTTTGCTTATACCTGACACTTTAGTTCTGTCAATTAGTTGTAAACATTGTTTTATGCTGCTTACTGTTGAGCTTTAATCTAAGCATTATTTTAAAAACATGCGTTTTAAATGTCTGTCGTTAAAACTCGGAATTAAAACTCAGTCAAAATACCTTATTGTATATTACATAACGGAGAATATGCATAATTTTATGGCTCTGCAAACTACAAATAAAGCTACATGAACGTGAGGCCAATCCGTTAAGTTTTTATGTCCACTAAAGCCCAAGTCTCACTGTCACGTATTGAGGGCTAGTAATGTAAACCACGTTTCCAATCCCTACGTTTTGCGCTCATGTTGCCCCGTTTTTGTACAGATTTAGGATTTACTGAGATTCTATCAGCCTTTGGTCCAATATGTTTAACTGCGAATGTGACTGTGATGAAAAGTTTAGTTGCTTCTAGTGGTTAGACTCAGTTGAAATTTTTGTATCGAGCATCGGTTTATGAAAATTATCGATGATCGAGTAAGCATCAATTACTGAGACTGTGATCGAGTTAACATCGATTAATGAGGCTGTCAGAAGCCTATTAAAAGTAAACAATGCTAGGTTTTGTCCAAGAGCTGTTCCCTTCCTATGTTTTATTGCATCACGATTAAGAAGTCAATAGAAAATGCTAAAATTATTTTCTATGTATTTGTATCACGACTAAGAAATCAATAGAAAATGCTAAAATCATTTTCAATGTATTTCTTAATCGAGATGTAATAGCAGCTTATGCTGTTCTTGCAAAGTCAAAGCTTCAAAGGAACATTAAATACCGGTGTACAGTATAATGCATAGACTGGCTATAAAACGAAACAATATATATTTAAATACATATACATCGATTATGACAAATAGTATGATCGATTAATCACGCATTTGATGTAAACGAGTAATAATCTGGTTAATCGATTATCGGCAGACCACTAGTTGCTACACATATTGAACTTACCTCAAACTTGACCATAAACGTTTGTTGCCGAGGATGGTGTATTCTGTCATCATATATCAGAAGATCCCAGAGAATTTTTAGAACGCAAGTGAGAACAAAAGATAAAAGTAAACAGATGTGGAGCTGAATTCTCTGTTGGCTTCGTAGTTGTCTGAAATAAGCATAAAGTGACTTACATGTAACATCTATAAGCCGACGTAAATTCGAACGGACGGAAACCCGGACGACTATATTGCAGATTGCTAAGGCAAGTGCGACAAAATCGAGACTGGTATTTTCTTCCAAAGGATCCATTTCAGCCAAATGTAGCTCATACGGGTTTGATTCATATATCATTAATATTCTTTCTATATTGTCTCATGTTTCCAGATTGCAGAATGACAATATCGCAGCATTTTATTTTTGTGAATTCCTCTTCCTGGTAAATGAAGCGAAATTGAATAGTTGAATCTAATATGATTAAAGACTTTGAAAGCGTAATAACCGGTACCTGAAAATTGTGAAGAGAACGCATGCTGGAATAAGTAGGGCCACACTTATTAAGCTTGATATAACTCCTGCATAGGCAACGCCATAGAAACTCTGAAACAGAATTTAGTACCATTCGTAAGTACATGTAAATCAAATTTATATAAGCCACGAGCACCAAAACGTATTTATAGCCTAACAACAGTGGCTCAGATCAGTAGAAACAAATCAGTTTGATTTTGGACAAAGTAAATTCAACAAAGAAACTGTGACAAGGTGGGCCGTTCACACCGGTAAAGTTTACTTGTCCAGGTAACTGTGGTGGGAAATCTTTGTTTGTGTGAACATTGCTGCAAATAAATAATTGGCAACGATTCTTTATGTTTTTCTGTGACAAATAATTTGCTCTGTGTAAAGGCAAAATATTTGGCAAACTTTATTTGCTATGGTTTATGTGAAGAAAAACTTTTCTCGTGTGTGCGAAGGTAAAGCCTTCTTTCAAATTGTGTCGGTTGATTTCCATGAGCCATACATGTTGTAAATGAACAGTAATGCCGCTCCTATCAGGCTGCCCGGATGTCCAGGCTGATCTAAGCCTTTGCTGATTATAGATGAATGCAGCTTCATTTTGCTTTTAACTAATAAAGTATTTTTTTAGAATGACGTTGATGTTTGAAAATAGAATTCCATAGAAGCTGATGCTAGGGGACGTGGGCAGTGTTGAGACAATTCATTCTTGCACATGAATAGACTGATTTAATCCGCGTATGCTTCATGTAACTACACGTACTGCATTCTCGAGAAATGTTATTCTGACAGAGCGAGGAATATGGATTAATTAATTACGCTTCAAATTATTGCAAGTTTATGTGTATCGTTTTTGACAGTATCATTATTGTTTTTTTTTCTTTGTGAATGTTTTTTTTTTTTTTTTTTTCTTTTTTTCTTTTTTTTTTTTTTTTTTTCAAAACAAGAAAATAAACATTGGTTAAGTGACATCGCTAAAATAACCGAAAATTAAACAACTGACGCGTTTTTACTGATGCTGATTATATACTGGCCAAAATAAGTTATACCTCATGTCATGTTAATATGTCAAAGTTAAATCTTATAATTTCAAAAAAAGATAATAATAATAAATAAAACAATTGAAATTTGAAACTCAATGATTTTGCAGCAGCATCTTGGGTGTAATTTCGCAAGGTCTCAGTTGAAAGCCCATTGTGTCATTCGACATGTGATAAATTTCCAGGAGCATTCGTTCTCTAACCAAGTTTACAATAGAAATCATAGGGAATGGAAACAGGACATTTACAAAAAAACAAAAAAAAAAAAAAAAACAGAACCTCAGCGGAAAATCAAGCTACAAAGTGAAACCTAGCACATGTAGAGAAGAGGGTATTGTTGCCTCTGTCGGTGAAAATTATACGCGGAATTTTTAAATTAGTAAATAATACCGAAGGGTAAATCAAACATGATTGTGTTTGTATTAAGTCTGTGGGAAAAATACAGGTGGGGGCTTAACGAATTTTTGCCAGTTTATTTAATGTTTGCAACCCTTTGCCAAAACACTACTTCATCCTATCTATGCAATACCTGAATGTTGACGCAGTTACTGTAGTCTGTCCATTCTCTACCATGTATATGGTGTTTCTCCCAGGTTCCATTTTCTGTACAGTACTTTGTGGCGAACCCTGAAATTAAATAATTGTAATGTATTTGATGAAACTAGAAGTAATACAGGACGGGCATAGCTCCCAGCGCTGTAGAATACAGATATAACTTGATGCACGAAACATGGAAATTTTCTGCGAACACTACACATAGTACTTGATAACATCAAAATATAGAACCATATATATTTCGCTGAAATCACGATCTATGGTAGTGTTCGTTGCTAAAACCCCAAGGTGATGACATTAACTTTGGAAATTCGTAAATGGAATTTATACTTTATTTATTTAATAAATATATGAAGTATAAATTCCATTTACGAATTTCCAAAGTTAATGTCATCAACTACTTTGTGCTTTGTATGGCGTTTTAGGTGTGTTGTTGGACTGAGTTGTCCGTTATCAAAACTGTTCTGTCGTTCTCTCTAATCTTCTTTCGATGTTTTGGTGGTTTTTCCTTTTTTCCTAATTCCTAAAGGGTTAATTATACATGTAGTCAGTTGAAGCCGTCTGTCTATCTCCCGCCCCTAAGAACAAAACAGCCGACATGAATAGGACCTAATTATTGATCATACATGCACCAAACATTTCGTATACATGTTTACTACCAAATAAAAATCTTAAAGAGATCCTTCAAAAGCAGAGCAAAGTCAACTAAAATATAATACAGCCTTCGTCATCAGTGGTTCTAATATGCTATGATTAAATAATTGATTTCACAACCATAAATGAACTAACACAAAAGGCTGATTATTTTTTCAGACTCTTGTTTAGATCCTTGTATTTCAATAATGATCTGCAAAGCCGTTTCCCAGTCACGATATTTAACCGTCTTATGTCATTTGCTGCACAAGGTAATGTTAAACTTGTTATTCACAAATTATTGCACAATTCTTGTATCATGAGGCCGATAGAGCGCTTGCACTTGCCTTGCTGTACTGGATCCGAAACCTCGCCCTTAGCTGCTACAATGGTTCGAACCATTTTGATGTCTGTTCGGTACGTGTCAGGGTTTCAAAACCCCTAAATGAATTATCACTAGAAAAAAAAATTTCATGAATAACTGTAACACAGTGCGCCTGTAGAAGCAATGGAAAGTTTTCGTGTTTTATTCTGCAACAATTCACTGTTTCGGAGCGCGTGGGTCTAACTGCTCACGTCACTGGCAATACTGACGTAATTTGTGACGTTTTGAGACGTGACACTGTGTAACGTCTCTTTTTCTTTCTAAAATTGCCGTAAAAACGTATATTTTTCTTAGATACAGTTAAGAATATTAGCGGGAGAATGAACGCGCTTGCAGGAATGTTGGGAGAATTCGAATAAAAAGAATACTTTATCAGCGCTTTTGAGTGTTAGAATCGAAATAGTTCGGCACTAGCATTGAATTGTTGAGTAATACTTCACTGTTTGTCGGTCAGCTGTAGATAGATATATCGCTCGCGCTCCGCACTCGTAATATGATCTACTTCACAACTAATCTCCAAACAGGGAATTATTACTCAAGAATTCACTGCCAGAGCTGATCTATTTCTCAAACAAAGCTATTAAACTCACATTTACGTTAACCACGTCTGTGAAAAGCGTTTTTCTATTTTCAAATGTGTCCCTAAAAGTGCGACTTTTGATGGTACATGTACGTAAACGATTGTACTCAAACGCACACCTGCGAGTCTGTAGAAAGATAAAGCGGCTAGGCCATTATCCGAGTCATTTTTTGAAGCCAATGTAAATGTGATGGCTTATTGAACATGATGACTTCATTAACGGCATGTAATTAGGACAGTGCAATGAAGGACAATGAAAAGAAAATTGGTATTCTAGGCCCATTCCTACGATACGATGACATGACATGATTACAGATGAGTTTCTTGACACTGAAATAGGTTGCAGCGCAAAGTTATCTAGCGTCAGTCAGCATTGCTTCAACTGTTCAAGATCATGCGATATGAGTGATTCTCT
This sequence comes from Ctena decussata, assembly GCA_963989385.1. Lineage (NCBI taxonomy): Eukaryota > Metazoa > Mollusca > Bivalvia > Lucinida > Lucinidae > Ctena > Ctena decussata. The sequence continues at coordinate 73,915,147 of OZ022512.1, forward strand.
CTCTCTCTCGCTCTCTCTCTCTCTCTCTCTCTATGTTTACTATTTGTTTTGCCATGAAATATGGTAGTTTACTCGTATATAAGAATAAACACGTGTATGATGAGAATATTGCGTGTTCCGTGCCATTTTGGTTAATCACTAGGATTTGAAGTGGCTCGGGCCACATGTCAGAGAAGTACGTTCTTATAAAAGGTGGTCATCAAAATATGATCTGTTGATGTTTAGTATATGTTTCTTTGGAACGTGTAGGCGAACGGGTACTACATGTATTTTGAAACAGAATTCACAATTTATGCCGTACTTATACTAGGTTTTCTCTTAAGTAGCTCTACGTGATCATATTAAAGTAAAACTATTACATAGAGCCTAACAAAAAGTCTCACTTGCCCTCCATGTGATATGTAGCTCGTTTCAGTGTTGTGTGTTTTGCATGAGACCACTTTGCAGTTCTGTTTAATTTAAAATCACGCCTGATAGCTTACATTTCAGGCAAAAGCAGAAGGCTCTTGAAAAATTGAATATGCACCCAAGATGTTAACATGTCCATAAATCTATAGATTCCCATTAATCTGCCATGTAAATGCAAATCGGAAAATGCAAATAAGCCACGACGCGAGCAAACCAAAAGTGGTTGTGCACCCAGCGCAGACTCAGATCAGCCTGAGCATTTGCCCTGTCTGACCAAAATCTTTGCTTTGCGCTTAAAGGGTAGCTAAGGGTCTAAGCTACGTCCATGCGGGCAGCGAAGACTCTGATCAGGCAGGGCGGATGCCAGGCTGATCTGTGTCTGCGCTGGGCGCACAACCACTTTGTTGGTTTTCTCGTGTCGCGGCTCAAATAGGAAAATGCAGTAAAACAACTCTTATTGTATTTATACGCCGACAGAACAAATCAAAGGGCCGATAGTCCTGAAATGGCAAATGAGAAACATTCTCCTATCCCCTAACTAAACACTGGCTTTCCTTGTCAGCAATTAATTTGCATCTGGGAAGGTATGAACTAACAACAGCTCTGACCACTAGCAAGTAGGCAATGACTTTTTGAGATCTGCCGAACTACCTTTAGTTATTTATATCTGCTAATACCAGTTAGTTAACATCGTTAATCTCAACGCAGAGAAGTGATTCAGAGACTAAATCTTATTATTTTTCCCTGATAATTATATTCTTAACTCTAAAATTACTTGTTTTTCAACTTTCATGATTGATGGTAGTAGAAAAGCCACATCTGGTTATCATATCATCGACGTAAGATTTCCTAGCCTTCTCAAAGTTATCCCAAAAATAACAGATCACATTTGGAGATGACATAAACGAGGAAACCAGACATACCCCATCACCCCATCTAGAGCTTGTTAACAAGCTTGTTGTAAGGGAGTTTGATAAGCATGCGTGTTCTCCCAGAAAAAGTCATGATACGTGTGTACTGCCATTTGCGGGATTTTGGCAGCAAAGAATATTAAAAACTGCCAGAGAGTTACCCTATTCTATTCATATGATACAAAGTAACATCTATTTGGGGAACTGAGCCATTTAGCGCAAATCAATCAATGTTTTTTCTTCTTTTTATTTCATAAGAAAATGTAATTTCCGAATCCCGACAGCTAGTTTTCATTCAATATTGAGCTGTATTGATACTGAATATAGACGCTTGTCACTGTGTTTGCGGTATTTAGTTCTACCGACTGACGGGCCCGGGGATTTTGTTTTTGTCCATTGGGCTCAGAGGATATACTCTGACAGACCAGAAACTTTTGGTTTATTTAGGGTCATATTCTACCTCACCGTTTGTTATTCATTGTCTCCCCTTTTTGATACTAATCAGTCTTTGAATCGACTGCCTTTATGTTATTAAAATTAAAAAAAATATGGTATATTTTCTTTGGCTGTTGTCACAAGATCATTTCAGGGTCAGTGATGAGGATTGGGTAGCCTAACATTCAAAGTATGGCCCGCATTCTTTCTTTTTAATGTGTTCTCTACTCTTGAAAGGACTCTTGTAAATTTTAAATAAAATTGTAACTATATAGTTAAGATCACTAGATGAGCCGGGACACGACAAAACCAACAAAGTTGTTGTGCGCCCAGCGCAGAGACAGATCAGCCTGGACATCGTCCCAGTCTGATCAGACTCTTCGCTGTCCGGATATAGCTAGCTTAGACACTTAGCTACCCTCTGAGAGCTTAGCAAAGAGTCTGAGCCATCTGTGTGGATGCCCAGGCTGATCTGAGTCTGCGCTGGGCGCACAGCCACTTTGTTTTCCTGTGTCGTGGCTCAGATGTTTCAAGCGGCTTGTAACCACAATAAGCGGGTTGATTTTTAACATGCATTTTCTGTTTCTCATTAGACTTACCATGCTTACTGGCTGTTGATATAACTATTCTGACACCTATGATAATGTTGTGTTATTGTTTAACGTCCATGGTAAACAGCTATGGTCATGTCGGGATGGTCAGTTAACCTAAACAAACTATTCCTGGGTAGGCTTGGACCTCCTTAGCTGTTAACCAGTAATAAGTGCACTTACTTTTACCAGTACATTAACTGACAACTGCCCTTCTTGAATCAGCGGAAGAGGAAATGTAATTAAGTGCCCGGACCGGGGATCGAACCCAGGGCCACTGGCTCATAAGTCAGACGCCCTACCGACTGCGCTACGCGGCCAAGCCACACCTATGATAAAATTGCACTGGGATATGTTATATTTGTCGCATTAAACTTTGCTGAGTTTATCCGGACGATTGGCGAGGCAGTTTTACAATCATTCTTTTTCAGAGCGGACGGATACAACAGTCTCAGTCACTTTTCAAAAAGTGCCTCAAAAATGCGCTTGAGACGACAAAATTGTGTCATTCATTTATTGTACTGATATAAGTGCATACAAATGTTTTAATGCATACTGAAGCATTGTTTAGATTGAACACTGAATAAGTTCACTGAGATTAAACAATCCGATTCTGTTAATTCATTCAAACATTCCCTCAGTAAGGACAAACCATTAGTACCTAGCTATTTTTATATTGGTAGCAGACAAGCACAGATTATTCACACTCGTATTCGAACCAATTGTAGCTCATTGAACCTAGATCTATTCCTCAAGAACATCACCGAGTCACCATTGTGTCGTTGTGGCAGTATTGAGAATGCGCAGCACTTCTTTTTTCACTGTAGATATTATGAAGAACAACGTAGAGAACTGATGATTGCAATTTCTCCTTACTTGAACCCTTCTCTTAAACTATTGTTGACCGGTGATTCATATCTATCACCAGAAATAAACAAGATAATATTTTTAAAAGTACATAAATATATCATTGATACACATCGTTTTTGAAACCTCATAATACTATGCATTATATACATGCGACTTGTTCTAACTAACAGTTAACGACCAAGATCTGATTGCCCCTCGATATCTGCACCCCATCTCCCTCTTTCTTTGATGATCTAATTTTTTGTCATTTTTTTTCCAGTTCACGAATATTTTCTATTTGGTAAATGTTATTCTTTGTAGTTCCTGTCCTTGTAAAAATGTTCACAGTGAACTGATGTCGTTAATTTAATAGCCACTCAGAGAGTATGCTTGGATGCTTATATAAATCTTGCAAAATGTTAGTTCCTGTTTTTTTTTTTCACTGTGAACACGATTACAATTACAGAATTCTAAAGATGTTGTTTTTTGTTCTTCCTTACTTACACTTTTTTCATATAAATACATCTACTTTATAGTTTAAGATATGTGTTTAAACAAACGTTATACATGTCTCTACTTTACACAGACCGTTTCTTTCTGCCTTATAGTATACATTTTATTCATGTTCAGGAGAAGGTCTCAAGAAGGGCAGTTGTCAGTTACTGGCGAAAGTATGTGCACTTAGTACTGGTTAACCGCTTAGGAGGTCTAAGCCTGCCCAGGAAAAGTGTGGTTAGGTTAACTGACCGTCCCGACATGACCTTAGTTGTTTACCGTGGACGTTAAGCATCAAATCAACCAACCAAATCAGGAGAAGATCTCTATAAGCTATCAGCTTTCGTTCTGATCCTTTTTCATTGTGTATGTATGTTGTTTATATGTTGTAATGTATATTCTTGAAAATAAAATATGTTTAAACCAATAAGTTCATACGAATACAAAAGTATTAAGCGCGATCACTAATAATAATACCCTTGAATCTCGATAATACATCGCGAAAGATATGTTAAAAGCATGTTTTTTACGTTGTTGATATTTTTTGGTCACCTTTAGATTACTGGGCGGCCTAATTCAATTTGTATTTGTTTTGTTGTTGTTGTTGTTTTCTGCTTTGTTGTCCCCCGCCTTTTCGAAGAAAAGCGGAGGGACATAGTTTTCGGCATTCCATCCTTCCGTCCGTCCGTTCATCCGTCCTTCCGTCCGTCCGTCCTTCCGTCCTTATTTCCGTCCTTCCGTCCCCCTAATGTAGTAGGTACCTTGTGTGCGCAACGCCTCCTACAGTTTTATGCCGATTCTTTCGAAACTTTACATATGTTTTTGTCATGGTCTGAAGATACGCATGTGGTTTGGATATGATCCTGAGATTATTTTTGTCACTTTTTCCACAAGTTGAACTTAGTAATTTTTTAGGCATTTTTACTGTCAAAGTGACTAGATAGTGGGTACCTTGTGTGCGCAACTCCTCCAACAGTTTTATGCCGATGCCTTTGAAACTTCACAGGTGTTTTGGTCATGGTCTGAAGATACGCATGTGGTTTGGATATATTCCTGAGGTTATTTTTTGTCACTTTTTCCACAAGTTGAACTTAGTAATTTTTTAGGCGTTTTTACTATCATAGTGACTAGATAGTAGGTACCTTGTGTGTGCAACTCCTCCTACAATTTTATGCCAATTCCTTTGAAACTTCACAGGTGTTTTGGTCATTGTCTGAAGATACGCATGTGGTTTGGATATAATCCTGAGATTTTTTTTTGTCACTTTTTCTACAAGTTGAACTTAGTAATTTTTTAGGCGTTTTTACTATCATAGTGACTAGACAGTGGGTACCTTGTGTGCGCAACTCCTCATACAGTTTTATGCCGGTTCCTTTGAAACTTCATAGGTGTTTTGATCATTGTCTGAAGATATGCATGTGGTTTGGATATAATCCTCAGGTTATTTTTTATTACTTTTTTCGCAAATTGAACTTAGCCATTTTTCATACATTTTTACTATCAAAGTGAATAGATAGTTGGTACCTTGTGTGTGCAACTCCTCCTACAGTTTTATGCCAATTCCTTTGAAACTTCACAGGCGTTTTGATCATGGTCTGAAGATATGCATGTGGTTTGGATATAATCCTCACATTATCTTTTTCTTACTTTTTCCATATTTTTAACTTAGCCGCTTTTCCAGCTCAAACACTTAAGTGTATATACAGTGGAGACCTAGTTTCCAAGGCGGGGGACATAAATTTGTCGAATTTGCTTGTTTTTATTGCTTTAACAATGGACATATGATGGAGAGAGAATATCAAGTAATATCAAGTAACCGGATATATATGTGTTGTTTGTGCTTCATACAATCCTGCCTAAGTGGATTTGATTCACTGCAGTTTGATCGTTAACAACCAGCTTAAGCAGTCATTAGGAGCGGCGATAGTGTAATGAATAACACGCTAGACTACCAATCCAGGGTCGCAAGATCGATCCCCCACTTCTTCGGTCTTTTTGATGAGACTTTAAACCGTGTTAACACAAAATGTGGCAACAATTTATGGTTGAGTAGCTTCTATCTATCAACAAAGGCTTGATTGCATTAGAAGCGAGATACATGTAAATGGCTTTGAAATCCAAGAGTCGAATTTCGAATGTCTTAATGAAAAACAAAATGACTTCTACAACAGTTTTTGTTACTCTTTATAAATGTTTGGTGGTTACTTATTTATTCATTCTAATATTCCCTACAAGTTGGATGTAGGATAAGTTTCATTTGTATGGACATTTGTCATACTTGATATGAGGTTATTCGAGTAAACAATATGATTTAGTAGCTCTTGTAATAAATAAACTTTATGCTTCTGCAAGTTCTATGTCTATAAACATGTTTTAACAACAAGGTCTAGGCTTCGTGGCGGCTGGCTGTCGTAACTGTATGTCATTAATTTAAAATCAGATTGGATTAAACTTGCTCATGCAAATTTATCGCTCTGATTTGCATCTGGGACTGCCATTTACACATCACATTGATCATTGTAGGACAAATTCAAATGAAAATCTCATCGCACTAGATTTGGATCAGAATTATTCTGATCCAAATCTAGTGTGATAAGATAGTCATTATACACGTAGTATTGTTTATAAGAACTGCCATTTCTCCCATTCTCTTACGTTAAGAGCGTTGACCCTGGGGCTCATTACCCGTATTTTTGTCAGTGAAAGGTATATCAATGACTGACTAGTGAGTGAGTGAACTCGGGTTTAACGTCCTACCAACAACAAGGTCATACGGAAACGAAGCCTCTTGAAACGTTTTATGGGAGACAAGAAATATCTTTAAAAAAAGATATAAGACGAAGTGAAAGAAGACATATTTGAAACAAATAATATTTTTTTTATTTCTGTTGAGATAAGAAATTGGCTGCAAGCAAGGTTTCAGAATACGTCCCGCAAAATTATCTGCACTCAATGTTTAAAATACACTATACGCCTTTAATAATTAAAATGTAAAAAAGGACCAAAATCTAATGGGGTATCTATGAGAAATGTTTACTGTGATTGAAAAAATTCCAAGTTCAAAACCCTGTCGCTATGTCATAATAACAAAATAAAAATTGGCTAAGTTCAAAATGCTGTAAATATGTCTGATATTATTATTGAATAGCAGTGTCCTTATGTCGGGGTTATCCACTATGGCGAGAAACCAGACTGGTCCGTAAATTATTGACACTCTTCGGTACATTCCGATATGCTTCCAATGATACGGTACTGTATTTTACCCGGTTCAGTACAGCCGGGTGCGTAAATTTACCGGAACGGACCGGAATGGACTGAATTACCGGAACGGACACCGGAACGGACCCGTTTTCCCCTATCTTCAGTAGATATTTGTAATATTTTTATTAAATAACTCTTATTTAATATTAATACATATTCTGTATGCCATCTAGCGCAAATCAATTAGAGATATTAGCCAAAATACTTTGAGTATTTTGCGCCATGGGTAGGCCTCTTTATACCCCACCCATATGCGTTTCATCTTAAAATCATATAATCTTATATAAAAATCTGGTTATCTTTCTTCCAAGACTTGGAGCGAAATGAAAAACACAAAAATTCCCGATTTTTTTGTTCCATAGTATCATGACCAACATTTCAGCCATAGAAAATATGTAGAGCTATTGTGTTTCAGCTTAAAATTGAAACATTACAGTGGTCTAAATGTATAAAGGGAAACTTTGTATATCGATTGTACAGTTAGCACCATTATCATGTTTCAATAAGTCGTCAATTTATCTGACGGACAGACATTTGTTTCTAGCCTGGCGCCAGTCGAATCTGTATATTATTCTGGTGGTCAGATTCGCCTGGTAACTTTCAGAAGAGGCTCTGCAATTTGATACTCTTCTCACAAATTCTTGAGTTAATAATAGCACCATTACAAGTGCCATAAAGTGCCCATAAGGCTAACAAAGATCTCAATCTCCATCACTCTAAGAAATCAATTAGTTTTGGTTTCTCCAAATAACCTCTCAACCTCTATATGAATTTTAGAGCATAGTTTAAAACCTGGAATGGAACGGATGTCATAATCTACCGTGAATTTGTTACAAGTTGCTCCAAGAGCGTGAGACAGTGGTTTTCTTACAGGAAGAAATTGCTCCCTCAGAGGGAACAAATTCTTTCCTGTAAGAGACTAAGAGTGCCATTCCAAATCAATGGAAAAAGGCAGACAAGACCATTCCATTCCACTCCTTTCCATTCCACAATTAAAACCATGCCAAATTATATTGTTTAACAGTCGGCACATTAGGACAAACTGTCTTGAACTAATAACAGGCAATCAGCTGTATTGCATTGCTCATTCCAATTTAAACAAATTTTATCCTCACCAGTCATGATATGATTCATGGCTGACTATTTTTGAACAATCCGCTATATAGTAAATCTGACTAGTGCCAGTCCAATCATTGCACTGGCATCAAGTGTATAAATGACATTTCTTAAAACATACTTGTATGCATTGAATCTTGACTGGTGCTGATCAGATCAAATATGTTTTTATACATTTGAATGTAAATGTATTACATTTAAAAAGCCAGTGTGTATAATAATTCTTTAAAGACTTATTTTGCATTCTCTAGAGGTCTTTGCTGATTTAAATTATTTTAAATTCTTTGGCCAACAGTTATCTAAGTGCAATGGAATCTTCCTCAAAACACATTCTAATTACATGTATATATATTGAATATTAAGGGACGCGGTTTCGTTAACATGCTAATGGATTGCACAACACTCTTAAATCGGACAAAGCTGTTTCTGTGAACAGTGGAGACCCAGATCAGACTGCTCTGGAAAAGTGTGACCACCCGTTTGCTTGGCTGATCCTTCATGTAAGACATCACGAAACTGAAGTACTCTAAACAGGCAAGTAGTACAGGGAAACATTGTTAACCATACCTTTGGTATATCAAATGGAGGATTGCAGTAGACTTCAAACCATCATAGCTTAGATAAAATGAATGGAAGCCTGTGCATGAATTGGTTTAAACATATTTTATTTTCAAAAAAATACATTCATGGTTACAGCAATGATGAGATATAATTATTTACACGTTAGGATCAGAACTAAAGCGTAAGCTTTTTACGTCTGATTTCAAACTACAGCTTAGAGGATTGTGTAAGTTCCAATATGTAATCTAAGTATGTAAATCTAAAGGAAGACTGTGGGAGAGTTCAAGTAATAACTCCGGTAAACTCAACAGAAGATTGCAGAATTTCTCTCCAAGGAAATTGACCGGAGGATTGCGGAAGATTTCAAACCAAACCTTAGGAAAATTGAATGGAGGCTTGCGGAAATTCAAATTCAAACCATCCCGTGGACCAGATTTCACTCAGAATGTTTGTCAGATTAAACTAAGCGGAGTTAAGGTAATTTGAACGGAGGATTGCGGAAGATCTGAAATCACAGCTTAGGTAAACTGAACGGAGGATTGCGGAAGATTTGAAATCATAGCTTATGTAAACTGAACGAAGGATTGCGGAAGATTTAAGACCATAGTTTAGGTAAATTGAACGGAAGATTGCGGAAGACCTCAAACCATAGTTTCGGTAAGAACGGAGGATTGCGGAAGATTTCAAATCATAGCTTAGGTAAACTGAACGGAAGATTGCGGATGATTTAAGACCATAGTTTAGGTAAATTAAACGGAGGATTGTGGAAAATTGATGAACATAGTTTAAGTAAATTGAATGGAGGATTGCGGAAGATTTGAAATGATAGTTTAGGTAAATTGAACGGAGGATTGCGGAAGATTTTAAATCATAGCTTAGGTAAACTGAACGGAGGATTGCGGAAGATCTCAAATCATACCTTAAGTAAATTTAACGGAGGATTGCGGAAGATTTAAGACCATAGTTTAGGTAAATTAAACGGAGAATTGCGGAAGATTGAAGACCATAGTTTAGGTAAATTGAACGGAGGATTGCGGAAGATTTGAAATGATAGTTTAGGTAAATTGAACGGAGGTTTGCGGAAGATTTGAAATGATAGTTTAGGTAAATTGAACGGAGGATTGCGGAATATTTGAAATGATAGTTTAGTAAATTGAACGGAGGATTGCGGAAGATTTGAAATGATAGTTTAGGTAAATTGAATGGAGGATAGGGAAGATTTGAAACCATAGCTTAGGTAAACTGAACGGAGGATTGCGGAAGATCTCAAATCATACCTTAGGTAAATTGAACGGAGGATTGCGGAAGATTTCAAATCATAGTTTAGGTAAATTGAACGGAGGATTGCGGAAGATTTAAGGCCATAGTTTAGGCAAATTGAACGGAGGATTGCGGAAGATTTGAAATGATACCTTAGGTAAATTGAACGGAGGATTGTGGAAGATTTCAAATCATAGTTTAGGCAAATTGAACTGCCGATTGTGGAAGATTTGAAATCATAGCTTAGACTAACTGAACGGAAGATTGCGGAAGATCTCATGAAAGATGTTTGGTTAGGTTAACTGAGTGGAAGATTGCAGAAGATTTCAAACCATAGCTTAGGTAAAGCTAAGATTTCAAACCATAGTTAATTTAAATTGAATGCAGGATTCCAGAATCTTTCAAACCACAGCTTAGGCAAGCTGAATTGAAGATTTAAATTGATAACCTATGTCATTCTCACTTAAGGTAGTTGGATACTAAATAAGATTATTGGTGGGGCATTCAAACCACTTTACCAGCCTAATAACCCACAGGGTTGTAAAACATTTGGATAAGAAAAAAAATATTTTTACCGTTTCGTTTTCCAAAAAATCAAAATTTTGTATTTCTACATACTTTTGTTACACAGTTTCAATTTAAATTCAAATTTCTGGCATATGAATGCACTTTCATTTCTGTGATTCATATAATCTATACTATAGGATGTTTAAAACAAACTGGTAAAAAACAGAATGCACTTATCTTGATAATAAGTATTTTTTACATTTTTTTAAAAATGCAAGAACATTTAATTTCATGAAAAAAGTCATGAAAAATATATTTGATCGATGGGGCATGCTCATGCATATCATTTCAGAAAACCTTACATTGTATGTTACAGAATAAGACAAAAATACAAAGTTTCCCTGCAAAACAATGTTAAAGTTAAAAATACCCTAAAACCTGAGAAACCCAAATAAACAGACAACCCCCATTCCGCACCTGCTGCAACCAAAGTAGGCCCTCGCTCTACTATTTATTCTCCTGTTATTTTGGTTCTACCATAAAGTAATGCCATCAAAAATGTGCAGACGGAATGGCAAATCAGAGAAACGTTCCTAAGGAGCAGTCTGATCTCAGTTTCCACTATTTGTACAAATTTATTTGCTCAAAAACTTAGGATCTTTACGGTAGTTGGTGTCATTGTATAGGTAGCTTACCACCAATTATTTCATATAGGAAACAGAAATAACGTTTAAGCTAGTCACTAGAAAGCTCGAAGTTAATACCGCATTTTGAAGAACGACTCTAGCCGATGGTTTAAAGAAGAAAAAAGCACATGGTTCCTGCTCTGGAGGCCGCTATTTCAACTGGAACACGTAACTCCAGCGTGTGCAGTAAATTTGGCGCGTCAGTTTAGTACTGGGTAAAGTTATAAAACTGTCTGATACTTCAGTAGTCTACAGCAAAAATATAAATGTTGCCATCTAATATTTTCATCTAGGTCTGTTATTTTATTTAATGATTGTTTACATTAGTTACCTGACTACTGGTGGCCATTCTTACCCTTCTCTTCCTGACTGAAGCTTCTCCCCTAAAGAGGTGGTTCATGAATAATTAGTGGTAAGCTACCCCAAGTTGAGCGAACAATAACTCTGTTTTGTTTGGACAAAAGCAATACAGAGTTCTCCTGTAATCGTCTACCTTAAGATTGTGAAAGATTTCACCCAGGATGCTTGTCCAGGTAAATTGAGCAAAGAAGTTTCAAATGAAACATTGTGACTTTATCTGATAGCTGAGGATTTCAATGCAAACCTTGATCAGAGGGGTCTTAAAAAGTCTTATCAAGGTATACATTTTCACCCATATGCTACTGTCCTAATACAGAGTCATTTTTGGTAAGTTTGGTGATCCTGCATCCAGTATTTTAAAGCTGTGACATCTCGTCAAAAACATGACAATCATTGGTGAGTCTTGGTTCCATCTGGTGAGCTGACCCTTTAAGGAGTTTGGTCTGAGCGGCCTTCAGCCATGATGCTTGCCTAGTGTCCAGTTTCGTCAGTAAAGAGTTGATTCGATCAGGCTTGATAGTAAGCAGCGCTACAATTGAAAAGAATTTGAGTAGGGGCCACCGCCAAGATGGTTCAGTAATGAACAGCACTGCCAAGATAGCCTTGACACAGGGGCCTTTGGCAGTGTAATCTTGAGCCCTTGAGGCCCTCGCATATAAGGAATTCAGTATACCATGTCACATTATGTAGCATGGCAGAACTACATATAAGGTGACAAATTGTCAAAAACACACCAACAATAGGTGATTGAGTCTTGGCTCAAGCTGGTGCACTAACCCTGTAGAGAGCTTGTCCGAGCAGCCTTTGCCCATGATGGTTGCGTAGTCTCCAGTTTCATCAGTAAAGAGCTGATTTGATCATGCTGGATATCAAGCAGTGCTACAATTGAAAAGAATCTGAGTAGGTGCCACTGCCGAGAGGGTTCAGTAATGAACAGCTTCACCAAGATAGCCTTGACACAGGGGCCTTCAGCTCTCCCAGGCCCTTCAGACCCTTGCAAAAGGAACTTAGTATGTAGCATGACAGAATTAAGGAGACAAATTGTCAGAGACATGTACACTAACCATAGGTGAGTCTTGGCTCCATGTGGTGCACTGACCCTGTAGGAAGCTTGGTCCGAGCGGCCTTCGGCCGTGATGCTTGCCTAGTGTCCGGTTTCAAAGGTAAAGAGCTGATTCGATCATGCTTGATAGTAAGCTGTGCTACAATTGAAAAGAATCCGAGTAGGCGCCATAGCCAAGATGGCTCAGTAATGAACAGCACCGCCAAGATAGCCTTGACCCAGGGGCCTTCGGCCCTGCGATCCCGGGCCCTTCGGGCCCTTGCCTAAGAAACTAAGGATACCATGTCATAGTATGTTGTATGACAGAACTACATGTAAGGTGACAAATTGTCAAAAACACACCAACCATTGGTGAGTCATGGCTCCATCTGGTGCACTGACCCTGTAGGAAGCATGGTCAGTGAGGCCTTGGCCATGATGCTTGCCTAGTGCCCAGTTTCATCAGTAAAGAGCTGATTCAATCATGCTTTATAGTGAGCAGTGCTACAATTGAAAAGAATCCGAGTATGGGCCACCGCCAAGATGGTTCAGTAATGAACGGCACCGCCAAGATAGCCTTGATGCAGGGGCCTTCAGCCCTGTGATCCAGGGACCTTTGGGCCCTTGAATAAGGAACTAAGGATACCATATGCCATAGTATGCAGCATTACAGAAATACATTAAAGGTGACAAAGTGTCAACAAGAATTCCGCGGAATGCGGTGTCTCGCCTGCTGGCGCTTTGTCTCAAAACAGAGCTAAATCAGCAAAGATGTATGCATGAACCAATTTTTCTTGGCTCTAGCCCTTATAGTTCCTGAGAAACAGACCTAGATGCAAAAACTTGACAAAAAAATTCAAAGTCAGTCAACCGTAAAATGTTGGTAAAGACTCAATATTGACTATGACTTTGAGCTCTTCTCTTCCCGATGAATGCATGACCCAAGTTTCATGGTTCTAGCCCTTATATTTTCTGAGAAACAGACCTAAACGTGAAAACTCAACGAAAATTGCAACGTCAGTCAACAGTAAAATATAGGTCAAGACTCAATATTGATGATGGCTTTGAGATTTACTCTTCTAGGTGTATACATGAACCAAATTTCATGGCTCTAGCCCTTATAGTTTCTGAGAAACAGATCTAAGCACGAAAACTTGTCAAAAAATTGCAAAGTCAGTCAACCGTAAAATGTAGGTCAAGACTCAATATTGATGATGGCTTTGAGATTTACTCTTCCAGATGTACGCATGAACCAAGTTTGATAGCTCTAGCCTTTATAGTTTCTGAGAAAATGACCTAAACGCTAAAATTAGACATACAGTTGCAAAGTCAGTCAACCATAAAATGTAGGTCAAGACTCAATATTGATGATGGCTTTGAGATCTACTCTTCCAGATGTATGCATGAATCAAGTTTCATGGCTCTAGCCCATATAGTTTCTGAGAAAATGACCTAAATGCAAAACCTCGTCAAAAAATTGCAAAGTCAGTCAACCGTAAAATGTAGGTCAAGACTAAATATTGATGATGGCTTTGAGATCAACTCTTCCAGATGTATGCATGAACCAAGTTTCATGGCTCTAGCCCTTATAGTCTCTGAGAAAATGACCTAAACGCAAAAACTCGACAAAAGTTTACGCCGCCGACGACGACGACACCGGAAAAGCAATACATATGTCTCGCCTCTGCTTCGCAGGCGAGACAAAAACACACCAACCATAAGTGAGTCTTGGCTCAATCTGGTGCACTGACCCTGTATGAAGCTTGGTCCGAGTGGCCTTTGCCATGATGGTTGCCTAGTGTCTGGTTTCATCAGTAAAGAGCTGATTAGTTCATGCTTGATAGTAAGCAGTGCTACAATTGAAAAGAATCCGAGTAGGGGCCACCGCCAAGATGGTTCAGTAATGAATAGCACTGCCAAGATAGCCTTGACCCTGGAGCCTGCAGCTATGAGATCCCAGGCCCTTGCATAATTATGGAGCTTAGGATACCATGTCATAGTATATAGCAATTGCTATACAGATGTATTTGACATCTTTTCTGAGCCAACAAGTTTAATAATTGCCTGACTGAAAATTAAGTCCACTGCTTTTACATCAATTGACTCTGTGTTTAAAATCTTCCGCAATCTCCCGTTCAGTTTACCCTGACTATAGCAGAAGTCTTCCCCAGTCTTCAACTAGTTTTACCCAAACTATGTGCTTTGAATCTTCAGCTCCTTTAACTTAAACTGACTGTGTTTTAAATCTTCCTCAATCTTCCGTTCAATTTACCTAAGCTATGACAGAAATCTTCCGCAATCCTCCGTTCAATTTACCTAAACTGTGGACTTAAATCTTCCGCAATCTTCCGTTCAGGTCACCTAAGCTATGATTTCAAATCTTCCGCAATCCTCCGTTCAATTTACCTAAACTATGGTTTGAAATCTTCCGCAATCTTTCGTTCAGTTTACCCAAGGTATAAATTGAAATCTTCCGCAATCTTCCGTTCGATTTACCCGGACTCAGACAGAAATCTTCCGCAATCTTCCGTTAGACTTACCCAGACTATGACAGAAATCTTCCGCAATCTTCCGTTCGGTTTACCTAAGGTATGGTTTGAAATCTTCCGCAATCTTCTGTTCAAGTTACACGGACTCAGAAGAAATCTTCCGCAATCTTCCGTTTGATTTACCCAGACTATGACAGAAATCTTCCGCAATCTTCTGTTCAGTTTATCCAGACTGTGACAGAAATCTTCTGCAATCCTCCGTTCAATTTATGCGGACTCTGACATAAATCTTCCGTTCAGCTTACCCAGTTTGTGAAAGAAATCTTATACAAACTTCTGTTAGGTTAACCTGAACTATGACTTTGTGTTTTTATATCTTCTGCTGCTGTTACTAAACCTGACACAGTTTTTTAAATAAATCTTCCGCAAACTTACGTTCAATTTACCCAGACTATTACAGAAATCTTCTGCAATCTTCCGTTTAGTTTACCCAGACTATTCTGCTTTTTCGTGACGTCTTACATGAAGGATGAACCGTTTGCTTTTACTTATTTTTTCTGTATTACTTATTAGATACCCCCTCAGCTATAAAATGGACCAGTCCAAAATCAAAAGGTAGAACTATCCATTACAGAAAATCAGTAGGTTCAGGGTTTATTGTATTTAGTTTCATGTTTACAAAACCTACAGAGTTATAAAAACAAATTGCCACAGAACATTTGTTTTATCAGATTGACCAGCTGTGTTTACGTCTTCAAATTGCTTCTTACATAAAATTCTGCCACTGCAGCATCATAAAGGGCTGGACAAAAGGTCAGTAAAGTTTGCTAACCAAGATTTAGGAAAAATCTCAAATGTAAGTGACCAGACCCTATGTTCCTTTGCAAGAGATATATTGAACATAGGGTCTGTAGCCAGACTAATTTGTTTCGCCAATAGTCCTTATCAGATATTGTCAAATCAAAATCAGGGGTTGCAAGTTAAGATAATACATGTTAGTCATAGGTAGGGCCTTGAATTAATCTGCTCGTGTAGATTGTATCAAAATATCTCAAAAATCGGCTGGAAATATGAATAATAAGGGTCCGTTCCGGTCCGACCTGGTAATTAGGTCCGTTCCGGTAAATTTACGCACCGAGTACAGCCTTTGGAAGGAAAAGAACTACTTTTTTACTACGAAAGACTTTTCGCACCATAGAATCTTTTTTTTCTCAAGCCATCGGCATTTGCGTTTCTCGCGTTCTGCTTAACTCTATCAATCATTACAGCGTTAAAGTGAAAAACATATTTAAAGCTAAATGCAAAGTGCAAATAATAACATTTTTCATGTAACTAAATCTTCTGACAGGTGAATAACAATTCCATGACATATGCGCTCTTCCATACAGAGATCAAGTCAAGTTTTGGCGGCAACGATGCTTTTATTAGACTTCGTCTAACAACACTATGGCTCGTTGATCCCTACAATGTGGCGGTTTCTAAACTTATTTTCGACCTGTTGGCCACGGCCAAATAGTATGGCTTTCACTTACCGAACTTTCATTTTTCGTATATCTAAATATTTCGAAATTTGTCGATGTTTAGATGAATTACTTCAGTTCGGACTTATGATTTTGTTACTTTGACTGCTCTACATTCACTGACTGTTTCATCAGATACGTACACATCAAGGGCGTAACTAGGGGCATTTTCATGATACGCACAATCTTGCTTTAAACTCGACTCCTTAAATGGAAAGGTAGTATTTCAGCCATATTGAAAACTTGTCAATCTTTTTTTTAAATTTCAGCATGCAAATATGCATGTGCGTTTTGAAATTTTGTCAATTTTGACAAAATTTCAATACGCACCTGCGTATTTGCCGTATAGGTAGCTACGCCCTTGCACATGGCGGGTTTATTAGTACATGTAAAGGCAAGCGATGTTTCCTGGTCACACGTTCTTTTCAGGGGTACATGTTTGTGAATCAAAATATTTCGTATTTTTCGATGTCTATATGGTTTATGAGTTGGTACACTGGCCGCTCTTCTTTTTCGAATGACGCAGTTGAATGAATGGCAGGTCTGTATTAACTGAATGTCAGGTCTCTATCAACTCCTCATTATTTACATACCTACGTATATGCAAGGAAGACTTTTGTCGGTCGATATTTTGACAGAAAACATTGCAATGATGGCGGCGTTTTTTTTTCAAACACTTTGACCTAAAACTATAAACAATGCATATTTTAACATTAAAGCCATTTTCGGGTATATCAATATTACTTTATTAAGAATTTTCTGTTTTAATAAATGCTGTTGTAAAGAGGGTGGACGGTATACACTCTCCTGTATAGGCCTGTTTCATGAGCGGCCACAAAGACTTCAAAATGCTATGGACATTTCATTAAATCTTAATTTGTGAATGCATTATGACCCTAGTTTAATTGCAGGCCTCGAAGTTGACCATGTTTTGGCATCATGTTAGATGACGAATAATTACAGGTAGATTTCAATACTGCAAATACGTTTCCAGGGATATTGTCATTATTTTAAGCAGAATTTAAACCGTTTCGTTTTGCCAATAGTAAGAGTTTTTAAGCAGAGAAAACAGACAAGTATGCAAACACATTGTTATTTCTGTGATTAACAGTCTTTTGTCTCGGTCTTATCAGGTTTGTTTTCTGTTGTGCTCGTCTTGGTAGATACAGGTTTTTAAAAAGTAAAAAACGTAATTTACGATGATTTCCCATATGGTTTGTTAAGAGCCAAAACCACTAGTCGGTAAGAAACTTTTTTCTAACCGGACGCGGTTAGTTTTCTCTTCTCAGATTTGTTAGATGTTAATAGAGACATAAGTGTGTTAGTAACAGAACCCATAAAGCAAACCTTTCTTGAATTACTGTTTCGAAATGAGTTGATTTAAAATTACGTCCACGGAAACATATACAAGTATATTTCCAAATCAAAATACTGATAGGAAGATTCAGTCTACTTTCTGTCTACATCTGAGCCGCGACACGACAAAACCAACAATGTGGTTGTGCGCCCAGCGCATACTCAGATCAACCAAGGCATCCGCTCTGTCTAGTCAGAACCTTTGCTTTGCGCTTAAAGTGTAGCTTAGGGTCTGAGGTATCTTTATGCGGACAGTGAAGACTCTGATCAGACTGGGCGGATGCCCAGGCTGATCTGAGTCTTCGCTGGACGCACGACCACATTGTTGGTTTTGTCACGTCGCGGCTCATCTATTCATCGGGTTTAATTTATTATGTCTCAGATACATCTGAAAAAGTACTTAAATGTCGTTGATCTCTGCGTTAAATTAAGGAATGAATTTCATTTTTCTGAGGTTTATCGAAGTGTAAACTACATTGGGTCCCGTGCAAAGTGAATGAACCCCGAAGGGGTTCATGTAAACTTTGCTAGTGACCCAATGTAGTTTACACTTCTATACATCTCAGAAAAATTAAGTTCATTGCTTATATTTACATTCATTTCAATCAAAACCTCGACGAAAAATCATATATAAGAGCTAAAATTGAAGCAGTTAAACATGTACATGCAGTTTTTTCTGCTAACAGCAGAACGGCATGCATGACGTCATGACGTTGCTTTGTAGAGAGTCATTGTTTATTTTGACGTCATTGACGTCGCGTGGCTCAATGTAATTATTGGAATGTAAACTACATTAGGTTCCAATGGTTTACTATAGGGCTTTTCAGTAAATACACCAAGAATGTAAATATGTCGAAAATATTTACACTTATTCATACATACATAGTATTGCCGGAAGACATTGTCCAGATGCAATATTTATCATGTTTATAATTCCCTGGTACAAAATCCGAATACTACTGAGACTGCTTGCCTAATGAGCGGGGTGGTTAGAAAAGCCGTCTTACTGCGTATAAACATTACTTCAACTGTCTGTACACAAGTACACTCTGGTTTTTCTTCAATAATGTGTTCCTTGTCTCAATGTCTAAATCACCTGATGATTCTTGTCGGAATAAATTCCGCCTTTGGAATGATTTTATGAACTGAATTTCCCAACCATTGCTTCATAAAAATACTAAATTTTTGCATGTGAAATGTTAAGGTTTTCCCCCGATTAAAATTTCTTGTTTTAACAAGGATAGCTGAAAGATGACCTCTCTGGGGAAGAGCTATTTGAGCCGCGACACGAGAAAACCAACAATGTGGTTGTGCGCCCAGCGCAGACTCAGATCAGCCTGAACATCCACTCAGTTTGACAAGACTCTTCGTTAAATGCTCGAATGGTAGCTAAGGATCTAAGCTACCTTCATGCGGACAGCGAAGACTCTGCCCAGGCTGCGGATGCCCAGGCTGATCTGAGTCTGCGCTGGGCGCACAACCACATTGTTGGTTTTCTCGTGTCGCGGCTCATTTATCTGGTTTACCATGCATGTGTTTCGTGAACTGTTGTCAGTTTATGCCACCCATACTTCTTTCCCTTTGGGTTTTATAGGCAGGTTATGGGATTTCTGGCCATTGCCCATCCTTTCTACTTTACCCGTTTCCACCCACTGTTGCAAGAATAACAGTACACGTGACTCTCGTCTATTGTCAACTATCCTTTAAATATATATTCAGTATGACAGACAAATCATAATGATATAGTCAGTTTGGCACCAATTTTATACGAAAATATATTGTTTACTTATAATAGATAAATTAGTTAAAGGCGGCTAACACCCTTTCGGGGGAAGTAACTTTGCAAGTTTCATTTTGTCCCCTTTCTTAACAGGGGTCAAATCTTAAAGGACATACTTTACCCCCCTTCTCTCCCCCCCCCCCCCCCCCCCCCATCCCCTCCCCAGGAGTAGATCCTTTTAAAGGCTATTTTGGAAGGGATTTCGTGCCCAGGGAAACAAACAGAAAGTCATTAAAGGTGGTCCCTGTTGTAAAAAGGGCGAGAAAACAGGGAGATGTGCCCTTACACCTTAACAGTAAAATACTCGGAAAATGATAGGTGCTGTTTCAAAGGCGGTCCATCTTATTTTACAGACGTATACCATTTACAATCAGAAGCATATGGCGTAAATATATAATGAACTTTATGCGAAGGGATCTAAGAAAAGCCATCCGCCTAATAAGACAGAAGTTGAAGGAATCCTTATTTCGTTAACTGGAAACTTCCCTATTGATTTCATATGTATTAACGTATTTGTATACAATTAAACATGGACATCGCGCTTAGGAGCGGAATCGGGGAAATACGTCATGGCCCAATATGCATTCAATTTGCTGCTTTCAGTAGATATCAATGGAGTAACTATGAAGTCTCTATCCCGTTTGGTTACTTAGAAACTAAGCGAAACGCAACAGGTGAATATTGTTTGCTAGCACACAAAAAGACGCACGCACACGTGCACGCCCAGGGAGATGCATAAACACTACTTTGTTTCGCAAATGAAAATCTTAAAGAATTCCTTCAAGAACAGAGAACACATTCACAAGAAGGAACATGAGCCATTCTTCGAAGCAAAGTCGAGCTGATGAAATAATTTTAGTTGAGTGAGCATAGCGGAAAAAAGAACACCGCGCTCGACACTCGTACTAGAGACAATACAGTACGCATTAAAGAGATCTTTTATAATTAAAAGAAAGGAAAGTGCAAGTCATTACAGGTAGAAAGAATGTGTGTTTTATGTTTGTACGTGTTTACACTTTTCAGTATTACATGTACCTTGCCGGGACGTCGATTTGAATATATAGATAAAATTAGCCAGGGAAGGTTGCACTCATAAATCACAACCCATCAAAGACATAAACAAGACGAAAAATCAGCCAAAAACTAAAAAAAAAAATGGAATTTAACCTGCGATTCATTATTTACACAAGATGGGCGTCAAGGCCACACTGCTTTCGAAGAAGATTTCAGATAGCAACACGATATGGCCTGACAAAGGAACACCGCTTAGAACTGTCTGTTTTAGTGATTTCCGCTTATTGTGCTATTTAGCAGTAAAATGCTCGCGCATGCGCCGCTCCATATCTAGTTTCGTTTCATGGACTAGAGAATATGTATTTAAAATCTGAGACCAAATTTCCATAATATATATTATTGACGTTAAGAAAGAGTTTGCATACTGTTTGGGATTCATTTGAAATGCAGATTTAAATCTATTAACGTTAAGACGAACATTAAATAGGAGAAGCTTAAACCTTGGTTGTGACTGGATAACATCACAAATAAATGTCGTGTTTGTACTCTTAATTTCATAGGGTTATTTCTTGATATGTTCTGAATAGTAAGATCCTTTGGTAGCAAGGGATACACCAACGACACGAACAAAGCAGACTTGGTTTAACTGAATCTGTTCATGACCAGTATGACATGTGCCACACAAGCTGCCCCTCTAGAACCGACTTCAGCAGAACTTCTTTATCATACTTACTCTGAATAAACTCAATGATGCCTAGGATCAGAACATATAATTTGCACTATGATGATGTACAGGAAGACGTTTTACGGCCGCCACAAAAAAACACATGTTGCAATGGAGAGAAATGAGTTCTGAATAGTAAGATCCTTTGGAAGCAAGGACTGCGCTCAAGAAACGAAAAGGGCAGACTCGGTTCATGACCAATATGAGCCGCGACACGACAAAACCAACAATGTGGTTGTGCGCCCAGTGAAGACTCAAATCAGCCTGGGCAGCGGGCCAGTTTGATCAGACTCTTTGTTAAGTGCTCAAAGGGTAGCTAAGGGCGAAGACTCTGGTCAGACTGGGCGGATGCCCAGGCTGATCTGAGTCTACGCTGAGCACACAACCACATTGTTGGTTTTGTCGTGTCGCGGCTCACATGTCCTACACAAGCCGCGCCTCTAGCGCCGACTAAAGCGGAACTCTATATTTTCAAAAATACTCCAGACACACTCAATGATCCCAAGAATTAGAAAATATAATTCGCACTATGATGATGGAAAGGGAAAGGTTTTGCGG
Organism: Ctena decussata; assembly: GCA_963989385.1. Taxonomy (NCBI): domain Eukaryota; kingdom Metazoa; phylum Mollusca; class Bivalvia; order Lucinida; family Lucinidae; genus Ctena; species Ctena decussata. The sequence goes on from OZ022512.1 coordinate 73,937,069, forward strand.
GCTCACACGGCACACCACTGCATGTAGCTTGCATGTTTGCTTGGTTGCATGACAATATCACTATACACCTTTTCGACCAAGAATGTCACTCAAAGGTCACCTGATACATGTAGTATAAACTAACAAATGAAAGCACAGTACTGTCATAGTTCCACAAACAAGATCGCTCTTGTTGAATGGCCCATAATGTGTCTGAGTTTCTGCCTTACAGTCAATGATAAGATGCATGTCTGTTCACCCACTTGGCACACAATTCTGGTTTAACATTGCCTACATGTTTATTCAACGTCATGACGTTGAATCAACGTTTATTCAGTGTTGATTCAACATTATGTGCTTGCTGGGTAAAGTAGGCGTGGCTTCGGAGTCGCATTTTGGCTTTGATTATTTCTTTTCCACGTATGAGCATACGTTAAAGTGGTGCTTTTCTATTACAAGCACAAAGGTTCCCCTATAATTTATATAACTTCGACAGGCGTAATACAGTTTTAAGACCTTTTTCCTAAGGAAGTTTAGAGACAGATTTGTCCTGCTTTTACAACTTGTATGATGCCGTTCCTGCCGTCTTCATTAAATTTCAAAAGAAAGTTTCATTCAGCACAATACACATTGATTTTAACATGACGTAAAGCTGATTCATTCAAATATATTTAAGAGCTATCTTCATGCAAATGAAATTCGATCGGACACAGGGGTTTGTATGTGAATGTAATTCACCGACATTGTGCTCTTTATTTTAATTGTCAAAAGAAACTGTAAGAGTCCAGAAAAAGACATCCCGTTATCTTCCTGCTAAAATAGTTTCAGTCTGCAAACGCCTAATGTGAAGAAATACCCCTCAATGTTGTACCTACATATGTAAAAATGTAAACTTTATTTATTTTACATCAATTGCATTGAAAGCTCACGCGAACTTATTTAAATACTGTCGATGGCACGGATGTTGGCGCGTTTGTGGTCCTATACTGGTGGAGGAAACCGGAGTACCCGAAGAAAACCACCGGCCTCGGACGGTCGACCACTACCCTCCCACAGGAATTGAACCCGAGCGGCAGAGGTGGAAAGCGAGTGTTCTATCCACTACGTTATCCGGGAGAGGGAAAGTAACAACCAAAATACAGCATTAAAGCTGTCGTGGCTTTACCTACGGTCAGACAAGTTAAATCGTAATCCGGAAAGCTTTCATGGCATCTCAAAAAGTTTCTCTTGAAACAGTTCTCAGACTGATGAAAATCTCATGTTTCAAATTTAAAGAGTAACTACACTTCAGGAACTGACTGAAACAGATCCCAAACCCTATCCCCAACATCAAAGGGAAAGAGTGACAAAGACATCCCAACAAACAATAAATTACAAATGATAAGCCGAGTCAGCAGCTCTTTCCCAAATAGGTGGCAACTCAGCTATCTTTATTGAACTAAATAATTTAGACCAACAGAAAGGTTACAGCAGACTAAGCAAATTATACGAAAAACATTTAACAATTATTTTTACCTATTTTCTATTTTTGTTAAGGAAGGGTTAAAATGAGAACACAATAAATTAAACAGCACCGAACATAAAACAAATGCAACCGCAACGAAAGTATCGCCTTGGGACGGTCAGTAATAACTACTGGGTGTGTGTGTGTGTGTGTGTGGGGGGGGGGGGTTAAACCGGTTTTACTGGGCCAAATTCACTTTTGTCACATGCATTTAAACATTTGAAATTCAAGTATTGCACTGCTAATTGTGTCATGCATTAGACCTATTGTGGAATTTTATTTACAATTCGTTTTATTTTAGTTGATAGTAAAACGAATGCAGCATTTCAATTTGTTTTTGGTGAGGTGTTTTCAAAGTTCTTTAGTATACTCCTTTGTGATGGTGTAACTCCTAATGTTCAAGTAACTGTGCCAGAACTGCAGTGATGTGTCTGATGTAGTTCAACTATATAGAGAATCTTACCTGGGTGTTCATGTATTATTGAATTTATTAAACGAGTTGGGGAAAGAGATAAGATGCGAGGCTATGCCGAGCATCTTATCGGTTTCCCCCAACGAGTTTAATAAATTCATAGCCTCGCATCTTATCTTTTTCCCCAACTCGATTAATAAATTCAATAATACAGGAGCACGAATGCAAGATTCCATTTATCATATGACACAAAAACTGCATTTCATTAGCAAATTTTGCACTAAAACGTCACGATTTCGCCGTTAGAAAACACGACGCTTTTATGGACGTCAGCGTATAACGTTACGACGTAATTTGAATATTTAATCCACTAGTGAATTATCGTTTTTAATGCATGGCTTTATTACACTCTCAGATGAGACGTCATATGATAAACTCATATATGCATGTTGGGTAAAAACAAGATGCCCAAGTAAACAGCAAACAGCTCTTTATAGCAAGTGACCTAATCCGAGATTTGCTGAAAATGTCAGTTTAAATTACTCTTGCAATTTCCGGTTCTCTTGATAACAAGCAACTGTCACAGCAGCTTAAGAAACTCGCAGACAGAGATCTTACTTTGTTCGCCACTAATTGGTGTTTGTTTTGTTTGTTTAATGGATGCTCTAACGGGACACTTAGTCCTCTGAACTTGAGAAATCTTTGTCATTGCGTCAGCGGCTTAGATTTGAAACAATAATAATTGAAATCCTTTAATGATTATAGAGAATTCTAGCAACTTTGATTATTACATCTCTGTAATCTATTACATTTTGCGTTATTATATGAGTTTGCGTGGTGATAATAATTTCAAACATGTACAGTATGACTCTGATATGACTGCATGAATGCGCAACCTGATCTGCGTAACGATGTGTTGTACTCGTGTTATTTGTCATCGTGTTTCTTACCATGGTTCCAAAGCAATTTGAGCCGCGACACGTGAAAACCAACAATGTGGTTATGCGCATAGCACAGACTCAAATCAGCCTGGGCATCCACCCAGTCTGATCAGACTCTTTGCTAAGCGCTTAAAGGGTAGCTAAGGGTCCAAGGTACCTTCATGCGGACAGCGAAGACTCTGGTCAGACTGGGTGGATGCCCATGCTGATCTGAGTCTGCGCTGGCTGCCAAACCACATTGTTGGTTTTCTCGTGTCGCGGCTTAATTGCTTCCTTTTTACCAATTATCTATATATCGCTATAAACGACAAACTTTCAGAATATTTATCAATCAAAAGAATACTTATCAAGGTTCTGATGATGGAAAGGGTGAGTTGTGTCAGCTTGATTTCTGTATAGCAAAACAAGCCTTGGTGAACTTTGTGTATTGCAAAGATGTCCTGGTACATGTAGCTCAGTGAGTTACAGGTCAAATCCCGGTTGAGTCTAGATTCTTTTCATCCAGTCGTGCTGCCTTTCATTAGCCCCCTTAAATTGACTTGATGCAGATTAAAATACCGTTGAAAGGCCATAAAACAGCCTGTGAATTTGTCATTTATCTAAAGGAAAGCGGGCTTCAGATGCTTTGTGTTACGAGGGGCAATGTCAGTTCTTGCGATTGTCCCCGGATAATTATACATGCATATATATTAGGTTGATCTTGAATGTATTTATTAATATTAAAGAGGCCTTGGTTTAAACTTTATTTTATTTGCATAAACATTAATACATTTGTACACATTTCAATACATATGTAGTTTTTTTATGCAAATGAGATTCAGAAGAAAGTCAAACGACTTTTTTTAGATCTGTATCCCAATATTGCAATCAAAATGATACTTCTATAGCAAGTGATTTGAAATTATATAGAATATACAAAGTTGACAAAGCATGAATAATCTAATGGTTTTACTAGTATGTGATATGCATTTCAAAAGGAATATTTCCATTTCGCAATCATCTTCGGCTCCACGGGGATAGGAGGATGTATTACAAAAAATTCAATGGTCATCTACATCATCAGGCCATACTGAGTTTGAAAAATACAAGTCGTCAAGATAAGATAAATAAAAACTCACACATATTACAGTTGGCCAGAATCTGTACAAAATTAAATCAAGTCTAAATAGATACGCTTAAAATGTCTTTGGCTATATCAAAAGGTCGTTGACGTATTTTAATTTGTACTTCACGACGAAAGGTTACACTGGTGAAAAAATTTATGGCTGATTTATTTAGAACGGAAAATAACTATCTAATACTACGTTTGAAATATGAAAGATTGTGAAATGTACCCTCAATTTATTTGAAATCGCTTAGTTTTTAGCACGAAGTTTTGAAAAGCTGAAAAAATATTTAATGCTTGATACCATAAGATTTGTCACTATGATAACTAGCATTGTTTAAAAAAGAACTTTTGTTCGAGCGTTATGGCGGAATTATTCCACTGGATTTAATGCAGGTGCAAGAAACATATCAGTGAGTGTGTATATTTTGTAATTTAGATATAGAAGATGAATATCATTTTGTTTTAGCTTGCCCTGTTTATAACGATATTCGTAGGAAATATTTGAAACCTTATTTTTTTAGACACCCAAGCGTGTTCAAATTCATAAGCCTGATGCAAACTGAAAGGAAGCAAGAGCTTGTAAAACATGCCAAATTTTTGGTAGAAGCATTTGAATTAAGGAAAACACTTATAAATTAAAGTAGTTTTTGATCTCAAGATACGGTTCACCCTCACAGTTTGATTTACGCTTAATAGTCACTTACAACGTCTATTCTGTATACATGTATATATGTTAGTTTATGTTAGTTACTTACGCTTCTGTTGTTGCCTATCACATGATATAATGTACTTTGTACTTGGTTTTGACTAGAAACTGTAATGGTTTATGTCAATAAAATTATCTATCTATCATATTCTAAGTAGAGAAAAAGTAACAATCACCGAAACCATGTAAATCTTTTTGACGTGGGGCACACCAAAGCTGCTGATAGTGACATCAAGGGCCAAGAGCAGATGGCAGCATATGGACGTTTTAACAGCATAGATCTCCCACAATAACTTATTGAACACATAATAAGGCACACGTCTGTGAAACAGCGTATAAGAGTTTCGACAAAAAAGGCATAGCAGTATTTTATTCGTATTATGCCGCAATCCTAATTGCAGTACAGTGCCAAAATAATTTTAGTTTTTTAAAAATGCACAGACATACATGTTTTTGAAGACAGGCAAGAAAACTCAATACGTAAAGATTCATTAATATGAGACCGAAAATTTTACCAAAACTATGTTTTAAATAAGCTTAATAATCATTGCAGTTTAAGCATTTTTTGTATTTTTATTGACAAACTTCAGAATTGCAGCATTTAAAAGGTGGCCGCTCCTGACTTTTTGTCAGTCTTTCAGCGACGTCACCATTGTTGCCAATGAACAATTTGTGCTTCTGAATTTTAAGCGTTATGTGAACTGCTCTCTTTCACAAAGTAAAGTTTTTTCATAGATGAATATGTTTTGTATACATATTCACCTATCTTAGCAGTATATATTTTATTGCGATCCGCTGAGCGGAAGCAGTGAAGTATATTTTCTTGCACTCTGACCTTTATATGTACATGAAAGTCTATCACTGTTCCCAAAACCTTCAACATTGGCTTCTCAAGGAAGCTTCAGTAATTTGTCGAAAAATAGACAAATGTACTCTGAAACTGTCAGGGCTCATTTTAGTAATTGCTGATAGCAATTTTTATCCCTGTCCTGTCAATTAGCCGTTAACACGTGTCATATCTGATATTATGATATATATACATGTATATATGTAATGATGCCATTATCTCAAGACGAAAAATTAACCGATTTACGCTGTTCTAAATGACATAGATACATTGAGCCAGAGTCGGTCAAGAATTATCCTGACCATGTTGACTGCACACTCCCTATACTCCCAGATACTACATATATAGAGGGTTTTACACTCGTGGCCATTTCATATGAAATTTATGAAGCGTTCCATAAAATTCATATGAAATGACTGCAAGTGTCAGATTCTCTTTATCATACGGCCCTTTAGAATGGAATTTTAATGTCTTCAAACTGAACATTATTTCAATGAAAAGAGCATTGTTGACATGGACGTTCTAAACTACGTTATGTTTACACGCTGAAGCGTTATTACACGTGTGGTCATACGATTTTTATGACACGACGCTATCCACTGGCGCAGTTTCGGTTTGTCAACTCGAGTCACTCGAGTAACTAGAGTTACTGACCGAACAACGCGAGTAACCGCAATACGCATGCGCAGTACTGCGTCCAGTGAGGGAGACAACAGTAGTCTTGAACAGTTTGAAGAGTCCCTCCGGAGATTGGGCATGGTAAATTCCCATATTTTAATTGCAGGTGACATGAACTTTCCAGGATACGACTGGGAAAACAGCTGTCTAAAGTCGAATTGTAACTACCCAACTCTCACCTACCAGTTTGTTGACCTGTTAGATGACCTCAGTCTAACCCAACTGGTAACCACACCGACTAGAGGAAATAACACCCTTGACCTTGTCATCACAAACAACCCAAGCTTAATTACTGCCTGCAGAGTTATTCCAGGTGTCAGTGATCATGATGCTGTTTCAACGGAAATAAACATTAAACCGTTAAAAAACAAGCAGACCCCAAGAAAAATCCCCCTCTACAAAAAGGCTGACTGGGAAGGGATAAAGAAACACATATCTGAGTTTGGCAGAAGCTTAAAATCCAATTTTGACCCTTTGACCCCTGTAAACCAACTTTGGGAAAATATAATATCCGAACTGGAAAGAGCCATAAACAAGTTCATCCCACACAAAATAGCCAAAATTAAGGACAAGCAACCCTGGATCACCACCAAAATCAGACGACTCATGAGAAAACGGGATAAACTTTTCTTTAAAAACAGACACCAGCCTTCCCCGGAAAAATCAAGCAAACTCAAAGCACTAAAACACCTCATACAAAGCCAAAGTAGAAAGGCCTACTGGGGCTATGTGGAAGACCTGATCACGCCTAAAGATGAACATTCCCCTGACGAAAAATTTTCTATCTCCAAAAAATTCTACACTTTTATTAAACACAAGAAAACGGACTCCACAGGTATCAAAACGCTGAAGAAAAATGGATCCACTGTCACAGACCCAGAACAAAAAGCTGACCTCTTAAATAACCACTTTTATTCTGTCTTCTCCCAGCAAATACCTATGAAACTCACAGCCCTCTGCAAATATTTCACAAACCTCTTCCCAAACAAAGAAACTGACATGCCAGAAATCCAGGTAACAGAGAAGGGTGTCCTGAAGCTCCTGCAGGCTTTAAATATCTCTAAAGCTGCTGGCCCAGATGGTATAAGACCAAGAGTACTCAAAGAACTATCTTCAGAACTGGCCCCTATCTTTACTTTGCTTTTTCAGGCATCTCTCCATCAACAAGCTCTCCCGGACATTTAGAAACATGCCAATGTTAACCCTATTTACAAGAAAGGAGACAAGACAAACCCATCCAATTATCGCCCAGTGTCCCTGACCTGCATTTCATGTAAGCTCTTGGAGCATATTATCTGTAGCAGCCTCATGAAACATCTCACTAGGTACAATATTCTATATCCACTCCAACATGGTTTCCGTGAAAAACGTAGTTGCGAAACTCAGCTTATAGAATTTGTCCATGACATAGCTTTTATAACATGCAGAAAGGTCACCAGAACGATGTTGTAGTGATGGATTTTGCTAAAGCATTTGATAAAGTTGCTCACAACAGATTGCTTTACAAATTGTCATCATATGGGGTTAAGGGAAACACGTTGGGCTGGATAGCTTCTTTTCTCTCTGGAAGATCTCAGAAAGTTGTCCTCGAAGGGAAAGCATCCTCTTCTGCACCTGTGCTCTCAGGCGTCCCACAGGGCTCAGTCCTTGGCCCTGCACTTTTTCTCATTTATATAAATGACCTTCCAGAATACGTCCCAAATAGCACAGTACGACTTTTTGCGGATGATACCCTTATGTACTTAACAATACACAACTTGTCTGACTGTACCAAACTCCAGGAAGATCTCAACAACCTAGAAAGATGGGAATCTGACTGGCAGATGTCTTTTCACCCAGAGAAATGCGAGGTCATCCATGTTACCACCAAGAAGAAACCTATCCTACACAATTACACCCTCCATGGCCACACTCTCTCTTCAGTACCCCAAATCAAATACCTCGGAGTTCAAATTTCTCAAGACCTAAAGTGGAATTCTCATATCAACTCTGTCTCCTCAAAGGCCAACCAGACTCTAGGTTTTCTGAAACGCAATCTAAAAATCAACTCTCAAACAATCAAAGAAAAGGCCTATAAGTCCATTGTCCGCCCCAAACTTGAATACTGTAATACAGTATGGGACCCTAAATGTGTAAAAAAATCCCAAAGAAGGCGACAAAACTAATCACAGGCTCGTATACCAGTTAGAGATGGTTCAGAGGAGAGCGGCAAGGTGGGTAACTGGAAGGTACCATAATACATCAAGTGTATCAGACATGCTTCGTAGTCTGGACTGGAGATCCCTTGAGCAAAGAAGAGTAGATTCTAGACTCACGATACTTTACAAAATACGCCATCACCTTGTTGCCATTGAGGAGGATAAATATTTACAAAGAGGTACTGGACGACGAGAATACCAATATCGCCAGTTGAGAGCAGACAAAGACTATACCCGCTTTTCCTTCTTTCCCAGGACAGTCATTCAATGGAACCAGCTTCCAAGTCAAATCTGCCTGGCAGAGTCGCTCGATATCTTCAAGGCTCAGGTCTCGAAGATCGAGCACTCTAGACTCAATTAGTCCAAAACATTTCTTCTATCTCTTTGACTTTCTCCCTCTTTACTTCCTTCTGTCTTTCCAATTACTTACTTCTCTACCTTCATCTTTTTCGATACTTCTCTTACCATTTCCCTTCTCGCACTCCACTGGTGATAATCCTCATAGTTGAGGGCATACCAGTATACCGGCAAAAGCAAAAGCACATATTCGTATTTACTCGACTACCGTAACCCCCACCTCACCTCGGGTAGCCTGGATTAAAGATGGCGGAAAGTGAACTTCCGCTGTAAAAGAAGCCAATTTTTTTGTTTTGCCTTCATAATGATACATTGTAACGCCAGTGAATTGCCCTTTTTCTGTTTAATAATAGTGAGAATGGGATAAGAATGTTCATCATACTGATGATTATAATTATTCTGCTTGTGCTTTTGCCATATTCAGCAGGGTTTACAGCGGGGCCAGTAACGACTCCAGAATTGTAATTTCCCATTACAATTTAAAAATTCTTGTGAGTCCTGACTCTTGTGAATATTAAACACCTGAGTTTTAAAAGAAAATTTCTAGAATAGGACTCTGGACTTAAAGGTAAAAAGATCGATGGTCGTCGCCAATTTGTTCTTTACTCGAAGTGTTCGTCACGGCAGTACTCGAGTACCTTTGTACGCATGCGCCAAATTTCAACCCGAGTAACACGAGTTGGCAACTCGAAAATGCTCCTAAAGAACAGCGACGTCACGTGATAAAACAAGATGGATCCTTTATCGTTATATATCTATGTCATATTCGTAGTCGGGGGTGGTCGGGTTGTGCGATGGTGCTGTGTGTAACTTTTAGTGCCAGGGCGTCCTGCTGATTTGGAACGTTGTAGGACAAGACCTACTCTGCTTGCAGTGGGTGCGGGTGGGGGTGTTTGTACATTTTTCCTCTCGCCTATCATTTCTCCTCTGTCTCCCTCTCTGGAAGACCGCCCGATATAGACTGAAATACTGTCTCAAAGGACCGTTAAAACGAAAACAATCAATCAATCAATCAATCACATTCGTTTTAAACTACTTTTTCAGCCTGAATGATAATTATAGACTACTACTATTTGAACCCCAATATTTTGGTACAACTAAAGAGTTTTGAGAAACGAAAATCCCCCAAAACAGTCAACACAGATTGATGTAATAGGAAGTTAACAAATTATGGAACGTAAACCATAAACATTCTTTCAGAGATACATGTAAGTGAACACATTAAAGAATGGAAAAGTTTGTCAGATGTGGCTTATTGCTGAAAGTTTATACGAGCCGCAACACGAGAAAACAAACAAAGGGGTTGTGCGCACAGCGCAGACTCAGATCAGCCTAAGCATCCGCCCAGTCTGCTCAGAGTCTTCGCTGTCCGCATGGAGGTAGCTTAGACCCTTCGCTACCTTTAAGTGCTGAGCGAAGACTCTGATCAGACTGGGCGGATGCCAAGGCTGATCTGAGTCTGCGCTGGGCGCACAACCACTTTGTTTTTTTTTTCATGTCGCGGCTCATATTATGGGACATTGTTTATCACATTATGTTTATTCTAGCCCATACGGTTACTGAGGAACTTACCTAAACAGGTGTACGATAAATTGAACCATACAAAGGTGAATTGTAAAATGTAGGTGCAGTCAAGATAATCCTAATTTATAAAGAGTTTGGTTGTGTTGGGTTTAATAGCCCTTTCAGACAGTATATCAGCCTATATCGGGCCGTCTCCTAAAGAGAGGGAGAAAGAAGAGAATAAAAAATCCAAGTAAAAAACCCACCCGCACCTACTGCAAGCACAGTAGGCCCTTACCCTAGTATTATCCAAATCAGTAGGCTGCACCGGCACTGGAAGTTATACCCAGCACCATCGCACCACCCAACCACCCCTTAATTCATAATGAGACAGAGACGATGGTCTAAACGCAGAGCAGAACATGACTGTGTATGAGTTACCGAAACGAAACAAGAGTTAGGTGTCTGGGTTCAGATAGATTCATTCACTAATTATCATTATATTTTCTGCTAAGCCGACCTTATACAAACCTGAATAGCGTGCACGTGCTCGGATGAGGGGGCGCCGATACAAGGGTTGTATAGTTGCTTGCTTTTGTCTTCTGAATGTCGCACAGATGATACACTCATGAGCCGCGACGTGAGAAAACCAACAAAGTGGTTGTGCGCCCCGCGCAGACTCAGATGAGCCTGGGCATCCGCCCAGTCTGATCAGAGCCTTCGCTGTCCGCATGAATGTAGCTTAGTCCCTTAGCTATCCTTTCAGCGCTAAGTGAAGAGTCTGATCAGACTGGGCGGATGCCAAGGCTGATCTGAGTCTGCGCTAAGCGCACAACCACATTGTTGATTTTTCTCGTGTCGCGGCTCATATACAAAACACAACTTTTAAGCATATCCGAAGGTCTGTCATGAGTTTAATTATTGAGTTTCTCACGTTTTTGCTGTTTAACTTGATTAGTAAAGTGCTTCGATCGGTTTTGTATTCAAAACTTAAAGAAGTTCTTGGAAATCCCTCTGGTCTTTCAGTAAATCGTAATGCCATACAAACATAAAAAATGAATGCATCTAATTAGTCTAATAGCCATGCTGGTATCCTTGGGGTCGTGCAACGATGAAATCTGAATTAATGTAAATAGGCAAGGGAAGGAACTCCGGCACATTCATTTTGCTTCGATTATAGTAAACAGTCAAATTTTAAAGGAAAGATTTTGCTGTTCTTTACAAGCGATTCCGTTTTAAGAAGGGCCCTCGTCCCAAAGTTAAGGAAGGTGGAAGTCTAGCAATCCATTCCGCTTTGTTAAAATGGCAGAAAAAGCATGGATGCGTACCTACACATTCTTAAGGTATATATTTGCACACAGAGGACACAAATTAGTATGCGCAGCTGTGCAGTCTGGTCTATATTTCATTGCTGCAACGACCACTTATTAAACTCATGTGATAGATAGGAAGCATTATTACGTTGTTAGCGTAGTTATAAGTTTCTATCGTTTTTACATTGTAAGGTATGCACTTACAGACTTACAGATTACACTCTCCCCCCCCCCCCATTCCCCCTCCCTCACCACCTTTTTATTCACTTTTTACTACATTGTAGCATTTTCTTTGTGTCTCCGGATGTAGAAGCTCTCCTAGAAAGGGATCTTTACTTCTTTATGTATTTATTTTTTAAAGCTGATCCCTAATAGTCGGGAGCTATTAAAATGGCAACGTTTTCCCTTCCCCCAATGTGTATCCTACATGTACCACCGAAGCCATCTCATATTTTTGTAAGGCTGCTATTCCTGTAAAAGTGCACTGACTGAGTGAACTATTCGCTGTTCATTATTCGCATATTCAATAAGGGTTTCTGTCCTGTGGCATGGCTAATTTGTATTTTGATGAGAAATGTGATGTGTAGATGGCAGTGTCGGATGCAAATCAAGGCGTTAAATTTACATGAAAACTTTAATCCAATCGTAGCTTAAATTACGACGTACAGTTAAGACATCCTAGTGCCGCTAAGTCTGTGTCTTGCTGTTATGTTATTTCAGCAAAGTGTACAATCCCTATGAAGAAAGATATATAGACGAAGAAAGCTCAGGTTTTTGCAAACAGATCTGTTTTTATTGTTATTTGCCAACTCTTAAAAAAGTCATGTATGATAAATGAATTTTGCAAACAGCGTAGATCGTGATAAGGCGGGTTTTTTTTAATTTTGCAGACGTAAATTTTATTTTCTTCATTATTTGGCATTTTGTAGGGCTAGGGTACCCTAGAATACAAAGATCAGTCTGTGAATAGCGATACTGTTTGCTTATTCAGCTGACTTCTATTTATATAAATATGCCATTGCAAGAAATGCTATCTTAATTTCGAAAGCAATGTCTTATTCTTAGATCAGCTTCTATAGAACTTCAATCTGATCATAGTTTTTCTGTAGCATTTATCTAAATAAAATGTTAAGCAAACTTTGATCAGTTTGAAGGGATAAAGAAGCAGATAATTGAGCCGCGACACGAGAAAACCTACGAAGTGGTTGTGCGCCCAAAGCAGACAGATCAGCCTAGGCATCCGCCAAGTCTGATCAGAGTTGTCCACAAGGAGGTAGCTTAGACCCGTAGCTACACTTTGAGCGTTTAACAAAGAGTCTGATCGGACTGGGCGGATGCCCAGGCTGATCTGAGTCTGCGTTCGGCGTACAACCACTTTGTTGTTTTTCTCGTGTCGCGGCTCATATAGTTTTTCAAACCTATGGTAACTTCTGTCATGTCACGGCGTATTTATACAAATAGACATCCGCAGACTCTTTAGACTATTTTGTCGCAGAAAATGTTTTGACATCTTAGTTATTCAAACGCATTGAATTTCCATGTCTAGATGTAAATTTGAACATAACACATTAATTCTTGCAGAGAAAGTGCGCATTACCAAGTTAATTCTTTTTAAGAGAAATTTCAAATAACCGAATGCATGAATTTTTAAAGTAAATAAACGGCATGCTTAGGTATAAAACTTTATTTCATTACAGTTTTTTTTAATTTCCAGACAAAAAAATGGCCCTTCAGGAGAAAAAGTGTCATAAAGCATGTTCAAAACTTTAACTAACATCATCTTGCAAATCTGCACCCGCCTCATACTCATGAAACACCTGACGTTGCATTCCGCTCCAATCAAGGTCATTTTCGTTGACAAAACTGTCGTGAGAAGCTCGCAGCGAAACCTAATAATATAAACTTTCATAAATTTGTACCACTGATATTGCATCGGTACCTTTAAGGCCGGCGTGCTGGGATGGATGGGTGGTACGATGGTGCTGCATGTAACATCCAGTGCCGGGGCGTCCTACTGATTTGGATAATAGTAGGGCAAGGGCCTACTGTGCTTGCAGTAGGTGCGGGACGGGTTGTTTGGACGTTTTTCTCTCGTCTATCAATTCTCTCTTCTTTCTACCTCTCTCTGGGAGACGGCCCGATATAGACTGAAATACTGTCTCAAAGGGCCGCTAAATCCAAAACAACGACCAAGGCCGGCGTGCATGTCGCTGCTTACTTCGTGTAACGTCGTTGAAACTCTGATGTTTGGCGGAATTTGACTAAACGAGCTCGTTATGATCTCTCGTAGTTGACGCATGGGCGTTTGGGTATTATACATATTTAAAAAAAAAACAAGATGGCGGGAAAAGCTTGAATAAATGTCGAATCGGAATGAAAATTCCCGGCTTTGCCACTGAAATACTCGTATATATAGCGGTGCAGAAAGTGCCGACTGTTTGTGCCTGTGTTGCTGTTATAGTATTAGAACCTTTCCGGTTGAGTCAATACTTCGGATTACTTTTACAATTTACCGAACTTATACCGCCAGTCTTAAATGAATTATTGTTACCACAGATATTCAGATATTAATATCATGTGTACTGTACAGGTTTCTCCTATTTACAACCTACTAATGGTTTCCTTTTTAAGAATGTATATCAACCTTTTCAAACTAATGTGCAAATCATGAAGTAAAAAAACAAAAACCAAGCCGCTTTCAGCAGCGCTTCGCTTTACAAACAGCGGCAACAGTAAAACATCAAGAACAATGAAGTTGAAAGTCTATTTAAGTAAAAACAACTTGTCAGCAAACTTAGAAAATGCTTTAGGTTTTGTTCAGTTTTAGGCTGGTAGATTAACATAAAGTATCAAAAGTTTTAAAATACATTTACTAATCTAACAGAGTTGACAGAAAGTAGTGAAAGCGAATCCCTCTTCAGCATGTTTTTGGTTTCTGTTCAAAGAACAAAGTACATGAGAGAATCATTCTGTCTGCGAGAGATAACTATTTGAATATGCACTTTCTGACTTCATGTAAAACATTCAAACTGTCAAAGCTGTGTAGATGGTTCATTTGTATCGCTTTGACAACAGTGCGAGACAGAAAATAATTCGACGCTGTTGGAGGCTGAGGATCCGAGAATCCCACTGCAAAAGACGTCACGGTAATTTGAACCATTTACAAAACATTGCATTTAGAGAAAAAGATTTGTTTTTTTTAACAGTTTACTATTCTCACAACAAAGTGTAGGACTGTACTAGACTGCCCCGAATTTTTTTTTTCTGATGCTTTGATGTATATTTGCGTGTACGTTGTAAAAAATTCCCATGGCGTTAAAGGCCTACTGTATCTTAGGCACGGCATATGAAAGGCGAAGTACTTCCCTCTTCTTTCTTAGTCTTAGCCTTCCCTGAATCGAAACAGGTACCCATCTACTGCAGGGTTGACAGAGAGAGTCTTCCAGTCGCTGGATGGCCCGATCTGGGTTTGAACCCGCAACCTTCCGGTGACCTTCTGAAACATAACCGAGTCGCTTTAACCATTCGACCATGGTCTTTGTGTATGAGAAATGCAATAGGAATGAGTAAAACAGAAACAGGTCTTTGCAAACAAATGAAATTTGTCATATGTAACTGGTGAAACACCAAAGACTTCGAACAAAGTTTTTTATACTGACCGTTGCAAGGCGGTTCCACTTTAATATTTGAGTGTTACTTCACTGCAGCTGGTGTTGTGCAGTGTGGCGGCCGTAAAACGTCTCCCCGTCATCCATAGTATAGATTTTATTCTATTTTCGTCCTTTGAGATCAGAGGATATATTCTGAGAAATCTGAAATTTTAGACTGGTTTAGACTGAGTCTCTTATTCTGGATCATCGTCTTTAATATTATTTAGGCCTTTTTTGAAACTAGTCAGTCTTTGAATCGACTGTCCAATTAAAATTAATAAATGTCTATGTGCTTTTCTCTGGTTTCATCACCAGATATTGTCAGGGTCACTGATGAGGCTTTATTAGCCAAAAATACGTTGTCTGGCCCATGTTCCTTCTTCTGAATGTAGTCTATACTCTTGAAGGAACTCTTTAAGAGTTTTATCCCATTTGATAGACATTCTGTAATCTAAAACGCACTGATCTGTATTACCTTCTATTTCTTTTGGTATCTTGGGCAGGTTATGTATTGTGATTTGGGACTTTCTTGGCTGTTTCACTGTTTTATTAATCGACAAACTGTGCCACTTCATGATCCATCGGCATAAAACACGTCCGGTAAATGCGCAGCTCCAATTCCAGTTTAGTTTAATTGACTGACGGACTGATTTGTTGTTTTACGTCCACGGTAAACAACTATGGTCATGTCGGGACGGTCAGTTAACCTGACCACACTATTCCTGGGCAGGCTTAGGCCTCCTAAGCGGTTGACCAGTACTAAGTGCACATACTTTCGCCAGTAACTGACAACTGCCCTTCTTGAATCAGCGGAAGGAAAAACGAAAGTATGTGGCCAGACCGGGTATCGAACCCAGGACCTCTGAATTATGAGTCGTGTGCCCTATCGATTGCTCTACGCGGCTCGACCCAGTTTATTCAAAAACATCTAGCTTTTGCAAATGGTAAGGCAAACAATGCCTTTCGACATATATGTACTAAGCAATTTTAGTACAAAATTTCAGCTTTGAAAATTTTAAAGAGACTCGGATGGAGTTCCCCCTCACCCCCTCCCCTCCCACACACACTAACACAATAAAAAAACTGGACCATGCCCAAATTATATTTCGGTTTGGCCACTCTTCGGGAAATCATTATACATCCACTATGGTGTTGTCTTCAAAACAAAGAATAAGTTTGCACAATATGCTGTACACACATACAGGTCGAATATTTATGTTGCTATATTTTGGCTAAGATTTGCTGAGGTTTGAATTTTTAATTTAAGGTGAGGTGGGAGTAATTCAGCGCCGCCGTGCGGCAATTTTTGTCACTACGTTACGTAATGACGTCAAACGTTCCGTTTGATAAAACAAGATGGCGTCAACGTTAGCTGCTTCTGATATCAATGCATGGTCTGCTCACAAAATGCAAGAAGGCTGAGCGCTGGGTGAAATTTGAAGGAAATAGAAAGTGCCGTAGAGAAGAAACTGAAAAAAGTAAAGTTAGTTTTTCCTCCGGAAGACTACTTGCGGGATAGCTGACAGTTTCTTACATGTTTATTAGACAGAGTTCGCTGCTGTTGAGTTGCAATAATTTAAATACGAATTTCATACGACAAGGAAAGGAAATAGAAAGTGCCTTAGAGAAGAAACTGAAAAAAAGGATAGCTAGTTATCTGTGGGGAGGAAGCTGTTCTCTGACAGTTTCTCAACAGTTCGTTAGACGGAGTTTGCAGCTGTTGAGTTGCAATAATTTTATTACAAATTTCCATACGACAACAAAGCCTCGTCAAATTGAATCAAGAATCGTAAAATGAGTAGTCAGATCACAGTCTACACTTCGACCTCGTACTTTACAGTTAACATGGTAGCAGCCATAGACAGTCGTTTTCATACCATCCACACTTAAAATACTTTCAGCAAAAGTTATGCCAAATTCATATTAAAAATTCTTAGACTGTCCCTAGCATTTGAAAAACGCCAGACAGCCGTATCAATACCGATGCAATGTTGTCAGAATCTTTTATCGACTTTGATACAATAATTCAACGACCTGTTCAGTAATATTGCTAAAAACAATTTGGCGTTTCTTTTTCCTTGCCTTTCTTTCACTTTTCTGTCTTTCATTTCTTCTTTCTGTTTCATGTGTATAAAATTGTCGTTTTATTGTATCTCCTATATATATAGACACTAAAGAGAATCCAAGCTGCCAATTATTTTTACAGAGAGAGAGAGAGAGAGTCGCCAAAGTCCAGTCGTTGGAAGTCCCGAACGCTAGGTTATAGTACAGAATATTATAGGTTCTGAAATTTAGATTGGTTTAGATTCTTATTCTAGATCATCGTCTTTTACATTATTTGGATGGATCCTTTTTTATACTAAGCAGTCTTTGAATCGACTGCCCAATTAAAATTAAGAAATAACAGATTATGGTTTCTCTGGTTTCGTCACCAGTTATTGTCAGGGTCACTGAGGAGGCTTTATTAGCCGAATCTACGTAGTCTGGTCAATGTTCTTGCTTCTGAATGTGTTCTCTGCTCTTGAAGGAACTCTTTAGGATTTTAATCTTTCTTGGGTCGGGTCAGGAACTGGAAAACTTGACTCGCTTACACTGTACAGACGACAAGTGGACAAGGGAATTCTTCAAATGTCATAACACGTGGAAGCCCGCCCTAAAGTTGTTGCCTCTGAGAGTTTGTCAACTCGGGTGCGAGTCAACTGTATGGGAGAGCATAATGGCAATGTTTTTTTTTTCAATTTTTTTTTAAATAAAAAAATAGTTCAGACCGCTAATGTAGAGAGAAAATTATTAAATCTGCCTTCATCCTGAACTTTCCCGACGATGACAATCATGAGTGATGAAAGTCCCCGACAAATTTACCTGTAGCCTACAAAAAGCGATAGTCGATATGTGGCGCGAAAAGTTAAGTAACGTTAGCCTCACCATGCGCATCGTTAACATTTCAGTCTGAAGAGACGGTAAGCCGGGCAGTTTATGCACATTAGCTCGAAAGCTAAGTCTGCGACCTACTATTTTTATTGCTTTAATGTAAACTTCTATCATTGGACCATACTGTGTTAGTTTTTGAAGAAAATAATGTGTTTTGTTTTCTCAGAATGGAGGTTTTTATCCAAGAATGACGAGCGAAAAAGTGCGTTTTCCATAGAACGCCATTATAACGTCGGCTCGAAAAAAGTGGAAAAATGGACGTTTTTCGAGGTCAGATATCTTGAAAACGACATCGGCGACCCCCCCCCCCCCCCCTTTTTATTACATTTTCTGAAAGAGGGACTGCAAGTGTACAAAATAAGGAAGTATGAATAAAATCATGTGTTTTGTCAATCACCCACCTCACCTTAATCTTTAATTTCAATGTTGATTCAGCGGTTATGCCATCAGGACGTTGCTTTGTCGATTGGATATTTTTAAGGTTGGGTGCCTGCTTGTAAAGCAGCCATAATTGACAAAATTTCAAGACGCACCTGCATATTTGCAAGCTGAATATTTATAAATTAGACAAGATTTCAATACCAATTACCAAAGTGGCTGAAATACTAGCTTTCCCTTCAAGAAGTAGAGAATAAAACATGGTTGCGCGTATTATGAAATTGCCCCTAGTTACGCCCCTGTACATAATTTTTTATTAGTTTCTTCGGCAGACACTAAGGTTGAATTGGCACTGAATCAACGTTGTTTCAACGTAATAGCGTTGAATAGACGTTGATTCTGTGCTCGTTCAATATTGTTTGCCCAGTGGGATATAGTTTTCTACCCTACACTGTAAGTATACTATTTTTCTTTTCTTTTTTTATTTGCCAACAGTCTCGTCAGTTTTCACAGGACGTATCGCATCGGGAGATAACTATACATGTTTTCATGATGTAGTCTTTTAGAGCACTGTTGACGTTAGAGGGGCTGTGCAAGCGTTCATACAGAACGGATGCCTCAGTCTAATGGTTTGTTTTCTCCCGAGGCGATTCGTTTGTTCTTACCGTGTAATATAGTCAATGGGCGCGCGGCGCCGGTCAGCAGATGATCATGAATATGTCATAACGTCGAATCATTGTTGATTTTTTTCTTTTTAACTTCGTGACATCTGGCGAGCGTCAGCGGTCAACTGGTGTACTGGTACCAAGCTGCTAGCAAATGTGTTTGCAGCTTGGTGCCAGCACATCCGTGAACTCTTTCAAGTTCCGCTTACCTATTATGAAAATCCAGCTGTGAGCACGTATAAATACTTAAAAGTCTGATGGCTAAAGATACAAATGTTTGTCTTTGGCTGTTGTTGTTGTGTCAATTCTTGTAACATTGTTGCGAGGATTGAGGCAGCAACAATGGCCAGAGATAGACATTGGCGTGTAGTGTTAGGCTGAGTTTGGAATGGGGCGGTGTACTAATTATTTTTAGGTTGGTTTTGTTTAGATATCTGTGGAATGATGTGTTGTGGCCCCTCATTGGAACCGCCAGAGCAGGACGGTCTCTGTGAGGGCTAGCAGCCCTTGTTTTGTTTCTTCTGAGGTCGCCGCTCATTTGTGACTTAGCCGTTTCACTGTCACTACTAGACGATCATAGATTTTGCATCTTATTCCTCACCCCTCACCCTTTTTTTTCTACGATGTGTGCTTTCCTGCATGTGGTTTTTTATGTGCTTATATTTGTGTTCCTGTCTGAGGCTCCACGGGGATTTAAATTTGCTTGTTCTGTATCGTATACTTATGCAACTGATACTGCTTATAAATTGCATAGTTTGAAGCCCCCCGCATCCCTTAAACTACTTAGGTTTTTGGTTGACTGTATTACATAAATGGACCCTATAGCAGTCTATAGGATGCGGATAGGCCTACATTACAGTCGTCATAACAAAATTAAGGGTCTTGATTACTTGACGTCTTTCGAATTTTTGATAATTTTGTCCCTGTTGCTCTTAAAATCAGGAGATGTTGAACTGAATCCTGGTCCTGATACTGACAGCGTCTCTTCCTCTTCAAGCATTTCAACCCAGTTTGAAGATATAATAAGAAACAAATTTTCAGTCATCCACTACAACGTGCAAAGTCTATTACCTAAAATTGGAACCATTGAGTCAGAGCTATTTAACTTCGACGTAATTTGCCTGACAGAAACTTGGCTTGACCAACGAACTAGTGATGATGTATTAGCTTTAAATGAATATAGCTTGTATCGTAGGGACCGAGCAAGGGATGCTTACGGTGGCATTTGTGTTTTTGCTAAGAAGGAACTATATTCACGGCGCAGGAATGACCTTGAAATGGCAGACGTAGAATGTATTTGGCTAGAAATTCATAATCGCAACAGAAAGGTTCTTATAGGTACTTTTTACAGACCTCCTAATTCAACTCCTGCTACCCTGACGTCCATTGAAAATTCCATAGGCCTAGCTTTCGACACAGACATAGAGAATATTCTCATTACTGGAGATTTCAATCTTGATATGCTTAAACAAACTTCTAAAAGAAAAGTAAACGACATTTGTCAACAGTTTAACCTTGAACAGCTCATAAATGAACCAACACATTATACAGAATCCTCGTCTTCAATTATTGACTTATTTCTTACAACAAAAAAGGATACTATATTATTAAGCGGTGTTGGCGAGCCCTTCTTGGAACAAAACATAAGATACCACTGCCCTATATACTGTGTATTCAATACTAACAAAACTGTTACATCCTCATATGAAAGGCATATTTGGCTTTATGATAGGGGGGACTACGAAGCTTTTTCTAATGATATTAGGCAAACAAACTGGGATGATATTAAGAGTAATGATATTGATAAATATGCCCAAGACTTAACTAACCATATAACTAAATTAGCTAAGAAGCACATCCCAAACAAACTAATTAAAACCCGTCAATCAGATCCACCCTGGCTTTGCAATCATATAAAAAACTTATGAGAAAAAGAAAACGCCTCTATGATAAATATAAAAGAACAAAATCTAGTACCGACTTTGAAAGCTATAAGCAAACGCGAAATAAAGTAACTGCAGCTATAAGGAAGGCAAAGGTACTTGAAACTGACAAATTAGCACAGAAACTTAGAAATGATAATATTA
Organism: Ctena decussata; assembly: GCA_963989385.1. NCBI lineage: Eukaryota > Metazoa > Mollusca > Bivalvia > Lucinida > Lucinidae > Ctena > Ctena decussata. Next base: position 73,958,326 of record OZ022512.1, read on the forward strand.
ACTCGAAAGACTGGTGGAAAACTCTAAAAAATTTCATTAAACCCGGACAAACATCAGCCATTCCGCCGTTAAACAAAGACGATGTCATTTACTCTGACCCTAATGATAAAGCTAATATATTTAATACTTTTTTTACGGAACAAACAATACTAGATGAAACTAACGCCTCTCTACCCTCAGTGATTCCTATCCCGGCCTCTACTCTTAGTTCAGTGTCAACTACACCCTTTGAAGTTGAATCAATATTTAAATCATTAAAAACTGGTAAAGCCGCAGGCCCTGACTGTATAAATAATAGACTTCTGAAAGAAGCTGCCACCGCTCTATCCTTTCCTGTTTGCGACCTTTTTAACTTCTCCTTGGCACAAGGTAAAGTCCCAACTTTATGGAAACAAGCTAATGTAACACCTATTCATAAAAAGAATGACCCGTCGAACTTTTCTAATTACAGACCAATTTCACTTTTAAGTACCATAGGTAAATCACTAGAAAAGATAATACATAAACATGTTTTCAATTTTCTTCAAGCTAACTCTTTGTTAACTAACTTACAGTCTGGATTTGTACCAGCAGACTCAACAGTAAACCAACTTGTCGACATTTACAACACTTTCTGCAAGGCCCTAGATGAGGGAAAAGAAGTTCGTGCCATATTCTGTGACGTCAGTAAGGCTTTTGATAGGGTATGGCACCAAGGTCTTTTGTTCAAACTTAAATCAATTGGTGTCACTGATTCTCTCATAGACTGGTTTGAAGATTACCTGAGTAACAGAAAACAAAGAGTTGTCCTACCTGGTGCAACTTCCAGATGGACAAGCATCAAAGCTGGGGTTCCCCAGGGCTCAATACTTGGCCCACTCCTATTTTTGGTGTACATTAACGATATTGTTGATGACATCGATTCAAGTATAAGGCTTTTTGCGGACGACACTAGTCTCTATATAATAGAAGATAACCCTATTGAAGCAGCAATTCAACTTAATGCAGACCTTGAAAAAGTGCACCAGTGGGCCTCAAAGTGGTTAGTTACATTTAACCCAGCTAAGACAGAATCACTTTTATTTACTCGGAAGCAAAATAGACCATATCATCCACCTGTAAGTATGAACCATAATGTAATAACCGAAGTGACTGACCATAAACATTTAGGTCTAACCTTTACCAGTGATTGTACATGGCATGAACACCTAGACTCCGTTAAGCAAAAAGCATGGTTTCGAATTAATATTATGCGAAAATTAAAATTTACTCTTGATAGGCTGTCCTTACAAACAATATACTTTTCTTTCGTTAGACCTCTGCTGGAGTACGCCGACGTTGTCTGGGACAACTGTACACAGTACGAGGTGTCCGAACTTGAAAAAATACAAAACGAAGCAGCTCGGATTGTGACTGGCGCCACAAAACTGGTATCACTTAATTCACTTATTGCAGAAACTGGTTGGGAAACTCTAGCTAAGCGTAGGAAAAAACCCAAACTCCAATTATTTTACAAAATGCAAAATAATTTGTCACCTGATTACCTGTCCTCATTAGTCCCGCCAACTGTTGGAAGCACTTCAGCATACCACTTGCGAAATGCTTCAGATATACACCTGATACATGCAAATACACAATTATATTTTAATTCGTTCCTTCCATCAGTTACGCGAGAATGGAATGAACTCCCGCAAGACGTGCGCGATTCGAACAGTTTGGGCACATTTAGATGCAAATTAAATGTCGATATTACTAAACCTCCTGCATATTACAACTCTGGCTCCCGTCTAGGTCAGATTTATCATGCTAGATTGAGAACCCATTGCAGCTCACTAAATGAGCACTTGTTCTCAAAAAATCTAGTGGACAGCCCACTGTGTGTTTGTGGTGAGGTAGAAAACACACACCATTATTTGTTTGATTGTACTCGGTATGGTGATCAAAGACGTGATCTCATAAATGCCGTCTCTCATTACTGCGAACCAACTTTTAATACATTATTATTTGGTAACCCAGCACTTGCGTTAACCCTGAATCAGCATATCTTCACTGCCGTCCAGGACTACTTGATAAACACAAAACGATTTCAAGTTAATTAACCAATATCCAGTACATAGATGAAATTAGTTGCTTTGTCAGCCGCCTTCTAATAGGTAGACGACTGTACTGATACTGTTTGTGTACTGATTGTACATTATATGGATGATTATTTTGCATAAGTCTCTCTCTCTCTGTCGAGAAGCAACCAAATTCCATTCCCCGTGGAGCCTTAGTTGGGTGGCATTTATATTGGATGCACATACAACACATGTTCAGCCTCATATACTTACTTTACTTGCATTGTACTGTTGTATTGTAACATGAATCTCAAATCACAAATTACTAGTCAATATTTGCTTGCAACAATGGGATACAGATTACAAAAGTCTCACGACTTTCTTCTGAATCCCAGTTTGTATAATTATGATTTGCTGTTGTCAATGTCACTGTCATATGTATATTATACAAATAAAATACTGTTTAAACCAAAGCAGCCATAACCCTTTTAATTGTTCTGCATATTACATATTTCTGGATTAGTTTGGCCGTAGTACTTCTTGCAAAAGTATTTATAGTTTTTCGAAAGAGTGTTGCTAGACAGATTTAAAACAGCATCATTTGAAAGCTTAGGTCGGCTAAAATAAAAGACATTGCTACATGTACGTGGGAAATTGGATAGCTGGCATCATACGACAAGAACATACACAAACTTGCCTCAGCATATATGTTTATGCACTCGTCTCGGTGTAGAATGCTAAATTCTAATAAATGTGCACCACTTTGCTAGTTATGCATATGTCTAGGCTGGTCATACCATGTTTAGTATGCATATGCTTTAAATCAAGTGTTCTTAAGATGCTATTCAGCCTTGCTTACAACTTCCCTGTAAGCAAACATAAAAATCGACATTTACAGACAGCAGTTTATAGGCTTCTTCGGCCAATAAATTGGTGTTTAATTTAACAAAACCACTTAGAGTTTGTAGTGGAATACGGTTTTTCTCATCAACATTATCGGCAGTACTTAGACGTGATTAAGTCTGATGCGGTTTCTATATTGTTTAATGGCCAACTGTTTCCCTTCTAAGGCTTCAATGATTAGACCTTGTTCGCAGTCATGATTAAGACAACTTTTTTTTTTTGTTTTTCTGCTGAGTGGTCAGGATGCTTACACAATATACATACACTAGTAAATACAATAATGGCTAACAAAACAAATTACTTAAGCTGTGCACGTCTTAAATTACGAAATACCAACCATTGGGCACAATGAAAAATTTAAAGTCGGATATTTTTGTCAGCTTTCACCGTTTCATTTTTTTTTTCTTAATTAAACAAAACAAGTACATTAGACGCTAAGACCATCAACAAAATGAGTCGAGCCAATTAACGGATTAATTCCCTTCTGTAATAAACTTTTACTTACTGAAAATGTACAGTACAGAACTCAAAATTGGGTATACGTGAAGGTTGCAGCCAAATAACTTTATTTTCAAAAACCGTTTATGAACAATTCCTCTTTTTTATGTTATTTATTAATATTATTATTATGCTTTGTTTTTTTTAAGAATTATACAACTTTGAGTTTCCGACGTTTATCGTCTTTTCGAATCCTAGCGACGACGACTAGTTTAATAACACGATGAAGGTTGAAAAATCTTAGTTTAGTTTTTTTATATTTACACTTCACTGACGATCATATTGGTGCATGATTTCAGAATTTAGTGTTAGAATACCAAATACGATGCAAACAAAAATTGTTTTTTAATAGACGAGTTCCGTCTTAAGCCCAAACGTTAAGCAGCCATCGCAGTGACGCAACATAAACCGAAAGTTTCCTCGGCCAATCAACGTGTTCTTCATCTACCAGTGACGTCAATTATTTGGGACGTCACGTGATCAAGTAGATTTATCAATATATAAAACAGCAGTTCTCTTTCGTTATCTCAAATACCGCTCTCTCACGGTAGCCTCTTACATAAAAAATATAGTTTGAAAAATTTCCTACTTTTCTTTACATTTAAACTCCTGTCATCTCAAACTTCTGGTATGATCTCAAAGTAAATTTTCTTTGAAAAATCAGTTGTTTGAAATAAACTTCGACTTTGAGATATCGAGAATAAACCATAGTTGGTCCGAACAGGTTCATCTGAGAAAAGTCTGTAGCAATGTAAATATTTGTTTACTATAATGTTCAAATAAAAAAGAGACGTTGCGTAATGTTACTTTGGGTAACAGTTTTGCACGTTGATATATTGTGTAGACTTTGTGTAACCAAACGCAGGTAGAAAAATTCTCAGTAACTGACACAGTTCAATCCCAGATCCAACCCAAAACACCATGTGGGGAAAAAGACAAAACAAAATTAGTCACCACCAAAGATATCACCAGCGGCAGCTATGTTAACAGCAATGTTCCATGTAGGCGGTGACCGGGATAGCCTTAAAATCACAAACAATATACAGTCCAACCTGTATTAAGCAAGCACCTAATGGATATTCAAAATCTGCTTGCTAAAGACAGGTGCTGGCTTAATACAGGTACATTTCAATGTATTTGCCTGCTTTGGGAACTGAATACATGCTTGCTTAATACAGGTTGCTTGCTTAATAGAGGTGGCCACTAAGACAGGTTTTACTGCATCAATAACAGGCATAACAACAACCAACACATAAAACGACCACTAAGCGCCGCCTTGAGACGACCTTACCTTTTAGACGTATTTATAGACAAGAATAGCATTTGCTCAACCCTTTAAAGATTAGAAACCCGTTTGAGGGACAAAAACACAGTGTAGACCCTGTTCATAACAGGAGCTAAAATATTTGTAAAAATGAATTTCTATGCTATAACAATAACCAGAAACCCCTAAAACTAGAACTGTACTCAACCAAAAGATAAGGATGGATACGCCCAAAAGTCAAAAAGGGTTACATAAATATTTTGTATAGAAACAGGAAATATGTACGTGAATTTTGTTAGGGGAAAAATATTGCTTTACTATATTACTACCTTTCCAACTTAGCTATTTAGCACAACTTTGTAAAGTGTTCTTTGACTCGACTTTTCTTTTACACAATGTTCAATAAATTTTTCACACGAATTGCATCATCATTTTAAGATTTAGAAAGATGTGATGTAGACTATTTAATGGGAAAAAATGGAGTGGGGGGGGGGGGGGGTCACAGAATTAGAGCCATTTTACTACAATTATAGGTAATAGCCAATAGGGGCAGATTTGTCACAGTTATGGGTACGGTGTTTGTGTGAACAACTCTTTCTACAGAATATTGCGGATATTATGAAATTATTTTGGAGATCAAATGTTATTTATTTGAATTCTGGTTTTAAAACATGGTCACTCAGAGCAACTAATAAAGAATCTGCAGCTATAAAATGAAGATCTACTGATTTCAGACTCTGTACAAACATTATAGACGCATGAGGTATACGCATGTAAGGTAATATAGTGTTGAAAAAACTTTTCGTCTTAGTAACTTTGAGACTCATGCCAATAAGATAGAATGCCGTTTCTTGACAAAATTGTCCAGCTATGTTTCTGCATAATAATTTATCTATTTAAAATCCTATCTGAAATAATGAGTTGATAAGTATATCGAAAGAACATCAGTTGCTACATGTAGCGGTAATTATATATCCTACCGAAGGAAGTGTAAGGATACACACATGTAATTATACTCAAACTTATACTCAGAGTCTGTAGTCTTTCAAACTGATCAGCTTTGCAAAACTTTATTTCGCGGCAACGTTCGTGAGCACCAATAGCTTTACTACCAAAGCGACTTGTTTTTTTAAGTAGACCATGAGCCAGATATGGCCTATCTCCCCGTCTGGGTGTGGGGGTTATCTTGTAGACCATGAATTTATTAACGGCCAGTATCTAAGAAGTATTTTGCAAATCGTTTTCTCTCAGGCCATTGGGGCGTTACGTATTAACAGCCTGTTATAATTGCATCTCAACAAATAATAATAATAATAATGATTAATGTAAAAATAAAATATAAACATGAAAAATATTTAAAAGTATAAAACATTTTTATCAGATTAAAGTTATAAAAGATACATAAAGAACAATTCGGTAGCTACAAGTACTGATGATGGAAAGGTCACTTTAGTGTACATGGCGTAAAATACGTGACATTTGTCTTGATACAAATAAAAATAAATATTTCTATCAAAAGCACTTTCATTTTTGTTAGCTCTTCCCCTTCATTTCATTCGAAAGCAGAATTGGCATCTATCATGGTGACCAGACTGAAAAAGACAATAGATGAGCGGACACAACAACATGTAAAGCTAAGGAACCACAACAAAAGTACCGCCTTGAAACGGTCAGTCAAAGCTTATTTTGGGAGCTTTTCTATTTCAATTTACAAAATACAACAAAACAAAACAAAACGCCAGAAACCAGAATTGGCAGCTGTCTAGGTGACCGTCTGACCTACCTTCAAGGTTTCCAAACTTGATAAAATTTGGACATGGCGTCTTCACTGTTTCTCCACCAACCGTATCATCAAAACACGCCCAACCGTCCCAAGTAGATGGGCATACAGGTTTTGTAAGATACAGAGACTTGTTTGCAGTCTGTCTTTCACAGCACCTCACAGCATTAGTACAGCAGTCCTTCCATCTGTTGCAATCTGTACTTCCCAGATTTGAACACATAGGTTCCAATGTTGCCCGGTCTTTAATATCCGGGTAGTAATAAATGTAGTTCTTCGCCTTTAATCCTGGGTGTGTCAGGTTTTCCAATTTTTTGAAGTCCGAACTCGGAAATAGATAAGAATAACACAATGAACAGGTCCAAATATTGAAGACTGAGGCATTAAAGGTGCCGAAACTGTCTCTACAGTCCATGTTTTAGTTTTCAGTGTTCTAAGGTAGCTGTTACTTTAAGGAAACAAGGATACTACTTCAGTTTACCGACAAATCAAAAATACATGTTACCCGTTGTTTAGTCGATAATGAATTTATTAACTCATTAAGTAATAACAATGACATTGATAATAATAATAAAAACATAATCGATAATGAGTTTATAAAATTTATTACTTATAATGAAAATGATAAAAATAATAAATATCATTGTTATAATTGTTATAAGAACTGATATTATTATTAAAGTAATAACTGTTTCGATTAAGAAATATTTGCTATTCCACGATTCAGTGAATTCGTTTCCGATTTTTTGGTAAATTTAGATGTCACAACTCTTGCCCAATCAATAAATATTTGATATTTCATTTTTGAATGAATCCATTATCGATTGATTTTCTTTTTTTACGAATAACTGATTAATCAATCACCTTAAAAGTAGACGATTATCGGTTATTATTAACTTTTATTTTCTTATAAATTAAATTATTTTACTTTTTTTTTTGCAACAGAGTGCAATACTAACTATAAATTCAAAATTTGAGCATTGCATTATCTTTGTTTTCATTCCTACTATGTCACTTACATAACACAAATTAGTCCACGAGTCCTACTTATTATACAAAACAACGCTTGATCCAAATGGTATTAGACAGGGCTGGAAAGAATCTGAGATGTCATTAAAGCCAATGTGAGGAGTTTGGAAAATCATATCGGTTTTTACAGGAATATAGCTTCGGGGAATTTCATCATCGTATTTTGCCTGAAACATATTCCTGCAGCATATTTACAATAATTTAAGTCCAGACTGATCGACCTGTCCCGATGATCCACAAAACATTCGGGACAACTAAAAAGATAGGCAATGTTCAGGAATTAATAAATCAAATCCCACTTCCACCCTCAAAACCAAAAGGGAAAGAAGCACACACAAACTGACAAAAGTTCTCGAAAGACATGCGCTGTAAACTGAATCATCAGCTCTTTCTCAAACAGATGCCCTAATTGAAAATAGAAGCAACATCTAGTACTATCTAATTTTCCGTTTTAAATTACAAAACAAAACAAAGCAGACGGCAGAATGGGCAGCTATTCAGGTGATCAGCCTGCTAGAATCGATAGACAAGCCGACAACATGTTATACTAAGGAACCACAGCAGAAGTACCGCCTTGGAACGGTCATTCAAAGATTACTGGAGGAGGGAGGGGGCTTAAACTAGTTTTAGTGGATCCAAACCCTCGTCCTCTGCTTCTGTGGTGGTTCGAAGCTTTCAATTAGCTGTTTGGCCCGCAGGAAGGTTTCTTTGCCCACAAATCAATCATCAAAGGCAACACACAATTCATGGATAAGACCCATGATAAATCAGAGATGATGATTCGACAGAAACAACGTTTTGCGGCTCCTGGAGATCCCTTGGGTGTCAAACAACACCACTGAATTGCTGGAGCAAAACAAAAACATCATTTGAACCCCGAATAATGAAGCAAAAGACAAGGCAAGCTCCGGCAATAGCTTTATGTCGGGTCCATCATTGAGTCTTTTGCCTGGCTAACCGTAGTGCAGTTTAAGAGGGATGCAATTATTAACCACGATTGGGTTAACCATCATGCAGACTAAAGCATTACATTAATGTTATATCCAATATTTTTGTAACGTATTATAATTTTTCTGAACAGATCAGAAAAAATCAGCCCTACTTACAATTTTTTTTATTAATAGGCAGCAGCCGTTTTTGTTTTCTTGATGGTAATACATGCAGCGACGTCATTGAGATGCATACATGCGGCTTATGCTTTAGACATGTACTTGATTGGCAGGTGAAGGTAATGTAAGTTAGACTCTTTTAGTTGCATGGGCTAGGCGTTACACATGCCACATTACCTTGATGCTTGAACATGTTTTAGATAAACAAACTGGAGTTACATTTCTTGGAGGGACGTGGTGTGCCAGCAAATATTAAACTAATAAAAGTGGTTTGCTGGCCTCATTTGCCAACAAGCATTTTAGGAGCTAGGCTGAATCGAGCTACAATCTTTTAAGTCATCTTACTTCAGTCGCACAGTTAATGGACAATGAAATGTCTCCCCCGCCGCCCATTCATCCAACTGCTGGGCTGATGCTTCCATAAGGTCAAACTAGAGAATGCGGATAATATTGTGAGGGTTAATTGTATGTGTGTATATAATATGTTTTCGGTCATCATACAAAGAGAAACAACTTTTGTGATTTCCTGTTTGCTTTTCTGGACGAAGTAGATTTCCGAAAATGGGATCTACTCATTAAGTCACTCATTTGTTCATAGCACAACGTTTCCTATCGTTTATACATAAATAAGGAAGGAAAGAATGAAGATGCTGGGGTTACTGCAACCCACATTCAAGCTGTTTAGTGCGAAATCTGGACTCCAACTAACGGTTGGGGAGATATTGTAGGGGTCATTTTCTTATTTCTATATATAAAAAAATTGTTTCCCCTCATCAGAGCGGTAGTGAGTTAACAGAAATTGGCATGGCACTATTATTAAACCTGGGTCTTACGTAACCGTGCAATTCCATTCTCGCCTGGAAATTGAAAATTTAAGCTTCAGCAAAATAGTTAATCAGAACACAGTATCCGAACGCACTGTACCCTCTCCTCCGGTTTTCATAGCGTTGAATCGAGAGTACAAAATTCGCTTATAACCAGTAGCCGGAAATCATTATGTTTTGAGTATTTCTCCGGAATCTACTGCGTCATTTATAGTTATTCAGCTTCGAAAATGTAAAGAGGTAAGTTTAATATAATTTTCTCTTCGGTCTTTTACTTTATTGCCCTGTACAATGAAAAACTCCTTGCCGTCGCAGATTTTTTTTTCCGAACAGCTTAATTTAACACGAGTTTGTGTCGTGCAAAACTTAGCTATCATTCTTTTATCAAAACTAACAAACTGTAGATTGATAACGCCTTCCGTTTATTCTAAAGATTTTTATAAAACATGTAGGAAAATGCTCAAAACGGTTTAAGAATCATGCCAAGGGCGATTTGAATTCTGTACCAATTACTACCCACCCATACACGACATTGTACAGGGTAATAAAGTAGAAGACCGAAGAGCAAATTATATTATACTTACCTCTTTACATTTTCGAAGCTGAATAGCTATAAATGACGCAGCAGATTCCGGATAAAATCTCAAAACATAATGATTTCCGACTACTGGTTATAAGCGAATGTTTGTACTCTCGATTCAACGCTATGAAAACCGGAAGAGATTGTACATGTAGTTCGGATACTGTGCAGAATATAACAATGCTATTCGACTCATATATTTGTAAAGTCAAGCCTTTGTAAAAGATAAACTGGCGGAGTTCTAAAAAATCTCATAGAAGTGGCTAACCTAAAATTTCGTTTCGGTCCCTTTCAGGAGATACATTGATGTGATAACTCCAACCGTTCTTTTCCTTCAAAGCCACTTTTGAGCACCAATATGCGTCCATAGATATGAGTCGTATAGAATTCTGTTATTTTAGCAAGCTTTTCAGTGTATTTGCAGAAGGTTGATATTTTTTATACTAGCCTTTACATCCCCAAATAGGCAGATGAGTCAGTCAACTTGGCCATCAAACGGTTTGAAAATATTCTTAACATTACACCCATGATGCGCCGATGAACAGAAGTAGCCCCATGTTCAAAATTCACCAAATTTAACATTTTGCCACAATATGTGAAAACATCACGTTTTGAAATATCCAATTTACATGAGCAAAGCCACTTCATTATTAAAACAAATGACTGAAGAAACAGATTTGTGTAGAAATGAACACTTCTCAAGCATGACAGAGGCCACTTTCGGTCAAATGTTAAAACTTACCTCACCACTCAATGCAAATTCTGGTTGATTTTGAAAATGGGTGTATCCGTATTCATTTGTCCCTCCTAGCCTCAGTTAACTGAATAATGCTAAACTTTTTAGTGGTATGGTTGACAGACGTATTCGCTTATCGTGGCTGCAAGCTGAACTGTGAGATTGCTACATGTAAGAGCATTCAGGAAAAATGACAGAAACTAAGTGGCCGGTTAGAACATTTGGATAGTACATTTTTAAGTGGAAATGGAATAACGCCTTTACCAGACGTATGTAAAATTGAATATAACATGTAAATTTAAGACTATTTATTTGTACCAGTTGTTCATTAGTAAGAACAAAGGCGATGAAGGAATTTATGCACAATGTTTAATAGGACATATGATAAATATTATAGCATTTAAACATTTAATTATCTGCCACAATAAATTCTTATTCTCTCTCTCTCTCTCTCTCTCTCTCTCTCCATGTGTTGGATTTCGATCACTACAATATATCACCGAAACAAACAAAGATGCAAAAATTCTAAGGAGAGGAACTTTATAAGTACCTGTGCTTTCGTTTAAATCCTATCATTTGTATTGTTACAATGTATATATGTATTGAAAATTTGAATAAAATATGTTTAAACCAAAGATGCAATCTGAATATGACAGTCAGTCCAAAACTTTCTGCATTTGCTCAAGTTTGCTGTATGAAGTCATAGCAGTTGCATGTGTCATTGAATGCATGTATCACCAGGCCACAACTTGAAACTTTCACTCCATAAGAACATGCTTCACGTTTGTATTGCTACCAACGGAGGTCATATCAGTTTTTCATGGTATGATCATTTGCTATTCAAGGGTATACGCCTTCCATCCTATTTCTGCTTGACTAAAATTGAATTCAATAAAATTCTACGACAATGAAGGACGAATTGAATATACTTAAAGTTTATTACTTTGCATTTATGTTTTGAGTTATAAAAAAGGCTGATGTGTTGTTTCTGAGGTTCAGATTTTTTACATATAAGCAGAGTTTTATAGAACAGGACATGACATTTCAGATTTTAGCGATCCTAAATATCTAGAAACCTATATCAAATAACCCTCTTTTTCTGAACCCCTAGTAACTTCAGTCCATGTACCCATAATCGAATGCAGCCAGACAGACGCTCTATGGCGGCAGTCGACAGTTAGGATTCAGTGGTGTCCCACAGTTTCTCCAGAATTCCTCTTGTTCCTCCACCCACTTCTGTTCCCGACAGGTACTCACAGGACAACATACACCCTGCATTGGTGTGTGGCACTTATAGCCTGTATTGACAAAAAGAAAACAGGTCAAAATTGGCAAAACTGTTGTCGAGCCCGTGGTACACGCACAGTTGTATTTGCACATTGAAATTAAAAAATCAAGGTTACGCAAACAGTTAAAGGGTCAAGTCAGGTAAATTCGGAGAGCATGTATATTCGGACATACCATTGCAAACAGGGAATATCCAGATGAGCCGTCTCATCAGGATTTTCACAGTTTGCCCAGTTATTTTTGTTTTATTTCCGAACAACTGACATATAATGGAAACCGTGTCACTGTCCGAATTTACCTGCTGTCCGAATTTAGCTGACTTGACCCTATCCAAGCGTAATAATACAAATCACATTAGTACAAACTTCCTGCTTTGGCCACTTTCAGGGCCCGTATTCATAAAACGACTTAAGTGGTTGCTATGCTGTTGCTAAGGCTAAATTTCTTTGAAGGAGATTCCCTACAACTACGAAATTTGCTCTGGAGGAACAGTCTTACAAAGACTGTTCCTCCAGACCAAATTTCATAGTTGTAGGGCATCTCCTTTATAGATATTTAGCCTTAGCAACAGCATAGCAACGACTTAAGTGGCTTTATGAATACGGGCCCAGGAGTTTTGTGATAACTCCACCACTTGTTTTACTTCAACGCATTAAATGAGACGCGACACGACAAAACCAACAAAGTGGCATGTGCGCCCATGCTGTCCCATGCATGGAGCTAGCGTACACTCTTAGCTACCCTCTGAGCACACAGTCAAGACTCTGATCAGACTGGGCGAAGCCCAGGTCGATCTTAGACTTCACTGGGTGCACATGCCACTTTGTTGGTATTATCGTGTCACGGCTCATATACTGGTACTGGTACCAGCTTGTAAAAAACTTTTGTACAACCTGGTACCATTACAACGACAGCCCACAAAGCGATTACGTCGTTGAACATATCTCTGATTTTGGTTGAAATCTGTATCTGAATGATTCTTAATTAGCTTAATGATCCCAGCAATACACCACAGGGTATAATCGATTCCGCTAATTTTCGCTTCCTGCAGAGACTGTACATCATAGTTGGCTTCCGCCGAGACTGTCCGCGAACTCTTGTTTCCTGCAGAGACTACTGTCCTCGAGGAATGGCTTCCTGCCGAGACTGTCCGCGTGACTCTGCTTCCTGCCGAGAGCCTCGGCAGGAAGCAGAATCACGCGGACAGTCTCTGCAGGAAGCCATTTATCATGTACAGAAGTCTCGGCAGGAAGCAAGAGTTCGTGGACAGTCTCGGTGGAAGCCAGATATGATGTACAGTCTCTGCAGGAAGCGAAAATTAGCGGAATCGATTATACCCTGTGTACACTATAGCGATGCACGTGTATACTTTCAAGGTCGCCACTCAGCTTAATAACCGGCTGTAATGAAGATAAACACACTCTGGAAAGGATTCGTTAGGACCAAGGCGAACACACATTTAAAGATGTTAATAGCAGAACTTGTTCATTGGCACACAATGTAATGTGCAAAAGTTTCCCAAGTTGCATCGACTTAAGTTTAATCGGTACACCTCTTTTAGATTTTTCGCTGTATCTACACAGGGGACCAATTTTGTGGCGTCCTGCTTGCTTCACTTTGCTATTAATGGGCAAATTATTTCTTTTAAAAGGTGACCCTTTTGAAACAGGAAACAGTAAAATGAAATCGGTAGAGTTGACTCCCCCAAAACGAACCCATTTTCCTTTAAGCCAGCTGCAGTGAAGATAAAAACAGTCTAAAAAAGGTGTTTTTTACGGAAGGAACACGAAACTACCCAAAAGTCACACAGTAGATTTCTTTTACCAGTATTAACTGCAGTCAGAGGCTTATGAATTATGAGTAGTTATAAGCCTCTGCTGCAGTATAAAAATTGCCCCAGCTGCGTCAAGTTAAAGTAAATGGGCACACCTACACAATTTTTTGCCTTTTTTTACAAAAGCCAGCGATATCTGGTGACTCTGTTTGTTCTCTTGGAAGAAGACGCCTTCCAAATTGGAGTATACTCCACAAGAAAATAATGAGCCGCGACACGAGATAACCAACAAAGAGAATGTGCGCCCAGCGCAGACTCAGATCAGCGTGGGCCTCCGGCCAGTCTGATCAGAGTCTTCGCTTAGCGCTTATAGGGTAGCTAAGGGACTAAGCTACCTCCATGCGGACAGCGAAGACTCTGATCAGACTGGGCGGATGCCCAGGCTGGTGTGAGTCTGCGCTGGGCTCACAACCACTTTGTTGATTTTCTCGTGTCGTTGCTCAAATATTTTCTTCTAGGAGAGCAATTTCTTTCATTAAGAGTTGCCCTTCATTCAAAAATGAGGCAAAATGTATGTTTATGGTAGAGCTGTTTCCTTCGAAAGTATACCCATTCATTTAAGTAAGTTTGCACACTAAAATAGCTCTAAAAGTGCTGATTGATTCGTAAGTAATTTACTAGTGACACTCTAGTTTTTAAGCGTCCAGTCGGGTTACTTCGGACAGCGGGTAAATTCGGACATACCGTTGCAAACAGTGAAATTCCAGATGAGACGGCTCAAAATGAGCCATCTCATCAAGATATTCACTGTTTGCCCAGCTATTTTTTTGTTTAATTTCAAACAACTGACATATAAAATAAAGGAAACAGTGTTACTGTCCGAAATTACCTGCTGTCCGAATTTACCTAATTTGACCCAAGTAACACACTGGCTGAAATGTCGTCTTTTTACATCTGACTATAGAATTTAGATAGAAGCGGATATCAGATGTAACCGGTCTCACTGTATCATTCAAACGGAAGACGATACCAATGAGACCCAATTTTTAAGCTGTAAGTATCATACCACAGTCAACTCTCGATATCTCAAAGTCGAAATTCACCCCAAACTACTGATATCTCAAAGAAAATTTCTGGTCCCAGAAAATTTTCTTCAAGATATCAGCAGTTATGATAAAAAGAGTTGAAATGAAATTATAGAAAGGAAATGTCTCCCAAAATATATGCTTTGAGATATCAGTGTTCGAGATATCGAGAACTGACTGTATACTGATTCTAACCTGGTTTACACAAGCATCCCGACTCAGCCCCTGGTACGCATCGCTCTCCTGGCTGGGCATATCTGTATCGAGGATTAAAGAATCGACACGTGCCTCTTGCTGGACTTGATGGTTGCAATTCTGATACTAAAACGAAACATAAAACATAATAATTGCAGAAGTATCTGTGCCGCAAACAACTATTAGCCGCGGAAATTCACGCGCTGATAATGCCCGGGTTTGCGGCTTTTTGTTTGCGAGTTTCAGGGCAATATTTCAAGTTCATCAATAAAGAAGCCAGCGGATAGCTTGCAGTTGTAGGTATCAAGGAAAGTATAAGGTTTGAGTAACACCAGGAGTCTCCTGGTGTCGCAATACGTTCTTTCCGTTGTGTCCTGATCTCTGATACATCAAAGGCCTTATCCGTGATTTGTTTGTTTCCGGTGATAATTTATTTGTTTCCGGTGATGATTCATTTATGAGTTAGGAAACCTTCATGCGGACCAAACAGCTACTTAATGTTTAAAACCCCTACAGAAGCAGAGGGCGAGGTTTGGACCCAGTAAAACTAGTGTAAGCCCCTAGTAATCTTTTGCTTACCGTTCCAAGGCGGTACATCTGTTGCAGTTTCTTGATGTTATAGCGTGCTGTGTCCGCTTGTCTATGATCTCTAACGGTTTGGTCACCTGTATTGCTCCCCAATCTGCCTTCTGTTTTGTTTTGTTTTATAATTAAAATAAATAAAAAAAGTAAAAATAGATGTTGATGCTGTTATTGGGGTAGCTGAATACATGTAACCTTCTGTTTGGTTTACTGTGCGTGTCTTTCGTAAACTTGTGTCAATTTCTGTGTGTATGTGCTTCTTTCCCTATTGGTTTTGAGAGCGGAATGTGGGATTTGATTGTACTAATTCCTGATCACACGTGTCATTGGCTATCTTTTTACTTTGACAAAATTTTCAATAGCTGGCCTGAATCTTATATTTTCATAGAAATGCAGAACTTGCGGGTAGGTATCTTCTATGTAATGCGAAGAGTCCGCAAAAAAGTGTCTGATAGAAAACACTTTCCTTATCTTGCGGCATTGTGATAGAATGTATGCAATGAAAACAACTAAACAAGTTTTTCATTGCATTAACTTGTACTTTTGTAAAGTTTTTTCGGAGTTCCCTTTGGACCTGGCAAATGTTAATTTACGGAAAACCATGTGTGATCCTTCTGTTAACATTATGCGATATAATACGCATAATACACTTAGTGCGCACCACTTGATACGCGGACGTTCTTCAGGATATATCAGAAATCACGGCCCATCTGTATTGTTGCCCCCCCCCCCCCCCCCTCGCAGGTGTGGATTTATTTCCAAAATTCTCTTTGGGAATTTCGTGCAAAAAGGGGACCCAAAAAGTTGTGCATAGACAGTGACAGTGATCGTCACGGTCGTCAAAGCTTAATGCCGTGGCAAGATCCGGATTTGAGACGCTAAGTACAAACAACATAGACATTTTAACATCAAGTAACAGTAATGCTGTATATAAGAGTGAGACCTATGCAAGGCTTTAAAGTTTAATCATGTAACATTAACAAATATCATTTAAATTACTTGCATGTATCATGATAAGATGGATGAATACACATTCAACTTTGCCATATCCATAGAAAACAGTGACACCGAGAAACTGCAACTGAAGTACCGTCTTTGACCGGTGTGTACATGTTATACTGGGGCTTAGACTCGTTTAACGAAGCTCAAACCGTCGCCCTAGGTTTGATACCTACATATATACATTCAAAATATAACAAAATGGCTCTGTTCCTACTTACAAAAGGGAGATGTTGCTGGAAGTCCGACTATCTTGTTATTGTCATCACGACAGCAGGCAGAACCACATGCGCTAAATGTTGTACAGCCTCGGGGACGCCCGTAATAAGTTCCTAGAGATTGTCGATCGCCGACTTGATCATTTGAAAAAGTTGGTATGCCCTACAGGTAAGAGAAAATAACAGAATGAGCTAGAATGTCGATAATATGCTAATATATCGTGATGATTTGGATGTACTAAATCTCTCTCTCGCTCTCTCTGTGAGAGTGACATATTCATGACCAAAAATTGCACGAAATTACACAGAGAGATGGAGAGATAGAGGGAGAGAGAGAAATAAAAAATATTGGTCATCCATGTTGGCGCAAGGCTCTAAGTCGTTTATTCGATCCCAAGTCATCGTGTCATTTGATTATATAATCCTCATCAAAGTCTACCGATTTCCACATTGACCCGAAGATACTGCACTGCATATAAAAACGCACTTCAGTCAGCCACACAACGTCTAAACGAGAATTGTGTTTCTTACGATTCGTTTCATTGCCCTTTCATGTCTCTACAGCATTGGACCCTATTTGTTTATACCTCGCAACCATCAAGGTCTTTTGCTTCTTTTTAATATTCGAGTAGTATGAAGCCATACATGTCGAAGGAACGTAATCATAATGACGTATCTCTGCTTTTTTGTGAAGAATCCGCCTACTAGTTAATGGCATGTATATCAGAATAGTACACGAAAGTCACCAATGGCTTCTCAGCTAGAGAACACTTAACAACTCTAGTTAACATTGCTTGTGAAGCATTCCTTAATATATCTACAGTCTATGGCCACAGAAGATGGAAATGACTAAGTTTCGTGGCGTATTCATGCGTTGCACCAATGTTTCGTTTTATATTTCTTTTCTCGTGCATACAATCAAGCCGTGAAGCCCCACAGAGCAGGACTGACAACCAAAGAATGACGACGTTCAGACCAGCGGACGCCGGGTGGTGCCTGATTTGGATTCAGGGTTGCCGCGGACAGGGAAAATAAATTTAACTTAATAATTTTCATTATTATTATAATTATTATTAGATTTTTTCCAGGTCAGGGAAAAGACAGGAATTTTGTTGTTTGACAATCATTAAATTCGAACATTTATGGTAACAAATGTTTTCAGAAATACAGATACTTATTCTGTTCAAGCGGAAAAGATGTACTTTCCAGGCAGCAAGTCCAGACACATCTCCCTGCTCATTGGGAGCTTCCTGGGGAGCAAATTCTTTTCTTTAAGAGTAACCCCCAGTTTTCAAGTGATACAGGTAGCACTGTATAGTCAATTTTAGAATCCGTGAAAGGATATGAAAAACTGTAAAATGTCAGGGGGAAAATCAGGGAATTTTAAAGTGAGGATAAGTGACAGCCCTGGGATTCGTTCCTCTTAACTTGCCTGGATGATTCATATATTTTGAAATTAAAATGAACTGAAGAGTTGCATCTCTTCATAAAATATTTTCTCATGTACATGTACTATGTCAAACTTACCGCTGATACTGTGCCGATAATCAGCAGCACCTGAAATACAGACGAGATCAATCTTTAAAATCAAGAAATTAAATACGAAATACATGTAAATAGAGGATCTTACATGAGTGCTCATGTATTATTGAATTTATTAAACGAGTTGGGGAAAAAGATAAGATGCGAGGCTCCGCCGAGCATCTTATCTTTTTCACCAACGAGTTTAATAAATTCAATAATACAGGAGCACGAATGAAAGATTCTATTTATCATATGACACTAAAATCGCATTTTATTAGCAAATCTTGCAATGAAACGTCACGATTTCGCCATAAGAAAACGCAACGTTTTATGGACGTCAACGCATAACGCTACGACGTAATTTGCATATTTAATCCACTAGTGGATTATCGTTTTTAATGCATGGCTTTATTACACTCCCAGATGCGACGTCATATGATAAATACGAAATACATGTAAAAGCATGTTTTATACAATGCAGTCATTTTCGGTATTCAACAGTTACGGTACTTTTTAGTACTTCTATGGTAAGAGGCCTGGCAACCAGTTGCTAAGTCTGTTACGGTAAAATCTACTTTGTGTACATCTGGTAAAGGTACATTAAGGCTGCGTTTACACAACCAAAGCTTCTATAACAAAGTAGGTTTGCCACAGCAAGTAATCTTTTAAACGGTCGTCTGTAATATATTTCACCAAGGACAATTATGACCAGGATCATGCCCTGATATTAATTTTATCACTCTCCCAGTCACTGGCATAAATAGAAAGATAGAAAGATTACAAAAAAGAAAATAAGAATATCATCCGATGACTGACATATACTTAAGTTCTGCACGTATGTTTAATTAACATCCGTGCAGAACTTTTGTCCTTAAGTATACATAATATCATCAATAAAGTCCAAATTTATATTGCTACATCAGTGGACGTGCAAAATGAGATAAATCCAGAAGAAAGGGATTTTGACGATGAACAAATGGTCATTCATGAATTTGGAGATGCATAACCGACATCATTTTGTCTTGGATGGATTGATTATAATATATATAAAGGACCCGTGACAGTATCAATCTAAATTTGCATATTTCTCAACAAATTATTGCAGTTTTCTCTGGCAAAACTCGAAATAAGCTTGGCTTTATATGTAGACTTATGCATTATAAAGAGTCTTTATCAAGGACTTTGAAAAATTGTCTTTCCGCTAGTCTTATTTAAATTGAGTTCATTAAGAAAGGGTTGTTAAAATTTGTAGCAGTTTTTAACAACAAGGACTTTAGCTAAGTTATTAGGTATAAAGGTTATTAGGTATTACGTTGTTAGGTATAAAGCACAATTTTAGGCATTCACTGTCGACAATTTTTTCCTGCCACCGCTACCCTCCCCTGCCTCAGCACCCCACGTCCATATAGAAAGTATTATGATAAAGCACGACTACATGTACATGCAATGTGGCTTGCTAAGGCATGAGAGGGGGAGGAGGAGGGGTAGGAGAAGTCCTTTTAAAACACTTTTCTTGTTTCCATTACATTTAATTTTAAAATCTTAGTTTTTTCTACTTAACATTGAAGCGCCTGTGCTTAAAGGTCAGAAAATGAATTTGAAGTCAGTTATGGGAAGGTGAGATTAACAAATTGTACAAGAAATTCTTTGATATATCAAAAGTTTATTTTAGACTAATACCATAGGCATATTTACATTGCGACTTCCAGAGGACTGGTCCTTTTTAAACAGTGAAGCTCTACGCCGCTTCATTTAGCCCTTTTAATCCGGATACCCATTTTGGGGACATATGCAAACAGTGAAGACCCCGTACAGACGTCGCAATACGCGCAGTTTGACCAGGGTAGCAAAATACAATTCAAATGAAAACATTCATCATAAACCCCTAAAACTAGAAATGACCTCATCCGAAACATAACGAGGGACAATGCCATTGGTCAAAATAGGGCTAGATATGCTTACTACAATTCCACTTAGCTGTAAATATTCCATATTCAACTCTGGAAGAAGCAGTCATAGGTATCCTTAGATTGTTAAATTATTTCTATTTGACTGACTTACATGTACCAGGTGATTTTTCCAGTAGGACATAATGAACCACACGTAGGCAACTCCAAATAAACTGTCATTGGTAAGTGTTTGATTTATAACCTTATCTTGTTGACGGTAGTAAATACGCATCCTGTTAAAAACGTCGCTTACTAACGTCACACATCCTTGAGTAACTATATACAGTTCATTCAAAAATTTAATGTAAACAAAAAATATTGCCACCGGGTCACGCGTACTGAAGCTCTATTTTCGCAACCGCAAGACTTATATATTAGGTAAGTCTAGAACTTTGTTCTTGATTGAAACGTAACAAATGCTCATTTGTTTCTTAGCATGCAACAATAGTAGGTCTCACGATCACGTAACTGTAAGACGTAACCTATTTTTTTTTTTTTTTTTTTTTTTGCTAAAGATATTGCACTAGACTTAAATCAATGTTACTTTTTTTTTGCTAAAGATATTGCACTAGACTTAAATCAATGTAACATTGATTTAAGTCTAGAAGTCTAGTGCAATAACTTTAGCAAAACAAAAAAAAAAATAGGGTCCGTCTTACAATTACGCTGGAGTATGTCATTCGAACCCAGACGGAAGTTGTATTGGTGCACCCCCACCCCCTGATTGTTTTAGCCTTTTTACAAGGTGAAACGTCCTGTTTACTTACCTGGCAGACGAAACTCTTCGAAAATAGGGTCTTCGAAAATGGGTGGCAGTTCAGTTTTGGTTCTTCTTCGTTGTTTTATGGGTTGATAGTTACTATGTCTGTCATTGATATATTGTTTGTGATGTTCAGGTTGGCCCGTTGACTACCTAAATGGGAAATGGTTGTTTCAATGGCTGCCGCTGGTGTTGCATTTGATGGTGACTAAATTTTGTTGTCTCTTTCGCAAACGGTGTCTTGTGTTGGATCTGGAATTGAATTGTGTCAGTTCCTGAGAAATTTCTACTTACTGCTGCTCTTAGAGGGAAAAACTGTTCTTAGGATGCATATTCTTTAAATTAAACGCTGATCCCTTTCTGAAAGTTGATATTAGAGTTGTTTCCTTTAAAAGTTGTGGCACGACAGGTACTCCATGATGTAAACCCGAAATGCTGTGACGGAAATTCTCAATGAGGCTGTGTGTCGCTGGTATGGGTAAGGAAACCGTTAAGCCCGAAAACCCCAGTAAGGTGGCCAAATGCTCTCTATTTCACTTGGGTTATTAAGGTGAATATTAAGGTGAATTGCAACCTCTCCAGGACGTCTCACCATTTTAATGAAGGGAAATAACGTTTGCACATCAGCCTTGCTTTCCAGATCGATAAAGTTTTTCTAAATACAGGCTACTCTTCCAAATCTGCCTTTGAGAAAGCACACTTTCTTTTAATAATTCCAACAGCCTCTCTTTGACACAAGTTCCGAACAAATGATTGGCTGCAGAGAGGCGTTTATACATCAATAAATCCTGTTGACGTTGTGTCCATACGCGGCATTCTCTTTCGACTAAGTTTTTTCATCTTTTCCGTAGCAACTCAGCAATTTTGTAATTTCTAATTGTAATTCAGAGGGAAAAACTAATTTTGTCCTCAGACGACCAAAACAAGCGCGTGTATTACGTTATCTATGACGTAACGTCAGCGTTTTTTAAATGGCGGCGCCCTCAACAGTGGTTTTGGTTAATTCATTGGCTATTATAAAGTGTTTTTTTCATGCAAGGAAACGGGTTAAAATATGAAAACCTACGAAAAAGCCGTTTGTAATTTCAAATAGATTTTGTAATTTTAAAGGATGTTATGCTTGAAATGCTCATGTCTCTGATTCTTTCAAACGCTGTTCACCTAAACCCTCCAATGTAGGAAACCGATGGGCAATGCAGCCGAAGAAAAAAAATATGGAAGGACAAAGTTGGAATTATAAGAAATGAATTTTCTTTTGTTTGTGATTTTATTGATGTGTAAAAACCGGCGTACCCCTCACAAACTTAACAAAAAGCCCTTCGGGCTTTATTCAGTTTGTGACTGATTACACATCGATAAAATCCCAATAAAAGGAAATTCGTTTCCATAAAAAAGCTCCAATAATATGGAAGACAAGGTCTTCTTGGTTAGAGTTGTCTCCCTGGAAGTCCTTCCAGTCACCTTGATTTTCATTGCATGTAATTGTTTCCCATCAGAAACTACGACCGCAACTATTCGTTGAAGGGGACTTAACTCAATCCTCGAATAGAAAAAATAAACAGGATTAAGACCCCTGGTATACTAAAATATTTCGACAAAGGCGAGCTTCCATATATTCTAAATCAAAAGACAACACCTAGGGAGACCTGATACAAGGGAATCGGAGGTTTGAGAAACTCGAAGGTAAATAAATGAAACTACACAGTATTATACTGTACTTCAATTGCTTGATGACCATTGGTCACCAAACTATAAAAAACGTTTATGCAAATTATTTTTATCAAAGTATTCCAAAACTAAGTATATTTGCGTATCTGCAGTTAGTTACACAACTTGACAAACAGTCTGTAACTACCGCTAATACTGCCAACAGAACTCTAGCTAAGTGGGATTATTTAGTGATAGGCGTCAGCATAAAATGCACAGTATGGCCCTAATCTGAAGCGCCTCGACGAGATAATTCAAATGAGGAATCGCAATATAAGTTTATAGAAGAAATACGAGAATATCATACAATATTCATCAAAATAAGTATTCCGTCACATCTAGGACCATGGGCCCGGGCCGGAAGAAACTGACTTGAACAGAACTGTCTTCATGGTATCTAGAGTCCAGTCACAGACACATCAACCACTTCTAATTGCAATTGTACGAAATATTGAAATAGCTTAACCCATTGATGACAAATGGGATTCTACTTGGCTCTTTGAGCGAGTCCAGCTCTAGTGTAAGGGGTGTCACGTTTAATTTATTTATACTCATTTATATTTTAAATCCAATACTAAAGGCAAACAGTGCAGACCCTGGTCAGATGCAATTTGTGGCATCTAAACTTGGGCTTCACTGTTATATTTTTGCAATGCCAATGCCAGCCTTTCTGCTTTGAATCGTTGACTTTGAAGTGCCATATTAGCGTTGGTGAAATAGCGCTGTATAAAATAGAATAGACGCCAAGCTGAATAAAGGGACTAATAACAAGATACTTTCTGAATTCAGTAGATTGTCACTCGGAGTTCCTCATACATGTATTATAGATATGATAATACTCCGAGCTAATAATATCATACATCCGAGATTTCTTTACCCTAAAAATTCGATACATCAAACTTTCGTCTCGGTAAAAAGACAAGCTTCCTATCAGATTGAAAGCTGATAAGGTGTTTGTCACTCACAAAAACGCCATATTTTTCGAAAGCAGTATAATGTTTGGCAGAAAATATCGCTTTATTCTGAATGAAACGGTTTAAATTCTATTCAACCTTGAAAATTATGAAATTTCCCGTTGGTACTAAATTTGAGATATTATAAAAACATGTCTTTAAAATTACTATCGCCCATGCTTTCTTTGTCATTATTATTTGATATTTAACGTACAAAAGCTCGTGTCTCAAGGAAACACAACGAAACGAATATTGACCCTAGGTGGACATGCACACAGCTAGCTTATGCATCATTGATTTTCAGACAAGTTATCATGCCGGCAAGGCGGTTTTGATTCCCGTGTGAGACGAACATTTATTTATTTATTATATTTCATTTGTTATTTTTTCATGTACGGTAAAAATAAGGGTCAAAACACCCGTCCCTACACTGCACCATTTTTTGGCACCAAACTGACAATAAGCTTACAATATCTGCTTGGTCAAAGATTTTAATTCGAAAGTTGCAAATACAAGACGCATTGTTGTAGTTCATGTTGAAGTACTTTCCACTCAACAAGCCCTTTCAACTGTCGCTTTCTGTGGCATACTTTCACGACAAATGTTAGTGGTTAAGTCGGTCAAGCGTCGGAAGAAAAGTTTGGGAGAGGGAGAGCAGAATATCCCAGACCCATAAAGTCTAAATGAAAATGGCGGTTCTACTAGTTTTAAAAGATCACTTATGCGCATAATTATTCTAGGGCTTACCGCTGTACATACGCATTTTATCATATTCATTCGACCATGCACTTTGTTACCTGAAATGATTTTCACTTCTGTATTTTCAATGTTAGAGCGAAATTTTGGGAAAACATCTTGGGAAGATCCACTTAAAGCAGTGATGCGTGTCGGGCCATCGCCTTTATTTCACGATTGACTTAACATAGAAAAAATCACCTGTTGCGTTAAGCTCAGTTTCTAAGTAGCCGCAAGGGCCAGGGTCTTCAAACTTGCTCCTTAGATACATCCGAGGAAGATCTACTGCAAGCAACGATGCATATCGGGCCATGACCCATATTTTACGTTTGAATGAACTTAGAAAAATATTTATCTTTAAGATTTTAAAAAAAATTCAGTAGTGGAAATCAGATTTTCAGTACCGGAGATTGTTGGTACTTTCTGCCCCAAGTCTCTTTGGAATACTAAGGTAGCATTCAGTGTTTCTAATGAAATATTTACCGAAAAAGACTAAAAGTCAGGTGAAAAAAGGTAAACATGTCTTAAATTACAAAATAAAAGTGCCTTAAATATTTTTAAGAGAGTCCCGAAAATCAAACATTTTCAGGAGGAGATCCCCATACCCCCATCCCCCCACCCCCCAATAAGAGAGAAAAATCCCTTCTTATGAGCCGGGTCGCGTAGCGCAATCGGTAGGGCACCTGACTCATAAGTCAGAGGTCCTGGGTTCGAAACCCTGTCTGGCCACATACTTTCGTTTCGCCTTCCGCTTATTCAAGAAGGGCAGTTTTCAGTTACTGGCGAAAGTATGTGCACTTAGTACAGGTTAACCGCTTATGAGGTTTAAGCCTGCCCAGGAATAGCGTGGTTAGGTTAACTGACCGTCCCTACATGACCTTAGCTGTTTACCGTGGACGTTAAGCAAGAAATCAATCAATCAGTCCCCTATCATGCTCTTCCCCTCGCACATCCGGTGCTTGGCTCATGCCTTCGACATGAGCTGACTCCCCTGAAAATAAGGGCGCTCGATCCAGCCCTGCAATTCGTTTAATTACTTCTTCATACCTACATCAAAAGTAGCATACACTTTCTTTTAACGATGATTTCTCATGTACACTTGAAGCACAAGGCAGGTGCCGAACGAGCAGGGTGTCGGAAGCTAAACTAGCGCCAGCGAACGACATCATACATCATCTTTATGTCGCATAAACGTTGTTTGTCATCTGGGTGGTGAAGGACTATGATGAAACACTGAAATTCTAGTTCAGTATGCAAGTTATCCGGTTTGATCAATTTTAGATCGAGACATTATTATCCGGTTGACAAGTGTTGTCACGCTGACTTTATTTAGCAAGCGCATATGGCTAGTAGCATGTACATGTAGAACCTCATACATGTAACACAAAAGTATTAGTCTCGTCTTAACTGCTAACAAAGACGACATTAACGACTTAATGCAAGTTGACGCGCTTTATTGGGATCCTAGTGAGCGTGACACAAACAGTACACAGAAGCATAGCTAATGTTACGGCAAGATACACTTTGCTTCATTATATCCTGAATATTCAGATACAATTCTGACAGGGAAGACTCGCTCACAGGCGTATATACATATGCAGAAATTACATGGCTACATATAAATGTCAGCAACTATTACCACTTGATCAATTCCCATTATGGAGATACCAGCCGCCCAGCCCAGAAAAATCCAAACCTTTTTTTTTTTTTTAGTCTGGATAAAAAAATAGCTGTGATTTGCTGCAGTGCAGTATATCTCAATGGGGAGGTGGCAAATCATCACCAAAGATCAAGTAAGAACAAAAACTGACAAACTTATGTACGAATCTATACAAAATTTTGTGTGATGCTCACTGTACGAAAGCCGTCTAGAAACTGACCACAAAAAGCATGTACAATTACATACTCACGAAATCACACCGTATAATCAGACTACCTGAACAGGTCCACTATGTATATTCTTCATTGCTTGTAACGACAAGACAAATATTCCGATCTATTCGATGAACCGATCGGAATGTTAAATAGTGAACACTTACATGTAACATGGTATGAAAAGGCGTTTTCAATCTCTCTGATGGACCTAGTCTCCGACTGAAAATCTGTTATTTTCATTTTCCTGCGAGACAGCTCGGCAGCATTCGAACGGATACTGAGGAGATGGATGAGTGGTTGAGTGATTTGCGGTTTTAAGTCTTTTTTTTCAACAGTATTACAGTCATATCAGGACGATCGGAGGGTGATAATGAAAGGCTGTGTACATGTACAATAGAACCCCG
Source organism: Ctena decussata (assembly GCA_963989385.1). Taxonomy (NCBI): domain Eukaryota; kingdom Metazoa; phylum Mollusca; class Bivalvia; order Lucinida; family Lucinidae; genus Ctena; species Ctena decussata. Next base: position 73,985,132 of record OZ022512.1, read on the forward strand.
TTTGCGGCTGAAAAGATTTCCGCCTCAGCAGGAATCGAACATGGGACTGCTAGGTCAGCAGACCAGCGCTTAACCTACTGAGCTACCAGGGCTCCACACTGATAAAAAATAGGTGGAATTCTAGCACTACATGTATCAATATTCATGGTCTTGCCTAGATTTATCAGACCATAAAAATATGGACAGCAAAAACATGGCTTGGCGATTCATGAAAGCTCATCTATATCTGTTTCAAACTTTATATTAGTGTGATCATCATTGTTTATACATTACAAAATATACTCAGCGTCAATGAAAACGAACCAGTTTGGATATATGGCACGTTATGTTCGTTTAATATTTGGTCTATTTATATAACAGACAATTTAATAAATCTTTAGTTTCTGGTGCTGGGATAGGATGTTTACAAATTGAACTCATTAATCAGTCGGCGCTATCGAGCGTGGCGTCAAAAATGACGTGTTTGAATACCGTCGATATCAAGCGACAAATGACAAAGCGTAATAAATCCCTATTTCGCGCTCTGCCAGACACTTGATTGCAAATGAATCGTTCTTCGGAAGGTCTCTTGACATACAACCACTTTTTCTCCACGGGATTATGACGCGGTTTGGCAAATAAGGGTGACGTTAGACATGTAACGTCATGCTTGGGTTAAATATTGGTTGTAGATTTCCCCACAAAACTTCTGAAATTCAGTTTATACCACTGGCCTAATCATTTTGGGTTGCACAAGGTAACATATTTACCATAAGTTCCTTTTGTCCGTCCAATTTTTGACGAATGTGACAATAAAGTGACGTTCGACTCCATCTTACTTTGTTGCCTTTGGCGGTCTGGATTTCTGTTCTATGGCGATTTGACAGACTATCTACTCTCTAGCAAAATCCATCATTGCGGAATTTCTGCCCTGTGAAATTATGCTGGTATTTCGTTTTTCTTGACTTCAGAGCTTACGTTACGCCACACACTCACAGCGTATGTTTAGGCAAAGCAACATCATGGGCGTAATGAAATAGTCCGAAATGATATCTTTTTTATGCTGATAAGGTTTGATACTTGAATTTGAGGAAATGTATGGCATTTCAAAACTGGTGCGTTTTCACTGACGCTGAGTATACAAATTAAAAAAGAACAGAAGTTTATCACATCAGGGTATCGAACCTGAGTCGCCTGCGTGGTAGGCCAAACCCACATCTATCACGCCACGCCCACTACCACGTGGATTAGTGAAACTAGAGAAAGTGAGCAGGGGCTCACATATACCCCCGACCAGTGCCCCATCCAGGGCATGACGCCAGTACTTAGATGATTTATATCAAATGTAATGTTATGCAAATATCAGGCATCAAACAAAGATAAGAGCAATCAAAAATGTTTAATGCAAAACTTGGACAAAGCGGCTCCTAATAGTTGACACCACGGCCCCAGGAGCAAACCCAAATGCTTCTATAGACATTTCATATGAAATGTAATGCTACAGGGATATCATGAACACTTATGAAAAGGATCTGAAATATGGTTACGGAGATATGAGCAAAACAAAAGGTATATAACAAAACTTTGGCTTAATTTAAGCCCTAATTATTGATCAATGGCCTTACCAGAGGCCTGAGGGGCCTGACCGCGGGGCTGTGAGATATTGCGCATCAAAGGCAATGCTATAGAAATATCAGGAACTAAATATAAAAGAATCTGATATGTGGTTAATATAGCAACCAAAAAGGTTTAACACAAAAACTTGTTGTAACCTAAGTCCTATTCATTGACCCCTGGTCCCACCCAGGAGCCTGATCCAGACATTAAGATATTTCACATCAAAGGCAATGTTATAAAGATACCATGAACCAATAATGAAAATATTCTGACCAGTGGCTAGTGGCTACACAGATAGAGGTTTAACGCTAAACTTTGACGTGATAGTTAACTAACGGACGGACGAACAGACGAACGATCGAACGGACAAACGAATCGACGAACGGACAGCATACTAAAAACCATATACCCCCTGACATTCTTCGTATGCCGGGGTATACTTAATTATCCCCTCGGGGATAACCATATTAAGTTAGGAATTCGTACTCGATTGTACGCCGTTTCCTTTCGCTGAAATAGGGTCCCCTATTTCCCGTTACTTCTACTTTTGGCGCACCCTACTGCAAGATTCTCGCCAGCATCCCAAATGCATGATCTTTAAAGCTTATCTTGAATACGTTATCTCGCCCAATACAAGCAATTACCCCAGAGTTCAGTACAGTTTCTAAGAGTTGTCACTTAAGGTTACAGATCAATAACAAGTTGTTCTCGATTATGCGCCGTTTCGTTACGCTAAATGCGGGTCCAACGATTTCCCGGTATTAGTTTCCATATTTTTGCGCACCCAGCTGCAGGGTCCCTCCAAGCATCGCTGAGGCATGAGCTGTGAAACTTGTCCTGATACTTCGTCTCACATAATACAAGCATCTCACCTGATACAAGCAATTGCCAGAGAGTACAGTCCACTTAGGAAGAGCTGTCACTAAACAGTAAGCACTGAAGCTCACCTGTTACAAGCAATCACCTAGACATAAGGAAAAAGCTGTCAAACTCGCCCTTTACCTACAGCTTCAACAAAGTCCAAGAATACAATAAAATTAACTTGTATTGCTGCAAAGTTTCTACTGTAACTCTTGCATCCTACAGATTCATTACTAAGGGATAACCACTCAAGCTTTTTCAAAAGCTAAACTTGTTTACTCAAGCTTTTTCAAAAGCTAAACTTGTCTAAATATAGGTAGACGTGTGAGCCACGACAAGGCAAAAACATCGAACTGGCATGTGCGTCCAGCGAAGATTCAGACCAGCCTGGGCATTCATACAATCTGATCAGTCTTCGCTGTCGGCGTTGGAAGCAGCTTAGACCCTTAGTTTCCCTTTACCTAATGTGGATGCCCAGGCTGATCTGAGTCTGCGCCATTCGCACATGCCACTCTGTTAGTTTTGCCATGTCGCGGCTCGTATACGTACATGTACTTTTTACTATGTATGGAAGGCAGTCGTGCCATATATAGAAATTGCTGTCAACGTAAGTTAGAATTTTGATTAAAAATTGAAAAGTGAAGCAAAATCCCGGTGAGCTAAAGATATAATATTAGTATCTTTAGAAAGCTCATTTTCTATACGTTCAGAAAAAATCAGGGAAAAGTTTCTTTCTTTCAAAATAGTTTTCTTTTTCGCGATTGAAAAGGGCTGGCCGGATTATACAATTCTTATAAAAGTGAGCACTGAGCCCCCTGTCACCTCCAGACATGGCCGTGATATGTCTGAAAGATTGTTGATAGCGACGTCACATTCAGCCCATGTATACAGGTATTATAAATACGACATTTCAACACAGCACCAAAGGGAAAATGACTTTTGCGGCATGTCGTCATAAAATCTATTTTTTGAAGCAATAAATACTTGTGTGAAAAATAAGACAAAAATATGAAAAGTTTGGCGAAAAACCAGGCTTTCAGAATATATCAGGGAATTTTATGTGTCTTTATCAGGAACAGTTTGACGAAGCATTAATTAAATTTCCAATCTCGCGCCATTGTGTAGAGACTAACGATACTAGACAGGTAAGGGTGGAGGAGTTGTCTCCTTTTCAAATCAAAGCTAGCCATGAACAGGGTCAGGTATTCGGTTGAGTCCGCTTATATGCCGTGTCAATGACGCATGTCAATATAAAATTCTTTCCCAGCCAAGGTTTCAAAATAAAAACATAATATATCAAATTGATATTTATTTTCATATATGTAGTACCTGTCCCTTTGTAAAATAAGTTATTTGATAATGCGTGCTCACAGTGCAAACTTTTGCCCTCCGTTGTAAATGTCAACACTCTCATATGCGCAGACTGGTAAACCGAATATTAATGGCATTCAAGGTCTGATATAGCCTTCCTCAGTTTAGACCGCGGCTGTATTATGCGAGTGTTGGCATGAGCGCTTCTTCATATATTAAGCTAAGTTTTGCCTTTTTGTCATTCCAAACGCATAATATTACGATACTGATCGATGATCAATGATTAATATGAAATACACCGCAAACCACTATAAGTATACACAATAAAAAGCATGTTCATCTGCGCATACGAACCAGAGGCTTCAGTTCACTTTTTTGAGATTCCAAAAATATTTTGATTACCTTAAGATAAATAGATACACTTCTAGGGGAAGTAACTCTGCCGCTTTTATTTTGCCTCCTTTCTGAATGAGGGTCAACTTCTAAAGAAATGAATTTACTCCCATTGAAGCAAAAAAAGTTCTTTTAAGAGTAGATCTATTCCCTTGTGGAAGAAATTGTCATCCAGGGAAAAACACAATAATACAGTTTAGTCATGAAAACAGTGCTCCAGATAAGAAGGGGTAAGAGTGATAATTTGAGGATAATTTCCCTAATTTCGCCATAAAAAACATATGTTGTGACCACTCATTAGAACCGTCTCGCCGAGACGGCTCTAATGAGTGGTCACAACCTATGTTTCCGTTAAGAAATAAAAAAATATCTTAGAAATATTCCTGTTACCTCTTCTTATCTGGAGCTCTCATGAAAATTGGTCCCCGGTGTAAGAATGGCAAGTGTAGCCATATATATATATATTCGTTAAGGTACCTTTTCACTTGATTCCTACCTGCTCATCTATCATAGTACATCCCTTTCTAGGAAAGCATCCGCGTATACATGTATTTGCCGCTAATTATTTTCCTGTTTTACGCAGATTTTTATTTAAATAATATATAAACATGTAACAACTACTCTACAGCATAAAGCCTGTAAATTAGTTTTCGGGTCAAATTAAAGTGCTTCACACGTATATGTACAAAATAACAATAAAGGACTTATAGAAATAATATGTGGAAATTATTTTTGTTGGTATGTATAAAATTTCACGCGACAGATAGTTATAATAGAGTTCTCTGTGATTTTCTGTCCCTTCAAGCTAGTCTGTTTTTTTGGCTCAGTAGTTTTTTTTCTGTTAAAGTTAACAAACATAACAACATTAAATGATTTAAGAAAGAAAACTATACTATAATTATATTTTCATACACTCATATTGTTTTGAAGAACACTGAAAAGCACCCTTGTAAAAAAGGGTATGAAATGCTTCCAGATAACACTCTCTTATCATGCATATGCTGCAAAATTCACCTGATAACAGGGGTATGATAACATGATGTGATACATGTATCATGTCGCTTTAGAACTGCGCTTGCGCGAATGTTATCTGGCGATGTCTATAGAAGCGATCTCAGAAGACGATTGGCTACATATGACGTTGGCCGTGATAACAACGTTCGATTGGTTAAATTACATCACCGACTTATGTCATAATGCATTCGCGACGTCAACGAGTTCAAACAAAACTGCGTTTACTTTTCTTTTGTATGACGCTCTTTTCACCTGAAAATCTTCTAATGATGCATGATAAATAGAAAAACCATGTAAGTGTCTTTTGATATCAAGTTTATCGGGCTCGACCAGAAACACGTCGGACTGGCTCGGCAAGCCTCGCCATTCCTACGCTGTTTCTGTTCTCGCCTGATAAACTTAATATCAAAAGACACTAACATGGTAGTCTCTATATATCTTGGAAACATATACATACACCTTAAAAAATAAACATGTATAAAGTGTATGGATAAACAAACAATGCATTTTGGTACAAATTTGATAGAATTTCATGAAGAAATTACGAGTTTATTAAAGATTTTGATGCATTAGAGCCGCCACTTTGAAATGATGATTTAAACCTCTGCTGTAAAGAAACGATTTGATTTTAGATCAAAATAAATAATGATAATTGCATTTATACCAGAGACTACTAGAACAGAAAGATTACATAGGCTGTTAGATGTTTTCCATTGGTGAATTATTTAGTTTATGTATATTTACCTGTTAGGAAAAATATAGCGCCGCAAACTCATCAAACTTGCGGCGTCCTTGACAGTTTTGTTAGACATCTTTAGATACTGCGTTGGCTGGTTGTTTGTTTTGGGTTTAACGACCCTTTGAGACAGTATTTCAGTCTATATCGGGCCGTCTTCCAAAGAGAGGGAGAAAGAAGAGAGAAATGATTGATGAGAGAAAAAATGTCCAAACAATCCCCACCCGCACCTACTGCAGGCACAGTAGGCCTTTGTCCTACTATTGTCAAAATCAGTAGGACGCCCCAGCACTGGAAGTTAAACCCAGCACCATCGCATCACCCAACCATCACCCTTTAAATACTGCAACCGATTTAAAATAAATTCAATATAGGTATTAAACGTCAAAGCGATTATTGAATTTTAAGCCTTTCCCTTTTATGTGGGTGAATTCAACAGACCATCGCACAAATCTCGTGTTAAGTACGGCTTCGAAATAGACATTTTGCAATTTCTATGTACATGTAACTCTTGTTCTAGTATCCTATCTAGATTGATATACTTATTCATTTTGCAGGCTGTCGGAATCAGTGAAGTAAGTATATTGTACAGTATCATTTGTCTGCAAAAATTATTCAATATAAAGAAAGAAAAAAAGAAAAAACAAACAATGGCTACTGTGCATGATTTGCCCTTGCTTATTTGTCTGCTTTTTGCGTCTTTTCTTTCGGCCCTCATTTTTCGAGATTTGATTGATTTAGCAGAGCGACCATTAATTAATTTATTTGTTGACTGCTCAATTTGATGGAGGTTTAAGGGCTCCTTACAACAATGAAACAATATTTCAGTTTATACATGTATCGAGCTGTCTCTCGGAGATGGAGAAGATGGATCGATGACTTGCAATACGTCTTTTCCAACTGCATTTAGGTCATACCAGGACAATGGGAGGGAGATAATGAAAGGCTGTATAACTGAATGGAAACAGCGAGACTCTAACCCAGTCCGCTAGCTTAGCAAGCCAAACCTAGCCAACTGAGCCAAGAGAGAACGGGAACGTGAAATAAGATGTACATAACACAAACACAACAGGCATTGTCTTAATTTAAGCTGGTTGGTTGTTTATTCTGCGCTCAACAGCTCTCTGAGACAGTATTTCAGTTTATCAAGCCGTCTCACAGAGAGAGGGAATGGATGAAGGGTTACAAAAAATCCAAACAACCCCCATTCCAAACCTGTTGCAAGCACAGCCTGCCTTGCCTTACTATAAGCAAAATCTGCAGGACTACAGTAAGTATGCTTGATTTTAATTACATGCACCAGCACTGAAAGCTACACAGCACCTATGCCCAATCCGACAATCTCTTTCTATTTTAGACAATTATCTGTACACGTGTAAGGGTGTAAGATAGGCTGGTCGGTCGGGCGATGGTTTTAGGCAACTTCCAGCGCGCTGGTGCATGCAACCGAAATCCATTTAGGCTGGCATGCTTTTTTTATTTTTTTTATTTATTTTTCGGCTTTGTTTTGTTTTTATCACATATTTTTCTGTTTCAAGGTTTTCAATGTCAATGCGGGAGTTGTAAAGCTTAATGAAGATACTATCTTTAAACTTCCTCCAGAGCGGTATCCGCCTATATTTCCAGTGAAGCCCACAACAGCTTTGCCACGAATAGAACTACTTCAACGGTTTACAGCTTTTCCTCTACCACGTCTAACACATTTTCCTTGGCCACCTGGACCAAAGCCCTGGTGTTTGAGCTGTCCAGGGCCCCTTTGGTTTGACAAAATTAAAAAGATAGGGCCAATAGATCCTCTGGCAGCGGGGGTGATAGCTGACCGCGTCAGACAAGTTGTACGACAAGGTTGGAATTCTTTCTTGTATCGTTTTTGTACCACCAGGGTAAAGTCGGGTAACTTCGGACAGCGGGTAAATTCGGACAGTGACATTGCTTCCTTTATATGTCAGTCGTTTGGCATTAAAACAAAATAAACTAGGCAAACAGTGAGAATCCTGATGAGCCGGCTCATCATGAGCCGTCTCATCTGGATTTTCACTGCATTCAGTGGTTTGTCCGAATTTTCCAGATGTCCGAAGTTACCCAAGTTGACCCTAATCTTAAGATGTATGGGTACACCTCCACGTTTTTTGTTATTTTTACAGAAGGGAACATTTTTTAATGAAGTCCGATTGGCTTCTCTATAGGATGAAGTCCTTCTAAAAAGGAGTCTGCTTTTAAAAGAAAAAATGTTCCCAAAGAGAGCAATCCTAGGGCTGTTAATTCTTTCATTCAGAGTTTAAACCTAATGAGTGTCTTCGGCCTCAGCTTCGCAAAAATCTACATGCATGTTTCATTCAAAAATCAAACTTAAGGCTGGATCCATAGATGAATGTATGACTTGCAGTTCTTGGCCCTTCAACTGTGTTTCAGTAATATTGAACAACATACAGCAAGTTTAGAGTCCGGACCGCTTGCTTTGTAGACAAACGATAACAGCACCAGTTACTAGGTATCATGAGCATCAAATAGTTCAGTGGATTACGGGGACTAAAATCTGTTGGCCGCAATTAAAGCTGGTAGTCTTGGTTTCATACTTTATAACCTTTTTTCTCTCATTTTAGGACCATAAGCCATTTCAGACAGACAGGCGTGCGAAGATTAATTTCTGAATCCCAGTTTGTATAATTATGATTTGCTGTTGTCAATGTCACTGTCATATGTATATTATACAAATAAAATACTGTTTAAACCAAGATTAATTTAAAGGTCAACCTAATTTAGTGTTTTAGTGTTTTAAGCCAATAGAACAGAGGTCTTGCGATAACAAGGACATAGTACTCCCTGAGCAGCGAAATGACTGCTAGTACTAATTCGTGGAACTTCAGACGATCAATTTGTTATGCTGATTCCGTTTTTCTGCTTTTCCTGCTTTGAATATGGGACAATTTGAACGTAGTTTAAGGTATACATGGTATATGGACTCCGCCATTTTTATTTTCCCTTCCCTTTTCAATGGGATCAGCTTTTAAAGGAATGAATTTACTCTCCTCGTAGGGAGCAAATTCTTACCTTTAAGAAATGACACCATTGGAAAGGCTTCTTCGTCTGGGGGAAACCTACAGGATGTCAGTGCGACGTTATTTCGATGTCATGTTCCCGCTGGTAGTGATATATAAACTGATTTTGACGTTATACAATACATTGATGTTTTTATTTCTGTGCATTTTCTCTGTGTTGGATTGGGTGTGTTTATTATCGAAGATACATTGGTCCATTTTGTCGCCTTGTTTGCCTTTGTAACTTCTTTCGGTGTCTTGTGTGTTTGAACAAAGAATTAAATTATTTGAGAATTAATAATAGGTTGGGAAAATTCACACTTTTCCATTGTATGAATTTCAGGTATCACCTCATTTATAATTCAAGAGGAGCATGACATACACTTTATGCCATGCTACGATACCAATGACGGCATACATCTGTTACCATAGCAACTATGGAATTGTCAACTATTTTGCTTAGTACCTTGGCAGAATGACTTCTCCATGACGTTACTTAGACATCAATATGAACTCTTAGTTGATGTTGTAATAGAAATATGACGTCATCGGTACCGGAGCATGGATACAGTATATGCCCTGCTCCGCCAATTTTTCAATAACATTACAAACTGAAATTCATTCCACAGAAATTTGAGATTTTCTCAAAAAAAATAATTATTCTCAAGTCATTTAATTTCTTGTTTTAATGTTTGTGGCCTGTCCTGGGTATCTTCATTTATATTTTTGCTATTTTGTGTGTATAATGTTTTTAATACACAAGTAAACAGTTGATGTATCTAATAGTTGTATGTCACTGTGAAAAAGTGCATGAGTTACATGTACAATTTTACAGGCACTTTGAGATGCCATTGCATTCCTATGTTTACTGAGGGTGGTCGGGTGGCCTGATGGCGCTGCCCATATCTTTCAGTGCCGGGGCGTCCTACTGATTCGAATAATAGTAGGACAGGGACCTACTGTACTTGCAGTAGTTGCTGGTGGGGATGTTTAGAGTACTATCATTTCTCTCTTCTTTCTCCCTATCTCTGGGAGACGGTACGATATAGACTGAAATACTGCCTCAAAGGGCCGTTAAACCCCAAACAACCAACCAACCAATCCTGTGTTTACTGGGTGCAGAACCCAATGTATGCTAATGTATTGATAACTCCTTCCGACAGTATTTCAGTCTTGTTAAGTCGGAGGAAGCTGAAAATAAAAGTCTGTGTACAAATGGAATCCGGTTTAGTGTCAGAAAGATGTCCGCCATCACTTGCATTCGAACCTAGACCCGCTAGCTTAGCAGGTCAGCGCCAAACCCGCTATGATAGCGGGATCCCATAATTGGTTGAATTCGACAACGTCACCATAGTGAAGTTATGTATGTCAGGACCTTTTCCGTTAGCAGTACTCAAGGATACATCGACTGTCTTGTCGCCATCTGCTAGTCAAGATATGCGCTGAGCAATCAGTTAAGGTACAAACCTCGGAAACGCACGTGTGTTTTTGTTACAACAGTTTCTTATGTTACGTATACGCAGACAAATTCGACAGGAGCCCGTTAGCTCAGTGGGTTAAACGCTGGCCGGATCAAGCGGCCCCGGGTTCGAATCATTCAGTCTGTTTAAGGTGCAATTTCTTCCAAGCCGCAAACGGGGGTCCCACTGCACACAGCTTCTCATTATCCCTTCTTATCGTCCTGACATAGCTGAATTACTGAGGGGTGTGAAATCACAAATCATCCACCACATAATGTACATGTATATGTACAAATAAGAAAGGCAGAGTGATTAGCGCATTGGCGTAAGGACAATGCTTGAAACCATCGTGTATCGCAATTGTTTGTATTTAGTGACTCCATGATCATGAGCACAAAAGGTTGTTGTCGAAATGTCGTGCAGCGACGGGTCGGCTCATATGGATGCAAAAGATTAAAATCGCTGGTCAATCTGTGCATATGTACAGGCCGCTTGGGGTTTTTCTGAAACAAACATGCATATTGCGAAAAAAGGAGTAAAAGTGCAAGGACATTTTTTGTGGGCTACAATGCATGATTTCCAAAGTAATTAAGACTTCTGTCGCTGAAAAGCAGGAGATATCTTTCAGACAATGAAAACATTTTGACATATGATGTTACTCTCTGCATAACAGCCCATTCTATTTTATACAAAATGACACATTTTTACAAATCCAGAACATCTCGCAACAGCCGTGTCACAGCAAACGCTAAAATGAGATTTTTCGCTAGCTTAAAAAAACTTTTTTTCTGTTACAATGTAACTTCTGAATCAGAACATAAAAATACACTTGATAAGTGAACATCAAAGAGATGAACTATATATTGCTTTCAATAGCTTCCGTTCAAATCCTTTAACTTCTTATGTGTAACTTTTACTTATATGTTTACTTGAATAAATAAATATGTTTAAACCAAGTGAGCATCATATAAATTATTCACTTTCTCTATTTGGCTATCAACATCCAATATTGTTATGAATCAGTATTCGCTGTTTTCGTTCAAGTACCATACCCAATGGGCACACAACATTTAACCAACCTTGATTCAAACTTGTCTGGCCCATGTTCCTTCTTCTGGATGTATTCTCTGCTCTTGAGGGAACTATTTCAGATTTTAATTTTACCTCACTGCAGCTGGTGTTGTGCCGTGTGGAGGCCGTAAAAAGTCTCCCCGTACATCATCCATAGTGCAGATTATATTTTATTTTCGTCCTTTGAGATCAGAGGATATATTCTTAGAAATCTAAAATTTGAGATTGATTTAGACTATTATTCTAGATCATCGTTTTTTAATGTGTTATTTGGATCCTTTTTTATACTAATCAGTCTTTGGATCGACTGCCCAATTAAAATTAAGAAATTACAGTATGCTTTCTCTGGTTTCGTCACCAGATATTGTCAGGGTCACTGATGAGGCTTTATTAGCCGAAACTACGTAGTCTGGCCAATGTTCCTTCTTCTGGATGTATTCTCTGCTCTTGAGGGAACTATTTCAGATTTTAATTATTGATACAACGTCATGACATTGAATCAAGGTTGATTCCAGGTTTTGTGCCTGCTGGGATAACTAGTATGAAGTATCGACACTTAAACTATTCTTAACTTGAGATTCAATGGGTTCCCTTCCATTTATTTTCGCTATCTATTCACAGGGATATATTTTTTTCCCTGGATGAAGCTGACCTTCCAAAATGTGGTATGCTTATACTACTAAAAGAACCTGGTGTCAAAGGAGCGACATCTTTCTTTAAAGAATTAATTCCCACTGGAAAAGGGTACCGAAAAGATAAAGACAGAGCTGTTTCCTCTCAGACCGTACCCATTAACCTTAATCATGTTGTTTTGGTTTAAACAATATTTTATCCAAAAAGATTCACTGGCAAGCTATAGTCATGTACTATTCCAGTGAGAATCTGAATGAAAGCATACTGCTTATTACTATTCCAGTGAGAATCTGAACGAAAGCATACTGCTAATCACTAATAATGAATATCAGAATTAAAGCATTATGCCTATTACTATTCAAGTGAGAATTCGACCGCAAGCATACTGCTTATTGAATTCATTTCACTCTTTTTCTACTATCTAGCAGTGACTTTCAGAAAATGTTCACGAACTGATAAAGGATCAAGTACCAGATGAGACAGCGAATTGTAGGAACAGTCTGGTATATGTCTACACTTATCACTTTTCAAAGGTCAAGGTGAATTTGTACACTTTCAAGGGAAGCAACTCAGCCGTTTTCATTTTGTCCCCTTTCTCAATAGGAGTCAAATCTTAAAGAAAAGAACTTGCTCCTTTAGGAGCAAATTTTTTTCTTTAAGAGTTTACCCAATTTTGGAAGGGCTATGTCATCCATTGTTCCCAACAGGGAGTCATGGAAGTTGTTCCCCTTTGTAAAAATGGTGGGAAAATATGAAGGTGTACTCATTTTCCTTAATCTCTCGAGGGTCCCTGCGGTGGGTTTCTGTCGATTTTCCATTTCTGTCTTGGAGAGTCACTACATTCTGCTAATGATAAACTCTTCCCGTCCCAAGACAATTCTACACACGTTCGGTGGGCACTAAATATTGTATCATCCTGAAATGAAGAAAATCACGAATGAATATCATCACAGGGTATAATCGATTCCGCTAATTTTCGCTTCCTGCAGAGACTGTACATCATATTTGGCTTCCGCCGAGACTGTCCGCGAACTCTTGCTTCCTGCCGAGACTTCTGTACATGATAAATGGCTTCCTGCAGAGAATGTCCGCGTGATTCTGCTTCCTGCCGAGGCTCTCGGCAGGAAGCAGAGTCACGCGGACAGTCTCGACAGGAAGCCAATTTTCGAGGACAGTAGTCCCTGCAGGAAGCAAGAGTTCGCCGACAGTCTCGGCGGAAGCCAAATATGACGGACAGTCTCTGCAGGAAGCGAAAATTGGCGGAATCGATTATACCCTGTGATCATATAAATGACATTATTTCAAGCTCAGAGATAGCAATAAATTTTTAGACTGAATGTCTGTAAATTTATGGCTACACAAGGACTGGATTAGAGTGTTTCTTTAGAAGCCGAGGTGAAATTTTAATACAATTTTAGACAATATTCCAATTTGAAGATTATGTTTTAAACATTCCTGGTAGTTACCTCGATATGACGCATATCAATTCATGTATGTTGCAGTATTTACGAACAAGATAATATTCATTATACAGCTAAAGAAACTCTTTTCGTCTCGCTTTTCTAAGCTTTCTTATGAAAACAAAAATATACATTTGCTTTTACATGTACTAGTACATCTACATGTATGTGTGTGCTAAATTTTCGCTTTTACATGTACTAAAGATAATATTTGGGAGGGATTCTAATATAGTATTTATACTCGTTTGACATAATCTGCAACAGCATATACGTATAAGTTGATAGAAACAGCAGATACATTTAAAATTAATGAATATACAGTCATGGGGGGAGCATCTATGCTATTGTCATATCGCATTCCTTCTCAACGGTCAAGTCTATCCTTTAAGCTTTAGACCAATGTCGATCCCAAAATGAAGGTACAAGTACTATTTATAATATGTGTTTAGAGTCTGACGCTTTCTCCATTTGGAGGACTGTGAAAACTTTAGTATAAGATAAAAGAGGCTGATGCAATGAAGAACAAGAGCTGTCGCCTGACAGCATAGCTCGCCTGAATTGGTGCTTGCCCATCACACAGCCGCTATGGTGGTGTGGACTGCTATGCATAAAACTTCATGCAAGCATGTCCATAATGAAAACACATTCATAAACAAAAGCTATCTCAGAAATAAGTCTTAAAATAAAATTAGAATAAAAAAAATGAAATGAAATTTCAAAGTCCATGAGCTTGAGGTAAAAAAAAACTGATGGGTGGGGGGTGGGGGTGGGGGGAGGGGCTATGTGGACTGCTATGCAGAAAACTTCATGCAAGCATGTCCATAATGAAAACACATTTATAAACAAAAGCTATCTCAGAAATAAGTCTTAAAATAAAATTAAAATAACTGACGGGTAGGGGGGGAGAGGGGGGGGGGCTAGTATGTATCAAAACCCTGAACCATTATCTAACATCAGTCCAAGTATTAGTATCAACTGAGTCCATCATCGTGGCACTGTGAAATTATGTCTTCATAAATATAAAACTTTAACCAAAATCTTGAAGACAAAATTCTAAGTCGATGACCTTGACTTCAAGGTCACCCAGTGGGGTAAGTATAAGGTGTTTTGTAAAAACTCAAAAAAGAGTCTAACATCAGTTCAAGTATAAACTAAATCTCTGCAAAGCATTATGAATCAGTATGCAATTACAAAACTTTAAAAAAGACAAAAATTTCCTAAGTCCCTGACCTTGACATCAAGATCACTGAGTGGGGTTGGGGTAGTACTCTGTAGATCTAACTACAGTGCAAATATAAAAAGAATTCATCTTTGGGTTCAGGAGATATGTGTCTTTAAAAAACTTTAACCAAAACATCCAATCAATAAAAAGACAATATTCTAAGTCCATGACCTTGACATCAAGGTCACAGAGGGGGGTGGGGGTAGTACCTTCGAAAACTTTAGACCAATATCTAACTTTAGTGCAAGTATCAAAGGAATCCATCCACAGGTTCAGGAGATATTGGGCTTTATAAAACTTTAACCAAAACATCCAGTCCAAAAAAACTACCAATTTTCTAAGTCCATGACCTTGACATCAAGGTCACAGAGTGGGGTGGGGGTGGTACCCTGTTAAACCTTAGACCAATATCTAACTACAGTGCAAGTATCAAAAGAATCCATCCATGGGTTAAGGAGATATAGGTCTTTAAAAAACTTTAACCAAAACATCCAATTTGAACGCCGACGCGGACGCGGACGCTGACGCGGACGCGGACGCGGACGCTGACGCCGACGCCGTGGTGACAACAATAGCTCTTCCTGAACTTTCGTTCAGGCGAGCTAAAAATGACTTACATCCCTGTATATAAATTCTTGATTACCACGGCCGCCATGACAGTTATATGTTTTTATTTGTTTTCCATCAGGGCTGTCCCAACAAGCATCATCTCGTCGTATTTCATTCAGTTTTGTCAGAAGCCAGTACTGGTAATTAAAAGAAAAAAAAACAGTGCTGAAAATGCAGGCCCGGATCCAGACTACAACATACTGGTGGGGCTCTGGATAACTAGTGGGGCTGGGAGGTACCGAGATGTATTTGGGAAGAGGCTGGGGGAGTGGGGCTTGACAATATACATGTATGACATAATTAGGGATCAATTTGATGAGAATTTTTGATAATGTATTTTTTTTGCCTTGAAATATATGTTGTGATATCTTATTAAAATCACCTCGCCGGGGCGATTCTAATAATATGTTACAATATGTATTTTGACCTAACCAGGCCCAGATGGTGAGGCTAAAGCCCCCCAATTCCACCCCTGGATCTGGGGCTGAAATGCATTGTAAATTAACTTCCCTTCAATGTACAATGCAGTTGCACATGCGCAGACAAAATTAACTAGTTCGTTAAGAAAATTACCAATTGGCGCAGTGTGATAAAGGTCACCGAGCCATGTGCGAACTGCAACTACGCATCTCAGTCTGCGCAGCCCTAAAAATTGACAAAAGTTGTATCTTTTTCAGTCATTTTTATAGTTATTAGGGTCCATAGATGGTATATTCGAAAAAGGAATACTTTGATGCTCAGGCTGATCTGAGTGTTTCCTATTGGCACATGTTGGAAGGTACTTTTGCGGGCGACGCCAATCAAAGTATCTTTTGAGCTAATCACCATACTTGTCCCCAACAGGCACATGACGCCAAAATGACGTCGTACTGACGTCGATGCGACGTCACCAAATTGCATCGACGTCATTTTGACGTCATCTGCCTGCTGGGTCTGGCCCGACCTTTTCCGTTTTATTATTTTATTACAAAATGTGTCTGGATCATACGAATGTTTTGTATCCTTACTCTGTTTTAATTGAGCTCGAAGTTACTGAGGTTAAACATGTACTGACAACATGTACGCTTCAGACATGTCAGTCAATGTGAAAATCGACCTGAGCCCAGTTGTTCAAAGCATCGTTAGCTTAACGAGCTCTTTAAGAGGTCAACTCGTTAAGTGTTTTGCAACTTTATAACAAAGTGCACTGATATTTTTTGTTGAAAATATGTGAGAAGCTTTTGCAATGCAAAAGCTTCTCACATTTTTACAACAAAAATATTGGCATATTTGTGATAACGTTTGAAATTTTAACGTCACGTTAACTAACAACGTCGTTAGTTTTGAACAACTGGGCCCAGAACACTAATTAAATATTTAGATGACTTGCGGTCTAAAGGAGCAGTATGAGCAGGACCTACATTGTTTTCAAATTCAGTCGCATCTTTTGGACGTTGTGCTGCATTGTTAACCCAAACTGCTCTATTTTTAGGATCAAGGGGTCCGAAGTTTTGATTCCCGGAGGCGGTACATGTAATCTTTCCAATCGTAAACGCGGTTTCTTTGCACAAGCATTTCATTATCTCCTTCCATCGCCCTGATATAACTGAAATACTGTTAAAAAGGACGTAAAATTGCAAGCCATCCATCAATCTTATTTTAAGACAAGAACGGTAATTATTTCATGTCCCGATTTGTATTCTTTTACTGTAGACAAGCCACCATATTTTTCACAAAGTGAGTTCTTACCTGATGTCCTCCCTGATTGTGGCACTGGAATCCAACAACAGGCTGATCCATTTTACTAGGGTCTGACGCAGCATCGGCGCACACTGGTTTCTCTGTATTCCGAATCTAGAACAATGCATTTTATGTTATTAACATATCAAATCGGTTACAGGACAGATTTTTTTCCATTCCATTTCAATCCAAAAAATCTAGATCCATTTTGAAATCCGGAGATTATTTATTTAGCGAAATTAAACAAAACGGGTTAACATATTTGGGGTAATTTGGAAAGAAAACGTATTTTATTTATTTTTATTTTTTTCATTTTTCGAAAAACGTCCGTGTAAGGATATTTTTGGTCAAAATATTGGCATAAAATTTCCGGCCTTAATTCTACTGATGCAAAATTAAATACTTTTATTTGATGCCACTGATCAGCAGGAGTTATTCCCCCAATACCTTAGGATGTAGCTGAACTAAATTATCTAACCGAAAATAAAAGAATGGATTCTTCATATGCAAACCATGGTTTGAAATACAGAAATTTAAGACAAAGTTTTGCCTTTAAATTTCCTTAAATTGACGTCGTTTAAGACATGAGAAATCTTTAGTCGTCTGGTAAATTGATAGAAAACGAAAACATTTGTAGCAACACCTACCATCAAAAACATAAATATAACTGCTTTACAAAATGATATATCACGTGCTTTAATGTATGCCTTCATAAAAGATATATTAAGTTGTAAAATGGTATCGGATATTATGAATCACCCTGTACACGTACATTGTACCTACAACTTACATGCAATCGACTGGACGTACTTTGTATTTTACTCGAGCCGCGACATGAGAAAACCAACAAAGTGCCATGTGCGCAACATGAAGACTCAGATCAGCCTGGGCATCCGCTAAGTCTGGTAAAAGTCTTCGCTGACGGTGAAGAGGTAGCTTAGGCCCATAGCTACCATTTAAGCGCAAAGCAAAGGCTCTGATCAGACTGGGCGGATGCCCAGGCTGATCTGACTCTGTGCTGGACGCACAACCACTTTGTTTGTTTTCTCGTGTCGCGACTCAAATTAGGCTGCATCTCCATTTGTTTAGACATTCATCCGAAATGCGTGTAAAATATTAACAACCGAAGAAATAAAGGTGGTATAAGGTATTTGCATAAAATAATGGAATAACGTTTTACTATGCAATATGTAAATATATACATGTAAGCCGCGACACGAGAAAACCAAAAAATGTAGTTGTGCGCACAGCGCAGACTCAGATTATTCGAGGCATCCTCCCAGTCTGACGAGTCTTTGCTTTGTGCTTAAAAGGTAGTTGTTGGTTTTCACGTGTCGCAGCTCAATTGTTATTATATTGAGTAACATAAATATGAAACAAAAAATTATCTTACCTCACCAGAAGCCACGGCCTCTCCAGGAACAAATAATTCCGGGTAAATATTGTTCAAGTACCATTTGAAACTTTTACAATTCAGACTTTTACGAAGTTCATGTCGTTCACTCACATCACCATAGTCTCCCTGTTTGAATAAGAGAAATTAAGCATTTATCCCAGGGCTCTAGATAAAAAGGGGTAATAGGAACAATTAAAGGATGCTTTTTCTTATTTTTGCATAACAACAAACGTTGTGACCCCTCATTAGAACCGTCTCGGCGAGACGGTTCTAATGATGGGGTCATAACATAATTACGTTTTCATTGAGAAATGAAAAACAGTATTTGAGTTATCAGTGTTACCGCTTCTTATATGGAGCTCTGAATAATACATGCTTTCGTTCTAATCCTATAAACTTGTATGTTGTATTATCTATGTATGTTGTACACTAAGTGAAATAAATATGTTTAAACCAATACCTTCCCGAAATGTTGTGCGGTTTAATAGTGTACAGAAGAATGAGGAAACTGTGGTTTAATGAAACAAGCTATATACAAGGGTTGATCCAGAAGTAATGTCACTGCGTCCACTGCGCGCTTATTCGTCGTAGCATTATAACAAAAATTATATCAAGCTACACTGTAATTCAATTCTGATTTACAGAATAAATATAAAGTTGGAATCTTTTTCTGTTCCAATTATATAGGCGTTCAAAGTATGCCACCGACGCCATCGCGCCGCACGTTATTATAACGTTAATTTCATGAACATAAATTTCAAAGACAATCAAAAATCAAAATCAAACTAACCCGCTAAATCAGATGAAAATTTGGTACGATGACGGAATATATTTCTGCTGCCCACTGCTGAAATTTTAATATCGTCACTGCAGTTTGGAGTTCGCTAGCTAGTGCTAATGTTTGTTACTGCCACGAGTAAAATGTTGAATTCTGACAAACGCGCAACAGCGGATGTATGCGCTTTTTGCCTCAAATTTGGAATATCACCATTAGAGACGCTGGAGCTGTTTAGTTAGACATGTAGTGATATAACAGTTATTATTGGGCTTGTGTAAAGGTGCAATCATCACGATACGGGTGCAGATGAGTCGCTAGAGGACAGTCCGAAAACCGGAAGACCTTTATGTACAATGTCAGACAATAACGTCACTCTTGTTCGGATCCCATATATGAAGATCGATGTTCTGCAATTCGAATATTGTGTAAATTCTTAATCTTGAGCTGCGGACCTGTTCAAGTAATATTAAAAGATGAGATAAACATGGGTGAACAGACATTAGTGATTTGCTGGAACAACGGATATGCTACTTTGGACATGAAACAATATCGAAACTTCGTCTGGTGCATCAACGACGTCATTGACGTGCGGCGCGTTTCGTTACCATGCCTTCTGTCTATCTCTATATCTCAGTTACTGTGCGCTGTATTTTAATGACATTTTCAGACCATAATGCAAATAGATTAAGGTAGTTGGATGCGAAATTTTGTTGCTCTCTCTTAATTCTACACGATTTTATAGATGCAGTGACATTACTTCTGGATCAACCCTCGTAGTATACTACTATCAGAGATGACTTAATGATGAAGCTGCTTATTAACCGATCTTAGTCACAGAATCCAGTAGTGTTTTGGCGTTTAAGCCTTCCAGCATGCCTGGTAAACACACATTTCCATTCCTACCTGGGAAGCAAAAACTTTTGTCAATAGGTTGCCAAATCAAACCTATGCTACTCGACTCTTACAAATGTATATGAAAAGCAAATTTGTGTACATAATATTCATTTAACAGAAATAATAACTCGTGAAGTCATCACAGTAGAACGATAGAATGCTTTCAACTTAGCAAATGCAAACATGTGTACGGCCATTGTAATAACGACAGTATTCGATATTAAATACACATGAGTGCCGTCCAAAATCTTCCAAATGCAAATATACGTACATGCACGTTAATGTTTCTTTCGGGGAAACTGATGTAGAGACTGCAAGGCGACAAAATGACATTTAATTAATAAAGGCTTGCCCATTCAATTTATTAACACTTGCTTACCAAATCAAAATTGATGCGCTGATAGTAATAAATCTTAAACTCATCCAGCCAGACTTCAGCTAAACGAACTAAATTCCTCTTTAAAGCATTGCCACCTCTGTTGCTGCTCCATTTATACGGACTTCTTTTTCTGAAGATGTGGCCAACATGTGAGCAAGGGATAGTTTCCAAGGTGCCGCCACACATCCAGGTCTGAACACAAACCGAGAATAAAAATGTCATCAAGACCATTTGTATATTTTAAGGAAAGCACAACACCAGTCAAACACACGAGATTGGACACTAATACAGTAAATAAGGTATACTTTTGCCCGAATTGTTTTGACATGAATTGTGTGTCCTCATAACAGATGGATAAATGACTTGTAATTGTACGTCCTCTTGAATATCAGGACGATATGTGGATGATGATGAAAGGCGGGGTGTAATGGAACCCCGGTTACGGTAGGAAAGATTCCCGCCTCAAGCGGGGCTCGAACCCAGTCCGCTAGATCATTAGGCCAGCGCTTAACCCACAGAGCTACCGGAGCTCCCGTGTCTTCATAATGTTTAACAACACCTAGGCATATAGTGTCGCACAACTCTTTTAACAGAACTTTCCATTTGTCAGACGCAATGAAGCCGTTCAATGACTCTACAATATAGTGTCTTAAAACCGCACCCGATAATTTCTAGTTACCATTTATCATATGACGTCGCATCTGAGAGTGTAATAAAGCCATGCATTAAATGCGATAATCCACTAGTGGATAAAATATGCAAATTACCTTGTAACGTTATACGTTGACGTCCATAAAAACGTCGCGTTTTCTAATGGCGAAATCGTGACGTTTTAGTGCAAATTCTGCTGATAATATGCGATTCTAGTGTCTTATGATAAATAGAATCTTGCATTCGTGCTCCTGTATTATTGAATTTATTAAACTCGTGGGGGAAAACGATAAGATGCTCGGCAAAGCCTTGCATCTTATCATTTTCCCCAACTCGTTTAATAAATTCAATAATACATGAGCACTCATGTAAGATTCTCTATATAATGCGCGTATTACATGTAATGGATGTAATACCTGCTGAACCACCTCGGGAACAGCGTTAGCGGAATTGAAACCAAAACATCAACGACAACTGGAATACCTAAACAAATCAAGTGAATTACTACCGTGAGTTTAGAGAGATGATATAAAAAGGACACAGGCCTGTGAGATTAGATGCTACAGGAGCTAATAAAAATCTCATACAAGTGAGGATGTTTACCGTAAGATCCAAGCAGCCTTGGAAAACATAATGATCTCCCAACCATTGTCCAGTAATGCACATGGATGTATTTAGACGACATACCAAGGTCGTGAGACAAAGCAAGGGTTTTACCTTGAAAGAGAGTTCTAGATTCTCTCCTCCCCAGATATCCATCCCGCTGTCGTACGTTCCAAGGTGACGAAAAAACTCGCTGCTTATAGCAAATAGCCCTCCGGCCATTGTTGGTGACCTACAAAAAAAATATTGTTCGCCGTTTTAACTTCTGGCAAAGTACATGTATAGTGCAAGCAGTTTTCGGCGTATATTGTTTCATTCTTTTTCATTTTACAGATGTACAGCAGAATGAGTCTGTTCACTTACGAAACATAATTATTAAAATAAAAAATACTATATTAACCTTTTGTAGCAGTAAATAATGAAAATTAAAGATTTGTTTGAAAAATGTTGTATGACTGCACAGTGCTGATTTATGCATGTGGTTGTGTATAAATAATAAGTCGTTGTATGACAATTATATATATGTATGTAGTTATTTTATATCACTCTTGTATATTCAAAATAAAGCAAAATAATATGTAATAAAAATACGTTACAGCTTAAAGCTATTCAAAAATATTTGTTTCAAGTGCATGTATTTATAAATTAAGTGCATGTTTAAGCCACATTTATACAAAATATGTTTGAAAGAATATCTAAATAAGGTGAGAGACACACAAACCGTACATGTATTAGCTGACAGAATAATACAGACATCATGCTAAGTCCCACATGTAAACTGAAGATAATAACGTAAAAATAATATCTAACTGCGTAAGAGAGAAGACAGATATATAGACATTGCAAATAAACATTTTTGAATATGATTTACTCTGACTTAAAAAGGATATACTGAAACCAATTTCTACCGCCAAATGAGTGATGTAATTCCATCTTAAATGATTTTATACCATATGTAGTCGTAGCGCAACAGATCGAATAATACAAACAAGGACAAAATCTGCCTATGTGTTATGCACTGTGATTTAAGCTTAATGGGTTTCAAATGAGCCTTTATCAAAGATGCGATGAGATTTGTCGGTAAGATGTTTTGTACCTGACAGGTAAGGCCTTCTTATATCTGTTTCGTTTCATCTCGGAATCAGGAACTGCATGCCAATTAAACAAGAGGCCCCAGTCAAACCCTCCAACATACGGGGCTATTCCGCTCTGGTAACCATACCTCAGTGTCTCGTCATCAATGGTATCAATGACCGGAACAAGGACATTTGACTGATTCTCAGCAATTCTGCCAACAAGAGGCTCTAGCCATCCTATCGATAGAGACGAGGGCATTTTTATTCGGACGCTTAGCATTTCCATTCCCTATTTTATATTTAGGTAATAAAATTTTCGCCTCCTCCATTTGGACACCAGTCTATATACCGCTACTGCGCTACATTGTAGCAAGGTGGGTTGGAGTGTAAACTAATGATACAGTTCCTGCTTTATCAGACGGATTAAAACTGCGTGAAATTGCTTGATCCATTGAAAGGGTTACAAATAGAGATATGAATATACTATGTTCCTAGCTTAGCAAAGGAAAACATACATGCAAAGCAAATTATAAAGCAGAGAAGCGTTCAAAAAGAGAATATAGGATAAGGATTGAGTTAACAGGACTTTAAATTCTATTATTAAATGTTTCATTTATTAGCTAAATTGAGTGCTCATCTCTGATTCATCGTAGGTCTTATCCGTGATGTGTTTGTTTCCTGAAATGATTCATTGATGGATTCGGAAACCTACATGCGGACAAACTAGCCAACTGAATGTTTCGAGCCATCTCAAAAGCAGAGGACGAGGTTTGGGTCCAGCAAAACGAGTTTACGCCACTAGTAATCTTTTGCTGACCGTTCCAAGGCGGTAATTCTGTTGCAATTCCTCAGTGTAACATGTTGTTATGCCAGTTGGTCTATAGTCTCTAGCAGTCTGGTCCCCTAGTAAGTAGCTATCCATTTTGCTTTCTGTTTTGTTTTGTTTTGTTTTGTAATTCAAATTAATCAGAAAAAAATATGTAAAAATATGCTGGTTTAATTAGGGTAGTTGAATGACCATGTGTGGGAAAGAACTGCTCATTCAGTTTACCGTGCGTGTCTTTCGTTAACTTTTATCAGTTTTAGTGTGTATGCTTCTTTTTCTTTTGCTTTTGAGAGTGGGATGCGGGATTTGATTGTATTTATTCCTGATCATTGCCTATCTTTTTACTTCTTTTTTTCTGGATTACTGTAAACATGTATTGCAAAGTTTAGATCAGCCAGTGAGAAACAGAAAAATAATTGAGACATAATTTGGATAAAACAGGGCAAGGATACATACATGTAGTTCATACCTAAAAGGGAGATGTTCCTTATACTGACGGCGTTTCTTTTCATTCTCTGGTATTGAATGCCACCTGAACAATAAACCCCATGTAAAGCCCCCTGCCGCTGTATTGTACGGAATTTGGTACTGAAGTTTTAGTGTTTCATCACTTATTGCATCAATATCAGGGACCACCACGTTCGTTTTGTTTTCATTTATTCGAGACAAGAGAGGTTCTAACCAACCTATAAAGAATCATATGTAATATTGATTTTATGTGTTGTGTGTTTATTCCATCTGGCAATTAATTATGTAATGCAAACTACTGAAAAAATATTTTTAGCTGGCCAGTTAATTCGCAAAATATTGTGGTCGGGACTTACTAAAAATATTTTACTTCTTCTTTCATTTATCTACTTTTAAGAAGCTAAGGGAGTCGTTGGAAGGGAGTTGGAGACAGGGCAGCAGGGAAAGACGTGGAAAGGGTTAAATTATATTCTAAAAAGCACAAGTAGACACTCGCTAAGAATTAAAGCCGAAAAACAAATGATAGTTCTCGAAATCATTAAAAGTTCAAACATAAATGATGGCTCGGAAATAATGATACCCAAACGTACATATACATATACGTGTAAATACCTAACAGGTAGGTAATCTTTATACTGTCTGCGTTTTCGTTCAGATTCTGGAATACCATGCCAGGTAAATATAAGACCCCAGTTCATTCCCCCTACAGATGTGTGTTTTGCAGCTTGGTAATGTAATCTGAATGTGTCATCAAATATAGAATCGATAACAGGGATCGGCACGTTGGTTTTGTTTTCTTTAATTCTATGCAGTAGTGGCTCCAACCAGCCTAAAATCAAATCGATCTGTGAACCAAAATTTCAATGTCGTTTTCGTAAAATGAATTCTTTGGCGAGCATAACACTTGCGCAACATGCTCATGACTTGTAGGATCTTTCATTTTACAACATAACACATTAAATTGGAAAAGAATTCGATTCAACATGTACAGTGCATACATTTTAAACAAAAAGCAGTTGGCCAAGCATTGCTTTACCCCTGCAAATGATTCACGCAAGTGCAGAAAGCTTGTTTTCTGCAGGACAAGATGTGGTACATGTAAATGTGCATCACTAAGCTTCTCTCTGTCAGTAACCATCACGTTCACTTAAAGAACTATGATATACAGGGGATTTATGTATCGGCCTGGTCATAGACGATTCATAGCTCAGTGTTAATCGTATTGTATTCCATACAAACCATACCCCTTTTTAGCTCGTTTTTGTGAAGCAAAGACGTGCTTGTGCAATACCCGCGTGTGCGTGCATGTGTGCGTGCGCCTTATATTCGTATTTTGCGTTAGCTTAGTTTCTAAGTAGCCACAAGGGGAAGAGTCTTTAATCTTGCTCCATAGATATATCTGGGGAAGCTCTACTGAAAGCAGCGATGTAAATTGGACCATGACCTAAATTTCAAGGTTGATTGAACATGGAAAAAAATCGCCTGTTGCATTTAGCTTAGTTTTTAAGCAACCACAAGTGAAAAAAGCTTCAAATTTGCACCAAAGGTACATCTGGGAAATGTCTACTGAAAGCAATGAGGCATATTTGGCCATTATCTCATTCTAATTGTAGGTCAGTGTGACCTTTACTTTATGGTTTATTGAATTAAGCCAATATCTGTTGCACTATTTCATTGACTTGTACTGTACTAGGCTTAATTGTACATTCAGATGCAGTGATTGACCACATGTCAGTTTTAGATCACTGTGACCTTTATTTCAAATTTTACTGATATTGTCATACATGTATCTCTGGCAATATTTTAGTGATTTTAATTAATCATAGTATATCTTGGAATATAAGATTTTCTAGTTTGATGTCACAAGGCTTTATCTGAGCATGCGCATTTTAAGATGTATGTGTATACCTTTGAGTTTTCTCTGTCACGATTTTTAATGGCAACATCTTTTGTGACGTCCTGTTTAATTTTCTTGACGGAAAGGAGTCGCCTAAACAAGCTAGGAATATGCCCTGCCAAGAGCAAATTTGTTAACCTACAATCAACTCTCGAGATCTCAAAGTCGAAGTTTATCTCAAACTACTGGTATTACTTTACTTTGAGAGATATCCGGAGTTGAAATTTAAATAAAATAAGAAATGTGTCCAATCAATATTTTTTGATATAAGAGGGTACTTTGAGATATCATTGTTCGAGATATCGAAAGTTGACTGTTTTTAAAAGTGAAGCAAAAATAAAACACTTGTTTCTACTGAACGTATACCCATTTACCTTTACTTAAGCCAAAAGAAAGATTTTCTCAGATCAAGGCCAATCTACTAAATGGTACCTAAAAGGAAGAAAATCTTGATAATTTCTGCGTATTCTCTCAGATTCTGGTACAAAATGCCACATGAATATAAGATTCCAGTTGAAACCTCCTGCAGACATGTCTTTGACTCTTTGACCATTAAGCACGAAAGTATCATCGTTTATAGCGTCAATCACAGGGATCACGACGTTGGTTTCATTTTCTTTTATTCGAGACAGTAGGGGATCCAGCCAGCCTATAGTCAGTCATATAATAAATGTATAGTGACGTGTCAGAAAACGGTAATGTTTGTTGCACTAGGTGGTCCATAAATAATGAAAACATCATGACTGAGAAAATCATATTGACGTCATTTTTTGTGTATACTTAATGGTAATGCACAAACGGGTGAGCGCCCCAGAAACTTCAATACAATTCGCAGAAAAAGACGAATCGACCATAACAAATAGTCTATCGAAAAGGTAAAGGCCTTTCGTTACTTAAAAATGATTTTCTTGCATAATATTGCATACTTAGCATACTGCAGCTCTGCTCTCTCTCTCTATTTCACAAACACGCGCACGCATGTACGCGCGCGCAAGCACACACGCACTGCAGATTCGGTCTCCTATTTTCGTGAGAATTATTTGCCAATTAATTCAAACGAGAAAACACAAAAACACTGATAACATTATTAAAGATAGCTGTGAAGGTTGAAATGGAGACATAGACATCGGTGCTCCTTGTCCAATCAACCTCTCTCTTAGAGAGGTTGATTGGACAAGGAGCACCGATGTCTATGAAATAGCTGTCAAACGTTCACCTAAAGTTGTTTTATACTTCAGGTAAATGAGAAGACAACCACGTTTGACAGCTATTTTTACAAAAGAAAACAATCTTTGTGACTTCCTGTTTGCTTCTCTGAACGACGCAACCCTTCAAAGTAGGACGTACTCATTCAGAAAAGACCTCAGCAGGCACTTGACGTCAAAATAAAGACGTACTGACGTAAATGCTTGAAATCGACATGACCTCGTACATGTACTAACGCCATGTCCCTACCTGGGACTTTGCTCCTAGGGCAGCAAAGTTTTACTTTAAGAATTTTTTACCCCTGAATGTGTACTCAAAATAAAAACATTTAACAAAAAAATAGGGCACTGTTGTACTCTAAATTAGCCAAAGCAGATACTAGTAAAGCTATTCTGCACAAGCATGGCGGTTTAGAGTGTACGAAGCTGTAAACAAGTATTAACATCACGTTTCGAGTATGCACGTACATGAATGTACGGAACGGCGATAAATTGTAATACCACATCCGTTCCCTAGCTAAATGGTGCTGTGTATATTTTAGACTAAATCTATTCAGCGTCTGTTGCTTGGAAGCAACGGCAGAAAAACAAAACAAAAAACAATACAATAAAACATAAAAACTGAAACGTGTTTTATAGCAAAAACGAAGTAATGTCCTTATAATTTTTGCGCTTAACGTACATGTAATTGTATTATAAATGTATGTTCGGAAAGGTAGCTGAAGTACATTCACCTCTCGATATCTCCAAGTTGAAGTTTATCTTAAACTACTGATATTTCAAATAATTTTTGTAGTTCCAGACAATTCACTTTGAGACACCAGTAGTTTAAGATAACAGGAGCCGAATGTAAAGTAAAAGTAAGGAAATATGTCCAATCTATATTCTTGGATATAAGATGGTACAGGGTATCAGTGTTTGAGATAACGAGTGTCAACTTTAAATGGTTTGAAAAGTAAAATTTAAATGAGAATTTATTTTACCTTCATTGCAGTTGGTGTTTAGCCGTAAACAGTCTTTCCGTTCTTCATTAAACATGTAGTGTCGATAACATATATTCCTGGTCCGTTGAGATCATTGGCCTTATTCAGAGTCCAGTTAAACTCGATTTCTGCTGACACCGGTGCTAAGGAGTATGGGCAGCGTTGCAACATTATACATGTATTACGGCACATGAACACAGTCATTTCAATCGAGTCTGCTATTATTTGTGTCTCTAATGCGTTCCTTGCCCTAAGAGGGTTTTCCTTCAGAATTTGTTTTCAAATGAAATGAATAATTGTGAATACTATTACACTGAGCCACTTTAGTTACGCACCACTTATAAAACCCTGAATGGTAAATAAACAATTGAATCCTTTTTAAATTCAAATCTACAAGCTAACAAAGCACTTATTTGTGCATAAATCCCGTAAAATTGGTGCCTGTCGGAAACCAAACAAACGGTTGGTCATACGAAAAAGAGCAGTATCAACCAAATTAGAATTCGCAACGCTACCAAATTAACCTGAATTCGCACCGCGAGGTGATATTTTCAACAGTAGGTTTTCACACAGTGTTCTGTCGGAACGTTTTTACTTTCTATGATATGAAAGGCCGTCATATTGCTGTCAATATTGGCGTACTTTTCATTATCAATATCCGCTGCCTACTTTGTGGTGACAGGTTGAAAACGTAAGTTTATTTATCTTGTTTTCAAAAGCTACTGTGAAAGTTGATGTTGCTTTGTAAACAAGCGATCGAAATACTTCTATAATACCTTCCTTGTACACAAGCACATGTTCTTTGTTCATTTTCATGCAAACAT
This sequence comes from Ctena decussata, assembly GCA_963989385.1. Classification (NCBI taxonomy): domain Eukaryota; kingdom Metazoa; phylum Mollusca; class Bivalvia; order Lucinida; family Lucinidae; genus Ctena; species Ctena decussata. The sequence continues at coordinate 74,014,235 of OZ022512.1, forward strand.
TGTTGAGAATTCTACGTTATGACTTTGACGTTAGTCTTGACGTTGCTACCCTAAGGGTTTAGAAATGAGTCAATTTTCAATTGTGTTTTAGTTTTACTGACTTCGATATCACTGGATGGGAGCGTACAGTACAAGTGACCGGTTGTCCCGATCTGTATAGTGGACGCATCTTTGTCCCAGTATGTCGGGTAAGTTTCAAAATTGTTTATTTTTGTGTTTTAAAATCATTGAGTGTAGGTAGAACAGCTTGCTCGACAAGCCTTAATACAGATCTTTTCGACATGCCACCTTAATTTTCTGTAAATTGTTATGATATGCTTTATTTTCACATTTAATTTGAGAAAATCAGTACTCTACTTTCGATTTCGAAATCTGTGCCGGTACCATTTCTTCAAATTTTGCCACCAATTGTATATGAAACAACCGTGTTTTCTTTAGAAATATTTTATGGTGTATTTAGGTTCAGGATTAATTAATCTTGTCAGATATCATGCTAGGTAAGGGCAATTATTTTCAAAGAAAACAAAAGATGGGTCAAACACTATTCTGTATCGTGGGTCGTAAAACCGATTGTCAGTGAGACATCCCATACAGTCAGAAAAATTTGGGGATGCTCAGCTTTGCTTGTCTTGTGAATTCGTCCCGTACTTAAAGGATACTTATCAAGGGTAAATCTCTTAATAGATCATTAATCTATCTTAAAAAGGGACTAACTAACATTTTTTTCGAATTAAAACGCTAATTCGGCCGATTTTCTGGTTACACGTGACGTGATCTGATTACAAACACCAGTGATTTGCAGATGAAAATACGAATTTAGAGCAAAGAAAGCAACATCTAGCCATCTCCAAAGATGACCATAATGGAAAACATAAATAGAGAAAACACTCTTACCAAGTGGTTTACATCCAAACAATAAAAGAAAACACATCTCACACAAACACACCCTGAAGGTCATAACAACGGACAAAGATTTGCCCACTATACATATCGGACAACGGTGCACATGTACTGTACGCTCCCAACCAGTGGATATTGTCAATGGTATTATGGCCATCACAATTCATGGTAAGAAAAATTGATTGGTTATCGAAACTGACGTTAAAGTGACGTCAAAAGTAAATTTATTTTAAAAAGTGAACATGTGTTGTAAATCTGCTTTGATAAAATTGGCTCGCGACTTGGAATCACATAACCTTAGACGTTTTTCTAAAGCGACTGTCCCCAAAGATGAAGTTCAATGCTAATTCCAGACGAAAAGAATGGCCGCTTATGCTGCACGTGCATTATTGCCCAAATAAGCTCTCAGCAAAGTGTGCGGACACACTCCAGCGATTTTGCAAACTTTTTACCGTCATCAGTTAGACAAGTTATCAATGATTGTATTCTGCTAGAAATTGTTCTTGTAAGCAGTTATGGGCTAGAAATATGGGCATTGAAAAAGTGGTGCGTAACTAAAGTGGCTCAGTATAGGAATAACTTTTATTTTAATGGATCTTATCGGTATGTTAACGCTGGCGAATCACTCACAAACTGGTAACATAAAACCTTTTGGTTTTATGTTATGTTGTGAGTGATTCGCCGGCGTTCACACATCCATAAAAATGCATAAAAATAGTATTTATTTCATATAATTTCAGCTCGGTCATTTTTATCTTAAAGTTGTCAGCTATACCGAGAATTTTAAGAATTGTCGCAAAGAAAACAGTCCAAATAGTTGCCGGTTTCTGGTTCAGGGGATTTATCGAAGTATAAACGCCGTTTTCTGTACGCTCTTGATCAATCAAACTGCGCCAAAATAGCAGATGAAAGTTGAGTTGGAATTATACAAGTGACAACAGTATCAAGGTTGTGACTGTGACATACATACCCTCCGTCACTTCACAATGAGAATCCAGAAATATAGCAACCGCAGCAGTACACTTCTCAAAGCCCATCAGTCTAGCCCGGATGAGACCTGACCTCACTGAAGCCCTAATGAGCTGAACTTTGGACAGTTTGTCAACGTAGTCCTGAAGCGGCTGTTTCAAATGATCTGGAAAGTTTATGACATGAAAATTATAAATGAAGATGATGACAAAATGACAAAAGGCTACCCATCTAAGACACAGATTTGAAAAAAATAATAGATAACACGGGAAGACCTACATATGAGCCGCGACACGAGAAAACCAACAATGTGGTTGTGCGCCCAGCACAGACTCAGATCAGTTTGGGCATCCGCCCAGTCTGATCAGACTCTTCGCTAAGCGCTTAAATGGTAGTTAAGAGTCTATGCTACCTCCATGCGGACAGCGAAGACTATGATCAGACTGGGCGGATGCCCAGGCTGATCTGAGTCTGCGCTGGGCGCACAGCCACATTGTTGGTTTTGTCGTGTCGCGGCTCATATAAGCATTTTGCTTCTGCTCGTATTCTTATATAGATACTGTTAAAATGTATATTGTACATAGATTTTTCGAGATAAAAATGTCTAAACCAAAATAGTAAAATGTTAGTAAAGAGCCCTAGGGACCACTTTGCCAATGCTCAACGCCTTTTTTTGTTGAAAATGTGACAGTTTAGTACTATTGTCATAGTATTTAAGACAGTTTTCTAAACAATTATTCGAAGACACTGCAAAGCGACAAGAGAAATGGATGTAAGCGAACCATGATTAGAAAAAGGTCCACCGTAGGGTACGACAGTAAATGTCTTAAGATAAGAGTGTCTGAAGAAAGGGAAAAAATATGAACAAAAGTATGAAATATATAACCCATACTCAACGGATAACGATCTGTTTTGATACATGCACAAATGAGAGAGAAATAAATATTGTGGATACCATGTTTGCAAATACTAATGCTTACAAGATGCTCGCATCTAGTAAAACAAGAAACCAGGATGTAAATATGTTTTCTTGACGTGTGAGTATTAAGTAGTAAATCTGACCATGCGTGTAAAATGTCAAAAAGGCGTATGAAAATAAAACATATCCGTCCTTTGTAATAGCGAAGAATCAAATCTATAAACTGCTAGTATACTGCAGCCTCAGTTAACCAATACTTGTCAGGCCACGACCCGCTGGCCCGGTCAATTGATGTGATCTATTAGATTTCAAAAAGCAATTTTGAACGGTCTTACAAGATTGAGCATACTCTGTAAAAGATACTTTACTCACGACGGGGTTCAAGCTGGATAACTCAGTATTTGCTGCAGAAGGAACCGAGCTCTGACATACGCAAGGACTAAATTAGATGTCAGACAAACTACCAAAAATATTGGCCTATGCCCAACACTCTAGCTTCTTAATCGTATTTTCTTTTCGTTAAAGCATAGAAGCTATGCACCAAAACAAAATACAAGCGACTTGAATAATGAAAGAACTAAAACTAGCTATGGTGTTTGAAACAAACGAAAGCAGTAAATAAACTTTTTATATGTTAAAACCAGGTAAAACTAATCACTAGCCAATCGGGAAACCACCACCTGGATATCGCCAAATTTACCAAAGTTTGAAAAATCGTCGACTAGAATAATTTGCTTTAGCATATTTGGCTTCGATCTATCCAGCACGCTGTGAACTGTGCGTAGTAATACACTCCAAGCCTCGTTGTGGAAAATAATGATCACACATGCTTCCGGAAGATTTTCGCCATAGTCTTTAGTTCTGCATCTTTTAATCAAAGCAGAAATGTCGTAGGTTAGCAGCTGGACATTGTTATAAAGAATTTCAGAAAAAATAATTTGCAAACACACAAACATGCACACACGCAGGAAAACACACAAACACACACATAACCGCACACACACAAAAGCAAAACACAGACACCGGTACAGATAAGTGAGCTATACTGTACAAACCTTTTTTTTTTCGTTAAACCACACTTTGGGTAACAGACTACACTGTCTTGGGGTGAAAGCCATGATAAATGAGCTTTGCTGTTAGCTGACGGTGCTTTTAATGTGAGTTCAGCTCTCCGGTAACAGCTGTTGTTAGTTTGGCTGTACTGTCTTGAGGAAGCTTTTTTGTTCTATTAGTAACATGTACATGTATCTAAGGTGAACTTTCCTGTCTGTCTCATGGCAGCTATAGTTTTTTATCAGAAGAACTTTACATGCACTGTAAAACATCAGGTATTGATAACTGAATTGAGCCCTCGTTAGACGAGCTACATGTAAAAAGGTCCAAGATTAGCGTTAAGGTTTTGAATGGGGCTGAGACAATAACTGGATGTGCCGAAAATTCAACGACAGGATCTTACGGAGTAAGATACCGGTGAACAACTCTCTACGCCGTCAGCGAAACGACAAGGCGTGCATCTAAATGTACAGTCAGTGCCCCTTTGCAAATTTTGCTATGATTATCCCCTGTCATTAATTCCGTGGAGATAACCAAGGTGTTGCATCACGCAAAAAGGGTGCTAAAATGGATATATGAAGCAAGCCAAAAAAGTTGTTGGTTGGTTGATTTGACGCTTAACGTCCACGGTAAACAACTAAGGTCATGTCGGGACGGTCAGTTAACCTAACCACATTATTCCTGGGCAGGCTTAGACCTCCTAAGCGGTTAACCAGTACTAAGTGCACATACTTTCGCCAGTAACTGACAACTGCCCTTCTTGAATCAGCGGAAGGAGAAACGAAAGTATGTGGCCAGACCGGGATTCGAACCCAGGACCTCTGACTTACGAGTCAGGTGTACCACTCATTAATGATTTTATGGCCCTTTTATGTCATTACCTATATGAGATGAGGTATTTCCTTTGATAAGGTAGCAGTGTCATTGGACTGTTGAAAAACAGAATTATGGCACCCATTAAACAAGAATATGTGTCTTTAATACATAAGCGAACAACAAAAACCCGGACATGCCTGCATATCTGCGCCGTATGATCAGAGACTTTGGTAATCACACGAGAATGACATGTATATGACCATTAGGATTATACTGACACAAGAATAGGGGCTCCGGATTCACAGGTTACGTTGCGTCTGCGATATTTGCAGAACTACAAGTAAATTCAGCAACCACTTAGCGCTTTACGTAACCTGGTTCGTATCCTAGCAGGCAAATGACGTCGTAATGACGTCGTACTTTCGTCGATGCGACGTAATGACGTCGTATCGACGTCAATACGTTATTTCGACGTCATGTGCCCGCTGGGATATAACACTTACTCGGGGTCTCGGACATCAGGTAGAGTACGGTGTAAAGAAATCATATCACTGGCGTAATTGTTGAAAGCGTTATCTCTCCAGCCTTCATCATAGATCTTTCTTTCTTCTGGTGACAGTTTATCTTTATCAATGACAACCGCTCTACCCATTTCACCTGTAAGAATATAATGCATAGGATTTAACCCTTAAAACGAGAAAGAAAGTAGACGACAAAATTTATATCTGCAAAATTTCAAAAACCCTTTTGGCCAAGCATTATCTTATTGAAAATTCATTGAGGACCACATGTACATGTAGCAGTAAAAATCCAAATAAAACGGTTCATAGGTACCGGTTCATCTGTAAATACGTGGTTTGCAAAGTCCACTTTTTGGCTTGCCGTTTCGGCGGCAAGCCAGTATTCAAGTGGTTTAGTGATACCGAGTTATTTTCGGAAGAAACGATACGTCACACTTAGTCGGAAAATACCTGGAGAGTGTGTACTGCAGTGTTTATATATGGGTTACCCTAAAATGCGAAAAGGACTCCTTTTCGCGAAAAGGACTCCTTTTCGCGAAAAGGACCTAAATTTCACGAAAAGGACCCAGAAAACAGGTATTGGGCTGGTATTTATTACTTTTTCGCTTTAATTATTATTACTTTATTGTCTTTAAGCGGAACTTATTATTACTTTATCTTGTTAAAACTGAAATAGTATTTTAAGGTCAGGTGCTACCTTGGAGCTATTGTTTGCAGAGATAATTCAGACAAACGTGAAGCCTGCCTATTGTGATGCGAGGGTCAGTATTTAACGGGATTGTAAAAAAGCTTTATAGTTGCTGCTTTAATAAATTCTATTGAATACTTAATAATGATAAATTATTCGCCCTGCCACGTTAGCCAAAGGATATTTTTTTTCCTTAGTTTCGAGCTGGCACCACGAAGTTCTGCTCTAGATATTATGCTTTACCTCTGCGAATGAACCCTGCGTGGAGATGTGACTAGGACTTGATGCGCACAAAATATCGTGTTGGCTATAACATTTTGGAGTGGTTGGGGGCGGGGAAGGGTAGGGGACGCAGACGAGTTTTTATTTATTTTTTTGTATAATGGTTGCGGGTCAGTGTGTGTGTGTGTGTGTGTGTGTGTGTGTGTGTGCGTGTGTGTTTGAAGGGGGTAGGTGTAAATCTGATTTAAAGATAACCGCTAAAATTAATAGTTAACGTGTTTGTTTTTTTATTGAAAAGGGCCGATGTCAGGATACTAATATTTAATTCAGATTCTTTTTCTGTTCTGAAATGATGAGATTCTGAGAGACATATATTTCCGCAGAAAATTTTATCATTACACCAATACTTACAATTGAAACGGTAAGCCTATGTATACATGTCTATTGAATTGCTGTTAATGACGCCTGTAAAGCGATGAGTGAAGGTGTGATAATCCAATTAATGCCAGCTACCAATGTACCTTAATCGTTCCATGGAAGTGTGCCGATAATTCAATCAACAGCTTGTCGATACAGACTAGATAATCATATGATTTTGACATGATATTATTATTTTTATTTTTTAATGTGTATTTTTCAAACGATTTGACTTGAAATATTGATGAATTGAAATATAATATAAATGTAATAACTCACACAGACCATATAGTCATCAGCGTAAGTGTTAATAAAGCTGAATACCATTTTTTTAAAATTATATATTTCTTGAAATGGGTGGTCTTATATTAACGATTTCGAATCTCTAATATTTGCTCCAATAATCTTAATTTGTTCAAGATTTTAACATGTATTTAGGAAAAGTTTTTTTTCAGTGACTTATATACTCCATTTCAAGTAAGCCACTTTTCGGCTAGGATGCAGATTACATGGAATTATTTATCTATTTAGTAATTTCTATCTATTCTATCCCATAACCTTACTAGGTCGTTGGGGCACCACAGATGACTTCAAAACAATCCCTTTCCACCTTGTCCTGTCTTCAGCTGCCCTAGTTGAGCTGGCAAAATCCATTCCTGTCCACTCCTTGATATTGTCTTCCCACATCTTCTTCTCTCTACCTCTTCTTCTTTTTCCTTTCACTGTGCCCTGAAGAATTGTCTTTGCTAAACCAGAAGACATTGAGACGTGGCCAAACCACCTTAGTTTCCGTTTCTTGACCAGCGTAAGGAGTTCATTATATTCTCCAATGGCTGCTTGGATCTTCCTGCGAACCTCCTCATTGGTTATATGGTCCTAGTACGAAATGTTCAGTAACCTTCGGTAGCATCTCATCTCAAGGGCCTGCGTTCTTTTCTCTGACTCTGCCACTATCTCTCTATCTCTATCTCTCTAACCAAGAGATATATTGTTATCTCTCCAAATTGGTTTCAGCTTAGTAATTATCTTTTTTTTTTATTTCTTCCGAACGCACGAAGGTATTTAAACAGTATACTGATACGACAATCTTTGTTTTCGATACTAGGTCCAAATGACATATCATCAGTTTAACATAAAGATAAATAAATATTTGAAATAAAATAAATTACTTGTATATACCGAGCCTTTTTTGTCAAAAAGAATTCCTTTCTACAAAAGAGCTTAAATTTTTGAGTGAAATCCACACTATTATAGCTCGCCCATTGTAGCTTAAAAGAAAACATTATTTTACAAACTTTCGATATAGTAGAAAATATAAATAAAACTTGAGAAATTAAAGCAGTTCAAGTCCGTTTCGTTTCTGAGGCGTTAATCGAAAAGGACTTCTAGCTTTTCGTGCGGGTTACTAAAACTTGAAGCAAATGCGCTTACTATGATTTGACTTGATTTTGTGCTTCACATTAAGGAAAGAATTTTATGTAAGGTAAGCATATTAGAGCACAAACCAATCAGTTAAAACATAAATATTTAGAGAAAAAAAGTTTATATTTGATTCTTTTTTTGTTTCTTTATATTTAATATTCTTCATATTTAAAGCGAAAAGGACTTCTCAAGGGTTCTATACGGGTTACTAAAACTACAAGCAAATATGCTCAAATTTAATTTTATTTTGTGATTCATATTACGGAAACCACTTTGTCCAACGTAAGCATATTACAGCAGAAAATAGCCAGTTGAAGAGAAAATATTTGAGTCCCTTTTTCGTTTGTCAGGCATTTAGCGAAAAGGACTTCTCAGGCAGTTTTCATACCGGCTTCTAATACTTTGAACAAATATGCTAGAGTTAAATTTTATTTTGACTTTGAGCTTGTTGGTAAGACAAAATAAAAAAAATTGTATGTAAGTATATGAGTGCATAAATCAATCAGAAAAAAACAACATTTATATTAAGGAAAAGAAGAAAAAGAAGAACCAGAAAACATGTATCCTTTTTATCCTTGAAATAAACCAATAACCAAATAAAATCAACAACATCGTAAACAATTTTTTATGAATATTTTTCTAACCATTTGAGTTAAATTATATCAGCATTCCCCATACTGATGATAAAGGAACTCCTTTTCGTGAAATTTAGGTGCTTTTCGCGAAAAGGAGTCCTTTTCGCGAAAAGGAGTCCTTTTCGCACTTTAGGGTAACCGTTTATATATAGCAATAGCGCAAAGCATTAGCTTTTCCAAAAATCATGCAGCGGCGTCGCGAAAATTAGGCCTTAGGGCATCGCATAATCTGACTGGTCAGAGCAGCCGGCACACTGTCCAGCGTCGGTGCCTTCATGGGATCTGATCAGTCTTTTTCGGTATAAATATTCTTCATGATGATCCATGATGCAGACATCTTTCATGCTGAGGATAGACTGATAAGACTGCACTTATGCCGGAGTGGGCTGATATGTGTATCTGTAAAAACTGAAAGAGCAGAGTTCAAATTTATTGTTTAGATTTAGAAACAAGCGCTTTTGACGATTTTCTTCTCTTATCACATTAACTGAAAAAATGTATTCCATCTATCTAGAGTTTATAGTCTGAAGTCTCATTTTGGTGTACAACATCACAGTACATACATGTTTATATACAGACATATAAAAATACACCAAACCATTTTGTACAGAATTATAAGAGACTATGTAAATCATGCATTACATATAGATTCATCTTATCACCGCGGATAAAGGCTCCACAGAGGTAAAAAAAAAAAAAAATAGTAATAATAAAAAATACAGCGAACATTGAATATTTTTTCCACTTACGTGGCACTGCATCCATGGTGCCAGAGTACAGTCACTTCCTAAAAACTACACACTGGAATCAATGGTTTCCCCCTCCTCAGCCATACGGCGCATGAATTTACCAAAAGCGGCACAGTCAGGTACAGAGAAACATGTGGCGGAAACCAATGTCCAAACAGAATGCCCCCCCCCCCTGCACCGACTTTGTGCACCGTAATACATGCTCCGTGAGGATGAAAATGGGAAACACTTCGGAAAAAAGTCTACTATGTGGGAAAAATATCAGACAGTTAAACGAATAAATATGCTGGAAGTAAACAGAATTTCCGCCGTGTGCATCTAAGATACGCATTACAATAAATGTGTGGCTTAAGGTGGTGATTTATGGTAAATGTAAAAATCTGCAAAAAAACATAAAAAAGTAACGTATCTCCCTGAAAGTAAGCAGACCTCTTAATTTTGTTGTTCTTCACAGTTTAGAATAAAAAATAGACGTACATGCTGCTTAAAAAAGTGTTTTTATAAGGAAAGATCAAAGGGTAATTTTCTGCTAATAAATCTGAAAAAATAATATCATTATTGAAAATAATATCATTGGCGTTTAATTAGTCAGAGCTTCACGAATGAGTAAACAAAATTAAAGGAAAAAATAGCATAAATATAAAAGATACAAAATTCAAATAAATTCTACTTGTTTTTACCTTACACTCGTGGATAATGCCACTATTCAAGAAGTTAGAAATTAAATACTTTGCTAAATAAAAGTAAGCAACAGAAAGTGCACTAACAATCGGGTTCACTTCAATAACAACTCATGAAAATTTCACTGTTTTAGCTGTGCAAGCCTTCCTTTTAAAAGGAAATTTTATTTCATTACTTGCTCTTTTATGGTTTCTGTAAAAAAAATTAGACGCACTTGGAAAGAGGACAAATCAAAACGACATGACTTCGAAAATCATTTTATATACAGTCCATGTCTATTCAATGGTCAGACTGGATGATTATTGACTTGCGGTTTTACTGTCCTTTAAACATTGATAGTTTGATAATGATTTACATGTATTTAGTTGTTGCCAATTTAAACATATCAAATCTTCATTGGTTGTCATTGGTTAAATGAGCCCAATATGTTTTAGAGGTATCATTTTCAGATGCACAAAACATGCATCGAATTCTGCCATAAATTCAACGGTAAATTCTAAAAGCTCGATTTTAACCTTGGTAAACGTGATGAGAGGCAGAGAGGCGCCATAGTCGAGTGGTTAGAGTGGCTCGGTTATTGTGCAGAAAGTCACAGGAAGGTCGTAAGTTCGCGGCTCACCGTCGCCATCCGACGACTGGAAAACTCTCTCTGTCAACCCAGCAGTAAATGGGTACCTTTTTCGAATCGAATCAGGGAAGGATAAACCAGCGAGAGGAGAGAGATGTACTCCGCCTTTCATCAGCTGTGCCTATGATACAGTGGGTCTCTTATCCCACTGCCTACTGCTTTTGTGCTATGGGAAACCTAAACCTTTACCTTAAAACGTGATGAGATGCTTCCATCCTATTGTTGTTAATATGCACCTTTTTGTTGTACGGATCGGGCTGTAACAATTGCTGTGAGAATCTCTAATCCGCCCCCCCCCCCCCCCCCCCTTGCTATGTCATTTAGGCATTGACAGCTAGATGCTTAGCTTTTCGATAATTAGGGCATTTTCAAATATACATTTCTAGATGTAAACTCATAAGGATTCCTTCAATATCTCTGTGCATTTTTTAAGATACCACATAAAATTGTCGCTCGCTCTGATGATAAAGTAAATCGTACAATATAATGGGATGGCGAGATAACGAAATCAATATAAATGCGAATAAATTGAATTAAGCTTTTCAATATACGTTGTCTCGCAACAGCTTGTATTTGAAAACCGATAGGAGATATTGTCAGTATACTCCCTGTCAGCTTGCAGATCGAAATGACTCGAACCGGGACTGTCATTAATTGTATCTGTTTGCATTCGAATCCATACGTCGTAGGCTCTGTAGAATCACAAACCTACGGTCAAGAAGGTTGGATACCACGATTAAGAGAGCCCATAATTAAAAAAGCACGATAAATCAAATGAACAAGTCTTTCACAAGTAGACAGTCATTCAGCTACAATTAAACTACATGATTTTCAACTCCACCTCCTTTCGTTTTCTACGAGCGTAACACTAGTAGCTACACAATTTACAACCCTGCCTACGTTGCAGACAGGGCGTATATCTAGAATGATAAAAACACTTGAGTTTAGCTAGAATGGATCAAAACATCGGTCAGATTATATGATTTTTAACTTCATCTTTTACACTTTCAGATGGCGGTTTTGAAAATATCATATAATTTAACAATACTTTTGTTTTTCTTGATAAAGATCAGGAGTTCGAAAATTTAAAGCAATGAGTGATATTGATTAATGCCGTAATCATTCACTTGGTTTCTGAAAAAATACTGAAATCATTATACAAATACAGTCAAATCTCGATATCTCGAAGTCAAATTTCAGCCCAAACTACTGATCACTCAAAGTAAATTTTCTGGTACCAGAAAATTTATTTTGAGATATCAGTAGTTTGAGATAACAGTTTTGAAATGTAATTAAATATGGAAAATATATTCTTGGATATAAGAAGATATTTAGTGATATCAATGTTCGAGATATCGGGAGTTGACTGTACTAAACTATACTCACCTGGCGCATTTGGATCTATCAAAGGTTTTTCAGGATGATTGGGAGCTGCCAGCACAGGTTTCTCGTCTTTACTTTTCTCCGATACATCATTGACATCCGCCTGTTGGTCGTCATCTTCTTCATCTACTTCTGGATCTTTCTTTATTTCAAAGTTTTCTTTATCATATACCTGTATATTCTCTTCTTTAATTGCCTCATTAAATTTAATATTATCATCAACGCCTGTTTCATCTTTATTCTTTATTTTTATTTCAGCGTTGACATTAACAAATTCCTTTACTTGTTTATTTTCTAAATTAAAATCATTCGACTCTGTGTCTTTAATTTTGGCTATGTCTCGTTTATTAAAAGATAAATCTCTATTTTCCGTATCTGTATCGTCAAAATAGAAACTTAAAACAAAGAATGAAAACCATATAACTGGAATGATAAAAACGAGTCGCATTACATATCGCCTTATCAGTCTCGTTGGAAGCATTGTTTTATATAAATATAACGTAGTTTCAGATATCTGGGAGCCTGCTTATTACCATGTGCTTTGCTGGTAGATCCAAATCACCTGCTAAAAATGTATTTTTGTATTTTTATCACCATGCTTATACATGTACATGTACCCTCTGTAAGAAAATTGTATAAACTCCCGTGTTACATAGTTTCATTTTAGTCTTAAATATACTTTAGATAAGGCTTTGAAATAAATTCATTCACCGGATAAGGTATTGATATCGCCACGTTTTGTGATTGAATGCGGATCTTATGTTAAAGTGACAGAATCAAAACTACAGTATTTATTTATTCTTGGCTCAAATATTTGCGAAATTTAATTGAGTTGCAAACAAATCTTACTCTCAATTTTTCTCAAACGCTTAAATCAAAATGCCTCGCAGTGTAAAGCGCCGTGTTCTGTAAAGTTGCCTTTGTATATTTACATATGCTTTTTTCACCCATTGGACAAGAATATCCCTTTCTAGAGCTGTCTGAGAACTTTCTTTTTCGGCTCGTTACCTCAGCCTCTGCTTAGTAAGTTGTCTCAAAATATCAATTATTGCTATAAAGTACAGCCCAACCATGTAATACCATTTATTCCAACAAATCCTTAATTCCAACAAATCAGCTTGGTACCTCTCAGCTTGCAGAATATGGAACTGGCCGGCAGCAAGTGAAGTGCGTGAAATGTCACTAAAGATGTCTAATTAGCTACCAGTCCTCAAAAATGCATGCACAGAGTGAAAATCTACGGCCTGAACAGAACTTAAAATTGAACATTAGCTTGAAGTTGAAAAGAACGACCTGAAGGAGTTAGAAATTTTATGAACATTCTGTGTTAGAAAAAAAATGGATGAGAAAAATAGTAAATTACGAGGCCTCGACAAAGAAATTTCAGGCTCATTTTTAAATTATGATCGGCAAGCCTCGCATAAGATTTAATAATCAGAACATGAAGCTGAGATTTCCTTGTATCGGCTAAAACCCCATCACTGATTCTACTAATCTTCTTCTTAATTCTTTTTTAAACATTAGAAAGTAAGAAGCTGTTTGTTGATTAGAGTCCTATTGCCGTTAAGTTGTCTGGGTAACCTTCATATTGTCTCACAACTTTAATAAGGGTTACAATGTGGCTTTCTGTTTGCGGTCCTGGATGATGTAGCCTTTCCGTATCAGATCTATTCTTGACGGAAAGAATTTGCTTTTATGGGAGCACCTTTTTCAGAGTCGGACCTCATTGAGAAGGGAGGCAGAAATGAAAACGACAGAGTTGCTTCCCCGTGAAGTGTAGCAACTAACTTTCATCCAGCCATAAGTAAATATCGAGGAATGTGAGTGCAAAATGAACAGACCCAGAAATGGTAAATGTTGCAGTGTTGCACATGAAGAGACTTGATTTAACAGAGACCATTATTTTTGTTTCCCTGACGTGTTCCGTACCTCCTGAGGATCTTCCATCAGGAATTTCGCTGAAGCCATGCTAGAGGGCATGGGCAGTGTTGCAGCAATGCATTATTGCACATGAAAAAATTCAATTAAACAGAGTCTGCTATTTAGGGAATAACTGTATTCAAAATTGTCATTTGGGGAGGTAAATCGGCGGTTTGGTCGGAAATTTGGGGAGGTAAATCGGCGGTTTGGTCGGAAATTTCGTTTTACGGCGACGCGCCAGCGGAGCCGTAAAACGGAATTTGCGACCATAAAACCGACGATTTACACCCCCCCCCCCAAATGACAATTTTCGATATAGTTATCCCCATTCTAATGCACTTTTTCACATTTCCACCTTTCAAAGTGTACGTCTTTGCACCCATTGCAAGCGCTTTTAGATGCGTAAAACCAAATGTCAGCCAATGAGAAGCGACGTTTTATAATGACGTCGGGTTTGCGACAGTATATCGCAGAATATACTGTCGCAGATTTTGACGTTATCCAATCAGGCGTCGCGTTATATTTGTAAGTGCATTAGATTTTCTTTTCTTTCATGTATCCATTGCCTAAAGCGCAAGACTACCAATCCAGAGATCGCAGTTTCTCGATCCGGAATTTCGGATAAGACTTTAAACCAATGTCCTGTCTCCGTGTAACCTATATGTTGGTGAAACGTTAAACTCGAGTTCACTCAATGCTTCAAGAGGATCTTCTTTTTTAATTTTGTTTTATTCACACTTTTTGTTCTTACTGTATTTGATATCAAGTATTGTACAAACTTTGCCAAACCAACACCAAGCAATTCCATAATGGAATTGGGCAGGTTAAATGCACAGATATTGCTTGTTATCATAAGGTTTCGGGTACAGGAAGCACTTTCATTGATTTTGCCATTTTACAACAGCGATTTCTTGTCTTCTTCCCTGAACAGCGAAGTGCTTCTGATATAAGTTCTATCTTAGAAAATGATTTTATCCCATGAAAGCTGGCGCCCATAAGAAAGGAAACAAAATGAAAATAGCAAAACTGTTCCCATTTACGTTAGAATTAATTCGCGCAACTCTGCCACATTAAAGGATAGATGGGTGTTGAAAGTGGTAAACTGCGCTGGGTTTAACGGCCATTTGAGTCAGTATTTCAGTCTATATCGGGCCGTCTCCCAGAGAGAGGGAGAAAGAAAAGAGAAATGACAGGCGAGAGAAAAATATCCAAACAGCCACCACCCGCACCTACTGCAAGCACAGTAGGCCCTTGCCCTACTATAATGCAAATTTGTAGGACGCCCCGACACTGAAAGTTACCCAGCGACATCCCCCGACCCGACCACGCCCTTTATCATCTAGATTAGTTGCAGCACATGTTACATCTTAGTGCTACTGGATTTTGGGTCAGACTAGAACAGCAACATCAGCGTGTGTAAGCATGAAGACATGAGTTGAATTTCCATCCCGCAATTCACACTGTCTGGATCGAGATCCGGAATATGCTTTTTAGGAAACGGAACAGACCACCAAAGATGGCGGACCGGTTTACACACGTTAGGTAGGTGCTGCGTTTTATCGAATTGTCTGACTATATATCGTACGGATCGGTCAAACGAGCCATATGAACGATCGAAGAATACATTTCTCCATATAAAGCAGGCAGTGATGTGGTGCAAAGTGTACACACCCGCTTGTATCGACATATTCTCAAGTCTGTTATTGTGCAGTTTTAATTTTTAGTGGTGACCCAAATATTTTCTTGACTTTCCTATAAAACGTTATTCATATATTTTTGTCATTCTTATAAAATACGATGGCCATTTCAATTCTGTCCCAGACCCAGAAAACCGCGTTTAAATCTCTTGGCTGGTTTTTGAGAAATATTTATTTTTGTTTGCCGTGTAATCTTCATTTGTCAACGGAACATACTCTCTAGTTCAACACAAATTATGTGTCTGTGCGCAGGAAAATGTCAACGGACCATCTCACGACGAATTCACGACGATGTCAACGGATTTCGCCACATTAATGCCTGTTTGTGGAGAAATGCATTCTTCTTTTGTTGATATGGCTAGTTTGATTGATGCATACGATACATGGTCAGAAAATTCTATAAAAAGAAGCTTCAACCTAGCGTGTGTAAACCCGTTCGCCCTATTTGGTGGGCCGTTCCGTTCCCTAAAAAGGATGTTCCGGATCTCGATCCAGACAGTGATTCAAAATAGCTTTCAAAGATCTCTTTATTCTGAAAAAGCTGTACAGTGAATAGACTAGCCTGATTTTGAGCATTTGCTGATCACACATACAATATACCTAATATTACTTTTCGGTAACGCATTCCCAAAGCTCAAGTTCAAATGTAATGGAATTTTGTTGTGTTAAATATAAAGCCGCACTTTGTCACTCAGGACGGTGAGTGCCTTAAAATTTTATCTGCATTTGGCACAGAAAGTCATGAAAACAGGCTCGCTAATTTTTTATTAAACTTGCCAATATACACACAAATGCAAAAAGCAACTGCGTTTAAAATGAAACAGCTATCACTTAAATATTGAGAACTGTCACTTTAACAGCATGTCATCTCCGGTAAAATCTGTGCTTTTATTAGTTCTGTACATTTTATTGAGTGGATAAGAGTTAAGTCTTGTGCACCAGATGTTGCATGGTGTCAATACGATTTTCGACCGCGAAACAATCCTTTGTTAAATTTTTCGATTTTATGTTCAGGTGAGCGAAAAATGTAACAAATGATTTTTCTCACTAACGTGCTTAAACTTAGCTATTGTAATGCATTTTTGTTGGTCGTCTGTCCGTCTGTACATCCTCCACTTTTGTTTCTTAAACTGACATTTCCACTACCAAATTTCCGGAAACGTCGCAGATTTGATTCGCATGTTATCACTGAAAACATTAAATAATGGATCCGATTAGAGTTCTGGTTGCCATGGTAAAGGAGCAACCCCGGTATCTCGGTGGGTTAAGCGCTGGCCTGCTGACCTACCGGTCCCGGCCTCGATAATCTCTGGTGGAATTCCTTTCAACCATAAATGGGGTTCCATTGCATACAGTCTTTCACTATCAATGTCCTATTTTGCTGATATGACTGAAATACCGATAAAAGGACGTAAAATCGAAAGTCATCCTTCCATCCATCTACCATGGTAAATAAAATTACGATAATTAAAATTCTCAAAAACTAATCATGGGTCTAGCTACAAAATACTTTGCCAGTGAACCGCCACGAAATTTATTCAGACCAATACATGTAGCATGTTGATAGCTTAGAAATGTAACCACCAAGATACGACCGTTGTTTTACATATGCATCTCTAGTGATTCTTTGGGTTATACAATATTTATTCTTTAAAAAAGACGTACACGTGGTGATATTAGACAATGTTTAGAGGATTTAGACATTGTCTCTATGCTTATAGCGACCAGGTCCTCAAAGCTTAAGGCCAACAGAGCTCTTGTCTCCAATGAACATCGTTTTGAAATAGGTCCATCAGTCTCTGAGGAGACGATGTTCAAACTTTCACAATGGGCATCTACTCTAATGAAAACTAGACCCCGCCGTTGGCGGCAAATATTTTGACGAAAGAATGGGGCATGAAATATCCTAGAAAAGATGTATCCGAGGACTTCTCCTCTGAGAGCATCATGAATTAAAGTCGGAAGTTTCTTAGCGTTAAGAATTTACAATCTTCATAAAGATTTTGCGCATAGTCAGCATTATGATGGGGCTATCAACTACAAAGCAAACTAAAACAGCATACATTTTTTATTTCATTTATTTTTTATTTATTTGTTTATTTTCTATTTCGTTAAGAACACAAAAAAACACAATCTTCAATATTTAAAAGAATAATTACTGTATATCTGATGTCATCGCTCAATCTAGTTGTCTAATCTCGAGAAGGCCCTTTTGGTGGATGTCTGTCAATTTTCCATTTTTGCCTTGGTCTGCCATTACATGCCACAAGACTTATGTTCTTCCCATCCCAGGATAGTTCTACACATTTCTGGTGGTGGCTATTATAGATTGTATCATCCTGAAAGACAAAAATATAACAATATTATTATATACCTAAAAAGTTCCCCATTCACTTTACAATAGAGTAACCATGCAATATTTTCTGCATATTGCAGGGAGTAAGGAGACACGTTCCCAAGATACTTCTGTTTTGAAAGAAGAAAACTTCGCGGCAATTTTGTCGTCGACTTCGATTCTAAAACGAGTAGAAAAATGACAGTAGTGTCTGTTTCGGTGTGTAAATTACATAAAAGACAATTAAATATAATTTACCTTTGATCCGTCACACATTGAATTAATATTCTGCGATAACAACGGATATTTTCGTCAAAGCTGCTGAGAGTAAGACTCGAAAATGGCGCCGAGTTCTTGTAAACGTCAACGTTTGTTTATTGACGTCACGTCCGCTAACGTAACGTCATATCTACTTTCGCGCCATCAGAACAAGTTTTGGTTGCAATAATAGCGATATACTATTTTGATTTCGTACACAGAGAGCACTGATGAAACTAGCAGATTCATTTCAAAGGTATATAATAAAAAGGTTATTGAATATAAGGCACTCGTTCATATGGCGGAGACGCACTCGCAAGCTCGTGCGTCCTTCGCCATATGAACTCGCGCCGAATATTTCACAACATAAATTCAATAACCTATAATAACTATTCCCTTGCCGTCCTGAAAGACATAAAGTATGCTTTTATAAAACCATGACGAAAGGTAGGATTGATGAATAACTCATTTCAATTTCGAAGCAGTACATTTTAAAGACTAATTCTTAAGAAGCTGAAAATATATCAGAAGAAACAAAAGACAAATGAACGGAGGCTGTTCGTGCGCAGTATACAGGCCCGGATCCAGGCCTCCACATATTGGGGGAAGGGGGAGGGGGGCTCTGGACAACAGGTGGGGCTGGGAGGTGCCGAGATGTATGTGTTGGTGGAAGGATTGGAAGAGGGGTAGATGGGAGGAAGCCTAAAAATGTATGCCATAATTAGGAATCAATTTATCAATTTGATGAGTATTTTTGCTAATGCATTTTTTGCCTTGAGATATATGTTGTGATATCTCATTTGAATCGCTTCGCCGAGGCGATTCTGTTGAGATGTTACAACATATATTTTAATCTAACCACATGGATAAATTATCTCAAACTGTCATAAGATACTCCTTATTATCTGGAGGCCTACATATTTTACATATCACAGAGGCTCAAATGGCGGAGCTGAAGCCAGAAAGCCCATCCCCTTGATCCGGGGCTGGTATGGTAAAATTGCAACACTACCCACGCCCCATAGCACTGGCTCAAGCGAACTCATTTCAATCGGACTCCCTTAGAAGGTGCCATTTGACTTTAAAAGACTAGAAAATATGTAATTTGTGCTAGTGCACTATGTTGAAGAACGAAAGAACTTTTGACGTCCTCCACACGCTCTTAACACATCAAGCTGTACCTCGACGTTAATACGACTTGTGTTAACGTTGACCGCCCGCTGAACTGATGTTCAAGAAGTCGTGTTTTACCTGTACATGTATTTGATTTTATAAAAAATGTGAACTGCATTTTACTATTTTCGAGTGATTTTTGTATTATCCACATACCTCTTTGTATTGAAAATCCTGGTTTTTGCCTTCCCCATGGCAAGTGAACTTTTTTATTAGTCGACCGTCAGAGCTGTCCCAACAGTAATCATCTCGCCTTATCTCGTGTTCTTTCGTTAGCAACCAATACTAGATAATAGAACATAGTACATCAGGGCCCAGGTTCACAATCATTCTTAAATTTAAGGGCAGCCTTAAACCTAAGGTCAAAAATTTTACTGTTAGAAAATCTATATAACTATCATATTTCGACTCCCAGTTTTCGCCTTCTTTGAGAAAGAAAAACTCAAAATTTGTTGTTTCTTTAGCTTTATTTACTAATGAAATTTGCAACCTAGAATTTAAGGTCGTCCTTAAGTTTATGGAATGATTGTCAAAACTAGGACCCCGATAATCATATCTTTTATTTCTAATGAAAAGTTTTTTTTAAAACCATTATCGTCGACAATCGGAACTGAGGCATTAAAAAGTTGCGTAGTGATTTTATTGTTGTCAGATAGTTTAAAGTAATATTTTTTCTTCGTTGATGCTATCACGTAAACTATACTTCTATCTGCACAGCTACGAGATGAAAGGTTTAAATTAGAGGGCAAACATATTATGAACATTTTTCTGTGCAAGATCATTTTCAAAAATAATTTACTTCCGAATTGGTGTTGATTATGACTGATGCAATATACGAGCAAATTCTTAGAATCAGCTTCATACTTCAAAGAAGTCAATTCCAAGTCTCAAAAATTGCCTCGCTTGAAAAATATTGCAGCCAGACCATGGCGGTGTATCCATTTATCTTATAGTGTTCTTAACCCATTGCATTCTGGGTATTTTTGTCGTCTGCTGAAATTGTCGTCTGCATCAAAAATCAAGAATACTTTGACAATATTGGTCTAACTAACTCTTGAAGAAATAATGTCTAGGCAGCAAACAGTTTGGATCTCAGATCAGGCCCCACGTTTGTGGGGCCTGATCTGGATCCAAACTGTTTACCCAGATAACCCTAAAGGGGTATCCCAAATGGAATGGGTTAAACAAAATTTCCTATTGGCCCAGTTACATGTCCAAGGTCTGCTGTATTGTTCGGCGACCGAAGGCCGTGAGCCAATACAGCAGTTCGAGGACCTGTAACTATGCCAGTACAATATTCTTGATTAATGACAATTTTATTAACGCCATTGGTATTGGTCGAGTTTGACGTCATTAATATTGATCGAGTTGTATTGGCCGAGTTTTGCCTGTGTTTGCCGAGTTTGGCTTGTATTGGCCGAGTTGGCTTGTATTGGCCGAGTTTGCCAAAATAAGCCCAGCTTATGAGTAGTATGATATGGATTGCTTTTGCCAGATAAGAGTTGTATTATTACATGTATTAGTTGATTAATAGTAATGATGATTATTAGTGATTATTAGCCTATGCTAACAATAAATTACCAGTCCCTGATTATCACTTAACATGCTAATAATTGAATAGCTGTCCCTGAAACATCTTTACATGTATCAATGTAAGCTAATGAAAATCTTTACCTGGTTTCCACCTTGCTTATGGCAGGGATATCCTATAATAGGTTCGTCCAGTTTGTTTCGTTCCGTGGTTGAATCAGCACAAATGTTTTTGTCAGCGTCTCGTATCTGCAACATGTAAATACTGTAGAATAAACCCAGAAAGGATCAGATAAAAATTATTTATTGGCTCTATTTCGTAAATACAAACAACTAGAGGAGCATGCAATAAATAGAGGATCTTACATGAGTGCTCATGTATTATTGAATTTATTAAACGGGTTGGGGAAAATGATAAGATGCGAGGCTCTGCCGAGTATCTTATCTTTAATTTTATCCCCAACGAGTTTAATAAATTCAATAATACAGGAGCACGAATGCAAGATTCTATTTATCATATGACACTATAATCGCATTTTATTAGCAAATTTTGCACTAATACGTCACGATTTTGCTATTTGAAAACGCGACGTTTTATGGTTATATGGACGTCAACGCATAATGATACGGCGTAATTTGCATATCTAATCCACTAGTGGATTATCGTTTTTAATGCATGGCTTTATTACAATCTCGGATGCGACTTCATATGATAAATAACGTTACAAAACATCGTAATGGTAGCAATGATAGACCTATACTACTAACTGACCGCTGTATTTCTAACTATCGTTTTCAAGAATTTAATAACAAATCATAGCGTGTACATGACGTCGTACTGATGTCAATGGTACGTAATCAAGTCGCATCGACGCCAGATCAACACCATCCCGAAGCCTCGTGCCAGCTGGGATGGTTTGCATATCTTGAACATATATATTGACAGAATATCAGTTTCGCATCGTTGTTATTGGAATCAGTCCACAATTATTTCCCTTGATTGGTTGAACACTTTCAGGATATACTTTCGCACAAATAGTTCCCTGGTTCATTGGTTTCTAAGAAGGCCAGTTTGACTGAATATCCTGCTTGCTATAGCAAACTGAAAAGAGCCTTGGATATGCTTCTTGAAAATGTATAATTAGTTCAGAATCCCCAGCACTGGAGGTAACTAGAGGAACCGAATCACACCCTTCATAGGTGCCCCTACAGCCGCAGTTTGTCTCATAAGTTGACGGGTCAATGTTTACCGTAAAAACAGCAGAAAGACAAGCTGGTTTATTCCTGTTTAAACTGTTTGAAAAGTGTTTGTCATGCCTCAGAGACTTGAGGAAAGGAGAGTTAAAAGTGCCTGAAGTGTTGTTAAAAAAGTTTCATGGAAGGATGGATAATTAAACTATATAGTAAAACTAATTGTGGTCTCGTGCCTGATATAGGGTGGGGTAATTGTTTATACTTTCAGTTTGCGAGGTCATTTTTGCTGATACAGCCCTAGGATTCGGCACAGAGACAGAATTTCTCCTACATTTAAAGGCGTTCTACAGGCAGTGAGTATTTTATTTTAATTTTTTGAATAAATTGGACTTTTAAGTGAGAACCGTTAAAATTGGCCAATATTGACATGGGTTCCCTAATGGAACTTGAATGCAGTCTGGATTTAGAGGCCATAAGGTATTCCTACACTTGTCTGTGTTGGTAGCCTCATTCTGAGAAGTCAGTATGGAGGGCTTTTATGAAAAATACCAGAATCTGTTTGTGGAACATAGCGCTCGGGCGGAGAATGGAGAATGCTTGCTATGGGCGCGGACCAAGTGCAGAAAAATGGTTATGGCGCTGTGAAGTACAAGTGCCCAGTAACTGGACAATGGAGATGTATCACAGCTCACAGATTGTGTTTCATGGTTTTCACAAGGCATTTGGATATTGGTGACAGAGATATAAGCCACCTCTGTCACAATGCCTTGTGTATACGGTCAGACCATTTGTCGGCCGAGCCCCATGAACTCAACTGTGAGCGAATCAAGTGTGTCAACCGTGGCAAATGTCAGAGTCATGGGGAATATCCGCTTTGTTTATTGCACCTTAAGTTATAAAAAGGTATACAGTAATCTGTACACTCGTGTGTAAACCTTTGCAAACAGTGTAGATCCAGATCAGCCTTTAGGGTACACAAGTCGTCGTCTTGGAATTTGTGTGGCATATAGTGCCACTGTCTTGTCTGGGAAGAGGAAGCCACCTTATGGTGTGGAATCCATATCTGAACCTAGGACCCATAACCTGGGATCTGTATCTTGACCAGTTACAGTAATTGTCCTAAAAGTGGTTGGAAGCTGGTCTTTCTTAAAGCTATAAAATGGCTTAGTAAAATGGCAGATCCTGATCAGATTGCTCGTAAAGAAGCAGGCTGATCTGGGTCTGCACTTTTGGTTGTGGTACTTCCAGCTCAGAATTTTGGGTCTAATTACTGTACATGGTTGGATACATTTTGGAAACATAATTAAATCTGGATTCTAAGTAACAACAATACCAAAGGTTTCGATTAATTTTTATTGCTTATCTAATGCGAACATTTTAAATCTAACGTCCAGCCGAAGACAAAAGGAGAAACAGGCAAGCACGTAAACCGACTTATACACATTCGTTCACAAAAAAATTCAGAAAAGAATTTGGTAAAAGAATTTGGTGAATGTTCAGAAAGAATTTAGAAAAAGAATTTGGTGCCAAATTGAGTACCAAATTCTTTTACTAAATTCATCAGTGTCTCCAAATTCTCATCAAACATAACAGAACAGAATAATAGGAAAGCAAATAACACTATAAGCTGTTGCTAAAGTCACTTCTGATCAGTTCCATGAGCAATGGTTAGATGGAATATGATCAAGCTGTCTTTTTCTGTAGTCTGATTTAACTTTGGTACTTTGCTTATACTCAGAATGAGCTTGAAGTCTCTTACTGTTCACCACAAGCTTATGTTTAACAACTTCCGATCTCTTCGAATAGTTTCTGTGGTAGTCCGAATCCCTGTCTGCTGCGCTCAGAGCACGCATTGTATGAGACGAAAGTTCAATTCCAGAATATTCACATTTCTTAATAGCAGAAGTTCCTGGATCATTATTGACCCTGTGAATTGCTGAAGAACCCCATCCTTCCATTGTGGCAGAGAAATTGACATTCTTTGGGAGTAAAACACTTAGAGCACGGTTAACTGCTTCACATTTTTTAGTATCAGTGTATAGTTTCGTTTGTTCTACAGAAGCAACACTTAACTTCATTTTCAGTATTTCTAATAGTAAAACCTTGTCATTTTCATTCATGTTTAGGTTATGGATCCTGTTAGATGACAGAAACATGGAGCGATTCCACCAGTTATTCGTAACACCACCATGGCACACAACAGAATTGTTCGCACATTTGGAACAGTCCCCATCATAACGTGACAGCGTCGATTCCACAACTTTAGGTAAGATCCGCTTAAAGGCAGCCATGTTACCGGCATGATCTTTCATGAGTTCCTTAAGAATTAAGCTGCATCTTGCTTTTACATCCTGACTCAGAACTTTCTGAGCCTCTTTTCTCTGTTCGCGTGTTCATCCGGGAAACATTCCGTCACTAAAATTGGCCGGGTAACACTTTCGAATGGGGAAAAATTGGACTTCTGAATTATTTATACCTTTCTTGAGTGCTGTCAACTTCTTAGAGATATGTAATTCTACATCTGACAATTATATATAAGTAGTCATGGCTTTTTATCCTGCCACAGATGACATTCTTGTGTATACCTATATGCAGGTGCGTTCGTGTATTCTGTTGACTCTACAGTGACACTTTACTGGCACTAGTGACAGTTGTTTGCTTCTTAATCTCAAGGCTGATAAACACAGGACTTGAAGTGCCTCTCATCTTCTTTAGCATTGGTATGAAAGCTATGAGGGCTAAAATTCAGTAGTTTTAGGATTCATTTTCATTTTCAAATTTTAATTATAGAATTTAATTGTTTTTTAAATTCTTTAAAATTTGACTAAATTTTACTATAGACATGCAAGAATTATTTTTTTCTCATTTATTTTGGTACAGATAGATAGAAACGTTCCTAACGACTTAGGAAAAGTTTACTTCATGAAAAAATATCAACAAATAAGGAAGTTATAGCAAAAAAACTACCAATTTTTTTGTCAAAATATGGTGTTCCACAAGGTGCAAAAATCGGACTAATAGTATATCTGTTTAAATGTCTGTCAGATTTCTACAGTTTAAGTAACTGACCTCATACTACCAGAACAAGTTCTAGAAAGGTGTAGAAATAGATTAAAAGGCATAGTTTTGAATTTTAATGCCAAATGAGGGCCTGATAGGAATCAGTCCACAATTATTTCCCTTGATTGGTTGAACACTTTCAGGATATACTTTCGCACAAATAGTTCCCTGGTTCATTGGTTTCTAAGAAGGCCAGTTTGACTGAATATCCTGCTTGCTATAGCAAACTGAAAAGAGCCTTGGATATGCTTCTTGAAAATGTATAATTAGTTCAGAATCCCCAGCACTGGAGGTAACTAGAGGAACCGAATCACACCCTTCATAGGTGCCCCTACAGCCGCAGTTTGTCTCATAAGTTGACGGGTCAATGTTTACCGTAAAAACAGCAGAAAGACAAGCTGGTTTATTCCTGTTTAAACTGTTTGAAAAGTGTTTGTCATGCCTCAGAGACTTGAGGAAAGGAGAGTTAAAAGTGCCTGAAGTGTTGTGAAAAAAGTTTCATGGAAGGATGGATAATTAAACTATATAGTAAAACTAATTGTGGTCTCGTGCCACATATGGTCGTTATGCTAGAGCCTGTTTCAACTATCAAGAATTTGTTGATAGAGGGAAACATCTCACAAGTTAATTGTGTAACAGGGTAATCACAGAGAAAAAGCTTCATATGTCAACTCATAGATATTCTATGGGAGACCAGTGGCGGATCCAAAGGAGGTTCGGGGGTTTCAAACGAACACCCTCTTCAGCCCTTATTATTTCATTTTCATGGGGAATTTCAGGAAAAATTGGTCAAACTGCACAAATCTAACCCCCCTAAGCTAATTTTAACCCACTTTCCAAAATTTCTGGATCCGCCCCTGGAGACACTATGACCTCGCTGATGCCTACAATGCGGCCGTTTCTAAAGTATAATCGGAAATAAGGTTTGACTAATCCATAGAAATATTGATAAATCAATAATATTTATTTACTTGTGGCCGACCTAATAGTTACAGCCTAAAAGATAGTATGGTTTTCAGTTACAGGACTTTCGTCCATCTGGGGCCGTATTCATAAAACGACTTAAGTGGTTGCTATGCTGTTGCTAAGGCTAAATTTCTTGGAGGAGATTCCCTACAACTATGAAATTTGGTCTGGAGGAACACATTCCCTACAACTATGAAATTTGGTCTGGAGGAACAGTCTTTGTAAGACTGTTCCTCCAGACCAAATTTCATAGTTGTAGGGAATCTCCTTTATAGATATTTAGCCTTAGCAACCGCATAGCAACGACTTAAGTGGCTTTATGAATAAAGCCCCAGATTCTTATGTATGGTAGGTGTATTTTAATAGGCAGGTGATGCTTACTGCTGGCCGGAACAAATCACACTTCCTTTTGTATCTAAATACATGTATTTGGATTTGTCAATGTTACTATGGTTTATGAGTTCAGTCTAAGACTTATAATTTTGAACTTTGACCGCCTTTACTCTGTTTAAAAGCATTCGAATGTATAAATAAGCTAGTTTCAGGGAAGGTAACGTTCTCCAGTCCCATTATTGGCTTGTTCAGCTCTATTCCAGCGATATCGAGACGACTGCAGCGCGATAGAGATGCGTTTTGCCCACTAGAGTTAACTTCCCTAGTGTCCATCTGGGAACATGAACCGCGAGCACTTGTATGAACTTTCGTTCGTCTACTCCATGTACAAGGCGGGTAATCACGTGACTTACCTCTGTTACATTGTACCTGAATTCGGGCAGACCGGGTAAGAAAATTGTTCATTATTTCCTTAATACTCGGTGGACTTTCATGCCGTAAAGACTTTAGTGCAGATATCTTGTTTTTTTTGCAGCAAATGGCTACATGTCTCATATTAAACACGGATCTAGACTTTTGGGAGTTTTGTAAGGGAAAACTCCGTCTAATAACCGAAGAAGTACTGGGACATATTTATAAAACCACTTAAGTGGTTGCTATGCTGTTGCTAGGGCTAAATTTCTATCAAGGAGATTCCCTACAACTATGAAATTTGCTCTGGAGGAACAGTCTTCCAGAGCAAATGTCATAGTTGTAGGAGATCTCCTTCATAGACATTTAGCCTTAGCAACAGCATAGCAACCACTTCAGTCGTTTTATAAATACGGCCCCAGTATATCATAAACTTAGAAAACAAGGATGCTACTCTTAAAGGAAAAAAAACTTTGGGGAATACCCACAGCGAAGAAAACATAAACTTACCTCACCAGAGGCAATAGC
Organism: Ctena decussata; assembly: GCA_963989385.1. Lineage (NCBI taxonomy): Eukaryota > Metazoa > Mollusca > Bivalvia > Lucinida > Lucinidae > Ctena > Ctena decussata. Next base: position 74,041,643 of record OZ022512.1, read on the forward strand.
TTCTGAAGGAACAAACTGCTCTGGGTATACTTCATTCAAAAACCACTTAAAACTTTTGCATTTTAATCTTTTGCGTAGTTCATGGCGCTCACTGATATCTCCATAGTCGCCCTACATGGTTGAAAGATTAACTCATTAATGACCATGAATATTTTCAAAACTGTGCAGGCCCCGCAGGCCCAGAACAGACGCCGCATTACGTGGCGTCTATTTCAAGTCTGCACATTCTGAATTTACAACAGTTTTTTTTATAAAGACATCGCTCTAATAAAATTGGGTATGTGTAATAAACCAAATCTTGGATGTTGCGAGTAGGCAGTAACACAGTACTTGCAAACAACGACCTCTATATTATAAGTTTATGCTAGTGTTTTTAGAGTTCATTAAACCATTATCAAAAGCTTGATGAGTACTTAAACATATGAATAGTTTATGGGGACATATGGACTCATCCGAGTCGTTGATCCAAGTTTTCCATGCAGACGGTTCGTTGTATTTGCTTTTCATTAAAATTACATCTTTCTAGATGTATGTCTAGCATACGCATCTGCCACTCTCAAAAAAGAATTTCAAACATTTTACTTGCTTGCATCTATTTCCACTGAATTGTCATTAGATGCAGAGCTATACCAACTCGTATCACTCACACTCATTTAAACATCTGTTTTGTGCTTGCGTTTTTCTGACACCTGTAGAATTAGCAATGATAACAGGGGCCGTATTCATAAAACGACTTAAGTCGTTGCTATGCTGTTGCTAAGGGTGAATTTCTATGTTGGAGATTCCCTACAACTATGAAATTTGCTCTGGAGGAACAGTCTTACAAAGACATTACATTTACAGAGCAAATGTCATAGTTGTAGGGAATCTCCTTTATGGAAATTCAGCCTTAGCAACATCATAGCAACGGCTTATATCGGTTTATGAATACGGCCCCAGAAATACGATTCTTCAGTACCTTCAATCTGAATTACATGTTTTTGTAAATCACAGTATTGCCGGAAACCGTTTGTGAGGTCAAATTTTGCCGTTCAGTCTTGAGGAGTTTGAGTTTTGCAGAACTTACCAGATCAAAACCGATTCTTTGATAAAAGTAAGTCTTGAAGTCATCGAGCCACACTTCCGCTAATCGAACAAGATTCTTTTTCAATGCATTTCCACCTTTGGTGTTCCACTTATAAGGACTTCTTTTCCTAAAGATATGACCCACATGCGAGCAGGGGATAGTTTCCAGTGTGCCACCACACATCCAAGTCTAAATACAAATGGGAATGGACTCCATAAGGTTAGAACTTCCGTACATATCCTCTTTGTCAATTGTATATTATAATTGCATTTAAATCTTAAAAAAAAAAAAATACTGTTTAAAGTAAATACAAAAAGAAATATTTTAAATAAGCCAGCCTGAAGACTATAACTAATGTAGTGGATAAAGGCAATCATCTGGAACTGATTAAATTAAATTTCATCCCCCCACCCCCAACTCCTCCCCCCTACGACACTAAACGAAAATAATTGAAGAAATTACAGAATGCTATTTTTCTGGTTTCGTCAGCAGATATTGTCAGGGTCACTGGCGAGGCTTTATTAGCCGAAACTACGTAGTCTGGCCCTTGTTCCTACTTCTGTATGTATTCTCAGCTCTTGAAGGAACTTGTTAAGATTTTAATTACACGAAACAACAAAACATATAAGAAGAAAACATTAGCAAATAACAAACTGACTAGCTGTTTCCCAGGTTTGCCAGATAGGTAACGTTAGTCATAAAATTAGCATAAACTTTAGCTATGTTCGGCATATAAAATATAATGCATTTCCTATTTTCGAATTCTCTTTGTATGCGTAAAGAGTTACATGTATATAGAAATAAAAGAGTATAGTGTCTATTTACAAGGACAATCTATTATAACAAACGTCCAATGAGGTGAGCTGCGGGAAGACAGGTCCTTACCGTTTGGCACAAGAGTTGCTATGTGTTGTCGAACAGTAATCCCAAGGGATACGTCACATCAACGACAAATAAGTTTTGCTTGCATACCATTTGAATTACAACATTTGATCTTAATCGAAAAAACTCCCTTGAATACAGAGGTTCTGTGTTTGAAGGAGCCTGTCACAGCTCAGATTGTAATGATGACCTAATATGAGCCGCGACACGTGAAAACCAACAAAGTGGTTGTGCGCCCAGCGCAGACTCAGGCTGATCAGACTCTTCGCTAAGCGCTTACAGGGTAGCTATGTGTCCAAGCTACCTTCATGCGGACAACAAAGACTCTGATCAGACTGGGCGGATGCCCGGGCTGATCTGAGTCTGCGCCACATTGTTTGTTTTCTCGTGTCGCGGCTCATATGTTGGAAATCTACATACTGCCTCATCATTACAAATCCCTTCTACCTTGAAAGAGAGCTCCAGATTCTCTCCTCCCCAAATATCCATTCCACTGTCGTAGGTTCCCAGATGGCGGAAAAACTTGCTGCTCACGGCAAATAAACCTCCAGCCATTGTAGGTGATCTGTAAAGTAAGAACTATTTACTGGGTATAAACAAAAAGATTGTGTATAAGATGTTTTAGCAATTGATACCTTAACAACTGTACGAAACCGGGACAGTAAAGCAAACACTGTTGATCGACGTAATATTTTATATAAACACTCAACAGAATTATTTAATACATAAATAGAAAAACATGTTCAAGTAATACTATTTAAACTGTAGCTCAAGGGACAGTAAAACAACTGTTTCGACTGCTCCGCGAATTTCTGTCTTTTCTGCCTTTCTTTGTTATATTGTCCCTCAGAATTTTTGTATTATTCTCTAATATTTTACACAAAAAAAAATCCGTGCAGTCTGATCAGTATTTGCTTCTTGCATAATATATAATTTATGCCGCATACTTGGGATTTTTAAAAGTCACACGGAAGACTCTGATCGGTTTGGGCCGATCTGCAGGCTTTTTGGGTGTTTACCGTATGCTTCTTGCTGTATGTACTTATTCACCTATGTTCATTCATATTCTGTTTTACACGAAGCTTTGCCATGTCAGTAATGACAATTTGTTCCTACACTTGTTATAGATAATACATATTCGGTCGCATCATGTATTGAATAGCTGAGTCGTACTAACCTAAAGGGCAAATAGTCTTTATAGTTCCGGCGTTTTCGTTCAGCTTCTGGTACAGAATGCCAATTAAATATGAGGTCCCATGAGAAACCCCCAGCTGCAGAACTCCTCGCATTTTGGTATTGTAGTGCAAATGTGTCATCGTTTATAGCATCGATAATAGGTACCAAGACGTTCGTGTAGTTTTCATTTATTCGGGACACAAGGGGCTCTAACCAACCTGTAATTAATCAAGAGAATATCATCACCACATTTTGTTTTAGTGACACAAGTATCACAACTGTTGGCAAAGGTATATAATAGAAGCATCATGCGCACGACCACTGATGGTATGATATGACGAGGGAGATAGGGTAATTCCCATTTTTCCTGCGGCATAGGCGTTTCAATAGTTCTAGTCATAAGAAAGCATTGCATGCACTGTGCCACGCATGCACTGTACCACGCCGAAAGTGGCTCACATATTTCTTTAGAAAAAAACGACATTGAGTTACTGTATTTTAAGCATACAAAAAAGTTAACTGCGCTGTGTGCCTGTTTACGTATTTAAAATAAGGAACAGGGAAATATACAGTTTAAGAAAGATTAACAATTATACGAGTAGCAATAAGTCATATGTTTGTATGTGTTTAAAGGCGGCTCTACAGTTGCTCTTAGTTTTTCTTAGACTGTGAGTGTCTCTTATCGAAAATGTGCTGTTCCGGTTTGGTCGTCAAATATCTTTCATTTGTTGCTTGTTTCTTCTTTCGGTGTGTTTGATGGGTAGTGTTTTCTGGTTGTGTCTTTTCATATGTATCTTCATCTATACTGAAAGGATTTAAAAACTTCCACTTTTTATTGCTGGCTCCTGTTTCCTTTACTTGTGACAGTGTTACCTATGTTACGACAAAATGCTGGGAACTTCTCAAATTTAAAGATAACGCAGTTTATTCGTATCATCTACTTAAATGACGTCAGTAAAAGAGCGTTACGTCTTTGAAACGCATAAGGCAAAGACGGCGTTAGCTTATGCAACACTCTTTTAGATGATTTAATAGTGTGTTAATATTGCCACGTCGTTCACGTTAGTTTGCAATTATCATTGCAGTTGATGCTGTCACGCAAAAGCTACTACGGGGACGGCGTCGACGTAAGTTAACGTCACGATCTCTGGATGTTAATTTCGGGTAGCTGCTTTTCTGACGGTCTTTTTAGTTTCTTGTAAACCGTGCACTGTAAAAAAATACTGTAGATTTTACGGTAGAATAACTGGAAACCGGCTGCCAGTCCTTTTCCCGTTATATTTACGGGTCTTTGCCTGTAAGACATTGTTGGAAATCACAAAATGGAAGTTTTATATTAACTTGGCGCACTCGAAAATAACTTTGTATTGTTGAGGGGCTATCTAACCAAAACGACATCTGCTCTTTTCTGTCCCACTCTGCTTGATGATTCCTGCAATTTTTACGGGCGCCCGTAAAAATAACGGTAAAAGGACTGGCAGCTGGTTGCCAGTTATTTTACCGTAAAATCTACCGTTTATTTTTGCAGTGTGCACGTCGTCTGGGATTGCAAATTGCCGTAATTAACGCATAAAATTATCGCGCGACGTCAGGTTTTGAAACTTCATCATTTAGCTGGGCCAAAACTCTGCACCTGTTAGCGATATTTAGGCGCGGTAGGCCAAATGAAGCCACAGACCGAGTTCAAACTTTTAAAATTTAATATGATATTACGAGAGCAATATGTCACCAGAAAACTGTATACCTGAAGTTATCCATCTGTATGTAAACTGCACTAAGAACATGAGGAGCACGTGCTTATTCCTGACCGATTCGGTCGAACGATTTCAAGTTTGAGATATCGATATAATCAGGTATTAGAAAATACATATATTGTAAAATTTCGGTGGATGTAGCCGCATTTGTTTTCGAGATATTTAAAATTAATGGGTGGAAGTTTTTAAATCCTTTCAGTATATATACAGTTAACTCTCGTCATCTCAAACACTGGTATCTCAAAGTTACCTCATATCAAAAATATAGTTTGGTCACATTTAATCTTTTTCTTTGCAGTCATCTCATGCTATATCACACTGCTGGTATCTAAAAGTAAATTTTCTGTTACCAGAAAATTTACTTAAAGATATCAGTAGTTTGAGATGAACTGCGACTTTGTGATACACATGTATCGACAGTTGACTGTATTTCTTAAATTTACCTTCATCTCCTGGAAAAGATTTCCAGATGATATATACTAAGCACAACTTCTAACCGACCATTTGCTTTGTCTTGAACACTGTCGTTTGAAGATGGTATCCGGACATAATTTTCTTATATCCAGTACTCCCGATGTGTCATGTAAACGTTGTAAAATGTTTGAGCTCAATACCTTTAGAATCGTTTTCCTGGCAGCCGAGGATGCACATGTACCTCCATTTTCGAACTTCGCAAGGATTATGACTGTGGTGGAGAAGGTTATTTAATTGTGACTAAAATTTTGAATTCTGTATTAAAATAATGCCTTATTATGAATTCTCAAGCTCATTTAAACATTTTCTAAATGTTCGCACAAATCATAAGCATATGCTGACAAGATTCCGAAATGTGGTTCTGTCCGAATCGTGAAAATCTGCTGAAACGTTGCGATTTTCGGAAACAGGGGTACCATTATCTTTCACTTACTCAATGGTATACGGATAAGATTTTTATTTCAGAGTTACCTGATTTGTTTTACCAATATCACAAGTTAATTGAAGATGGAAACATATGTTTGATTGTCCATTTTACTTAGCGGAAAACATGCTATAAATAAGTGGTCGGTTAGAAGTTGGTTCTAGTATATATAAGCTACAACTTACTATGAAATCCTGATCTATTTGTTGTGCAGTCAAACCTGTCTTAAGGGGTCATCCAAGGAAAGCCCAAAAATTGGCTGCTTAAGACAGGTGATCCCTTAATACAGGTTCATTTCCACTGTAATTCAGTTCAAGGGACCGAGACAAAGTGGCTGTTTAAGCCAGGCGACCCCTTAATAGAGGTGACCACATAAGCAGGTTTGACTGTATTATGCTGTGCATTATGCTGTAAAGTATTCTTGATTAAGCTTGTGTTTAAACCAGATTTACCTTCCGTTGTTTCACAGTGTGAGTCCAGAAATATAGCAACTGGAGCAGTACACTTCTCAAAACCCATTAGTCTAGCCCGGATGAGACCTGACCTCTCTGTAGCCCGTATCAACTGAACTTTAGATAGTTTGTCTACATAGTCTTGCAGTGGCTGCTTCAGATGATCTGTTGTATATAAAGAATACTAGGGTAAAGTCGGGTAAATTCGGACAGCGGGTAAATTCGGACGGTAACATTGTTTCGTTTATAAGTCAGTTGTTTGGAATTAAAACAAAATTAACTGGCAAACAGTGAAAATCCTGATGAGACGGCTCATGATGAGCCGTCGCATTTGGATTTTCACTGTTTGCAATGGTAATTCCCAAATTTACCCACTGTCCGAAGTAACCCGACTCGACCCTACATATTAACCATAAATGCTTAATGGAGCATTCTACCAAAATGCCACGAATTATGGTCACGTCCGTTTTCAGTATAAGAGGTGTATTCAATTTTGTTTTCTGAAGAAATTACTCTAGACTAATTCATACAAACAGTATTGACCCAGATCATACGCCGCGTTCATATATTTCTGGGCTGGGTCATCATTGCTTGCTTAGACCTTTTTATAGGACCCAAGGCAATGAAGGAGTACATTTATTGGGTCATTTATTATTTAGTAAGAGCTCATGCCTTTAATACAAAAAGAAAAGAAGGTGATGGTAATCTACCATGTTAATATTATAAATTGCGCCATCAGCATTCTTAAACATGTTAAACGTGTTTCATATTTTACGTATTTTGCTGTTGACAAAGGGCCTGGTATGTTTTTGGCCATATTAACAACACCCCCACCCCCCTCCCCACCCCCTCACCTTCCATATTTATGAATTTGAAGAATTTTATCGTTTAACCTCTGTTTATGATGAGTGTTGGACCCTTTAAGTGTGTATCTATGATTTTCTACGTTTTATGTTTTTCTGCGCGTCCGGTGTCATCCTACTAAGCTGATGTTTGGCAGTTTCGACCATTTTCCTCCTGCATTTAGCTGTAAAATATATTAACACGTGAATGTGTACAGCCAAATTCTTAGCACCATAATACATTTAAATATTGTCATCAATATGTGAAAATTTCAGCTGTGAATATTCATATGCTGACACTTAATTGTATACCTTTTTTTCGCAACCCTAGCAGTTTCTTTTGGACATTTTTCAACTGATCTCAACACCAAAATGTCCACATCTCTGCTCATAGACAAACTAAACATATGTTGTGGGTACATATGTATTCATATTCTTGGTTTGATCGAACGCAGGGAATCATTTATTACATATTTTATCATGATTCGTTGCCTTGCCTTTTTTTAAATAATGGAACGAAACAAGCATGTCAGAAATCATGTTATTCTGAGGATTTACAAAGAAGAAACATATTATTTCTGTATGAACCTGTTTACGCAGAGAATAAGCAATAAAAGCCAGGTAAATTTTAAGCAAATTTGAATGGGGGCTAAAAATGGCCCAAATCATACCATGGCCTTTACCAACCAAAGGTGTAAACGACAAGTTCTACTAACACAAGATAGGGTTAAGCCAAGGAAATGAAAACAAAAGCAGGTAAGGTATTTTATTTGGTACATGTAAGACAACCAAATAGGTAAAGGAATATTCTATGAATAAACTTTCAGACACAGGAGTTTTGTGCTTTGTTGCGTTCATGACGTTTGAAGGTAAATTTGCAGCGGCACAGAGCTTGGCGAGCTCTATGACTGTATTGAGCATTTAAAGCGTATGGATATTAAGCAAAGGGAAGCAGCTTTTTCTCTTTCTTTTGAAGGGTTTCGGCGTCAGGTGCGCAATCAGGAAGTTACAAAAGTAGGTGAGGGTAGAGTCGGGTAACTTCGGACAGGGGGATAAATTCGGACATACTATTGCAAACAGTGAAAATCCCAATGAGACGGCTCATAATGAGCCGTCTCTTCAGGATTTTTACTGTTTGGCCAGTTACTTTTGTTTTAGTTTCAAACAACTGACTTATAAAGGAAACAAGTCACTGTCCGAATTTACCCGTCGTCCGAAGTTAGCCGACTCTCCCCTACCCTTATAGAAATGGCCGAAAAAATCTGGCTATGTACCCAAACACCGTAAAATAGTAAGTGTACACATAGCAATACGAGCCATCTAAATAAGAATTAAAATAAGTAATGGTAAACTAAATGATTCAGCTAGACTTTTCTGCGTATTTCTAATGCATCAAATATGCATATTTTTCAATGGACTGCAGTAATAAATGTAGATACATGTAGTACGAGGAGCTTATTTACGATAAAGTCCTTGTGGCCCCTTGGTTTACATCTGGAAAAAAATCAAAGGTCTTTGTTCCGCAAGCATGAATAGCTAGACATTTTTACCAGTTACTGAACTGGTCTTAACTGGACCAAACACAAAAAAGGTCTGTCTTCTTCTTACCCCTCTTACACTGAACTCTCGCTATCTCAAAGGCCAAGTTTATTCCAAACTGCATGTACTATATCTCAAAGTAAACATTCTGGTCCCAGAAACTTTTCTCTGAGAAAGCAGTAGTTTGAGATAACATGAGTTGAAATGTAAAGAAATATAGGAAATGTATCCAAAATTTATTCTTTGATAAAAGCGGATCTTTTTGAGATATCTATGTTTGAGATACAGAGAGCCAACTGTATTGTAAAACAACTAAAAAGCTTACAAACTAAATCTTTAGCTGGTTGATAGGGAAAAGGATAACATTCATATCTGGGATATATGGAACTACCTTCTAGCTCATTCGACGCCCATCACCAGGAGGTATAAATTACCAAATTCTGACGCGTCGTCAACCAGAACTATTTCTTTAAGGATGTTTGGTTTTGACCTGTCAAGCACGCTGTGGATGGTGCGTAGTAGCACACTCCAAGCCTCGTTGTGAAATATAATTATGACACATGCTTCGGGTAGATTGTCACCATAGTCTATAGTTTTACACCTTCGAAAGAAAATGTAAGGAAATAAGAAAAAAGAAATGATTACAAGCGTATTTATTGGTCATTTGGATATAAACGAAGCCAACAGTGTTTAGCGCTGTCATTAATAAGACGATAATCTGTTACATGCAAGCTACATGCATATGACTTTTCACATACAGCTATGTGTGTTGAATGATTCACAAATGCCTATGTATGCTCCGCGAGACAGTCGTTATTTATGAATGTCTTAATAACTCTTATTGTCATTAATCTACTTTAGCAATGCAATTTTGAAACCGATAAACTGAACATGTGCAATGTGTAAATTCAAACATACTCTACATTTTGCTGGTGACGGTGCTTAACTTCGACGGTGTGTATATAACCTGGACATATGCATACATGTAGCAACCCAAAGAAAATTACAACTATACACTGTGCACGACTTGAGCAACTTTTTTCGTAAAATGGTTAAATATTATTGATGGAATGACGTACTCAGACTCTCTGATATCTGGCAATGTCCTGTGGGTAGAAATCATGTCACTGACGTATATGTTGAACGCAGTGTCCTTCCATCCCTTGTCATACAGTTTTCTTTCTTCTGGGGAAAGTTTATCTTTATCAATGACTACGGCTTTACCCATTTCACCTGAAAATAATAGTAGTATCATGTAAACAATAGTGTAGCTCATTCTTGTAGGACTTTCTCGATATTTTGAAATTAAAATTAAAATCTTAGAGAGAAGAGAACACATTAACAAAACTTCGAAGTTTCGGTTACTCAAGCCTCACCAGTGATCCTAACATGCTCTGGTGATGTATGTATGTATGTATGTATGTATAAGACACAATTACTAAAATAATGTCTTAGTCTTAACTATCATTGAAGTCGTGAAAGTATTACCTGGAGCATTAGGATCAATCAAATGTTCTTTCTGATCATTTGGAGCTGCCAAAACGCGCTTCTCTTCCTCTGTTTCATCAGAACCTGTTTCTTTGATATTTGCTTCATAATCATCAGCAGTGTCTACAATATCATCGTTATATTTATTTTCTCTGAATTTATCTACACCTTCTTTTATTTTTAAAGTTTCGTTAGCGAAATTCCTACCGGATTTCACCAGCTTAACTTCTTTTTTATCCCTAAACGATAACTCATTTGTTTCGGAATTAACCATTCCATCGACATAAAAACTTAAAATAAACATAGTAAACCACATCACTGGAACAATAAATATTAATCTCATTACAAATCTCCGTAACCATCTTTTTGGAATCATTGGAAAATATAGAGTTTTATCCATCTTACAGAACTACGTAACACTCTTACTAGCCAAGGTATTACTGGCCCGATATTATTTGTAAACTAACATGACACTAAGTCTTCTCTATTTATTTATTTTCTCGTCTATCTTTTTTTTTTCTTATTTATTAAGTTAATATTTATTGATTCATTTTTATCTATTTCCATTTGAATTAAATATGGGTAGTGCAATTTTAAATCGTCTGCTTTATTTATTACAACACAATAAACAGTATCACTATCTTTCGGTGGTTTAATTGATAAATCTCGATGCTTCTGATAGTGTTGCGAATCTTGGTAATTTCATATTGACATCGCCACGTTTAACAAGGTTGACGTCCACAGATTTAAAGTGACCGTGTTTATGTGACTGCTACGGAACCAGCTTAACCACAATTTAAATGAGCCGTGACACCTGCCTGGGGAAGAGCTTTTCCACGATTTACCGTGCGTGCCTTTCGTGAAATGCTGTGTTTATGTATATGCTTTTTTGTTTTGATTTTGAAAGCAGGATATGGGATCTAATTGCATTAGTTTCTACCTTACCTTTCTGCTATGAAATGACAGACCTTGATCCTATAGGAACTACCATTTGTCCTTAAAAATGACCCCTACTCGGAAGGGTGACACAAATGACAATGGCCAATGAGTGTGGGGGCGTGGGGATCTATCCCTAACAGTCCATTCATCTACCTGAAAAACATGTGTGGTTACTAAAAATTATCCGAGCTGTTCCAATTTTTAGGCTAATCACAGTATGATATAAATTTACGCTTTTAAATGGTCACTGCAAAATGTCGCCGGTGAGCGGATATCAAAATCAAATAAGTATCAGATAAGATTCTATACATTTAGTGATTTTTTGTCAGCTAACCTCTATTTGCCAATACAGTGAATGGTTCTTTGGTGATAAATGTTAAACAAATTGAGTTTACAATGTTTGATGCGAACACGTACACAGGAATTTATTTGAAAAATAAAAGCAAATCGATAGGCTACAAAGAGTGTACTCGAAAAATAAATTTTCTTATTCGGACGTACGCCAGAGGATGCCACAGGTGCATGATAAACCATACCCAAAGCAAACCATATTTGAACTAGCAAATTTGATTAAGTTATGCCCCTCGCCTATAGGCTGTAACCCAAAAGCCACATGCACATTAAGAGACCACCTCAGCGAGCCATTCAAAGTATCAACACGGTTTATGAAACACTGTGGAAGCAGTTGCACATACAAGGTACATGTACCTATCTAATAGGGTTTCTGATGCTGATTAAATGACTAGGTTCACGAAGCCAAAAAAATGGTGAAAAAATACCCGGGCATAATGCATAAGACACAAGCATATGCACAGACGAAGAAAACAAAGCCTCCAAAATTACAGAATGATCCATTAAAAACTGTTGGAAGAGTTGCGCAAACAAGGTCCCTATTCACATGCATTTTGCTTTCATTCCAATCCCAGTAACTATTTTTGTGTATATCTTATGTTGCATGTGAGTGAAATTATGAATCTAGATGGTCCTCTGACGCTGAAAAATGACTTAGTTCGCAGTGTAATAAAAGAGGTACCAATTATCAAAGCATAACCCCTAAGTCACACGCACATTTACAGATCACGCAGAAAAGCCAGCTTAGTTTCAAAATGATTTATGAAAAAACTGTAAGAAGAGTTGCGCACACAATGTAAGTACTAAATAGGTCTTCTGATGCTAAAAAATGACTAAGTTTGCAAAGCGAAGAAAGTAGTCAAAATTATTCGAGCAAAACTCCTAAGTTATATGCAAATCTACAGGCCATGCTAAAGAAGACCGCATAATGTCAGAATGATTCATAAAAAAAAACTGTAGGAGGAGTTGCACACGCAATCTATGTACTCGAAAGGTCTTCTGATGCCGACAAATGACTAAGTTCACGAAGTGAAAAAAGGAGTAAACAAATATTTGACGATTAACCCGGAGTCACATCTTCAGAGTATGAAATAGAAGTCTGCAAAGTTTCAGAATCATTCATGAAAAAACTGTAGGAGGAGTTGCGCACACAAGATAACTACTGTTAATTGGGAACGGAGCCACGGAGTCACGGAAGTACGGAACCAAGGAAAGCCGAATACTATGTCCAATCTCTTTTCTTCGAAAAGGCGGGATTCATTAGGTTTTAAGAACGTCAGACTCCGTGACAAAGTATTCTCTCTGTAACTCCAGTTGAATGTCTTTTTGAGTATCTAAATTTGCCAGCCATATTGTCTCTTTATATTTGAATTTCGGTCATATATGTATTATTGACGGCTACGTATATATGAGCCGCGTCACGACAAACCAACAATGTGGTTATGCGCCCAGCGCAGACTCAGATCAGCCTTGGCATCCACCCAGTCTGATCAGAGTCTTCGCTGGCCGCATGGACGTAGCTGAGACCCTTAGCTACCCGTTCAGTGCTCAGCAAAGAGACTGGTCGGACTGGGCGGATAACCAGGGAGATCTGAGTCTGCGCTGGGCGCACAACCACTTTGTTGGTTTTCGGTGTCGCAGCTCATATTATGAGCATATCAAAAGTTTTAGTCACCTTCGGTAACAAACGCGTTTTCTTGGCAGTTTTTTTTCTTCAAAGAGTCTGACGGTTTAAGAACATCAGACTCATTGAAACAGTACCTTAAAAATCTTTTGGTACAAGCCATGCTTGAATGCCTCATTGCTCTCCAAATAGTAAAAGAGTCTCCCGTTCCTGGAAATGAAAATCACACCAATGCGAGACAAAGGATGGATAGATGACTAGCGACTTTAAGCCCTTTTAAACAATATATCAGTTTTATTAGGACAATGAGAGGGTGATAATGAAAGTCGGATTGCAACTGAACCCCATTTATGCACATAGTTGAAAAAGATAACCAGCCCAATAAAAAAATAAACTTCGGGACCGCTAGTTCAGCAGCCCAATGAGCTACCAGGGCTCCGGGGAAATGCGAGACAATAAATGAAATAAATAATATGTTTACATGTACCACGTAATAAAGTTTGTGCGTGTCTTTTTTGTTGCCTATTTACAAGGTGGGGTCACGTGGTTCTGCTGAAAAACGGCGATGCTGTGTGTGAGTCTGTATTTATGTTACCAAATATTTCAGCCACGACACGAAAAAAACCAACAAAGTGTTTGTGCGCCCAGTGCAGACTCAGATCAGCCTGGGCATTTGCCCAGTTTGATCAGACTCTTTGCCAAGCGCTCAAAGAGTAGCTAAGGGTCTAAGCTATTACCATGCGGATATCAAAGACTCTAATCAGACTGGGCGGATACCTAGGTTGATCTAAGTCTGCGCTGGGCGCACGATCACTCTATTGGTTTTGTCGTGTCGCGGCTCAATTTTCTATTTTAACTATTTAACACTCGTTGAGCTATGCTCCAGTTTCTAGTCCACATCTTTCCGGTTCTGATGCCTCTTTGGTTGAATAATATAAGGATCTGTCATGGGTGTGAGGTGTGGATAGAAAAATCTGTCACGAGTGTCACTGTTTGGCATCACGAGGCTTGCCGAGTGATACCGAACAGTGATCCCAAGTGACGGGTTTTTCTATCCACACCTCACACCAATGGTAGATACTTTTTCTTGCACACCACGTTTTGAGTTAACTTTTTAAAATTGGTAATTCTAGTGCTTGAGAGTTTTCAATTTGAGTTTGAAAGAAGGCGCCGCTTTAGTGACCGCCATTCGGCTCTTTACGTCAACGACTGGCGTCAATCGGAACACCGCTCGGCCAATTCCGTGAATCAACCTCGGATGTATGACGTGGGACTACTTACGTCACACGACTGTTGTCAGGAACAACGATATAAACAAAGATGACCGCACTGTCGCACCGAGTAAATAATAAAATGAGAAGAAGCAAATGTATTTTCTGTCTCGTCATTAATAATTGACTATTTTGTTTTAACAACAGCAAAGCATTAAATGATTGTCCGTGCAACAGCTGTAAAAGGTCGCAGGTCGAGAATTAAATCATTCGTAGACCTAGAGATCTACGGCTTCGGCGTATACCTTCGGCCGAACAACAAAATGTTGGATTTTGCTGCATATTGCTCCGCCTTACATACGCCCGAGGTCTGATTCATGGAATTGGCCGAGGAGTTCCGAATGGACTGGCGTGTATAACTGACATCATTTTTACCGTCTTCGTGACGTCATCATCTAAAATGCCAATGTCACTTGACGACGCAGGTACGTGATTTCCTATACAACCAATGCATTGATAGCTCGCGATTTTTTTCCGGTCCTGGGTCAGAACACCAGGGTAAGATAAGATTTTCTATCCAGGTAAAAAGAATGGCATGTTTTACATTTTCTATCCGGTGTGCAAGAACAAAGATTCGTACTTAGGGAAATTACTCTGTCACAAAATTCATCCGACGCCGGTGCAAAACATACCGCGATTTTAGGTTCAAACTTTCCTGATTGAAATGTTGTGACAATGTCCTTGCCCAAAGTAAGAATCATTGCGGTTCCATCAAAATGTCGTTAGAATCGGGCCCCGAGGTTATAAAACTTTTTTCGTGCTCAACTCAGCAGAGCATGAAATTTTCTCTGCTGATAAATATGAAAATGCCAACTAATGTTGGCATTTTCAGATTCATAAGCAGAGAAAATTCCATACTCAGCTCATTTGAGCATGAAAACAACTGTTCTAATCAGTAATTTGCTATTTATTGGCAGGTAAAATTTCATGTTCAGCTGAGTTGAGCATGAAAAAAGTTTTATAACCTCGGGGCCAGGAAGATGTGGACTAGCAACTGACGCACAATTCAACGTGTGTAAAATATTAAAAGAGAAACAATATGCTATATGCTCATTTCCTTGACAATAACAAAGATTCACTCACATTTGTCTGTGCAGCATATCTTACCAAAAACTATGTGATCCCCCAACCTGAAATAAAATAATTCAATTAATTTTTCAACCTTTTTTTTTTAATGAGAAACTCAAGGCGGCTGGTCTATTTGTTTAAAGCAGGCGAACCACAGTTATGTTAAATACCAAACTTCAGTGAACGACTTTCGGCGATTTATCCCAATAAAATATAATACCAGGAGAGCAATGAGGCATGTACTAAAGTAAACTACCGAAATGCGCATCTGGGAAATTAAATTTTGTATGGGTTCATTTACATGTACATGATTTTATTGCTGTAGATTTTTACCTCTGCCACTTACAAAAATTATGATACATATTTTATCTGAATTACAGAGAAAGAGAAAGCTGTCTAGAACGTGTAGATCCATACAGCTGGCTACATGTGTACCTGCTAGGTAGGGATAACGCCCGATCACTTGTTAGCCAGCTGTACGAGTCAAAATGCTATCTTATGATTTCATAAAATCTGTCTTTGTGCTCTTTTCAATTATTGCTATATGCATGCCGAGAGATGGTAAAAACTACAACAATCAAATTAGTTGTTTTAAACAATCTGTTGATGATACTTTTGCTAGTTTACATGAAGTACATATATTGTAGACGCACCAGGTTGAATGGCAGCCAGCTGGTTTCTGAAGTATGTTTTGGGGGCATGGCTTGGTTAACGGTGGTCTGGGCGTAGGGAAGTGCTGTCTAGACATTGGTCTGCCACACGTACCCTAAACCCAGAACCCCGATTGTTCTTTTTTGTCTAGCGGCACACGACTGGCTGGAGGCAATTCAGTTATCTGCAAATAGGATTGATATCTGTCCACCTTTCTTGTTGTCATGCAATGGATCTATGTTTCTTAGTCATATTTAAAATTGAATAAGCCACCTCTCCCACAGGGACTCTATGGACGCCAAAAGCTGAAAATGCTGAAAAGTATCGTAAATATTTTTTTCCAAGCGGACGCATGACGCGGAGACGTCGTACTTGCGTCGGTGCGACGTAACGACGTCGCACGGACGTGGGTGCGACGTTGGTTCGACGTCGTGTGCCCGCTGGGCTGGGGTATATCACGCAAGACCTTTTATTTATACAACGTCATTTTTAACTTGTCCACTTGTCCTGTATATTGACAAAGTACTTTATATGTATATATGCTCATGGGCCATATGGCTTATTGCATGAAATAAAATATCTATCTATCATGTACTCTTAGGCCAATAAAATATGATATATTCAGGGTCTGGATAGCGTATGAGTATTTCTTGTTCTAGGCAGCACTGCAGACTCTGTTCGATTAAGTATGTTGATATTTCATTTGGTTTTCTCCTGGTTCTCAGGTAGCGTTTCCTTTACTTTCCTCCAGATCATGTGAGCTTTATATCTAATCGAAGTGAAATAAATAGTTCATATTTTATCATTAAGGGCGATACACAGTACATGCAAAGCATGGTAAAAACTTGTACTATCAAATTGCACGTCCCATTCATAACATTTCGTATATTTATATATCTGTATATATGCAAAAAGAATAGACGTGTAGTTATAGATCTATTCACAAACATAGAAAATTGCACAACGTAGTGTCATTCTATCCATGCTATAAATAACGTTGGTATTGATTTAGTATCAATAACCCAAGACATCGATAATGGCTACAGGTGGAGTTTCAGACGATGATTTAAATAACACGGTAATTATGCTTATTTTAATATTCCGTTTTTCTTTTCTTCCCTTGTTTTCCATTCTATTCAAGAACAAGAGTATTATGAAAGGCAACTCCGAAATACACATAATCAGATAATGCATCCCATTGCGCAAGGATTGTCTTAACACCTGAGGTTTCTCCTGTTGATAATGAGCTACATGTATTTTTTACTTTCATATTCGTCACACCCCCAGATCCAAGGGGTAGGCTTTGGGCTTAAACCCCGCCACCTGGGGTTCTATGTCAGTTATGATAGATACAGGAATGTAGGTAATAAGGAGCACTAGATGATAACTGAGATGATATTCAATAAGGTTTAGACAAAATCTATGTTGCAACATCTCACTGGAATCGTCTCGTCGAGACGTTTCCAGTTAGATGCCAGAACATATATTTAAAGGTACATGTAAACATGATATTTCCTTGGTTTTTCATCAAATATTCTATTTCATCTGGAACCTGATTATGGCCCCTTTCCTTGGGCCCTAAGGTCCACCAGTTGTCCATAGAGCTCCCCGCCAGCTAGTTGTGGTCTAGTTCCAGGTTTGTATGGCCCATGTTCCTTCTTTTGAATGTGTTCTCTGCTCTCGAAGGAACCCTTTTAGATTTGAGCCGCGACACGACAAAACCACCAATGTGGTTGTGCGCCCAGCGCAGACTCAGATCAGCCTGGGCATCCGCCCAGTCTGATCAGAGTCTTCACTGTCCGCATGGAGGTAGCTTAGACACTTAGCTACCCATTAAGCGCTTAGCAAAGGGTCTGATCAGACTAGACGGATGCCCAGGCTGATCTGAGCCTGCCCTTGGCGCACGACCACATTGTTGGTTTTGTCGTGTCGCGGCTCATTTCATTTTGTAGTCAGTTAGTGTTATAGTTGTTTTGTCCAGCTCTAATAGCATACCATACACCTCCTGGCACTGAGCTCGAATTCGAAGAAGAGAAGTATAGTCAACTCTCGATATCTCGAACACTGATATCTCAAAGTACCCTCTCATATATTAAAATATAGTTACGACTTTATTCCAATTTTTCTTTACTTTTCAACTCTTCTTATCTAAAACTACTGATATCACAAAGTAAACTTTCTGGGACCAGAAAATTTACTTTGAGATATCAGTAGTTTGGAATAAAATTTGACTTTGAGATATCGCGAGTTGACTGTATTTGATTTTATGGATAGCTTGCTGAGAGTTGCTTTGAAAGAAATTAATTACATTTTGTTTCGACTGCATCGAAATTACACAAAGAATTGATTACATGTACCAAATGTTTTCAATAAATTATCCACTGCTACGAATCATATATGTTTTTCAGAACATACCGGCGGATAATAGCAGTCCAGACACGAAGGACAAGCCCTGTATTATTTATTACATGAACGATAAACCTGCCGAATTACTTTGTGGGTCATGCAACATTCGGGCAACCACATCCAAATGCAAATATTTTTGTGAGCGATGCGATGTGTTTATTTGTCAGAAGTGTGAATATCACATAAGTCATGCTGATTCTTACGACGATGACGACATACACACCACTGACGTTACAGTAGGTAAGAAATATAACTATTGTCTTCACTTGTGTAGACTCTTGATGTTACGAACGTGATACCTATTTGCTTACCTGTACTGTCTCCGATTAATTGTGTACAGTAGCCCAACCTTACCTGTACTGTCGTCCGTATAATTGTGTACAGTAGCCCAACCTTACCTGTACTGTCGTCCGTATAATTGTGTACAGTAGCCCAACCTTACCTGTACTGTCGTCCGTGTAATTGTGTACAGTAGCCCAACCTTACCTGTACTGTCGTCCGTATAATTGTGTACAGTAGCCCAACCTTACCTGTACTGTCGTCCGTATAATTGTGTACAGTAGCCCAACCTTACCTGTACTGTCGTCCGTGTAATTGTGTACAGTAGCCCAACCTTACCTGTACTGTCGTCCGTATAATTGTGTACAGTAGCCCAACCTTACCTGAACTGTCGTCCGTGTAATTGTGTACAGTAGCAAAACCTTACCTGTACTGTCGTCCGTATAATTGTGTACAGTAGCCCAACCTTACCTGTACTGTCGTCCGTGTAATTGTGTACAGTAGCCCAACCTTACCTGTACTGTCGTCCGTGTAATTGTGTACAGTAGCAAAACCTTACCTGTACTGTCGTCCGTATAATTGTGTACTGTAGCCCTACCTTACCTGAACTGTCGTCCGTATAATTGTGTACAGTAGCAAAACCTTACCTGTACTGGCGTCCGTATAATTGTGTACAGTAGCCCAACCTTACCTGTACTGTCGTCCGTGTAATTGTGTACAGTAGCAAAACCTTACCTGTACTGTCGTCCGTATAATTGTGTACTGTAGCCCAACCTTACCTGTACTGTCGTCCGTGTAATTGTGTACAGTAGCAAAACCTTACCTGTACTGGCGTCCGTATAATTGTGTACAGTAGCCCAACCTTACCTGTACTGTCATCCGTGTAATTGTGTACAGTAGCACAACCTTACTTGTACTGGCGTCCGTATAATTGTATACAGTAGCCCAATCAATACCGGCAGATGTACATGATATTGTCGACAGAGCTGCCACTGCTGTCGATTACCGTATGCAAGGTTATTTTCGCGGTGTTCCATTTTTCGCGGTATTTCGCGGTCACTTTTAGAAAACGCGAATATTAAAATCGCGAATAATTTCCAGTTTCTTACATATTGTCTTCTGTAAACACAATGTTCAAATATTTTGTTTCTGTTTGCTTCGGTAGTTGATGGTATTTTTCACTCGAGCCAGTTCTTTCATTAACCTGCGGCGGCCCTGCCGCAGGTCAATGAACGAACTGACTCTTGTGAAAAAGAAATAGATTTGCTTTCCCCCATGTTGCTTACCGCGAAAATTAAAAATCGCATTTTTTTCGTTAATTTTTCGACCCTTAACCGCAAAAATTTGAATCCGCGAATATTACCGCCTATACGGTATCCCGGTCGACAACTTCTTGTACATGGATGGTTCAGGTAGACAGCACTGAATTATTTGAAATCGGTACTATCCCCGTGTTTGCTGTTTTATGCAAATTGCAAACAATCGAATGACGTTCCATGAATGAAAAAAAAGGTTGATTAATTGAACAAGAATTCCGCGGAATGCGGTGTCTCGCCTGCTGGCGCTTTGTCACAAAACAGAGCTAAATCAGCAAAGATGTATGCATGAACCAAGTTCCTTGGCTCTAGCCCTTATGGTTTCTGAAAAACAGACCTAAACGCGAAAACTCGACAAAAAATTACAAAGTCAGTCAACCATAAAATGTTGTAAAGTCTCAATATTGATGATGACTTTTAGCTCTTCTCTTCCAGATGAATGCATGACCCAAGTTTCATGGCTCTAGCCCTTATTTTTTCAGAAAAACAGACCTAAACGCAAAAATTGACAAAAATTGCAAAGTCAGTCAACCGTAAAATGTAGGTTAAGACTCAATATTGATGATGGCTTTGAGATAAACTCATCCAGATGTAGGCATGAGCCAAGTTTCATGGCTCTAGCCCTTATGCTTTCTGAGAAAATGACCTAAACGCAAAAACTCAACAAAAAATGCAAAGTCAGTCAACCATAAAATGTAGGTCAAGACTCAATATTGATGATGGCTTTGAGATGTACTCTTCCAGATGTATGCATGACCCAAGTTTCATGGCTCTAGCCCTTATGGTTTCTGAGAAAATGACCTAAACGCAAAAACTCGACAAAAAATAGCGAAGTCAGTCAACCGTCAAATGTAGGTCAAGACTCAACATTGATAATGCTTTGAGATCTACCCTTCCAGATGTATGCATGAACCAAGTTTCATGGCTCTAGCCCTTATAGTTTCTGAGAAAATGACCTAAACGCAAAAACTCGACAAAAAATTGCAAAGTCAGTCAACCGTAAATTGTAGGTCAAGACTCAATATTGATGATGGCTTTGAGATGTACTCTTCCAGATGTATGCATGACCCAAGTTTCATGGCCCTAGTCCTTATGGTTTCTGAGAAAATGACCTAAACGCAAAAACTCGACAAAAAATTGCGAAGTCAGTCAACCGTAAAATCTAGGTCAAGACTTAATATTGATGATGGCTTTCAGCTGTACTCTTCCAGATGTATGCATGACCCATGTTTCATGGCTCTAGCCCTTATAAACGCAAAAACTCGACAAAAGTTTACGCCGCCGACGCCGCCGCCGCCGACGACGACGACACCGGAAAAGCAATACATATGTCTCGCCTCTGCTTCGCAGGCGAGACAAAAACATACACGTATTGGACTCAGTACCTATCGTGAAATCCAGATATAAAAGACGTTTTTTCCCTATTATGCAGAACTCACGGTATGCAAGTTGTAGTTTCATAGCCCTATTATTTCACAACCCCTGTTGTGCCGGATGGCTTTCAGTAAGAAGTATTTGATGCATACATTTTTTATGTAGCATTAGGGCATATATTTTGGCAATTGGTCGGGGTGTATTCTAAAAAGTAAACACTCTGTCTACTTTGTGCGAACACGCAGGCTTCAATCGTAACCGGGGCTCCATTGCACACAGCTTTTCATCACTACCTTCCCGTCGTCCTGATACGACTGTTTCGTAAATAGCAAGAAGACATTGAGCAAGACTTCTCAACATCTTCCTTAGCCCAAGTGGTTCAGTGGGTTAAGCACTGGCCTGCAAAGCTAGTGGACCGCTTTCAAAACCCACTAGAATCGGATTCTTGTGGTTCAGTTGCAGACAGTCATTCAGAATCTTTATCCAGCGGCTCGTGGAGCCCCGGTAGCTTAGTGGGTTAAGTGCTGGCCTGCTGATCTAGCGGTCCCAAGATCGGTTCTTGGAGGCGGGATTTTTTCAATCGTAATCCAGGCTCCATTGCGCACACCCTTTCATTACTACTCACCAATTGTGCTGATAGGACTGAACTATTGTTGAAAAGGACGTAAAATCACAAATCATTCATCCGGCAAGCAGCTGGTAATTACTGAAATACTGTTTCAGTGCAGACAGGAGCAGGTACATGTATGTTTTAAAGCGTTATTGGTGTAAAAGTTATTTTGACTTATTTCTGTGTATATTTTAGGTGCATATGCAAAGACGGTCGCGGAGACTACAAAGAAAAGACTTGAGGAATTGATGTTACTGTGTGAAAATATAAAGAATGCTAAGCAAGAATACAGGGGCTATTTGGAACACTGCGTATCAAAATGCAAGACCGGAAAAGAAATTTTCCAGAAAGCAATTAATGAAATAAACTATGATTTGGGCAGACTTCACGAGGTAGGAGTGAAATTGCAAAAGCATTTTGACGAACTGAAAGCACTATATAAAAGTCGCAATGCAGTTTCTGTTGTACGTAAACGTCATTGTTGGAAGGATGTTGAGTCCGAGTTGAAGCAGATTGAAAGCAGTCACAAACCTCATTTATGGATGAACAAAGATGGGGAATATGAGAATAAATACCCCGCTGTAGTACTTGATCTACACTGCCGCTTCCGCGGTATTAAGCATCAAGATATCCGTCCCGAGAAGGTTAAAAGAGCGTGGATTCTTCATGCTGGAGAACTCTATGTCAATAGAGGAGGATATGATTTCTGGAGCGATTATTACAAGTCGCAGATACGGCCTTTTGTGACATTAGCTGACAACAAAGAAGAGGTTTTAGTATATTTAATGCAGATTAGTGGGTTTGTCGGTGAGTGGACAAGAAATGATATTGAAATGTCTGGGCAGCCGTACTATAATGGCGAAAACACGGACAGATTTGGAAGTACTTTTGTTCTTGGCAAAAAGAAGAACTTTGTGTATGTTCATAGAGACTCACACGTGACAAAGGTAGAATTACCTGTCAATGGGCGCAGCGAATATTATTCGCCTATAATTTTATGTGTTGATCCGGAAAAAGAACTGCTCTGTGTCTACACTAAAGACACAAATTATTTTAATGAGGAAGTATATGTTTATAAGATTAGATACACTTTTCAGCCTCCATATAATAGAACAGACAGTGACTCTGAAGATTCTAGTGGTGACGAAGAAGACCAGTCTGATGAGGAAGCAAGTGACGAAGAAGGTGGATCAAAAGAAGCAAATCAATCTGTTGATTCAAAAACTGACAAAGAACTCAAACCTGTGAAATTAACAACAGATAAAGACAACTCTAGGCACTGGTCGTCTTTGTCCGTTCCTGACTTTAAAAAGTCAGGAGCGGACAAAGACGACCAGTGCCTAGGGTCATTTCGGACTAAATACTCAGAACAAAACCAGTCTAAAGAATCAAATAGTCTCTTCAGTAGCTGCTGTATAAGTTAAGGTAAATGGGTAGACGTCTTTCTTTTTTTTTCGATTTCTTTTTTTTTTTTTTCGCCATTTGTTCGAAAATGAAACAGTGTGTGTGTGTATGTGTGTGCGTGTGTGTGTGTGCGTGTGCGCATGTGCGTGTGTGTGTGTGTGTGCATGTGTGTGTGTGTGTGTGTGTGTGTGTGTGTGTGTGTGTGTGTGTGTGTGTGCGCGCGTGTGTGTGTGTGTGTGTGTCTGTGTGTGTGCTTCCCTGGACGACTTAGCCCTTCCAAAATTGTTCCTACTCTCAACGGATTGGATTTGCTCCTATTGGAATCTTTGCTTTGACGTCATTTTAGTTCTACCAGTGGTTAAAACGTCTAAACAGATTTCATTATGAGAAAAAAATAACACACATACACAAAAGACCTACTATAAGCTTGAATAAAATGGTAAAAGAAAATACAACGTACAAGCCTGGAACCCCCATTCGTTGTCTTGTCTTTGTTTATATGGAGTTTCTCGGCGGACAAACCGGCAACAGAATTCGTGTTTGTTGAGCGAGTTGGCATTTCTTTCAAAATTTTATTTTTTCTACGTTTTGCCAGTTATCATGGTTATCTGAAACAGATTATAGGGCCTAGACATCAACCAACATTTTAACACCAATCGTGAATCGTTAACCGTATGTCATAATGGTATTTGTTTAGCCGATTTTACTACTAATGGGACTATTGAGATTTTAAAATGGTCTGCCTGTCATAAAATATAAGCATGCCAAAATAGTAAAAGCGCATTTCTTTTCAAAAGTGAATATAAAAAATTCAAGCTTCTACCAATATAACAGTGCTGGGGCGTCCTACTGATTTGAAGAATAGTAGGGCAAGGGACCCTGTGCTTTCGGTAAGTGCGGGTGTGGGTTGTTGCGACATGTTTTCTCTCGTCTGTCACTTCTCTCTTATTTCTCCCTCTCTCTGGAAGACGGCCCAATATAGACTGTAATACTGTCTCAAAGGGCCGTTAAACCAAATACAACCAACCAATCTACCAATGACAATGCTATTTCTTTGTTCCCTGTCATTTACAGTATTAAGGCGAATGGATATACCTTCAAAAGAAGCAATTCTAGTATTTTCATGTTTTTTGTTGTTGTTTTTTTTGCCTGCCTTCTCAAAAGGGGTCAGCACTTCAAGGAAAGAATTTGCTCCTTTAGGAGCAAATTCTTTCCTTAAAGAGTGGACCCCATTTGAATAGCTGCATCCTCCAGAGAAGCAAACACGATTTCATGTTGCTCCTTTTTGTAAAACTGATGCAAAACACGGAGGTTATTTCTCGGAAAGAGGCAGGGGTGTTTACTTGCCAATTTCGACATGGCCCCTTTCAGCAGTTTTGTGGCAGCTCCACCACCTTTCACAAAGCTGAATTTTTTGTACTAATAAATTTATATAAATTTGCGGTGACTTACATTGTTATATTTTTGTTTTTAAATTTCTCAACGGTAGCTTCGCCCTTTCTACGATCCCTGTGTAACAGAGCATGCAACAGGTATCATACATGAATAAGCCGCCGCGACACGCAGAACGTAAAGGTTCAGTTGCTCTGTCAGCATGAACTATTAAGTCATGAGGTATCGCGGCAACCTTCTCGTAGTTTCGTCATTATAAATGACCGCGAATTGCCAACCTTAAACAAATAAACCATCATGAGTTTTTAACAATGATTTGGGTCATTTGAGTTAGCAACTAAAACGACCTACTTTCGATTTCATAAACTTAAAGGCCCCATCGCTCTATCAGCATATATAAAAATGTTATTATTAAGTATCGCTGAAAGCTTCCTACTATACATGTAGATTCTTCATTGTAAATGACCGTGTTCAGACAGCTTTAATCAAATGAAACGTCCTTGAGTTTCACATAAAAAGGGTTTGAAAACATATTTGGGTTTTCTGTTTCGATTTCAGTAAGTTGGCTAAAATGGTAAAAATACAATGTACATGCCTGGAGCCCGAATCACTATCCCGTCTATATTTATATAGTAGAGCTAGACGGGAAACCAAAACAGGAGATTGTTTTTTTAGCAACTTGTTACTTATTTTTCTACTTTTTGCCAGTTACATGTAATTGACTCAATGTATGCACAACAGCCCACATTTTATTTTCAAACGTGAAAACTGACCCTCTTTTTACAATGATTTGAGTCTAGACGGTTATTCCAATGATAGGACAATTGAGACTCTAAATACAATGGTAAAAATACAATGTACAGGCGTAGGGCCCTTTTCACTGTCCCGCTTTTGTTTATATAGCATCTATCAACGGGGAACTAGAAAAAGAAAATTTATAAAAACCTGCTTCTCATACTTTTTGCCAGTCGGGGAGTGGACGGACTGACAGACTCGGTGCCAGGAGTGTGCAGCCATAGATTCGTTCCGCCGAGTCCTCTGGGGAATACCATTAAGGGAACTGGACAACAAAAACACTACAAAAATGCAAAAGTGATATCGATAAATATATGCATACCACCCCACATTTTATCTTTTATCACCACAGGGTATAATCAATTCCGCTAATTTTCGCTTCCTGCAGAGACTGTACATCATATTTGGCTTCCGCCGAGACTAACCGTGATCTCTTGCTTCCTGCCGAGACTTCTGTACATGAAAAATGGCTTCCTGCAGAGACTGTCCGCGTGATTTTGCTTCCTGCCGAGGCTCTCGGCAGGAAGCAGAGTCACGCGGACAGTCTCGGCAGGAAGCCTTTTTTACGCGGACAGTTGTCCCTGCAGGAAGCAAGAGTTCGCGGACAGTCTAGGCGGAAGCCAAATATGACGGACAGTCTCTGCAGGAAGCGAAAATTGGCGGAATCGGTTATACCCTGTGACTACCAAACGTGAAGATTAAACCGCTTTTCGAAATGATTAGTGTTGAGATTGTTTTACTGCCTAGTACTATTGAGATTTTGACGCATATCCATCTAAACATTCTGATCAGAGCCATAGCTATATTCGCTGACAAGAATATACAGACACAATACAAATGCTACAGCTAGACTGTGCGGTAAATCTATCACAGTCTGGTTCGACTCGTGACTGTAAATACAGAAGGGGAGAGTCGGGTAACTTCGGACAGGCAGGTAAATTCGGACATACCATTGCAAACAGTAAAAATCCAGATGAGACGGCTCATAATGAGCCGTCTCATCAAGATTTTCACTGTTTGGCCAGTTATTGTTTTGTTTTAGTTCCAGACAACTGACATATAAGGAAAAAATGTCACTGTCCGAATTTACCCGCTGTCCGAAGTTACCCGACTCTCCCTTAAGCCACCATTTCGCATGACGCGTGATATTGAAATATGCACCGATTCGACTCAAATATTATACACAAGGAAGTAAAATCAACGCATAGAAGAATGTGTATCACAGTCACTAAACTGCATGTGTTGAACCAATGATTTTGTTTTGCTGAGGTGTCTTTCTACATTGCACAAGACTGCGACATCCTTTCGATTTCCGGGTGAAAACCGATAAAATGGCTGCAGGAGGATTTTCTGTCGAAATCAATGACGTTCAGGTATTACTTGAGTTTATTTATATGCACTATTATGGATATTCTTAACCTTATCACTTTTCGTCTAACACAAAGTGTAATCGGTATTTGTTTTTTCTGTGTATTTATACATGTATGCTCTATTCTGACAATTTATAAAACTGGGTTACGGATTTACGTAAGGTACATAATTTCGGAGAGCAAAGACTCTTATGCTCCTTTCGGTTTAGATTGTAAATATAAGGCCGACTGTCTAAACTATACTGAGACAAGTATAAGCTTTCACAAAATGCTTGCTTTCACAAATAGCTTGCCTCACCGTTAGCAACAAATTTTACTGAGGACCATGGATCGTCCTGACGTTTTGTACTTGTACTTGTATGAGCGGTTAAACAAGATGTCCTCAATCAGCTGGTGTGGTCATCAAATAGAACTGACCTCCCTCTGGACACACAACATTAAATCAAACATTAAATCAACATTGATCCAACGTTATGACGTTAGATCAACATTGATTCTATGTTGATTCAATGTTGTGTGCTTGCAAGACTGTGTTTCGAGTTTCGGCACTTAGTGACACTACAAAAGGGAACAGTAGGGTTATACAGTGCAATGCTGCGTCTAAAGGATGCATAATGGCAAACAGTGTCGTCCCTGATCAGAGCGGCTTATTCAGAAGCAGTCTGATCTAGGGCTGCACTGAAAAATAGCTCAGATTCGTCTGTCCCGCTACTTAGAATTTTAGGATACAATACATTTAGAGTTCTAAATGAAAACAAATATATATTACATGTATTACACAATAGTTTAACTAGATCGTATCAGTGTTTAAATCTTTGTTGTTGAAAAACGAAAAGCATTTTTAAAACACTATTCTATTCCATACCTTGATACTTCACGATGTAAACGGTACTTTTATTTTCTTCAGAAAATGTCTGACAAAGATATCAGTACAGACAGCGCAGATACGGATGGTGCTGATAAGTGTGGTACTATACAAAGCCAAACTTTAGCATGTGGCTTCTGCGATACTCCGACGACTGAATCAGAATGTAAATACTTTTGTGTCCGTTGCGATACGTTTATTTGTGAAGCATGTCAGTATCATAGGAGCCTTACTGATGAGGATGATGATGATGATGACGATAATGGCGCACACTTCACTGAAGTTACAGTAGGTAAGTTATAAGGTAAATAAAAATGAATGAAATTGACACGACAAAACCATGCGCCATCCGAAGACCCGGATCAGCCTGGGCATCCGCCCAGTCTGAGCAGAGTCTTCGCTTTGCGCCTAAAGGGTAGCTAAGGGTCTAAGCTAGCTCTATGCGGATAGTAAAGACTCTGATTAGACTGGACGGATTCCCAGGCTCATCTGACTATTCACTGGGCGCACATGCCACTTTGTTTGTTTTGTCGCGTCGCGGCTCAGATAACAAGCGCTAGCGATCAGAACTGGCGCTGTTTACCCTTTGGTTTATATAAAGAAACTCTATGAGGGGACCAAACTATTGTCTTTAAAGTGTCAAAATGCAATAACCAGGGACTGCCGCATTTAAGTTCCACATCCCACTCATGACACAAAAGAGGAAAATTGTAACACAGTAACACAAAATAACAACACGAGTAGTAAGACAGTACGAACGGATATCAAAATGAACTGCTCTTTCCCAGTTAGGTCAAACATTAAGCATAGAGACTATCTATGTTTTACATTTACAATGTATTATCAGAAAACAATGAGACCAAACAGACAAGACGAACCGGTGTTTTCGTAAACTACTAATAAACGCACACAAGAACCAATAAAATATAAACAAAAACGGAAATAATTGGAGTACTATTACTAATAATTGTTTTGCGGAGCTCCAGTCCCTAGCGGGCACTCCACGTCAAGAGGACGTCGGAATGACGTCGATGCGTTGTGGAAAATAAAGTAGCCGCATCATGAAAATGTTTTTTTCTTCTCGAGATTGACAGAGGGATGACTGGCGATTTTACTCCTCTTATGAAGGTATTTCAGTCATATCAGGACGATCGGAGGGTGATAATGAAAGGTTGTGTGCAGTGGAACCCCGTTTATTGTTGGTTAGATTTTTGTCTCCAGCGTGTAACGGACCCGGGACCGCTTGATCAGCAGACCAGCGCTTAACCTGCTGAGCTACCGGGGCTCTACTGTCAAATGGAGGCAGGCACTTCCTGGATTAGAGCCTTCTGTCTTAGAGGTGTTTACTGTCTATAAAGTATTGGCTATTCTAGACCCGGTTTTCTGTTCTGATATCCGTTATTACCGAATCTATACTCATTAAATTTTACGAAAGAAGGGGGGGGGGCGTTATTTACAGCATAAAGTGTAGTAAACCAGCCATTGTCAGAGTACCTCTAACAAACAGTATGACGGTGAACGGGTATACTTCCACAGTAAGAAAATCTACTATTTTTGCCTCCCTTCTCTGTAGGGGTCAACTCTTAGAAAAGAATTTGCTTCTCTTGGAGCAAATTCTTTTCTTTACATGTAAGAGTAGATCTCATGTTAAAGAGCTACCTCATCCAGAGAAGCAAACAGGAATTTCATGCAAGTCAATATCACAACATTTTTATCGAAAAGAGGCAGGAGGCGTTTACTAGAGCAAGGGCGTTTATTAAGATTAATACAGTTTATCATATGACGTCGCATCTGAGAGTGTAATAAAGCCATGCATTAAAAACGATAATCCACTAGTGGATTAAATATGCAAATTACGTCGTAACGTTATGTGTTGACGTCCATAAAAACGTCGCGTTCTCTAATGGCGAAATCGTGACGTTTTAGTGCAAAATTTGCTAATAAAAATCCGATTTCAGTGTCATATGATAAATAGAATCTTGCATTCGTGCTCATGTATTATTGAATTTATTAAACTCGTTTGGAAAAGCGATAAGATGCTCGGCAAAGCCTCGCATCTTATCTTTTTCCCCAACTCGTTTAATAAATTCAATAATACATGAGCACTCATGTAAGATCCTCTATACAGTATGTGTACTTTCAGGTCGTTATGCGAAGACGTTTGCGAAAAAGACAAAGAAACGAATTGAAAAAGAGATGGAGTATTGTGACAATATTAAGGTAGCAAAGCAAGACTACATGGGTTACCTTGAAAGTTGTGTCGCAAAATGCAAAACAGGAACAGAAAGTTTCCAGAAAGCGATCGCCGAAATAAATACCGATTTGGTCACACTGCAGGTGATACGGACGCAACTTGAAAAGTTTTTTGATGAATTGAAAGAAATCTGCAAAAGTGGAGATGCTGTTTCCCTAATTCAAAAACGCCATGAATGGAATGAATTTGAACCAAGACTGAAAGATATTGAACGTAGTCAGACACCTCGTGTATGTTTGACTGAAGCAGGAGACGTTGGAACGGAATACCCGACCGTGATCCTGGACAAATATTGTGTATTTGATGGTATTATCGGTGAGGACCTTGGTTCAAGGAATATTAAAAGGGCATGGGTTCTTCATGCTGGAGAGCTGTACGTCTATAGAGGAGAGTTCGATTTGTCAGAAGAATATTACAAGTCGCAGATTCGGCCTTGGGTAAACTTTGCTGAAACTTCTGACGATAGCGTGGAAACTTTGGTATATCTGATGCAGATAAGTGGGTATGTTGGCCACTGGGAAAGGAATGATATTGAAATGTCCGGACAACCGTACTTTAATGCAATAGATACAGATAGTTTTGGAAGCACGTTTATTCTAGATAAAGAAGAGAATAAAGTGAAGGTTCACAGACAGTCCCACATAACAGAGGTTAAACTGCCTATCAATTCTCCAATTATTTTATGTGTGGACCCGGAAAATGAGCTACTTTGTGTTTACGCGGACAAGGATCGAGTATTTGTTTATAAAATAAGATACACATTTCAACCAACCTAAGCCAAAGGAAACTGTATGTACTGTAAAACGTCTAAAATTAAGGACATGTACATGTAACATTCCGAAAAATGGAATAGTATGCTTTTTAATGCAGGAATGCGTGTAAAAGATGCAGATAGAGTGGCAACCAGTGTTGACCCTGATCAGACTGCTCCTGTAGGAGCAGTCTGATCTGGGTCTGCACTGTTCGCTCATAACTATTTGTCCTTATACTAGATTTTTTACAGCATGGAAAAACAAGTAAGGTCGAAGAGAACCAATCTCAAGACTTTGAAAATCTATAGAAGACCGGTGTACACTCAGTCCTAAGAGGAAGCTTATAATTAGGTGAACAGTTTCGAGAGCAAAAAAGCGACAAGTCTGTAGAGTTGACCAGTAATAAACATTTAAGATTGTAAGTAAGGCTGATTTTTCTGATCAGTTTGAAAAGAAATATGTTACAAGCCTGTTGGATATAAAATGAATATAAAGCTACAGTCTGCATGCTTAGTGGTTACTTTGCTTCCCTCATTAATTCAGCCGGTTGGTCAGACATCAGACTCAGTGAGGAACCGACATAAAGCAATTTATCTAAGTTGGGTGGGACCGGAGCTTTGCACTTGTCTGTTGCTTGGCCATTCGGGTTTCAAGTAGTGGATTTCTTTTGTTCCAGTGTCTTTCTGTGGTGTTGTTATACTACGAAACCAGGCTATGTCGCAAAACGTTGTTTCTGTTTTTTCTGTCGAATCCTCATCTTTGTTACATCATTAGCTTTGTCTCTGTTTTCATTTGTGTGTGTGTGTGTGTGTGTGTGTGTGTGTGTGTGTGTGTGTGTGTGTGTGTGTGTGTGTGTGTGTGTGTGTGTGTGTGTGTGTTTCCTGTGACGATTCATTTATTTATTTAGAAAAGTAAAATATAGGCAATGATCCGGAACTAATGCATTCAAACCCCATTTTCCATCTATGCATAAATTAACAACAGCTACCGAAAGACATACGAGGTAAACTGAATGATCAGCTCTTTTCTAAGGCAGGTAGTCACAGAGCAACCTCAAATGAGCCACGACACGACAAAACCAACAAAGTGGCAAAGAAGCTAGCTTACTGTATACACCCTTAGCTACCTTTTAAGCGCATAGCGAAAACTCTGATCAGACTGGGCGGATGCCCAGGCTGATAAGAGTCTTCGCTCAGCGCAGCTGCCACTCTGTTGGTTTTGTCGTGTCGCGGCTCAAATACAGACAACAGTAACTTCTATTTTATACCTATTTTCTATTTCATTTTACAACTAAAACAAACAGTAATGTGGGCAGGTATACAGGTGAAGGTACCCATATTGCAAGAAGACCATATGCAAGCGGACGTCAGAACACATAACATGGAGGAACTACAACAGAAATAGCCGGGCCGGGTAGTGCAATCGGTAGGGCACCTGACTCGTAAGTCAGAGGTCCTGGGTTCGAATCCCGGTCTGGCCACATACTTGGTGATAATTGAGAGGATATTGAATTAGGTTAGATTGAAATCTATATTGCAACATCTCATTGGAATCGCCTCGTCGAGACGATTCCAATGAGATGCCAGAATATATATTTCAAGGGCCGCGTAGCGCAATCGGTAGGACACCTGACCTCAGAGGTCCTGGGTTCGAAACCCGGTCTGGCGACATACTTTCGTTTCTCTTTCCGCTGATTCAAAAAGGGCAGTTGTCAGTTACTGGCGAAAGTATGTGCACTTAGTACTGGTTAACCGCTTAGGAGGTCTAAGCCTGCCCAGGAATAGTGTGGTTAGGTTAACTGACCGTCCCGACATGACCTCAGTTGTTTACCGTGGACGTTAAGCATCAAATCAACCAACCAACCAAAATACAACAGAAGTACTGTTGTTTTCAATGCAAGCGGACATTAGAGCACAAAACATTTAGGAACCACCACGGAAGAACATTTAAGACTCAGATCAGTCTGGGCATCCGCATTAATTAGCTGATCAATGCTGTTGTAGGGGGACATAACACTAGCAGCTAAATAGCCGCTAAAAATTCATTTATCTTTTTATTTTATCCGCTTTCAGAGAGTTGAGCCACGACACGACAAAACCAACAAAGTAGCATGTGCGCCCAGCAAAGACTCAGATCAGCCTGGGCATCCACCCATTCTGATCAGAGTCTTCACCATACACTCAAAGCGTAGCTACGGGTCTAAACTACGTCCATACCGCCAGCGAAGACTCTGATTAGACTGTGCGGATGCCCAGGCTGATCTGAGTCTTAACTGGGCGAACACGCAACTCTGTTAGTTTTGTCATGTTGGCGCTCAAAATGTTATCATTTATATTATATAACTGCGTTTGAATTTTTTATGACCCTCAAAAGTAGATAAGCATGATCGCGTTATTACAGTAAATTTTGCTGAAGTTACTTCCCGTAGAACATGTTTTCTTCATTTACAAGGTAGACACAGTGACTTGAACGATTATGTTTTATAGGAAAAGTAAAGGGGGGTGTCCTTCCTCCCCTAAAATCTTTCATACGGTAGCGCCTGTATTAAGCTGGCATTGAAATCGAATTTTATTATGCCAATACACATAAGCGTGATCAAATCCTGACAAATAGACAAATTATCCGTTTGCATAAAAAATTTGCATATAGGCTGATAGTTTCACAATATTGTAAACGCAGCCCCCACACCTCCCCCCCCCCCCCCAAAAAAAAAAAAAAAAAAAAAGAAAAATAAATAAATAAAAATAAACATTTAACGAGTACACCACTTTACACCTGTCTTTAATTCAACAAACGGCCATCAACTATATGCAATTGTTCACAAACAATTCTTATTGTTTATTTTTTATTGAGAGAACGCTTATCTTGTTAACTAGCTTACACTTTAGGTTTGTGCTGATCTACTGGTGAGCGCCGCTTGACAGTCAGTTGGTTGTCGAAGCCCGGCTACTCCATATCGTTTCCTAAGACCTGCTGCTCCAACTACAAATTGCCCAAGGTCTCGACCTACCATGTTATCAAGCTCTATGTTTTGTTTATTCGGAGACTAATGCCTCGAAATGCGACACTATTAAAGACCAGACTATGCTCAAGGCAACATCATAGGCAAGTCAAGTCTGTATGACCCATGCTATCTATAGAGAACTTTGGTTGATCTATTACTTATCATTTGGCCTAATATTCAAATCGTTTAATGATATTGTATTTCACATTAAAAAAATTAAAACTCATCTGAAGAATGTTACCTGACGGCCACTGACTGACATCTTTTTGTTCTAATTCTCACAGATAACACCTGAACTACCTTAACTCCAGGGGTGGCAATATCAATCTCCCCTTCTTCGGTCTTTCGGTGAGCCTTTAAACCGAGGTCCCGTCTCCGTAGAACAACATTATATCCGAATTCACTCACTCTAATTCTCATAAGAATGTTTTCCAAAAGGCTCAAGGGAACAAATCCATAACTTGCACCTCCCGGCACCGAGTCTGTCTATATGACTGGTTTCTATTCTTTCATCGCCTTCGTAACAGTCAAGCACATGCCGGCAGAACGTTATATGTATACTAGCCAAAACTTCTAACCGACCACTTACATTTCATCGAATTTCTTCAGAGCCCTGAGAGACCGCAATATTCACAGAACTCATTTTTCACTCGTGTATGATGAATACGACCGTATTCGTCACATTTTGCCAGAGTGACAAATGCGTTCGGATTTTATTGCGATTTTTAATAGAAACGCATTTTTCACAGACACCGCAAGGGAAGCTTGAGAATGAATGATTTGGTACTCCTTTCCAGCTCCAGCTATGAGTTGAGCCCCAACTGCACTGAGCCATCGGCTCTTGGGGAGTATAGGAAAAGCAGTCCCCGCTGTCCGTCGTCATTCGCATGACGTCGTCTGTCAACACCTTCGAGCTACAATCTGAGCTCGCTCGGCCAATTCCGTGAATCAGTTGCTTCGAGCTATTAAAGCGTCTGGGTCAGTCTCAACCAACTTTCATATATGGTGTTCTCAAGGCTGGGGGACGACGACATGTCCTTTTAAGAATTTGCTTGAGATTTCGGTTGCTATGGCTAGTAAAATACCCTGTAAACTTATAATTGAGAGATGCTTCTGACCAGCCTAGTTTCTTGAAACTTCCAGATAACTCAGACAGGCATTAAATATTAGACAAACTGACAACTGTTCAGATCCGACCGATAATGTCGAAATTATATGTCCCCGCGATTGCCGTTAAAGTCTACTAGTATATTTAACCTTATGACAAGTCTATATAACACCTTCCATTTTATGACTTTATTATTTTACTGGTGAATTCCTTTCTAAAACGGAAGATAAATCATGATATACTTCTTGAACATTTTAACACTTCATCTATTTTCCGGGACAAAAAAAAACAGAGTTTGACTTATACATGATATCCCATTCGACCAGGGTTTGACTTTGTTTGGGTCTACATGTGACCTGGAGTGATTTCAAGCAAGAATCCCGACAAAAGCATTAAAGTTTATTTTTATTATTTCCTGGTTCCCACTCGTGAAAACAGAACTGTGCCCCCAGTTTCGAAATAATTTGTTGGAACATGTTGATTTTGGCTCATCCGTTCGTCCGTCCGTTCGTGATGCTTTACATTTGTACCAAGTTTTCTTAAGCTACCTTTTAAAGTTATGAAGCAGAAACGATTCATGACGGACAGACAGGTAGACAACTATGGGAAAACGATATGTCTAATTCTATCCAGATATGGATTTCCCCCTTAAACCATAAACCAACACGCAACTGAATATACCAATACCTTTAACCTTGATGCAACATAGGGGACTGATACGAAGGAGCTAACTCCCAAACTTTTTGTATTTGAAATTGCACAGGAACACAGGTCTCCTCCCGCTGGACTATGGCACCGCCCAACAGTTAGTACTAAAAGCTGTGCACTACAGCTTACATCATCAGCATACATGTGAATGTAAACAAACAAGGTAAAGGTTTTACATAGTCTTGTGGCCATAGGGACTGTGGTTGTTGGAGCCTACAGCGTCTTAGGCACAGGTTATGAAAGAGGGAGCTTATCCTTTTCCTTTCGCAGCCTAACCTTCCCTGATTCGATTCAGGTACCCATTTACTGCTGGGAAGACAGGGTCAGTTTTTTATACGCCCGTTTTGAAAAAACGGTCGTATTATGTCATGGCGCTGTCCGTCCGTCCGTCCGTCCGTCTGTCCGTCTGTCCGTAAACATTCTTGTGCGCGCCATAACTCACTAACCGTTTGGGATATATTCATGATATTTGGTAGGAATATGTATTAGGTTGGGGGAACGTGTCGCGTACTAAAATGGTTGCCCCCCCCCCCTTCCTTAGTTTCCAAGTTATGTCCCTTTGATTAATTTTTTACCTGCAAGTCTTGTGCGCGCCATAACTAGATAACTGTTTGGGATATCGTAATGAAACTTCATAGCAATGTGTATAAAGTCCCAACGATGTGTCGCGTACAACATTGGTTGCTCTCCCTTTCTTCGTTTTAGAGTTACATCCCTTTCATTAGTTCTTGTTGACTATTTTTGTGTATACTTACATTGTGCATACCATAACTTGGTAACCGTTTGGAATATCATGATGAAACTTTATAACAATGTGCATGATCACAAGACAGTGTGTCACATATGAGAATGGTTGCTCCCCCTTTCTTAATTTTGGAGTAACCTCCCTTTGATTAGTATATTTTAGGCATTTCTCATTCACTCCATATCTCCTTTAACTTTTGAAATATTAGAATGAAACTTTGTAGGAATGTGTATAATGTGGTAATGTATCCTGAGCAAGAACCACAACTCTGGCTTACTTACTGAATTACCTGCCCTTGCATAAATATCATGTTTACTCTGTAACATTTCAACTGTTTAAAATATTGCTTTGATGTCAAGGGAATGTAATGGAACCAAGAATGGTGTATCTAGTATATTTAGTTTATCTCCCTTGACTTGATATACTAACAGTATATTTAAATAATGTTGAATTCATTCATTATAGAGTGGTTGCCTCTGTTTGTCTGTCTGTCTATCCTTTTGTAAACAGTCTTGTTCATTCTGTAACTCCTTTATGACATTTAAACGGGCGTATTATGCGCCGCTTGCGAAGCCCTTGTTTAGTCGTTGACCCGGCTGGCGACTTAAACCTGCGTCCTTCTGCACTGAAGAGCAGAGCAGATTTCTAGTCTTCTTTTTTTTTACTGTACCGTTTTTTCCGTCCGCTAACTTTCATAATTTCAGGGTTATTAAAATGTCAAGAAGTGAAAAATGCGTTTTTGTGATATTTTGTCATATTTAAGGGGTGTTGCATGCGTTTGGAAAATTACGTTTTCAGGGTACATATCGAACGCAAATTCACAGATATGTGAAAAATGCGTTCGAATTCTGTGAAAAATGTGACCGGATTTGTCACACGTGTGAAAAATACGAACGCATTTTTCACACATGAGAAAAATGCGTTCTGTGAATATTGCGGTCTCTCAGAGCCCCAAACAATCTACAGTTCTATTTACATCCCTAAATTGGCAGATATGTCAAGCAACTTAGGCATCAAAAGGTGTTACAAAATTCTTAACATTACATCCAGAATATGCCAATGAACACAAGTACCCCCATTTTTAAAATTCACAAAATCAAGCATTTCGTTACAATTTGTGAAATATCCAATTTACGTGAGCAAAACCACTTCATTACTAAAGCAAATGTCTGAATAAACAGATTTATGCAAAAATGAACACTCTTCCTGCATGACAGTGGCCGCTTTGGGTCAAAATGTTAAAACGCACCCCACCACTCAATGCAAATTCTTGTTAATTTTGAAAATGGGGGTACCCGTATTCATCTGTGACTCCTGGATACAGTGCACTGAATAATGCTTAACATTTTAGTGGTATGGTTTACCGACATATTCGCCTATCTGTGGCTGTAATCTGAATTGTGAGATTGCGAAGAGCATTGAGGAAAAATGATAAAAACTAGGTGGTCGGTTAGACATTTTGATTAGATCAATTTATGTAATTGTATGCTATATTACTCAAAAAAAAATTGCACCACCATATATGAGCCGCGACACGAGAAGCCCAACAATGTAGTTGTGCGCCGAGCGCAGACTCAGATCTGCCTGGGCATCCACCCAGTCCGGTCAGACTCTTCGCTAAGTGATTAATGGGTAGCTAAAGGACTGAGCTACCTCCATGCGAACAGCGGAGACTCTGATCAGACTGGGCGGATGCCCAGGCTGATCTGAGTCTGCGCTGGGCGCACAACCACATTGTTGGTTTGGTCGTGTCGCGGCTCATATTTTCTTGTAGATATAATGCTAAGTCAACTAATTTCAAAAAGGCCACAAGAAAGGCATGCCTCTGTTTTGCCTTTATGGTTTCTGTGACTCACACACACATGTCTCTCTAAACATCTAACAAATTCGAACAGAGAACTGAACCCCGTCGGGGTAGTAAAAGGTTTCTGACTGACTAGTAGTATTGGCTCTTAAACAAGTAATATGGGAAATCATTCTGGATAAGCCTTTTAATACTCAAAAGCCTATTATCTACCAAACGGACGGAAGACCTTTTTTAATCATACAAAACAAAACATGTGTTTCATTGATACTCATATGACTTTTACACAGGTTAAACATGACTGTTTTGCATCAGCTCTGTGGAAAAAGTAAAGCCATTCAAAACTTCTTTTGAACAGTATATTATTTAAAGGCCAATCGCGCTATCGGCAAGAATTTTTTTTCCTGAAGTATCGCTGCAAGCGTCTCACTGTAGTTTCGTAATTGTAAATGACCGTGATTAACCAGCTTTAAAGAAATAAAACATCCTTTAGTTTCACATAAAAAGGGTTTGAAAACTTATTTGGGTCACATTAGTTGGCAACTAAAATGACCTACCTTCGATTTCATAAAATGGTAAAAATACAATGCACAGGCATGGAGTCCCAATCACTATCCCGCCTATGTTGATATAGCATTGCTAGACGGGAATCCAGAACAGGAAATTGTATTTTGTGTAGCGATTTGTTGTCTTTCTAAAACTTGTTTTCTACTTTTTGCCAGTTATATGACTCAGTATATGCACACCAACCAACTTTTTATTTCCAAACGTGAATGTTGAACAGGTTTTTACAATGTTTTGAGTTTATGCGTTTTTACCGCAGATAAGACTATGGAGACTTTAATATTTAATTTGAACAATCAAATAATGGATAATTCGATGTTTATAACATACTGGTATACAAACTTGGGGCCAGTATTAATTATGGTCAAAGATCGCCGCAGTATCTTTAGGTGTCTATCAATGAGATGAACAAATATTTAAGAAGTTGATGAATCTTGCTGAATTTCGGACATTTGCAGACCGTATCGATCAAAGTCTGGTCATTCTGCTATATCCAGACTTGCGATGTATATCTTTCAAATAGATTTACCCATAAGAACTTGTTGCAGGGCAAGTCGATGAGCCAAATAGGGGCAAGTCAGGTAAATTCGGACAGCAGGTAAATTCGGACAGTGACATTGTTTCCTTTATATGTCAGTTGTTTGGATTTAAAACAAAAATAGCTGGGCAAACAGTGAAAATCCTGATGAGACTGCTCACTTTATGAGCCGTCTCATCTGGATTTTCACTGTTTGCAATGGTATGTCCGAATTTACCTGCTGTCCGAAGTTACCCGACTCGATCCTGTGTGCTCTATTTATATTTTTGTACATGTACATGTATATACATAACCTTAACATGACTTTACAATCCTACAGCCACTTTTAAGAATAGTGTTAAAATTTGGGATAAGTGGGATGAAACTTACCTTACATTTTCAGTTCAGTTCAGTTTCTATTCTCTTATCGACGTTACCCAGGTGACTCAACGGTACGTGACCGTAGTTGAACACACTTGGCGCCGTGTGTCCGTCCAATACCTTACATTTAGTGTACGTAAAGAGTCAAACTGCGATTAAAGTAAAATGGTTTGATGTTTTGCGTTTGCATAGGAATTTTTTAAAATATTAAATGCAGAGGACCTTACACGAGTGGTCATTTCATTCATATTTCATATGAAATGACCACGAGTGTAAGATTCTGTTAATCATATGACCCTTTTAAATGGGATTTTAACGCCTTCAAAATGAACATTATTTCAACAAGAAAGCGCATTGTTGGCATGGACGTTGTCAATGACGTTGCTTGTACGCACCAAAGAGTTATTACACGTGTGGTCATATGCTTTTTATGACACGACATGATAAAAATACTTTACTGATGTTCTCATTTTCTGTCTTAATAACATGTTGTAGTGCACTGTGTGTT
The DNA here is from genome assembly GCA_963989385.1 of Ctena decussata. Taxonomy (NCBI): domain Eukaryota; kingdom Metazoa; phylum Mollusca; class Bivalvia; order Lucinida; family Lucinidae; genus Ctena; species Ctena decussata. The sequence continues at coordinate 74,081,800 of OZ022512.1, forward strand.
TGTAATCGAAGCTGTACTGTTCTATTTGTCCCATTTTCTGATTTCGATATCTTGGGTGGAAGGTGCTTTGCGAGTGTAGCCTTTTCTACGTACCTTCATTTATTTATGCTTTTAAGTGAGTTGTACATTGTGTTTGCGGCCTTTTCTTGGTGGCGTCGTCAGTATTTTTGTGCTTTATGTGTTTTGCATGCATTTGGCTATTTGTTTTTGGACTGCATGTGTCTGTGTGTCGTCGTTTGCTTGTGACTCGTTTCCTCTTTCGGTGTCTTGCATAAGTTGGTTGATTCCTTGGAAAGATTCTTGTGTTGAAAGATACCTGCTGAAACAGCCAAAGAAATTGACCTAGTCATTCATGGCCTATCTTCTAGCATGAAAAAAAATAAAAAAAAAATCATAATGACAGAACAAGTTCTGCAGTTTCCATGAAATAATTCACCAGTGTGCATAAAAAGTATGTGTGATAATCATTGTGGAAACTGGGCTTCACATAATAACCAGATGTATGTCCTTGGCGTGAAGTCAGTTTTCAGTTTAGATGTCTCCATATATTCGCGAATATCAAACAAAAACAGACAAAAGATAATGATGCAAGCACCGAATTTTCTTACTGGACTATGGGAATGGGCAGGCTGATCAAGACTTTGCCATTTGCACAAGCCTGGCTGCATCTGCTTTCGTGTTATAATTTGCATCCTTTTTTTATCCCATTTTGGCAGTTAATTTTGCTTAAATTTCGAAACTGTTATTTGCTTTAGATTATTGGCGCTGGATAACTAAGGAAAGAAACTGAAGTTTGAATGAAAATGACAAGAAAGAAGTCACGTTTGTTTCCTTAAATAGATTCTGACTCATAGCTTCTGGACAGGAAAGGTTCTGTTATAAACCAGAGCGCTAAGATTATCATGCCTGGTAAACGCACACTTCCATTCCTGCTTGGAAATTAAAAAATCAAGTTTCTACTAATGGATTGCCAAACAGCATCAATGCTATTCGAGCCGTATGTATGTAAAGCATATAAGAACAAAATTTTGGCTTTGTAGAAGACGAGCTGGTGGAGTTATTACAAAACTCTAGACTTTTCAAGACCCTATAGTAATCCAAATTTACCTTTCAAAAACAGAGAAGTCCGCTTAAGAGAAACAACATGTGAAAGTTCTCTGAATATATAGGAAATTAAATAGGATCCTTTTCTCCCAAAATGTGAAGAAGGAAAAAAACATATAAAATGGAATAATAATCAACGTAAATCTAACAAAAAAAACAGAAAGTGGCAAACCGAAATTTCAGAAGTTTTACATGTATAGTAAATCCAATTGTTCTTTTACTTCAAAGCAATTAGTGTGCTTAGATGTGCGTTTTATTAATTCAATTCGAATAGCATTGCTATATTTGTTGAAGCTTGATTTATTTTTAATGTCCAGGTGGAAATTGAATTGCGCGTTTACCGGGCGGGAGTATATTATCTAAGGGAAATCTATCATCCCGAACATATCAAAACGTATCATTTGGTTTAGTTAAAGACGCCGTCGAAATATAAATGGATCTGTCTGAATCTCCAAAGGGGATGTAAGGTCAGTTTAATAGCAGCAGTCCAGTGAGATGACTCATCTCATAACCGTCTTTGTTTGTTATTCATAATCAATAACGGCCGCTCTCTGTGAATACCGGAATTGTTCCAAATACTTCAACAGAAGCGCGAGAACAAAGATTTCAGACCAAGGTCAGATTGTTGCTTGAATAACAGTTAAATCAGCTTCTGTATAGTTTGCCACCCATTAAGCAATATTTTGACATATTTCCGGGCAGAAACAAAAGATGTTGAAATTTTCTGATAATTATAGTTAGTGATTTAAGTTGCCCGAATATCATGGATGCTTACGTTATATTATGTAGCTTGTTGCTTAAATGGAGGACAAAATGTTTTGGACATATGTAAATAAGCATATTCATTTAATAGAAGTACAGACTTAGAAGTAGCCAAAGATTACCATGTCTCGCTTAATTAATTACGAATTTGGCGCGATCCTCGACGCTAGCCTTCACTTGGTCCTATTGGTCATTCAACTTGTATAATCTGAAGTACTTCCTAAAGTATTAAATCGCATAATGCATGTTAGCAATGTTTTGGATAGCCAGATAAATGCATCAGTATTACAGCCGCGTTACGACAAAACCAAGAAAGTAGCATTTGCGCCGGCGAAGGCTCAGATTAACCTGGGCATCCGCCCTATCTGCTCTGCGCTGAAAGAGCAGGTAAGGGTCTAGGTTATAGCTCCATGCGAACGGTAAGACTGGTCGGATGTCCAGGCTGATCTGAGTCTTCGCTGGCCGCACATGCCACTTTGTTTGTTTTCTTGTCTCGCGGCTTACTTTCGGCCTGAGAGCCAATCATGGTCCAACTATTGGTTTCATTTTTCGTTTAGCTCTATGCTTTCGAATTGCAGAGTCTTCATCTGGTTAGAACCAGAGGTTGAAGGGTTAGATGTATGTCCGCGTGTCTATGGTAGCAAGCAATATGTTCACCTGAATAGCTGCCCATTCTGATTTCTGTTTTGTTTGTTTTCTAATTTAAAATACATATGAATAAATGTTGCTGCTGTTTCCAACAAGGATAGCTGAATGACCACCTGTCTGGGAAAATCCGCAGCTGTTCCTTTGATTTACTGTGTGTGTCTTTGTGCATTTTTGTCAATTTTTGATAAGTGCTTCTTTTCCTTTTGATTTTGAGGGCTGGATATGGGATTTGAATATTCAAAATTCCTGATCTTTTACTATGTTTGTACTTTTGATTTTTTAAATGTATGTGTTTTACTGTGGGGTCACGTTTATGAGTTACGAGGTCTCTACACAGACCCACCCCCCTGCATACACTTAACTTTTGAGCTGCATCAAAAGGACTCCAAGTATGTGCATGTATGTACTCTGGTCACCTTTATTGCTCACCACTTCTCTTCCTGTTACTGTTGTGCGCTTTAAAAATAAAAAAAAGTTAAACTGTGGTGCCTTTTTGGGTTTGTCCATCTTGTGTGGCGTTTGATGTTGTGCCTATGTACAGTTCCTCTATTTTGGAATAGTATAGTATGTCTTTTGTCGAAAATGAACTGTTCTTTCCACTCATTGTGGTCCCCTTTTTGGAAAGGGTTTGTTGACCAAGAAAGCAAACAGGAAGTCCGTAACAGTTGTCTGCCTTTGAAAAAGAAAATGGCGGGAAAACATTGATGTGTACTTATACTCTTTTAAGGTCATTTCTGTAATGAACTTCTGCGAAAGAAATAATACGGTCCTAAATTATAGGCGGAAGCTATCATTATTGAAATCTGACTATAAAAAAGGGCTAATTATAAACTGAGCCGCGACACGAGAAAATCAACAAATTGGTTGTGCGCCTAGCGCAGACTCATCCGCCCAGTCCGATCATAGTCTTCGCTGTGCGCTTAAAGGGTAACTGAGGGTCTAAGCTATCCTAATGCCGAAAGCGAAGACTCTGATCAGACTGGGCGGATGCCCAGGCTGATCCGAGTCTGTGCTGGGTGCACAACCTCTTTGTCGATTGTCTCGCGTCGCGGCTCAATTTAATTTACTCTTTGCTTTACCTGATATCCTACCAATATTCTACTGACCTAGTTATTTTGTAGCCCTTAACTTTGACCTTTCTTTTAATATCATTTGTAACAATTAAATGTCAACGAGTTATCTGCCTCTCCACCTCTGCAGACGTCTAGTGGGTCTAATATATTTTGGCAAGACGGCAAGCCTATAGAAATCGTTACAGACTGATTTAACCTATTGTGTATAATCAACCATTTGGATACAAAATAGCATAAGACGGGCAAAAAGTCACTGCGCAATGTTTACACGTAATTAGAGCTAGATAAAGTAGTAATTTTGTCTATTGCTCTAGTTTCAAAAGCGAGACGTGTCTCCAACATTAAAATACGCTGTGTAGCCAATTTTGTCATACTATATAGTCAGGACCTTTGCACTCTCTAAAAACCTAGCACGAGAAGAAACGATGCATATTCCTGCGAGAACACGGTGCATATTCATGTTACAACAGCATCTGCGGACCAGAGCAGCTTGGTCGAAGTCTTCATTTTTACGTAAAGAATATTCTCCAAAAGCAAACAATTCGACCGGACTGCTCAGATATCACAGCTTACATTATTTTTATTTACCAAACCTCTGTATTTGGGATCAGTTTCTGTGTACCTAAATATTTCGGATTTGACAATGTTTCTATGGAATACGGAAATTCTTATTTTGGTACTTTGTTCTCTATTAGCTCGTACATGTAATGTAATCATGATACCAAAATGCCCGTCTGTCATCGCAAAGCTCCGTTGTAATTGTAATGATACTTTTTTTTATTTAAGTGATACTTGTGTAACTGACATGATGTTCCGCCATTGTTTCCAAAAGCAGACAACTTTGGGAATGGTTTACACCCCCGAACCCCCCCCCCCCGAAAAAGAAAAAAAAATAAAAAAAAATAAACCCGGTCCCGTACGATGAAAATTCGAAAAAGCAACCACTGTTAAGAAGAAAACAATGCTTCACTGCAGAGCTGACCTTCATTGAGAAGGAATGGAAAAATGAAAATGGCAGATTCCACTAAATGTCTACCCGTTTTCCTTACACACGGGTACACATTTAAAGTCTACCCGTTTTCCTTACACACGGGTACACATTGAATGTGTACCCGTGTGTAAGGAAAACGGGTACACATTTAATGGAAGTAAATCTAACTAGAGGTCCGCCGTATTGCGGGGTACAACGTATGTAAACAGATCCCATTCCGCTCCTTTCACTGGCTTTTGACCTGGAACCTGTTTTCTGCTGGGTTGACAAAGAGAATTTTTCAGTCGCTGGCTGACCTGGTTGAGATTCGATCCCGTGACCGCTTCCACTACAGTCGAGCGTTTCACTATAATATTGTGGGCACGACAAAAAGGCTATGATATGGACGAGCAATGACTCGGGACCAACAGAGAATTAAATTATATGAGAATGGATTATAGGTTTGAGAAAACCACAATTTTGCATTGTAAGAATTCCAGATAGCATTTCACTTATAATTTGAGAGGAGCATGTATGCCATGCTCCTCTCAAATTATAAGTGAGATGATGCCATAGATCTGTTACATGTACCATAGCAACTATGGAATTACCAACTATCATGCTTTGTACTTTGGCAGAATGTCGTCTCGATGGCGTCACTTAGACATCAATTTGGACTGTTAGTTGCTACGGTATCAGATTTATGACGTCATTGGTTCCGCAGCATGGCAAACAATGTATGCCTACCCCGCCAATTTTTCAATGGCATTACGAACAGAAATTCGTTCAACAGAATCTTCAGATTTTCTCAAACAAATAATTATTCTCAAGTCTTTGATTCTGTGTTGACCGTGTTTCAGTAACAAAACTGTTGTAGCAAGGGCCGCCGTATTTACTGGGAAGATTGGCTTTGCCAGCTGAGCCACCCTCACTAAATAAAGTATACTTACTTACTTACTTACTATCACATTAGTTCAAATATACACTACTCAAAATATTTAAAGGAGCAGCTGATATTTTCCCCCATAGACATTACTAAAACATATATACCTAGTTCAACTTTCCATAGATTCGACCGCCAGTTGTCAAGAATTTCCCATTCTTATACAGCATTTTCAAGAGGGGTCGAAGTTTAAGACAACAAGGATTTCAATACATCTGATGCTCTGCTCATTTCCGTAGAACAACTTTTGCAATATTTGAATTTTCTAGAATTGGGGCAATTTTCTGGAACTCTATAAATTTTCAAAAACATGGAGTTTAAACTGATGATTTCAAACGAGTCACCGTGTAGGACATTAAGTGTCATAGACAAATTGGTCGTTTTTGAATTTTAATGCTTTTCAACTGTTCTGAAAAAAATGCATGTTTTACCAAAATTCCGTTTCAACAAAATTCAGACCATGGACATGGGCAGGGTAAAAGCTGGATCAAAACTTGTACAGTCAAGAGCCACGTAACTCTTTAAAGAATTGGCCAAATAATTGGAAAGTCTTTCTCTTAGTCGACCGAAACTAAATATACTTAACATCAATGAAAACGCACGAGTTTGGATATATGGCACTTTATGTTCGTTAAATATTTTGGTTTATTTATGTAACAGACAATATCACAAATCTTTAATTTTTGTTTCTGGGATAGGATGTTTACAAATTAAATTCGATAAACAGTTGGTACTATCGAGTGCGACGTCAAAATGACGTGTTTGAACACTGTCGATACTAAATGACACATTTAAAACATATTGAAACATATTTCGCGCTCGGTCAGACACTTGATTGCAAATGAATCGTTCTTTGGAAAGTATCTTGACATAAAACCACTTTTCTTCCACGGAATTATGACGCGGTTTAGCAAATAAGGCTGACTTTATACATGTAACGTCATGCTCGGGCTGGATAATGGTTGAAGTTTGCCCGACAAATCATCTGAAATTGAGTTTCTACCACTGATCACAGCATTTTGGGTTGCAAAAGGTAACATACTTACCATAAATTACTTTTGTCTGTCCATTTTTGATGAATGTGACAATATACACGCTATGTAATCACGTGACCTAATTGTACTACGACAGATGCTGCTTTGGTAACCGTACTGCTTAATTGTAAAGGAAAATGGTGGTCACGCGCTTCGTTGTGATGGTAAGCTGGTTTATTTCTTGTCTAATTATTTCAGAATTGAAATAATTTACATCGAGCAAGTGGTATCAGTGAATAATCTGCTTTGTACTTTGACAACTAATCTGTGAATACGGTATTTAAGCGACAATCTGAAGAAACCTGCATCTGTCATGTGCTTCAGTTTGTTGTCATCTCAAATATTTGTGTTTTCTCTCGATTTATTATGTTATTTTTGAATGATCACATATGTATTATACATCATTTATACTGATGTTTTGTAAAAAATACTGGTATTTATTATGTGAAAGGAACAGGGGACCGTTTTGCATGTTTTGTTTAATGTACTGCTTTTTGTTGTGATGAACTGCTTTTTAGGTATTACATTCCATCAACTGTACTGCTTTTCGTAAAACGATGTATCACAGTTAAGGACTTCAGACTATCGTATCGGCCTGAAAATTAAAAAGAAATAGTCAAAGTACAGTCAAACCTGTCTTAAGGGGTCACCAAAATGAAAACTGGCTGCTTAAAACAAATGACTCCTTAACACAGGTTCATTTGCACTGTAGTTTGGTTCAAGAGACCAAGATAAGGTGGCTGCTAAATACAGGCGGCCCCTGAATGGAAGTGACAACATAAGCAAGTTTGACTGTAACAACGATTTGCCTCAACTTGAGCCTTAAAGTATGGTAAAAGATGCCTATGCTGTACTGCCTCTACACTGCTCTCCCTAATGATCCACCGTTGCTTTATTTAAGTACTTCTTGTAATGGCAGAATTGTGTGAATATTGCAGCCTATTAGTATTTTGTATGCTAGGTCTCATATCTTTCTCACTCCATATTTGCTAGAGGCAAGAAGTTTTACAGGAGTTAAATTCCTGTCTATATTGTGAAGAAGAAGAATGTTTATTCAAGTGCTGAGGCCCTACCAGGGGGTGGGGGGTGGGGGGGGGGGGTCTGTGCTCCCTAGCTCCCTGAAAATAATGCCCAAATCTCCCCAGCTCCCTGAAAATATTTTGCCTTGCTCCCTAAACTTATTTTACCCATGCTCCCCTAATCCCTAAAAGTAATATAGCTTCTCCCCAGCTCCCCAAAAATATTCAGGCATGCTCCCTAAAATGTTCGACGTTCAGTGTATAACTGCATAAAATTTCTATCAGATATTCGGTGAAGTAACTATACTCAGAGGCCAAAGAAAGTATACACTTTTTGAATGTCTATATTTTACTATCATTTACTGTCCATGCAAATTCTGCAGGATTTAGTTTTTCTCAAAGTTAACTGCTAACTCAACTAGAGCAGCTGAAGACAGGACAACAGTGGAAACAAGGTTATGGGATAGACTAAACATGGTTAACTAAATTACTGTACGAAATGCTTGACTAGCTGCACTATATGTACATGTCAGTTTTGCACATTTTCACATGCAGCAAACTAGACAATTTGATTTTGCTGTTAATCTGTATTTCAAATTTCGGATGTTTTCCTTACTCAAACCACAACATTTGTGTTTTATTTACATACTGAAAGGGCTCTCAATCACATATTCAGAGGTGAAAGCAAGTACACACCTTTTAAATGCCTGTTTTGGCCTTATTTAACAGGAAATTTACAAAATGGTCTCTTCGCAGCACACCTTGTCTGCAACTGTTTTTTCACAAATATTTAAGCCAGTTGTTGGCTCTGCTGGGCTAAGCTCATAGTATAGTTCCGTGGTTCAGTGTCTGTCAGCCGTCCGTTCATTTTAAACATTTTCAAATGATATATTGGCCCTTAGTAATCGGAATGTAACATCTGTGGAATGGGGGAGTAATACGTTCTGATTCATGCCAACTGCTACGTTACTTCGGTTGCTATGGCAGTTAAAAGTTGTCATTGGCTTTAACGGGAACGCTAAAAATATTTTTGTGTGTACTCTTACAGCTTTGTATTGCGGATATAACAAGAGATAAACATTTCTTCAGTAGTGCCCTATCAATAATTTGCTTTTTGTGCCATCTGCTTGAACTTCTCTTACCATACAGCTGGAAAAGCAAACGTTCATTAGAAATGTCAAGTATAGCATAAGCCTCTGCAAACATACTTTTACTAGACTTGGTGCAACTTGGTCCAGAACTTTGCTTGCTTTGCTTATGCAACTTGGTTCAGAACTTTGCTTGCTTTGCTTGTGCAACTTGGTTCAGAACTTTGCTTGCTTTGCTTATGCAACTTGGTCCAGAACTTTGCTTGCTTTGCTTATGCAACTTGGTCCAGAACTTTGCTTGCTTTGCTTGTGTAACTTGGTCCAGTACTTGCTTGCTTTGCTTATGCAACTTGGTCAAGAACTTTGCTTGCTTTGCTTATGCAACTTGGTTCAGAACTTTGCTTGCTTTGCTTATGCAACTTGGTCCAGAACTTTGCTTGCTTTGCTTATGAACCTGGTCCAGAACTTTGCTTGCTTTGCTTATGCAACTTGGTTCAGATGGTTCAGAACTTTGCTTGCTTTGCTTATGCAACTTGGTTCAGAACTTTGCTTGCTTTGCTTATGCAACTTGGTCCAGAACTTTGCTTGCTTTGCTTATGCAACTTGGTCCAGAACTTTGCTTGCTTTGCTTATGCAACTTGGTCCAGAACTTTGCTTGCTTTGCTTATGTAACTTGGTCCAGAACTTTGCTTGCTTTGCTTATACAACTTGATCCAGAACTTTGCTCGCTTTGCTTATGCAACTTGGTCCTGAACTTTGCTTGTGCACGTTGGTCCAGAACTTTGCTTGCTTTGCTTTTGCAACTTGGTTCAGAACTTTGCTTGCTTTGCTTATGCTACTTGGTTCAGAACTTGCTTGCTTTGCTTGTACAACTTAGTTCAGAACTTTGCTTGCTTTTGGAACCTGAAGCCCCTACTGACTTTCAGTGGGCTTTTGCGCTCATGACAGAGCAGACCTGATTGCAACTGTTGATTTTCAAACAGAAATCCTTATTCTAAATCAGTCTAGGAGGGAAGTACAAACTGTTCTAGAAAAAGGCAGCTTTCTGTTGCTGATGTATAGGATCTAAATGCAATGATCTACTAATTGTTAAAAGCAAATTATTCTGCAAGAGTCCCTATCTTTCTTAGTGCTGCACATGCATAACAGAATGTGATTAGAATGGATATTGAGGTCCTGTTTTTCAGTTAAGTTTTTTGCAGGTGTCTGGTGCATGCCAGTTAGACATTTTGTGTCGCTAGAACATAGGAATGTACTATAACAGATGGAAATAATTCATATAAAGAGGAAAATGGGGTGGGGTGGGGGGGGGGGGCACAGCTCCCAAGAGCCAAAATAATTTAGGAAATCACATTCTGACAGACAGTGCTCCCCAAAATTCAAAGCTTGCTCCCCAGCTCCCTGAAAATAATTGCAAGTGCTCCCCAGCTCCCTAAAAATAAATGGCTTTTCTCCCCCAGCTCCTCAAAACCCCTGGGAGGGCCTCAGTGCCATAGGCTATGTAGCCATTTAGCATATACATGTACACACATGCAATATCTTTTCCCTGATTGGTTACGAACATGTTGCTTTACCTGTTTTATAATGCACTGAAACAAATCGATAGCCCCCACCATGTCAGGTCACTTCATGTATGCGTAACCATAGCAAACGTATATTTTCGCGTGTTACTTGTGTAGATGAAGAAAAGTTTTAGTCCTTTCATGAGGGGTGCCAATAAAGGGCAGCGTGAACTATAATTGTTGCTACCATAGACTTCTACAGTGACCCTAACCCCGGAACCGTTCGGGTGTTCCTTTCTCTTCGGTGTTAAGTATGACACTTACGCGAGGTTCTGCTTGTCTGAATACCTACGGTCGGGTTGCCGGCCTATAGTGACCCCTACTCCCTTTGACGGTGTCCCGCCCTTTATACAATGTTGCTTCACTATCCAGATTTGCCCTTATTTCAAGCTAAAGTGTTAATCAGCAAGTCAAAAAAAGGGAAAACACCACTTTCCCAGCAAGTTTTGACACTTACAGGAACACATGCACTAACACATGCATCATCGCATGTCACCCTATACTAGTACACTTACAGCAATACTTAGTACTGAAATCTGTAAATTTTAGGTATTTTGCAGTTTATTCTGTTTTATTTGAATAACTTTTGGTCATTCTGTAGTCGCAGTAACAGACTCCTGGAAACCAAAAATGCAGTTCAGTTGGATTTGTTTCGTGCTAGGAAAGCAGTTCACTTTTTCCTACGCAAAATCCTGTTTTTCTCATTTAATATTAATCTAGTCAAGCTAAACTCTATTTAATTTGGAAAATGCACTTTCTGTCGCACCATAGGCAGACTTTTCTCTGTCTTTTTCGTTGTATTTTTAAGTTAAAAATTACTTTTTTCGTACAACAATCGTGGTAAACGACTAACTCAAACCCGTTAAATTGCGATATTCTCATTTCTTTTCCATCCATTCGAAATGACACCTCTGCTTTAAGAACCAACATATATGGTGTAAATATTTGTGCAAGAACTTTCATCTTTCTGGCTATATTAGAGAAGGAATTCTTCAAAATACGCACATGGTGCAAACGCCGTTCTGCGGAAGTCGTTCCAATTAAGCAGTACTGTTACCAAAGCAGCATCTGTCGTAGTACAATTAGGTCACGTGATTACATAGCGTGATATAGTGACGTTCTGCTCCATGTTACTTTGTTGCCTTCGGCGGTCTGGATTTTTTTTTTTTTTTTTTTGCTATGGCGATTTGATAGAATATCTATTCTCTAGCAAAATCCATCATTGCAGAATTTTGCCATACGAAATTATCCTGGAATTTCATGTGTTTTTTTTCTTGATTTCAGAGCTTACATGTATGTTGCGTCACACACGCGCAGCGTATATTTAGGCAAAGCAACATCCTGAACGTAATGAATGGTTCGAAATGATAACTACATCATGTTGATATAGTATGATCATTTACTTTAAGAGAATATATGACATTCAAAGACTGGTGCGTTTTCATTGACGCTGAGTATAACTCTCAACGTGGGGATGGGTTGCACTTTCGTTTATGGAAATAATGTTAGATGTTCCTTTGAATATTTTGATTAGTGTACATAGACGATGATATCATTAAAAGAAACTAACCCTGAAATTTGTTGCACTGTATGACTCATGATGAAATAAGTTGCATCTTCGCCAAATTAATGGTTTCCTATAGGTGATTTGTTCATGCGCTTTAGGGGAGAGTCGGGTAACTTCGGACAGCGGGTAAATTCGGACACTGACATTGTTTCCTTTAGTTGTCATTTGTTTGGAACTAAAACAAAAATTAACTGGCCAAACAGAGAACGTCCTGATGGGACGGCTGATTATGAGCCGTCTCATCTGGATTTTCACTGTTTGCTATTGCATGTCCGAATTTACCCGCCTGTCCGAAGTTACCCGACTCTCCCCTACTTGATGTTCTTAACTGCCATGCACTTCCGATATTATGTAGTTTCTATGCGTGTTCCGCGAGTAGTGAGTCGCTTTCCAATCTTTCTCTTTTGGTATTGTAAAGTGTAGACACATTATGTTTCCGGACAAGGATCAAGTTTTAAAGGAAGAAGATTTAATATAGATTGGCTGATGATTAAATGAGCCGCGACACAAGAAAATCAACAAAGTGGTTGTGCGCCCAGCGCAGCCTCAGATCAGCCTTGGCATCCGCCCAGTCTGTTCAGAGTCTTTGCTGTCCGCATGAAGGTAGCTTTGACCCTTAGCTACCCTTTTAGCGCTTAGGGAAGGTCTGTATCTGCGCTTTGGTTTTCTCGTGTCGCGGCTCAAATTTAATAATGGAAACACCTTTGTCGATGTATAAATACTATACACATGATACAGGAATACGTATCTTACATAGTATACCAAAGAGTCTCTAATGAGCTTTGGGGATGGTTATATATATATACTTTATTTACACTCAATCCATACAGAATATGGCATAAGAGGTACATGATACAAAATATACATATGTGACAACTGCATGCGCGGATTCGTTAGCAAAATATATCTAAACAGTCTGGATCACAATAATAAACTGGAGGAGGGTTATTATACTTAGTATTACTGCTAATTCTATAACTCTATAGATGACTGAATGATAATAATGAACACAAAAAATCAAATAACTTAAGGTGAACGGGTACATTTCAGGGGAAGCAGCTCAGTCCACACTTTTTTTTTCTCTCCGTCCCTCCGAAATGGGGTCGAGCTCGAAAAGTGCAGAATTTGCACCACAGGAGCAAATTCCTCACTCCTGGAGAAGACTACATCCCGGAAGGGCCCAGTTCTACAGGGAAGAAAACAGAAAGCCACAAAAGCTGCCTCCATAGCCTAAAATGGCGAAAAGACATGTCCGTGCACCCATACACCCTAGTATATTTTCGTCTTTTCTCACAAACATTACACTTCTATCTTTGAATTTGTACCCATCGTTTTGAAGATTTTACAATCAGGAGAAAAAAGGTAGTGAAGATTCGGATGAGACCCATCCCATCCGAATAATCACCACGGATCAGACAGGTTGAAATAGTAAGCCATACTGGTAGCATAATAAAATGAAAAGTCCTTAAGACGTACTGAAAATCAGCAATTTTGCGTGCGCTGTTACATTTAGAAAAATTGATCGCTCAGTTATGTTAAAATCAAGTAGCGAGAAATGGCAATTCATATAATGATTTGGAATATAAAGTTCGTTCCATTGAAAATAAGGAATATAACAAATGTCTTGTAATGTTGTAAGTATATAAAACTTGCCAGTCATGAAACGGCTTGAAGAAGCATCCGCTACACGCTCCATGCCAGTCGGAGTATTAGACTGGCATGGGGCGTATAAAAGGACGCTCCTGGAAAAAAAAAGAAAAAAAAAAAAAAAAAAAAGAAACCTACACGAGCCGCAACATGGCTGGCATTGAAATTAGATCTGAATAGGATTTAGATATAAATATACTGACGACTAAAGCATCTAATTATAATGAGATATGTGATTACGGAAAAAACACATGTACTATTTACATTAATATACATATATAAACGTAGATACAATCAATATTATCAAAGGACGCTGGCGCTTCACCAGAGGGATCGACATGGGCTATGTAAGGCAATCACAACGAACAGCACCACCGAAGAAAAAAAAAAAAAAAAAAAAAACACTCTGGATAGAAATCGTGGCTCAAGGCCTCTCAAGGGTCCCCCATCTCGACTGCTCCCGTGAAGCGTCAGTGTTGTGTACTTAACAATTTAACAGTTTACGTTTCATCATCATTTTATATCCGGTGACAGATCCGAGAAGTGCACAAGAGCCCTGCGAAGTCTGGTGTAGGCCTCCGTGTCGCACATGCAGCATGTGAGTCCACAAACTGCAAATGCGAGCCGGTGGCGTAGACCAGCCGGTGCAGGAGCGTATGTTTATCGTCAAGCTCCAATCGCTAGAAAAAAGAATTAACATTTAAGAAAAAAGAAAACTAGATATATCTACCAAGTGAGCATCCTACAATGGTACCGTGTCCACCCAACGCTGGTGCAACGTCATAGACGTCGCACCAGTGCCGGGCTGACACTGTCCAAATGCCAAACGCTCACTTGGTACGAATAAAGTCTACTACATTATCTGAATTGTTTCGAGCTGTTTTGGTATTCAAAAACAGAGTGAATATATACGGCATTAAAACAGGTATTATGAACATGAGTTAAGTATAATTTTGATAAACTTACACAAATTCTTTAACTGTTTTATATTTCTTACATTCATTATTTGTTTAAATTTAATAACATTTGGTTGCCTAAAGTAATATGCCTTAATATATCGTTTTCTTTCTGAGGCTAGATGTGTGCAACTCATCAAATAATGAAATTCGTCGCCAGGAGAAATACCGCAAAGATTACATTTCCTCTCTGATATATCAGTGTTTGACCATCTCCCAGTTTCTATTGGTAAATGGTGATTTCGTGTTCGAAAAAAGCACATTATTTTTCTACAGGCATTCGGAAGTTTTAACATATAATTTTCCAATGCAAAATTTTCCTTAAAAAGACGGTAATTAATACACGAAGAACTATCGTTAACATTTGAAAACCAGCTATTGATATACAGATCCTTATTCTTTTGTTTTATACTACGGACCAACCATCTTGGGTTCTGAACTACCTGGGCATCCCATATGCCACTAAAGCCACAATTTATGAGTATTCCTTTAATGTATTCCAACTAGGGTAATTTCTTATCTGATACCATGTTAAAAAGAAATTGGTAAAGTAAATTTGAAAATTTCAGTGAATCTGGTGCTATTAATTTAGTCCAATAATTTATCATTCTAGCTTTTATATCGATTTCGATTGGGTATACACCAAACTCTCCGTAAATCATTATATTTGGAGTTGATTGCTTAAGGTTGAATATCGATTTAAGAAATTGTAACTGAACGCGTTCTATTAGTTTTATGTCGCTGAAACCCCAAACTTCACAACCGTATAATAAGATAGGTTTAATCATCTTATCGAACAATTCGATTTGTAAGTCGATTGAGAGATTTAATGGATTAATTTTCCTTAAAAGTAAAAACATCGCTTTGTTCGCCTGATCACTGTTATGTTTAATTGTCTTTGCGAACGAACCACCGCGTGAGAAAATTACTCCTAGATATTTAAAGAAATTTACAATTTCAATGTGTTTTGAACCAAAGTGAAACAATAAATTGTTTTTATGTTTGCCGCGACCGAAAATCATAATTTTCGTTTTATCAATATTGACCGTTAGTCTCCAGGCAGTACAATAATTTTCAAAAGTGTTTAATGCATGTTGAAGGTTATTTGCCGAATCCGCAAATATTACTGTGTCGTCCGCATATAAGAGTACAAACAGTTTAAAATACATAAACAATTCATCCGTCCGTAATGTACAATCAATACCTTCTGTATTATTTGTCCTCAGGTAGTGTTCAAGATCGTTTAAATAGACGCTAAATAAAAATGGCGACAAGTTTTCCCCTTGTCGTACCCCTATAGAGCATTGAAAAAAAGACGAAAGTTTTCCATTGACAGAAACACAGGACTTAATTCCCTGATACATATTGTATATTACTGTGAAACATTTTCCTCGAATATGCGAATTACTCAGCTTTTCCCAAAGACCCGCCCGCCAAACTGTATCGAACGCTTTTTGGAAGTCGACGAAGGCACAATACATTTTTTTCTTATTTCTAGACATTAATTCAAATAGAGCGTGCAAAGAAAATACATTATCTATTGTAGAGTAGTTTTTAGCTCACCTGAGCCAGCGGCTCCGGGGGAGCTTATAGGATGGTAAGGCTCCGTCGTCCGTCGTCGTCCGTCGTCCGTCGTCCGTCCGTCCGTCCGTCAACAATTTCAAACGACTTCTCCTCTGAAACCGCTGGGCCGATTGTAACCAAATTTCATATACAGCCTCCTGGGACCTTAGGAACGAAAAGTTGTTCAAACGGTCCTGGTCACATGACCAACATGGCCGCCATGCCCATATATGGTAAAAACCTGAAAAAATCTTCTTCTCCAGAACCAATAGGCCGATGGCCTTGAAACTTGGTATGTAGCATCGGGTACGCGAGTACTACCAAGATTGTTCAAATTATGACCTTGGGTTGACCTTGACCTTTTTTACGGTAAGGTCAAATTTGCTTCCTTATGCTTTTATATGGCAAGATGCTACAACATAAGATATCTTGGAAACTGTTGAAGATTTTTGGCTAAAAATTGGTATCTACAGTCATCTTAATGACTACATGAAGATTTACAAGTATAAGAGGTCAAGGTCATTCTTTGACCTTTGACCCTGAACTCTTATATTTTGACAAGTTCTAACAATCTACTCAAAAGCCACTTAGCCAATTGAATCCAAATTTTATATAGAGCCTGCAGGGGTTGAGGGAACAAAAATTTATTCATACCGTTTAGGTCACATGACCAACATGGCCACCACGCCCGTTTATGGAAAAAACCTTTAAAAATCTTCTTCTCCTGAACCAGTTGACCGATGACCTTGAGTTTTGATATGTAGCATTGGGTACTTGAGTACTATCAAGATTGTTCAAATTATGACCGTGTGTTGACCTTGACCTTTTATACGGCAAGGTCAAATTTAAGAAAATGCTAGAACATGAGATTTCATGATAAGTTTTGAAGATTTTAGCCTAAAAATTTGTATGTACAGTCATCTAAAATGAGTACATGAAGATTTGTGAGTACAAGAGGTCAAGGTCATTCTTAGACCTTGGACCCAGAACTCTCATATTTTGACAATTTCAAACAATCTCCTCAAAAACCACTGGGCCAGTTGTGACCAAATTTAATATAGAGCCTCCAGGGGTTGAGGGAATGAAAAAAAATTCTAACGGTCATGGTCACATGACCAACATGGCCACTATGCTCATATATGGTAAAAACCTTTAAAAACCTTCTTCTCCAGAACCAATTAACCGAAGGCCTTGAGACTTGGTATGTAGCATTGGGTACTTGAGTACTATCAAGATTGTTCAAATTATGACCTTGTGTTGACCTTGACCTTTTTTACGGCAAGGTCAAATATGGGAAATTCCTAGAATATGAGATTTCATGGAAAGTTTTGAGGATTTTGGCCTAAAAATTGGTATATACAGTTGTCTTAATGAGGTCATGAAGAATTATGAGTACAAGAGGTCAAGGTCATTTCTTGACCTTTGATCCAGATTGCTCATATTTTGACATTCGTAACCATTTCCTCAAAAGTCAAAGGGCCAATTGTAAACACATTTCATATAGAGCCTCCAGGGGTTGATTAAATAAAAATTTGTTCAAACGGTCGAGGTCACATGACCAACATGGCCGCCATTACCACTTATGGTATAAATCTTTAATATGTTTCTTCTCCAGAACCAATACACCTATGGCCTTGAAACTTGGTAAGTAGCATGGAGTAATAGAGTACCACCAAGAATGTTCAAATGGTGACCTTGGGTTTACCCTGACCTTTTTGGCGGCATGGTCAAATATGGGAAAATGCTAGAACATAAGATTTCATGGAAAGTTTTGAAGATTTTGGCCTAAAAATGGTATATATGGTTGTCTTGATGAGTACATGAAGATTTATGAGTACAAGCGGTCATGGTCATTCTTTGACTTTTGACCCAAGACTCATATTTTGACAATTTCAGACATGATAAGAAAAAGCCACCTTGCCAATTGCCCAGGTGAGCGATTCAGGGCCTCATGGCCCTCTTGTTTCTAAAACCGGTCTGGTTTTCCTCTAAGAGATTAAATTCATTGGCAAATTCTTGGAGTCTGGAGTTGATTACCGAAGTAAATAATTTCCCCATACAGCTTAAAAGGGTTATAGGGCGGTAATTTTCCGGATTTGAGTTGCTTCCCTTGTTTTTATAAATTGGAATTACACACCCTTCCGTCCAGGCAGAGGGAATTATACCTGTATCAAAAACAATATTGAAAAGTTTATGATAAATTGGTAACATAAGGTGCAGTGTTGACTTTATATGCTCATTTAGAACTGAGTCTAGACCACTACTTTTACCATTTACGAGTTTAAGGGCATTATATTTTATCTCTTCCTGAGTGATAGTCGAATTTAACTGTTCCGTGGCCGCAGTTTCCTGCGTATCAAAATGCTGATTGTTTTCATCATCTTCATTCGCTGTTGTATTCAAACCTGCAATGAAGTCATAAAAGGTATCTGCGGTTATTTTAGGGTTCGATTTTCCTTTGCTGGTTACGCATCGCCAGAATTTTTTGGGGTCTGCTGATTTGAGATTTTTAATTTTTGCTGCGTTTTTATTAACGTATCGCCGATAGTGTTTGTGGATAAGTCGCTTATATGTTTTCCCCTTTTCTTTCATGCTTAAATGATCGGTCTGTGTTCTAGATAGTCGAAAACGGTTTTTTGCTTTGTTAAATATTTTTCGTGAGTTATTGCATTCTTTACCGTACCAAGGTTTCATTTTCGGCTTATAATTATTTTCATTATTCTTTATGGGCGACTTAACAGATTGCTTACCAAATGCTTTTTGTGCACTTTCTAAGTATAAGTTCGCAATGTCTTGAACGATTATGTCTATGCTGTCATTATCAAATGATTCATTAACAATAAAATTGTCGAGTTTAGCCTCGATTTCACAAAGTTTTAACATGTCTATAGAATCGACAAATACATCTGGGCAGCGTCTGTCCCATAACTTGTCTTTTACGATTTGTTCCTCTTCCGAGAGGGGCGTTTCAGAAACTTCAGTTTTCAATTGCAATTTGAGAACTAGCGGATTATGAACATCGGATAACAACGGACAAAAGTCATCCACATACAAGTTACGAAGGTATTCAAACATATTAACATTCGAGATAAAGTAGTCTATACAACTCGAGTTTCTACACGTGGTGTGACCGTGCATTTTGTCTTCCCCCAATCTACCATTTAATATAAACATATTATTTCTTTTACAAAAATTTATCAATTTATATCCGTAGTTGTTCGAAGTTTTATCGGAAACCGTCCGGGTAATATCGATATTATTATTTTCGAACATCGTGTTGTAGAAGAGTTGAGGAGAAAGGGGACAGAAGAAAGGGAGCGGGTATGATAGAAATATACACAAATTACATGTTGACTTACCTATGTCGCCCTCTGGCACACGTGGCGAGAGACGAGCTCAGTTCGCTGTGTACTGCTTGAAGGCTGGGTGGTAAGTCAAGAGCAGTGGTGTGACTTCACTCATTGATGGTCGCTCGTGCATAAAGCCAGTACCTGTACATGTGTTTATCAGCCGTGTCTCCCGTGGCCCAAAGGTGAGATGTATAGCGTGATACATGTAAAATCACACTGAGTATGCAGATAACTTATAACGGGGGTTATAAACAAATGAATGTGCACAACACTCTACCCCATCTAAGAAGAACATGATTTTGGCTTATTTGAAATATGTAAATGAACGTAATAAATTTGTAGTTGTATAACAATTTACTTAGAAACAGTTGAAAGTTGAAATCATCATGAAATACATAGTGAAATTAAGACGAGAGAGACACGACTGATAACTTCTGCTAGATTAGATATTTAGGAAAGTTGGACAACAATAAAGCTATGTGATGAAAACTAGATAAAACTTATTGTGTTGTAATGCGACAGATAATTTTGTCATGAATGTGTTGTATTTACATAAAAGAATAGAGGTTTATACAAATGATCACGATATATAGCTAAATGATCCTGTCGGGCATGGAATCCAACTATGACCCATGTATTCAGGGTGTACAATTTATAATGCATTTAAAATCTAGTTTTACATTTTTCCACGTATAGAAACGAATAAAGTTTCGTGAGATGATCCAAAAGCGTTTTGAACTTCATAAACTAATGAGCTGTGTATTGAAATACAAGCATAAGCATAAGTGAATTAGTATAAATACCCCATGCCCGATAAGGTACATATAAAATAGCCATCAAACACATGAACTGCCATACTTGGGACTACAAAGAATAGTAACTTGAAAAGGGACACAAACCAAAGTAGCCTAAGCACTGAAAATTTCGATGAGTTGTGAAATAACGTAAAGAGCTCACATACACCTAGAATTTAGACACTGTAGTAGATAGTTATAATGTACAAAACTTGCCAGAATTAATTGATATAATTACTGAATGTTTGTGAAATATTTGTGTTTGTTAATTTTCCAACATCATTTATGAATTCTTGATGTGAAGCGCAACATAAAGCGTTTTGGTGGAATTAAAAGTGGGCTACAAGCAATATTACAAATATAATAAAACAATGACTTAAGATATGTAGCACTAACACTCTCTTTACAAACGGAATGTATAAGACCGAATGCAAATTTACAGTACATCGTTTTGAATTTACATAAATTTTTCATACGTTGATGTTTGGCAGATCAAAAGTCGCCATATTCAAAGATCAAGTAGTTATTGAGGAATCGTCTTATGCCATAACAAAACATCGAAACTTCCAGATCTGACCTCGGTTTGTTCATAATTGATTAGAAGATGATGTAAAAGTGATGGAATAGAAGCATCGAACGCAAAAGTCGAGATCTTTTCCTCAGAAGCAACAAAAGCAGTTATTTAACCAGTAATGGTTCCATTCCATCTCTTCTAACAATATCGACTTCGCAGTCCATATATGTGATGTAACAAAGGTACATTTAATCAAAGTATATGTACATGTACCTCTTCCAACTTTGTACAAATAGCAGTATACCAGAGAACACAAGTTCAGCTCCCAAATGCACTGCTAGTTGCCCAAATATGGGATATTAAGAAAATTATTTGTGCAGATCAAATTGGCCCCGGAAATCCCGAAACTCAGACAACATACAAGCTAACTTCCGAGAGTCAGAACGATGAAGCCAAAATGACAAGCAACCAATATGAGTATAATTTGTTGCGCACGGACGGAAGCTCGACTCAGTCACATGACGATCACAAAAACATGAATAAAACTACATGCAGCAATCGAAACTACTAAGAATTTCGGAAACTACAGGCGTACATACTTCACACAGCATTCGGAAAACACACAGGCTAGCCCGACCACTGCGGTGGAGTATAATGTAATTATGCAGAATGCAGTGGCAATGAGAAATGAAATATGGTGAAGAACCACTGCAACCGAGCATACACCGTATCATGGATTCTACCGTAGTTACCTATTACCGAAGCTACAAACGTGAACGTAAAAAATTACTATTTTGAAAAACGCTAAACGCGTTCAAGCTTCAAACGCCACGGTGTTCAAAGTGTTAGCTGTACAAATCTACACAACCGAGTTAGCAGTCAGAAAAGTTCAAAATCTATACAAATAATTTTCTACGACACAGGTTTTTCTGATAGGAACCCAAAGTATGTTATAAATTTTCTGAAGTCAAAGCTACAAAATTATGAACCAGAAAAGAAGACAGACATACAGAAAGATACAAGCAGCATGACACATTTTTCCAAAATGCTCGTCGTAAGGTTATTAGAAAACCGAGATATTTAGCCCCAAATGGGAAAGCAGTATTTATATGCAGTAACATTATAAGCTCCATAATGCTAAAGTTGACAGATTCTATCATAACTGAAAATACATATACATACATTACATATCATACATGAGCATAAATGTTTACAGAAAAATGCAAATATCACACTTGCGCACCTTTCATGCGCAGCATGACAGAATTAAATGTCAATCCTGGACCATTTAATCCAGGCCTAACTAAATATCACTCCGGCGAAAATACGCCGGCCTGACAAAATATCACTCCGACGCAATTTTATACGTCGGCCTGACAATAAAAATATGAGTCATGATAGAAACTGCCAAAAGTCACATAGTTCTAAAATCTTCTAAAGTTACGTCATATTGTATTAAACGTGATGCTGAAATTATCTTTTCAAAGCTAAGTTTCAGTTATTCAAATTAAAATCTTAAAAAGTTCCTTCAAGAGCAGAGAATACAAACAGAAGTAGAAGTAGAAACTTTCAAAGTATGAAATATAAATGCTATGGTTCAGCTCCACATAGAAATGCACAGTTCCAACAGCGAAATTCCCATATTTCTTCCCCTTTTATCGATAAGAAGTTTACTTTGATGAACAAATACGAGCAGGAAACCTCTTAGGGTATGAGTTCCTCTAAGAGACTGTGTCAAGTTTAAATTTGTAAAATATTCAGCTAAACGCCGGAAAAATAAAATGCCAATTTAAAATTATCGTTGTATTAGCTTTTTTTTTTTATTATTATTATTTTTTTTTTTTTTTTTTGGTTGGGGGGGGGGGGGGGGGGGGGGGGGGCAGAAATGCGTATGTGGGTCCGGAGTAAATAGAAGGGTATGGCTTCATGCAAATGGCGAATGTAATTAGATCACAAGCAACAATTTTAGTCTACATTTTGGAGTCGGGGACAGGCGAGTGCGGTGATTGGGAATGTTTCGGGGGGGGGGGGGGGGGGTCAAAGGGACGGTAGAGGGGTTGGGTTAGCGAGGTTAACGAATTGGTTTCGCCTTGGTGAAGAGAATAAATTTACCGGCTGATGAGGGTACAGGAGGAAGGGGGTAAATTGATACAAAATAGGAGACTTAGCGGCAGTTGAATATTTTACCGAAAGAATAATTACCGTTTACCCTGTACGTTTCCTAAATATTGGGACAGGTAGGCTACTGCCTTACAAATGACAGTGCCTTTTATTATGCGATATATGTCAAAAAAATAATGTCTGATGAATAAGATGTTTAAAAATGAAAACGAATGAAAAAAATATATAAATTACAAAGAGCATGCCAAAAGCAAACAAGCTGCTGTTTAGGGAAAATTTCAGACATGTTTAAGCAGAATAAATTTGAATTCGTACAGGGTAAATAATAAAAATATTAGCTTGAAAAGCTACGAAAATACATTGGAAAACAAAACATAAATGAAAACTACACATACCTGCTCCATTCCCTCCGTCTTGACTCCAAAAACCTTCAATGGGCAGACCCCGCGTCCAGCTGTTTCCTCGCAGTCGCCAATTGTTGTAGAAGAGTTGAGGAGAAAGGGGACAGAAGAAAGGGAGCGGGTATGATAGAAATATACACAAATTACATGTTGACTTACCTATGTCGCCCTCTGGCACACGTGGCGAGAGACGAGCTCAGTTCGCTGTGTACTGCTTGAAGGCTGGGTGGTAAGTCAAGAGCAGTGGTGTGACTTCACTCATTGATGGTCGCTCGTGCATAAAGCCAGTACCTGTACATGTGTTTATCAGCCGTGTCTCCCGTGGCCCAAAGGTGAGATGTATAGCGTGATACATGTAAAATCACACTGAGTATGCAGATAACTTATAACGGGGGTTATAAACAAATGAATGTGCACAACAATCGCATAATCGGTTGCGGTTTGGCTTTGGTGCTAGGTAACTTTTAGTACCGGGGCGTCCTACTAATTATGAGTAGTAATAGCCTAAGATTATATCCATTCTTTCTGAGATGTATCAGTAAATATCAGTACTGATTGTCAGGTATAGCCTATAATAATTGACGAGCCCTTTAGGGCGAGTCCAGTTATCCTGTACACTTGACAATCAGTACTAATATTATAATACATCTCAAAAAGAAATGGATACATCTGTTTTAATTAACGACTTTATTTAACACTTCACCTATAAACTACGGAACCCCGGAAGGGACATGTGCAATATTTTTCTAAGTCGTGGCCACGACTTATTAAGTCGTTCCCACGACTTATTATGTCGTTCCCTCGACTTAGCATTTCGTTACCACGACATACTATCTCGTTCCCTCGACTTATTATGTCGTTACCACGAGTTATTATGTCGTTCCCTCGACTTATTATGTCGTTACCACGACTTATTATGTCGTTCCCTCGACTTACTAAGTCGTTCCCACGACTTATTAAGTCGTTACAACGAGTTAATACTGCCCTCCAATTGGTCAAATTAACTCGTGGCCACAAGTTAATAAAGCGCTCTGATTGGCCCTGTTTTAATATTGATAAAATCCCTTACCAGACTTCGTATGTCGCTGTTAAGGCGCTAATCTGTGGACCCCTAGCTGGACTGGCCAAGTGGAGCAGTCTGATCGGACTCTGCAGTGTTGGCTAACTGGCTGAGCTTTGCTCTTGATTTTTTTTAATTGTGCTGACTTTGCATCAGCTCCCGCTAATAGCTAAGCAGGCAGTGCACATCCTCGTCATGCTGCTCTTCTACGGGAGCAGTATGATCGGGGTCTCCAGTGTTTATCGACTGACTCCACCATGCAGTTTCACTAAATTTCTGTGGTGTCTTTGTCCTAAATAAGTGGCAAGGTTGCCATCTGCGATATTTTACTACTGCTACAAGTATTATTATTATGAGAACGGGACTGTCTTGGGTTCTCAGACGGTTTATGCAGACTGACCTTTCGCCCTTGTTGAGCTGCTACCGGGTAAAGTGGTCTGATGTTTGACAATGGTCGTACAGTGTTAAGTATTTACCTCGAATATTTGGACACTGATGCTTGAGCTGACATTGCAGAGGTCTATCAAGGAGTCAATAATCTGCAATATCTGCCGATAGACTGTGCCACGCTGAAAGAAATTTTAAAAATCTTTCATTGTGTCGCATGATAATGGGACGCTACAATCCAGGCTAGCATCATAGATTTTGATCAGAATGCTCTTCTGGAGCTGTCTGATCAGTTCTGCAACAGTGCTAAGCTGTTGTACTCTGCCAGTTTTTATGGGGTAGCTACCCCGGTTACTCCGACATCAATATTTTGGCAAGCTGTGGCCTTAATCAGCTGGTCTATGCGGACATGCCGGGTCGATGCATGCAATGCCTGCGATCATTTTTTAACACTTTGCTTAAAATTTTGGTTTATGTTTAAGACTACTGCTGAAAGATTGCGTTGTTGGAATACTTGGGAAGATACGGTATAAAGCATCTGTCCGTCAGTATAAACTTATATCACAGCTTCACATACGCGAATATTCCAACAGTTTCTGTCTTAAATCGAAATGATATATTCTATTGTCTACGCCCATGGGCGTAGAACTCTTAGTAATTGATTTTGCTCCGGAAGCATTTTAGAAACGGTCATGAATGGCTTAATGTTATTTTCTATTGACTGGTTATCAATGATATTTTGCGCAGGTTTGATCAGGTCCGCAAGTGCCAGAAAAGGATCGACATGGAGACGGTCTACTAGTATTACTAAATGCCTTAGATTTCTAAGGTGACCAAACATGCCAGTTAATTGAATTAGGGCGATTACATGCCAACATGAGCATAGAAATGCCAACCAGAAATCTACTAGATTTAAACCGAGAATGTGCGATAAGACCGAGGTGAAGAATGACTTGGGTTTGGTAGAGGCGTGATTTGACCAAGGTGCCAATCCAATGACTACACAAGTTATCGTGTGCTAAGCATAGACCAAAGCGTTTTTGTAAAAGCTGATACTTGTGGTTATTATCATCAGTATTTCATTTCACCACCACCAGTCATCATTCATAGCTCTGCAACATGCCAAGATCCGACTTGTACAGACTTGGCATGGTTAAACCGGTTTCATTCATAAAAGTCAACCGACACAATCTCATCGCATCGGACTGATCCATAAATGGGGTTGCTGGAGCGAGTTTCAGATTAGAAACAAGTTACAACCACGTTTTAAACTTAAATGATGTCTCTATAGAAGCATTTTCTTTCTGGCGCTGTCTATCTATTTCAAAGTTACTTCTTGTTTTGTCCGTCTGTTTTTGTCTCACCGTCTGTGAGATTGACAGATTGATAACGAAAGACTGTGTGCAATAGAACCCCGCCTACAGCGGGTCTCAAGCCCGGGACAGCTAGATCAGCAGGCTAGCGCTTAGCCCGCCGAGCTTCCGGGGCTCCCCTTTTAGCACATGCATGTATAGCTCAGCACACGGTCATTGAAAAAAAATCCGACAAGAAAGCAAGCGTTTTTTTTATGTTAATGCGACTACTTGTCAAGACTGTAATAGTTTGGTCAGATTTCAATTTTTGTAAATGTGGTGATTTAGGAGAGCAACTAATGAAAAGGATTCAATGTCGAATATTGTGGATGACTCATAAACTGCATTAAAAGTATATGCAAAATAATTAAGGTTGGATAACATTCCTAGATTTTGGAAATATCAAGCACATTCACGAATTTTCGATTTTTGAATATGTGGCGAGGGTGGAGGTAGAAGCATGGTTACTGCCATTTAAGTGTGTCAAGTTTAAAACTGTATGGACTGACAAGAATACTTTGACTGTATCAATTTCTGATCATTGCCTAAAGGAGCTCCGGTAGCTCAGTGGGTTTAGTGCTGGCCTATTGATCTAGCAGAACCGGATTCGAGCCCTGCTTGATGCGAGAATCTTTCCTACCGTAAAGTTGTAAACGGGGTTCTGTTGCATACAGCCATTCATCATCACCCGCCCATCGTCCTGATCTGATTGAAATACTGTTAAAAAGGACGTAAAATTGCAAGTCATCCATCCAGTCAGCCATCCATCCATTATTGCCTATCTTTTTACACTGTAAAACATTTCCGTAGATTTTACGGTAGAAAACCTGGCAAGTTGGCAACCAGCTGCCAGACCATTTCCCGTTATTTTTACGGGCGTCTGCCTGTAGAAAATTTGTTTGAAGTCTCGATATGGTAGAGTTATGTTAACTGACCGTTATAGTGTTGAAGGGCTATATGTCCAAACCAAAACCTCTCTTATTCTACCCTATTCTGCGTGTTGATTCCGCCAATGTTTACGGGCGCCCGTAAAAATAACGGGAAAAGGACTGGCTGCTGATTGTCAAGTATTCTACCGTAAAATCTACGGATTTTTTTAAAGTGTACTTTGTAGAAATTATGGCTTTAATATCATTCCAATATGCATTTGCTAAAGCAGGGGTCCAGATATGTTGGATAGCTGGGGACACTTTTGGGACAATATTTGGGGAAAAAAATGTCGTGATCCCTCACTAGAGCTGCCTTGTTGACGAAGTTTAATGGATATTCGCAACATCTGTTGCTCAGGAGTATAATAAATATCCTCAAAATCCGTCCTTATTTATGCACGTGTCTCCGCTAGATAATATCAGTAGATGCTGTTTCGCGTGTGAAACTGACGGAACCCAGGTCCGCATCACTTTCTAGTCTGCATAATATGCAAGTACTCTGGTATCTCTGGTTTTAGTTACAACATATATTCAGATTAATCTGAAAACATAGTAAAGGACTTTATCAACAGTACACCAGACCCGATTGATCCAATCAGAGCGATTTATTAACTCGTGGCCACGAGTTAATTTGGCCAATAGAAGGGCAGTATTAACTCGTGGCCACGACTTACTAAGTCGTGGGAACGACATAATAACTCGTTACCACGACTTACTAAGTCGTGGGAACGACATAATAAGTCGTAGCCACGACTTAGTATGTCGTGGGAACGACATAATAACTCGTTACCACGACTTACTAAGTCGTGGGAACGACATAGTAAGTCGTGGCCACGACTTAGTAAGTCGTGGGAACGACATAATAACTCGTTACCACGACTTACTAAGTCGTGGGAACGACATAATAAGTCGTGGCCACGAGTTAATAAAAAAAATTGCACGTGTCCCTTCCGGGGTTCCGTAATAAACAAATGAGTAAACCAATAAAAATATATCTTATTTTATTTATTTATTTTATTTTATCTTATTCAACCTACCTAACCCTGTCTGGAAAATGGATCTTCCTGTTGATCCACTAGGGTCATCATTTACCTGACCAATCAGAAACGGCTTCAGTGGTCAGAGGGAAATTTGAATCAGACCTTTTGTCTCGTTTTAACATTATACACACTAGAAGAAAGACCAGAGAACTAAACTGGGCTGCAGTTTAAACAACTTATGTTTGGATGAGCTCTGCTGTTCTCTTTACTGTTTGTTCAGGGTATTCATTAGTCCCACAGTGTTTTGGTTATTTTCTTAATAACATATATTTTAGTGCTCATCTTTTCAATTATCAGGAATATTGTGTATGTTCGATTAGATCCCATGACTTAGAGGCTTACGGGTATCAGCATAGTTATATGATGAGGAGTCCCGGGCTAGGCGCTGGCCTTCTGATCTAGCGGACCGGATTCGATCCCCGCCTGAGACGATAATTTTTTCTACCGTAAACGGGCTTCCATTGCACACAGTCTTTCATTATCGCCGTCCCATCGTCCTGATATGACTGACATACTGTGGAAAAGGCCGTAAAATCGCAAGACATCCATCCATAATTTTCTGATGAATTCTCACAATTGGGAAGCCTGTACGCAAACCGACTTGATTCTGCAACTGCAATAGAAGATAGCGCAAGGTTGCGCGTATAGTAAGAGGATAACACACTCTTTTCCGTGTTTTAACGTTTGCCAAGCCCGAGTGTATTGACGTGTTGCAGCCCGAACCGCGCAGCAGTGAGAGCTGCAACATGTTAATACACGAGGGCATGGGCAAACGTTAGAACACAGGACAAGAATGTTTTATTGTCATTGTTATGTACCTTCTTACGGACGCCATCTTCATTCCAGAGCTCTGCAGGTGACACGAAAGCGGGCTTTAAAGGTGTTTAAACCCAGGCGCACCCGTGTTTTAACAGTGTTGAAACCCTGTGTTAGCTATTCTGTCGCATTCAGACAATTACAGATAGAAGGATACCAACGTAAAATGCTGTCGATTACAACACGGCTGTTTATTAAGGTAAAGTCTCATTAGGTAAACGTGTATATAATAATACTAGTTTTTGACCTCAGTAGCTTCAGTGAGAGATGGGGAAACTTCTGTATTAAACTTTTCTGTGCCGCTAAAGTCCATACCCAGCAAGCACACGACGTTGAAATGACGTAATACTGACGTCGATGCGACGTAATGACCTAGCAGGCACATGACGTTGAAATGACGCCATACTGACGTCGATGCGACGTAATGATGTCGCATCGAGGTCAGTGTGACGTCACACTGACGTATTGTGCCTGCTGGGTATAGTTACTGAAAAAGCAAGACTCGGCAAGACTCGGCCCAGAAAACTTGTACACTCGACAGTTTTTAGTTCTTTGGTGTGATCCTTGCTTCCAAAGGATAACCCTTTTATAGAACATATGCAGCAGGTATCCCACTCCGAACACAATCCTCTAGCAGTTATATAAAGACATCTATCTGGGTTTCATCCATCTGAGCGGCTATAGCGTAGTGGATAACACTCCAGACTACCAATCCAGGGGTCGCAGGTTCGATCCCCCGCTTCTCCGGTCTTTCGGATGAGACTTTAAACCGAGGTCCCGTCTCCATATGACCTCGTTGTTGGTGGGACGTTAAACCCGAGTTCACTCACTCACTCACTCCATCTGAGAGGCGTCATAGTTGAGTGGTTAGAGTGACTCGGTTATGGTGCAGAAAGTCGAATCAGAGAAGGCTAAGGCAGCAAAAGGAGAGGAATGAGCTCCGCCTTTCATCTGCTGTGCCCAAGATACAGTGGGTCTCTAACTCCCACTGCCCATTAGGCTATGGGAACCTTTACCTTTTTGATCTGGGTTCCACTTATAATTTTTGGTCAAGTCGATCTAGCTGTCCACAAGCACCGGTTAACCCACAATTTCTACATATTGCAACTAGTATTTAAAAAGCTAGCATGCTACTAATGAATGTCAAGTGTTAATTGTATTTCGGAGACAATTCAGAAGGAATTTGCCCTGTAAAATAAGACCTTTATTCATCGAAAGCCTAGCTTCAATGCATTAATTACCCCGCTATTTTAAGCGGTCATGTTGTATAATTCATTATATGATGTCGTAAAATGATATTCCCAAGAGGATCACAGTTGCAGTTTTTCTAAATGTCAACAAGCAAAATGCATTTCATCGTTTCTAATTTCATAACGCTCCTTTAATTAATCCAACAATGTAGCAAATTTTGAAGTCGATAGGAGTTTTTCCGTGGACTATGCTGATTAGAAAAATATGGAGAACCATTTAAGTTTGTCCCTTGGTAATAAGCCGAACGACAATGGCATCAGATTGCACGCAGTAAATGTCAAAACTAATAAAAACACAGGGTATAAACCAGTCCGCCAATTTTCGCTTCCTGCAGAGACTTTCCATCATATTTTGCTTCCGCCGAGACTTCTTCGATCTCTTGCTTCTTGCAGAGATTACTGTCCTCGAAAAACGGCTTCCTGACGGGACTGTCCGCGTGACTCTGCTTCCTGCCGAGAGCCCCGGCAGGAAGCAGAATCACGCGGACAGTCTCTGCAGGAAGCCATTTATCATGTACGAAAGTGTCGACAGGAAGCAAGCGATCGCGGACAGCCTCGGTGGAAGCCAAATTTGATGAACTGTCTCTGCAGGAAGCGAAAATTGGCGGACTGGTTTATACCCTGTGAAAAAGAGTACATGACAGCAAGTTCGTAGAAACCGCGCAGATTGACTAAAGAGCTCTGAAATTCAACATGATATGCGTACGACAAAACTTATTACTGAAGTCCGCGAAATTAGTTGGTTGGATAGTTTGGGTTTAACAGCTAATGAATGTATATGAGATTGTGTTTCAGTATATATCGAGCCGTCTCCCAAAGAGAAAGAGAGTGAGAAAGAGAGAGAGAGAGAGAGAGAGAGAGAGAGAGAGAGAGAGAGAGAGAGAGAAAGGAAAAAAATGAAAGGAAATATGATAGGGGATAGGAAAAACCGTTTAAACAAGCCCCACCCGCACCTACTGCAAGCACAGTAGGCCCCCGCTCTACTATTGTCCAACATAGTCGGACCCAGCACCATCGCCCGACCGCGACTACCACCTCCACGAAATTGAAATAAATTAACTACATTGTTTTATGGATTCGCTTTCAGCTTATTGACCGTCTAAACGAAATGAGTTTAACGGCACCTTTAGACAGTATGAATGAAAGTTAAACAGTTAGGTAAGTAGGAAAACAGCAAAATCATACCATCAATGTCGCGGTGCTATTCTAATTCCACATATTACATGTACAATGTTTCCAGGTAGAAAAGACGAACAGACAAAATGAGCCGCGGCGTGAGAAAACCAACAATGTTGTCATGCGCCCAGAGCAGACTCATATCAGCCTGGGTATCTGACGCTAAGCGCTTGAAGGGTAGCTAAGGGTCTATAAGCTACCTCCATACGGACAGCGAAGAATCTGATCAGACCTGAGTCTGCGCTGGGCGCACAACCACTTTGTTGGTTTTCTCACGTCGCGGCTCATTAATATTCTATCAAAGGTCGGCTAAGTGACGGCGCAACAAGCCCAGTAGTCACGTGACCTGACGTCGTACTACATAATGACGTCACATCGCCGTCAGTGCGACGCCGTCTGACGCCATATGCCCGCTTGGAACAGTAACACCTTGCTGCTTAATACCCCACGAATAGAAAATAATGTTAACTGCGATACGTTTTGTGTAACGTAAAAATCTCAATTAAAACATGTGAACAAGCAACGGACTGTTTTATCAATTTATTGTAGGTTGCATTCCACCATTAATTTTCCATAGACGACAATGTTAACATCTGGTCATTTTATTACAAAACTGTACATACAAAGTTTTCCAAACCTGTCTTGCTTTAAAGTGTCATCCTAGCCTATCAATTTGAGATCAAAACATCCACTGCCTTCCCATCTCAGTGAGCCGCTAAGCTAGGCTGAGTATGGCAACCAGCGATTCGTACCAAAAAAAAGAGCATACTTTTTTCCTAGGGGATCAGTTACCAAAATCAACCCCATCTCCTTCTGGTAAAATATTTCTCAATTAAATATGCCTTTTCGTAACTATCATTTGTTGGTCTTTTTTTATACTGCAAGAAAGCTAACATGCATGATTGACAGATGACGTCATCTCTCGTACAATGTAAACCTAATGCTCTCCCCGAAATAGGCGGGGCAAGTCCTCATGAATATTTAGTGGACTGTATCCTAAACCAAACTAACTTTTTGCAATATGCCATAAACTGAACAGTTGGAATGTTAGTTTGATACATTTTCATTGTGATCTCCAAGTTTCAAATGAATCCGTAAAGAAATGTACCATTTAGGACAGTTTCACTATGTCGGCTGAGGTTTCTGTAGCGAAATGACTGAAACCGATGATTTTAAGGATTAATGAAAATTAATAATGATTTTGTTGCTATTTTTTCATATCTATGGAAACATTTATCTTTTCATAGGAGCCTTAATACTTCTCTTAATAATAAAAACAAGAAAATGTGGTTGAATCTATAATACATAAGCATTTATTGGCAATTTTCTATATATACCCCCTCAATTTGGTTAAAATCTTGGTATTTGGAGGCTGTTTAAGACATAAATGCAGTAAAACTGGTTTAATAGTCCAAATCTGCACACCAAAAGAAGCAGAGAAACAAGGTTGATATGAATTTAAGGTAAATGTTTGGTTAAAATTATATTTTTCCTCAAAAAATACTTATTTACATGCAAAAGTCTCCGAAAAGCGACGCTTTCTGTATTTCGCAGAATCGCATATATCATGATTTTTTGGGCTTTTAAATGTTTCCAGGTGGTCCAGATGCTTTTTCTCTAACCGCGTAATGTGAAATTGGACTAATGTGAAATAATTTACAATCAAAACTTATAGTACAATAATCAATAATACAGTATCATTCCCCCCCCTCCACCCCCCCCCCCCCTCCCTGGATTCTACATGGAGAAAAATGTTGTTTTCATTTTTGCTGATGAACCTAGGCCTAAAGCATCAAATCATCAATTACAACAACAATCTCACTATGGATAAGACACAGAAGAATGTACTTTTAATGGTCAAAGGGACACATTTCTCTAGATATGCATCTAAAGTGAAACCGAAAGTAAGAAACAAGGCCAAGGTCAATATGACTTAATGCGCTTTAGGTTGCATTCCACCATTAATTTTCCATAGACGACAATGTTAACATCTGGTCATTTTATTACAAAACTGTACATACAAAGTTTTCCAAACCTGTCTTGCTTTAAAGTGTCATCCTAGCCTATCAATTTGAGATCAAAACATCCACTGCCTTCCCATCTCAGTGAGCCGCTAAGCTAGGCTGAGTATGGCAACCAGCGATTCGTACCAAAAAAAAAAGAGCATACTTTTTCCTAGGGGATCAGTTACCAAAATCAACCCCATCTCCTTCTGGTAAAATATTTCTCAATTAAATATGCCTTTTCGTAACTATCATTTGTTGGTCTTTTTTTATACTGCAAGGAAGCTAACATGCATGATTGACAGATGACGTCATCTCTCGTACAATGTAAACCTAATGCTCTCCCCGAAATAGGCGGGGCAAGTCCTCATGAATATTTAGTGGACTGTACCCTAAAGACCGGTTATACTGACTGCAACTGATCCAATTAGTTTATTTAAACTGATTGGATCGGTTGCAATCAAGATAATTTTGTCCAGCTTTTAGTGTTTGCAATAGTACCTGTCGGTTAGGTTCTGAGAGCATGATTGCTGACTATAGGTCTCCTGGCATTACGCCATTACACTGTAAAAATAATTCCGTAGATTTTACGGAAGAATAGCTGGCAACTAGCTGCCAGTCCATTTCCCGTTATTTTTACGGGCGTTTTTTTTTTTTTTTTTTTTTTTAAGAAATTGTTGGAAATCACGATATGGTAGGGTTATGTTAACTAGCCGCATTCGAAAATAACTTAATAGTGTTGAAGGGCTATATGACTAAAACAACACTGTTTTATTCTATCCTACTCTGCTTGATGATTTCTGCAATTTCTACGGGCGCCTGTAAAAATAACGGGGAATGGACTGGCAGCTGTTTTCCAGATATTCTACCGTAAAATCTACGTATTTTTACAGTGTATATGATAATCAGCATTGCGCCCCCATGCTTAGCCAGCCTCTTTCTACTCAGCTACCGATCAGACAAAACCATCCCACTTTGAAACCTTACAAAGGTCATTTTTTCGGCATAGATGAAACGCCGATTTCACCCTTACTCGGAGGGTGGTGACTTTTGATTTTAATAAGCGGTTTCTATCAAAGCTAAGACACAGTATCTATAAAGGTCATCGTCAAATGCTAAATAAAACCTATCTTAATTAATCATGAATCTGCCTGTTTATAGTTTTCACTGTCTGTTTATAGTTTTCAGAAGTCATTTATTAAGCATGAATTGAATTTTGCCTCCAGCAAAAGGATTATACTTAGTCTATTGCTATTTGACAATATAAACTCTAAAAGAAAGATTGTCTGGAAGCAAAGAAAACATAAAAGAAATGGATATATCAGACTCATAATAATTGTGTCTATTCATGTGCGGTAATGTAATGTTGCAAAAATGCCCACGTCCCCTAGCACCGGCTTAAGCGTCACTGCTTTTCCAAACTGACTCAGAATAAGGCCAATGATCCCAAAGGGACAGAAAATATAATAAATACCAAGACGATGTACGGGCAGTATTTTTTATAGCTGCCAAACGGCAAAACACAAGTTGCATTGCAGATCAAATATCTTTCTGAAGGATTATTTACTGGTAGCACGGAACACACCAAAGAAAGAAAACGAGCCCAGTGGCCGAAAGAACAAGAAAATATGTATGCAGTATGATGATGTATGGCGAGAATTTTTACGGCCGCCACTGGACACAACACTAACTGCAGTTATGATCATGTTATGTCAGTCTGTTAGTGTAATTCTTATGATAATCAAGAATACTTTAATAGTTTTCGTCTCAAGTGAAATAAATATATTCTATTTGTCTTACATGTACCTGTTAAAAAGGGGGTTTCCAAAATGTTTCCATAGGAACCAGCCCACGACTGAATTTCTTTAACCAATGGGTATTTATACCAGAGGCAAAGTAGTTACATCTATGAAATTGATAATTTAAAATCAAATTTGATAAACGGAGGTCTAAGTGGATCTTCTTGTAGAACATCCTGTTTTGGGTTGCAAGTTGCTTGGAACTAATCCCACATAAGTCATCTTCGTCTTAAATGTCATGTTTTCGCTTTTCTACTGAAAAAAGGAAACACTGAAAGAACTTTATTTAAAAAACTAGTTAGTAGCTACTAGCACCTCAGATATGTTTCATCTTTGACTCAGCCGGGAAAATTGCCTCATGACAGGTTGACTTCAACAAAAATGTCTAAGTCAGTGTTATTCATGCTATTTAGTGCTCAGTTTGTTTCATCTCAATTTTTAATCCTGATTTATGTGTTTCTGTTTTGATCCATTGATGGGTTAGAAAGCCTTCACATGGAACGACCAACTTTTATGTTTATTAGCCAGAACGGGATCTAGGGCTAGGGTAACGCGCGTGTATAAACAGTTTCAGCCAAACCCCAAAAGTAATATATTATTGACCGTTCCAATGCGCTGCTTCTGTTGTAGTTTACATTTATTGTCATTGTCTATCTGTTTTCTATCGGTCTTAGACTTTCTGTACACTATTTAGAATAGATCCTTTGCCAACTGCTGGAAAGATTTGGCCTCTTGACATTTCGCTTCTTGCCTTGGTTAGGCTTCGTGTGCTGTCTTCTTTGCTTTACATTCCCATTTGGTATTTCCCATTTGCCTTTCCAAGGCGACGCTTCTGTTGTGGTTTATTATGCCCCCAACTTCGGAGAAGTAGAGGGGGCATATTGGTCTGGGCCTGTCCGTCCGTCTGTCCGTCCATCCGTCTGTCCATAACAGTTTTTATCAGCTGGGAAACTAAAGAACCGCTTATGCTAGGATCTTGATACTAGGATTGTGCAATTTTGCAGGAAGACATTGCCCAAGGTGTAGATGACCTGATTAACGATTGAAAAAAAATCGTG
The DNA here is from genome assembly GCA_963989385.1 of Ctena decussata. Taxonomy (NCBI): domain Eukaryota; kingdom Metazoa; phylum Mollusca; class Bivalvia; order Lucinida; family Lucinidae; genus Ctena; species Ctena decussata. The sequence continues at coordinate 74,117,786 of OZ022512.1, forward strand.
AAATTTTTACCGAGTTATGCCCCCTTTTCGACTTAGTGCATTGTAAGCCTATGGAACCTTGTGAACAAAATATCTCAAGAACCCCTGATGCTAGGATCATGATGTTTTGCAGCAAGACATTGCCCAATGTGTAAATGACCTGATTAACTTTTGAAAACAATTCCTGAATTTTTGACCGAGTTATGCCCCTTTTTCGACTTAGTGCATTGTAAGCATATTGAATCTTGTGAACAAAATATCTCAAGAACCACTGGTGCTACTATCATGATTTTTTGCAGGAAGTCATTGCCTAAGGTATAGATGACCTTATTAACATTTGAAAAAAATAGTGAATTTTTGACTGAGTTATGCCCTTTTTTGACTTGGTATTGAAGCCTATGGTACAAAGGTACCCTTACATCATGTACATACTGTCAAGAACCGTAGGACATTGGAACTTGAAATCATGTATGCTGCATGAGCATAAAAAATAAGCGGACTCATATTTTTTCCTCCACCGGTCTTGTCTTTCAGGAGTTATGCCCCTTTTTCGACATTGTCATTTATGGAACAACCTTGTGAACAAAATATCTGAAGAACTGCTTAAGCATGTTAAGCTAGGGTCCTGATTTTTAGCATTCCATTACAGACCAAGGTGTAGATGACCTGATTAACTTTTGAGTTTATTTTGTAAATTTTTGGTTAAGTTATTCCCCCTTTTCGGACATAGGCATATACTGTAGGAAGAAGGTTATGAACAAAATATATGAAAAAGCGCATAAGCTAGGATCCTTATTTTTGGCATGCAGGTTTGGACAAGGTGAAGATGACTTGACTAGCTTTTGAAAATGTTTCGTGAATATTTTGGTTCCCATTTTCGGATATAGGCATTTTATATATGAAGAAGCTATAGAAATAAATTTGTGAACAAAATATTTGAAGAACCGCTAAGCTATGCTCCTTATATTTGGCATACAGTTACAGGCTAAGATGCAGATGAACCGACTAAAACCCTTTCTGAATTAATATTATGGGATGAACCTTCTTTAGAGGCAAGCATACGGTTGGGGGCATAGTGTTTCATAAACATATTTTCTAGTTAATGTTTGTTGTGATTCCAGCATTGTGGTTACCTGTTGTTTAGGTGCCGGTTTTGCTTTGTATTTTGCTTTTTCTAAGTCAAAAATTATAGAAAATAGACAGAGTATACTTTTGGCGTGTTTTGAATGGCGTTTTGGTTTAATACACCGCAATAGAATCCAGGGCAAGAGTAATGTAAACCGGTTTTCAGCCCACAGTAATTTATTACCGACCATTCCAAGGACGTGCTTCTATTATGTTTTACTGCTCTTGGCATTGTTCGTCACCTTTCTATTAGTCTTTGACCTTTTTAAGAATTATAGGTGTGTCTATGGTATTCTAGTTCAGACTCATGATTCTGATATTTTGACCACGTTTACTGTGTACATCAATTAGAACAGCTTCGCGAACATTCTCTGGGAAATTGCTGACTTATTGGACCTTTGCTTGTCTTGTTTTGCATTGTATTCCGTCTTTATTTTTCCTTAAAGTTTGCAATTTGCCGTTCCAAGGCGACGCTTCTGTTGTGGTTTATTATGCCCCCAACTTCGGAGAAGTTGAGGGGGCATATTGGTCTGGGCCTGTCCGTCCGTCTGTCCGTCCATCCGTCTGTCCATAACAGTTTTTATCAGCTGGGAAACTAAAGAACCGCTTATGCTAGGATCTTGATACTAGGATTGTGCAATTTTGCAGGAAGACATTGCCCAAGGTGTAGATGACCTGATTAACGATTGAAAAAAAATCGTGAATTTTTTACCGAGTTATGCCCCCTTTTCGACTTAGTGCATTGTAAGCCTATGGAACCTTGTGAACAAAATATCTCAAGAACCCCTGATGCTAGGATCATGATGTTTTGCAGCAAGACATTGCCCAATGTGTAAATGACCTGATTAACTTTTGAAAACAATTCCTGAATTTTTGACCGAGTTATGCCCCTTTTTCGACTTAGTGCATTGTAAGCATATTGAATCTTGTGAACAAAATATCTCAAGAACCACTGGTGCTACTATCATGATTTTTTGCAGGAAGTCATTGCCTAAGGTATAGATGACCTTATTAACATTTGAAAAAAAATAGTGAATTTTTGACTAAGTTATGCCCTTTTTTGACTTGGTATTGAAGCCTATGGTACAAAGGTACCCTTACATCATGTACATACTGTCAAGAACCGTAGGGCATTGGAACTTGAAATCATGTATGCTGCATGAGCATAAAAAATAAGCGGACTCATATTTTTTCCTCCACCGGTCTTGTCTTTCATGAGTTATGCCCCTTTTTCGACATTGTCATTTATGGAACAACCTTGTGAACAAAATATCTGAAGAACTGCTTAAGCATGTTAAGCTAGGGTCCTGATTTTTAGCATTCCATTACAGACCAAGGTGTAGATGACCTGATTAACTTTTGAGTTTATTTTGTAGATTTTTGGTTAAGTTATTCCCCCTTTTCGGACATAGGCATATACTGTAGGAAGAAGGTTATGAACAAAATATATGAAAAAGCGCATAAGCTAGGATCCTTATTTTTGGCATGCAGGTTTGGACAAGGTGAAGATGACTTGACTAGCTTTTGAAAATGTTTCGTGAATATTTTGGTTCCCATTTTCGGATATAGGCATTTTATATATGAAGAAGCTATAGAAATAAATTTGTGAACAAAATATTTGAAGAACCGCTAAGCTATGCTCCTTATATTTGGCATACAGTTACAGGCTAAGATGCAGATGAACCGACTAAAACCCTTTCTGAATTAATATTATGGGATGAACCTTCTTTAGAGGCAAGCATACGGTTGGGGGCATAGTGTTTCATAAACATATTTTCTAGTTAATGTTTGTTGTGATTCCAGCATTGTGGTTACCTGTTGTTTAGGTGCCGGTTTTGCTTTGTATTTTGCTTTTTCTAAGTCAAAAATTATGGAAAATAGACAGAGTATACTTTTGGCGTGTTTTGAATGGCGTTTTGGTTTAATACACCGCAATAGAATCCAGGGCAAGAGTAATGTAAACCGGTTTTCAGCCCACAGTAATTTATTACCGACCATTCCAAGGACGTGCTTCTATTATGTTTTACTGCTCTTGGCATTGTTCGTCACCTTTCTATTAGTCTTTGACCTTTTTAAGAATTATAGGTGTGTCTATGGTATTCTAGTTCAGACTCATGATTCTGATATTTTGACCACGTTTACTGTGTACATCAATTAGAACAGCCTCGCGAACATTCTCTGGGAAATTGCTGACTTATTGGACCTTTGCTTGTCTTGTTTTGCATTGTATTCCGTCTTTATTTTTCCTTAAAGTTTGCAATTTCGTGTTTAGGACCAGGTGTGGTAAACGATCGCGTCGGTTCCTGATCACTTCATTTGCTTTTTTTTCATCTACTTTAGGACAGGATGTATAAATCGATTATGTCGGTTTCTGATCATTGCCTACTCATCGACTTTACAATTTTTTTTTTCCATAGTCTTTTAGTTTTCTTATACATGTACATTTGAAAATAAACCACTTGTGCATTGTAAATTTACTGCTAAAACAGAACTCTACCTTTATATTGACTAATAACGGTATTACACTGGCGCTCACGTATTTGTACACCAAAAACGCGTTCGTACCGCGTTGCATGCGCGTGCTGCGTGCGTATCACCTAGAACCGCGCATCAGACGCGTCTAGACGCGCCCTGACGCGTCTCGACGCGGGAGACGCAAACGGTGATAACATGAATATTCATGACTTGTTCAATACGCGTACAACCGCAGATTGTACGTTGGCCTAATTAAAATAGTTTTAAGATAGCTTAAAACAATATAAGTTACTAAGTTGATTAAATATTGTCTCGAATCTGACCGAATCGATGCGCTGATAAAGTAGTCCCACATTATCTGGGTCAATTTTTACATAACAACTCGTAACGTCTCGATTTCTGAATTCAATGGGACTCATTAACTACTATTTAGACTAACTCTATAATAGAACTTCTAGGCTTAGAAACTATACATAACTTCTATTTTTCTTAACTTCTAAGCCCAGAAAACCAACAAAAAAAAAAAAAAGTCACAACTTATCTGGGCCAGAACACACACGGTAACCCTCACTAAGAATTAAACTGACCAGTGAAATTTGGACCCAGACTATTATATTGAGTTAAACAATACCACAGGGTATAATCGATTCCTCTAATTTTCGCTTCCTGCAGACACTGTACATCATATTTGGCTTCCGCCGAGACTGTCCGCGAGGTCTTGCTTCCTGCCGAGACTTCTGTACATGATAAATGGTTTCCTGCAGAAACTGTCCGTGTGCTTATTGTCGAGCCTCTCGGCAGGAAGCAGAGTCACGCGGACAGTCTCGGCAGGAAGCCAATTATCATGTACAGAAGTCTCTGCAGGAAGCAAGAACTCGCGGACAGTCACGGCGGACTTCACATCATATTTGGCTTCCGCCAAGACTGTCCGCGAGCTCTTGCTTCCTGCAGAGATTTCTGTCCTCGAAAATTGGCTTCCTACCGAGACTGTCCACGTGACTCTGCTTCCTGCCAAGATCCTCGGCAGGAAGCAGAATCACTCGGACAGTCTCTGCAGGAAGGTTGGTGGTATTCTTCAGGTACTTTAGTTTTCTCCACAACCAAGGCCACAAATAAGCAATTATCCTTGCCTTTGAGATAATGTAAAAACATTCGCATGCCTGAATTTTCTATACCTTCAATAATCCTGTTTAGACTAGAGTTTTAATCCGAATCGAATCAGAATTTGCTTTGAATTAACTGTTTAGACTAGCAAATCTTATTCGAATTAAAAACTAATTCGGAGTAATTAAACTAATCCTACAGAGTACCTTGGATCGAATCCGAATTAACTATAAATTCGGATTAAAAGTCCTTTCTAAACAGCAAACCGAAGCAAAGCCGCATTAAAATTTATTTTTGAACTGACCTCGGGCATGTTTAGGTCATGTTAACATTTGAGCAGGCTGCATTTACTCTACTGCAAAGTAACTTGCACCCAATCTAAAACATTATTTTACTGCGAAGTAACTTGCATTAAATTGGAAATGGTATAGTCTGAACAGACAAGTGGGTTCTCTTCAGATTACCTTATTGCAGAGCAATCAGTGCCGAATCGAAACAGATATCCTCTACACAGAGTAAAAGTAAACAAAATAAAGTTTAAGAATATTTCATTTGTAGCATGTAGTTTTGGCTGAAGGCAGAATAGTAACGTACATTCCAAGATACACCTCGATTTCCAGAAAGCAATTTAATGCTGCGAAAATTTTCAGCATATGGGGCCGCATGGCATGAGAGGCACACTTCAAGCCATAACGCATCTTCCCCGAACTGCAGGCCTCCATCAGACTTCACTTTGCTAGTTCTGCCGGAACAAGCCCCCTGTCCTGGCTGGGCCCAGGGCAGGTCTAGGGGGGAAATGGGGAGCAAATTCTTAGGTGGGGAGCAAATTCCCTTATTAACTAATGCAATGGGCAGTGGGGGATAAGAGATTGAGGGTGATCTGGAATGCAGTTGTCTCATGTTTTTGTGGCCCTCATGAGTAATTGAGATTGCCTGGGTTACATCATGAATTGCGACTGTTGGTCTCAGAGAAGACCATAGCTTAATTCTGTTGGGAGGGAGGTAGGTGGGGTAAAAATTCCTTTTGGGACCTAGGACTGTAGCATTTGTTCTAAACCTTATCTTGGTTTAGTTGGTTCCAAAATATATTGCATATTTAAAGTTTTAGGGTCCTGTATTTTCATGGGAGTTTTTTTAGTGTTCTAATATTTTGGGAAATGGAGAATATTATTAGTCAACAACAGGACTGTAGCTAATTTCTTATTGTGGATTGTTGGGAGGAGAGAGCAGTTTCTTTTTGCTGTTTCTAGGGAGCAAATGTGATGAACCTTATAATGGTTCAGTTGGTTTCCAGGTAAATAAGCCTGGGTATGAGATTAAGGAGGTTGGATACACATAATTTTTTGGAGGGGAAATGGAGAATATTATTAATAGACACGGGGACAGTAGCTTATTTCTTATTGGGGGTTGTTCAAAAAGGACGGCGGTTTCTTTTGGCTGTTTCTAGGGAGCAAATGAGTTGAACCTTATAATGGTTTATTTAGTTTCCAGGTAACTAAGCCTGGGTATGAGATTAAGGAGGTTGGATACACATAATTTTTTGGAGGGGAAATGGAGAATATTATTAATAGACACGGGGACAGTAGCTTATTTCTAATTGCGGGTTGTTCAAAAAGGACGGCGGTTTCTTTTGGCTGTTTCTAGGGAGCAAATGAGTTGAACCTTATAATGGTTTATTTAGTTTCCAGGTAACTAAGCCTGGGTGTGAGATTAAGGAGGTTGGATACACATTATTTTTTGGAGGGGAAATGGAGAATATTATTAATAGACATGGGGACAGTAGCTTATTTCTTATTGCGGGTTGTTCAAAAAGGATGGCGGTTTTTTTGGCTGTTTCTAGGGAGCAAATGAGTTGAACCTTATAATGGTTTATTTAGTTTCCAGGTAACTAAGCCTGGGTGTGAGATTAAGGAGGCTGGATACACATTTTTTTTTGGAGGGGAAATGGAGAATATTATTAATAGACAGGGGGACAGTAGCTTATTTCTTATTGCGGGTTGTTCAAAAAGGACGGCTGTTTCTTTTGGCTGTTTCTAGGGAGCAAATGAGTTGAACCTTATAATGGTTTATTTAGTTTCCAGGTAAGTAAGCCTGGGTACGAGATTAAGGAGGTTGGATACACATTATTTTTTGGAGGGGAAATGGAGAATATTATTAATAGACACGGGGACAGTAGCTTATTTCTTATTGCGGGTTGTTCAAAAAGGATGGCGGTTTCTTTTGGCTGTTTCTAGGGAGCAAATGATTTGAACCTTATAATGGTTTATTTAGTTTCCAGGTAACTAAGCCTGGGTGTGAGATTAAGGAGGTTGGATACACATTAATTTTGGGGTGGGGAAGAAATGGAGAGTATTATTAATGGACCAGAGGACTATAGCTTATTTCTTATTGCGGATTGACGGGAAAAGAGGGCAGTTTCTTTTGGCTGTTTCTAGGGAGCAAATGTGCTGAACCTTATTATGGCTCATTTAGTTTCCAGGTAACTTAGCCAGGGTGTGAGGTTAAGGAGGTTGGATACACATTAATTTTAGCCTTTATTGTCAATAGACAAAAGTTATTTATACGACCGTAGGGAAAGTCAGATTGTAGTCGTACAGATGGGTTCTGGGGCTTTTACTGGGTAATGGGAGTTTTTGTCACGAGCATTGCACTTAGTAGGGTATTAATGTGGATCCAGGGATTTCGGGAAATGGGTATGGTAGGTGGTTAGCAACAGGGGCTCGAATTAGAGAAAATTAGGGGGATTTTTTTCCCTATTGTATTGGAATCTATCTATATCCTGGCAATGATATTGGTTTTGTCTATATAGGTATTCAAAGACTGCCTTCTGTATTGTATTTGCATGTTTCTTTGGGGGAGACAGGAGCAGTCTCAGGTCTATTGTATGTTAGCCTAACTTGAATATGGTGGATTCTATGGTCTCGCCTTTGATTGTTATGGGGCCACACAGTCAAAGAAGATATGGTTGAGATCTTCTGCATCATTGCAGTGGGGGCACAGGGCGGACTGGTTACTGTAGTGAAGGCAGCCCTGCCCCCAGTGTCCTAGCTTTAGTCCGGAATAGGCTATGTCGAAATGTCTATTGAGACTATATACGTCACATTGAAGTTTAACCTTTGGTTTGACGAAATGGAAGGTGTGGCCCTTGTTGCTATTGGTCCATTGGGATTGCCATTTTTCGGTTACTGCTTCATTTATTAGGGGATAAACGTCCAGTTTTGAGGGTTTGGTATGGTTGTAAGTGCCGGTGGTCAATAATTGACAACTGCCTTTCTTGAATCAGCGGAAGGAGAAACGAAGTATGTGGCCCAACCGGGTTCTCGAACCCAAGACCTCTGGCATGAGTCAGGTGCCCTATAGATTGCGCTACGCAGCCCGGCACCTTCAGCTGTAGGAGTTTAATTCCACATTCAACTTCTAAAGCATTAATAGGGGGGGAGTGGTATGCCCTCGTAGCAATACGGAGTGATAAGTTGTTTAGGATGAGGTCTTGAGCTTTGAGAGTAGATGTTTGGGTGCCGAGTTATAAGCTTGGGCACCATAATCGACTTTTACTGAGGATTAGGGCCTTATATAATGTCAATAGGATTTTTTTATCTGCTTCATAGGAGGTGCCTGAAACCATCCGCATGAGGTTTATGTCTTTATTACATTTTTCAATCAGATTTTTAATATGCTGACCCCATATGTTAGTTTGCTATCTAGGATCATGCCCAGGAAGGTGATATGGTCACTAAATTCTATTTCTGTCCCAAAAAGGGAGAGTTTTTAAAATGATTCAATATTAAGTCTTTTTTAATGGAAAATTATAGCCTTTGTCTTAATACTGGGTATTTTGAAGCCCCAGAGCGTGGACCATATCTCGATTGTCTGGAGGGCTGACTGAAGTTTTACGAGAGCATGTTTGGGAGAGGAGTGGTAGGTCCAGATAGCACTGTCATCTGCAAACTGAGAAAGAGAGAGGTTTGCCCCCCCCCCCCCCCCACCCCAGGGCATCATCAAGGGTATTTATTATTACAGTGAATAGGATAGGGCTGAGGACACTGCCCTGGAGACAGCCGTTTCCAAGTCATGTTGATCAGAGCAGTGACCTACCACTCCTCTCCCAAACATGCTCTCGTAAAACTCCAATCAGCCCTCCAGGTCACTGCTATTTATAGGTCACTGATTAGAGGTTTTTATCCCCCCACCCTGACTTGAATTCTTTAAGATTCAAAGTGACTGCCGCCTGGCACTTATTTTCCAAAAATCCCATATTAATTTCAGATTCCACGATTTTAATTTCTGATACGAAAGGAATTTATGGCTGAAGAGTGCGATTTATTTCCACTTCAATGGCGAAGTGTCATGGGACTGTCCCAGTCGCATTTAGTTTTGAGTTGCCGGTCGAGTTTCTGTGCTTCTTTTTTTTCCTTCTTTCCCGTTATGGTTCAAGAAAGACCAAATGAGCATTCGACATCAAGCTTGATGTAGACTAATGGCTCTTTCTTTCACATGATACTCAAAGTTGACCTCACTAAAATGCGCATTCAATACGCGATTTTGATTGGTTCCCGTACGCGCGCGTTGAGACGCAAAGGACTACGTCACTACCCGTATTATGTGCGCAATTTTGATTGGATCCATGAAATTTGCATAAAATGCGCGTTGCACGCGTCGCTTCGCGGTATACGCAAAACTGAGAACGAATTTTCATTGGCTACTAAAATATTCGCGTCCATAATTACCGCGTATCCCGCGCGCATCAACTGCGTCCCCGACGCGTTTTGAATGTGTACAAATACGTGAGCGCCAGTGTAGGTGATCCAAAAAGACCAGAACATATGACCGCCACGCATCACTTAACACCAGTTGCAGTAAAGGCAAATACGTTCTGATTATGTGCAGTCTTTTAGTTAAGGACTGTACAAAAGAAAGGATATCAGCATATTCGATTAGGGTTGGTTCATGACCAATATCAACTACTGACTAGCAAATAACAAACTTTGTTTTATCGGGATAGGCCATATGTGTCAGAGGTTATTTTATAATTAAATTGTATGTTATTTGAAAAATAAAACAGACAAAATTATTATCATCAATATATCTATTGGGAGAAAAATTCATGCAGTATAGCACATATTATACAAAATAAATACTGAAGGATGCAAACACAAGACAGACATTCCCACGCTGAAACTATAGACATAGAGGTCTAGAAGCACTCCGCGTCGTGATCAATTGTAAATTAAGACATTTGGTAACGAAGCTTGCGAAGACCAGACTTTGCAGGCGCACAGTCTGTTAAAGACGCGCAGTTCAGACTGTTTAAATCCCTACAATCATAGTGGTTATCTGGGCAAACTGGCCAAGACTGGTGATTGCCGAAGACCAGTTTTGTCACAACACGGTTCATTCATCATCCTACTTCGTATAGCTATGAATGATATTTTCTAGGACAGCTAAGTCAAAGTAGGTTTTCGGATTTGCATATGCGACATGATAAGCATCAAAGAAAAAAGCTTCTTAGTTACACATACACGTGTACAGACTCAAAATTATTTGTTGGTGGTCAAAAAGCAGTTAATTTCCCGATATATTGCATTTCAAATTGAAAAATATAGCTTAACAACATGGAAATCAGTAGTTTTGCGGATCGACAGATGCCCCATCAACCATGGGTTTAACACGTGCAATTTCATGTAATAATTCAGGCTTTTGCAAGTTGCGGCGTAATGTTGAGCCTCGTAAGTGGAATCGCACCCTTTTGAATGACTTGTTCTTATAATGGATTTCCTGAATGGAATGTCTTTTAGTCAATCAGCGGAGGAGGAATTCGTAATTTCATCGAAGGAATTGATAACAGACACGTTTTGTACTCTTTCGGTTATATTGCATTTTAGGCGCCGTTTATATTAGTATAAGAATAAAGTGCCTACCAAGATGCACTGTCTTTGAATGATACAGTTATAAGTATGGTAGTACAAAAACATAATGTCGTAATCGGACATGATTTAATAACCGGGATTGAGTTAAAACCGTGCCCAAATAAATGAAATCATGGTATGAGAAGTTTGAACTGATTTAAAAAATGCAAGAGGTTTTCCAAATTCGAAGACATCTGATTCAGTTTGGTAAATTACGTAATTATGTACCAAACGTAAGTAGGAAAATCTCAGGAACTGACACAATTCAATCCCAGATCCCACCCATGGCACCATGTTGGAAAAAAGACAACACAAAATTAGTCACCACCAAAGACAAGCCTACAGTAAAGAAACGCACTTAATGCAGTGAAAGTAATGTAAAATGCAATGATCAGGAATTGATTCATTCAAATTCCATATCCCACCCACAATATATAAAACGGTAAATATTGATATGAATTGATAATAATAGTACTAAGACAACCCGAATGATAGGCAAACTAATACAAACGTATCCATACCAAATTTAGTGCGACAAACGCGCGTTTCTGTATTTAACTTCTTTTATTCTATTCTATTCTATCCCATAACCTTACTAGGTCGTTTGGGGCACCACAAATGACATCGAAACAATCCTTTTCCACCTTGTCCTGTCTTCAGCTGCCCTAGTTGAGCTGGCAAAATCCATTCCTGTCCACTTCTTGATATTGTCTTCCCACCTCTTCTTCTGTCTACCTCTTCTTCTTTTTTTCCTTTCACTGTGCCCTGAAGAATTGTCTTTGCTTCTTCACTGTCGCTTAACCAAAAAAATTTGAAAGAACAAGCAAATTCGATGAATTTATGCACCATTAGACAAAACAAAAACAAGTGAAATGTATTGAAATTAGAAAAAAATGGTATAAAGCTATATGAGGGACACAGACTATCTATGCACTTACTGTGAGCCTAAATAGAAGTGAAGCCAAAAACTGATAAGTTCAAAGCCTGGGAAAAATAATAGAATAATAAAATTTAATCTCCGGACCATATTCATATCACATGCAAATCCTCAAACCATGGCAAACACACTGGCAAAATATCAAAAAGAGTGACATAAAATGGTGTGAGGAGCTGCCCACACAAGGAACACACTATCTACGTACTTCAATAGTACTGAAGCCTGAAAAAATACTAAGTTCAAAACACAAAAACGACTAAAAAGAACTTAATCTGAAAAATATATCCAAACCACATGCAAATCCTCTGTCCACGACAGAAACATCTGCAAAGTTTCATAAAAAAGTTTAGTACAAAACCCAATGAGGACCTATGCACACCCCGTCTATATCCACTTTGAAAGTATTGACCCTGAAAAAATGACTAAGTTCAAAATTCAAAAGAAGAAGAAAAAACAACAGTAACAAAATATCTTCTGAAGATTCCATAAAAGAAACAAATAACTATGCAATTCCTCAGACAATGTCAGAAACACCTGCAAAGCTACGAAGTTTCAAAATTATTGGTACAACACTCTGTGGAGTTGCGCAAACGAGGTACCTCGTCCATACACTTTATTAGTATTTGGGCTTAAAAATGACTAAGTTCGAAATATGAAAAAATCACACAAAAATTATCAGACCGTAAGCCCAAAGCCACATGCAAATCTATAGACCATCTAAGAGAAGCCTGCGAAGTTTCAGAAAAGATATATGAAAAACTGTAGAAGCAGTTGCGCACACCAGGTACCTACTTAATTTGTCGTCTGGTGCTGAAAAAATGTATAAGTTTGCAAAGCAAAAGCGGTAGTAGGAAAATTATTCGAACATGACCCCTAAGTGAAATGCATATTAACAAACAAGAGAAAGAAGCCTGCAAACTTCAGAATGATTCATAAAATACTGTTTGAGAATTTGCGTACACAAAGTACCTACTCAATAGGTATTCTGATGCCGCAAAAGGGAATGAAAAAATATTCGAGCATAACACCTAAGTCAGATAAACATTTACAGATAATGTAAAAAAAGTAAAAAGTATGCAAAGACCAGGAACTGAAACAATCAAAATCCAAATCCAGCCCTCAAACCAAGCCCCCGAAGCCTGCAACGTTTCAGAATGGTTCATGAAAAACTGTAGGAGGAGTTGCGCACATAAGGAACCTATATACTGTCAAGGGGAAGCGGAACCCCGGAACTATGGAACCTCTGAACTACTGTACGGAAAGAGACTTCTACGAATTAACTCCCAGCGCAAGCGTCCCCCATTGACCCACCTCAACCCCTGCATATCGAGAAAGGTGACAGACAAGGCCATCAGGAAAGAGATATTCGATGCAGCACGAACCCGCAAAATGCAAAATAACTCAAAAGAATGGAAGCCAAACCTCGCTGAGATTAATGTCGCTATGAAACTCAGTCTTAGGTTTAGAATAATTTGGAAATTGTACCAGGCACATGTATACATCAAACTGAATAAGGTTACTTTAAAATCAGTATTTAAGTAATGACCCCATGCTAGAGAACCAGAATCAACACTGAGACACTAACTGGATTGATGATATCCTCGGGAACAACTTGTACACCAGCAGTGATATCGGCTAAGTGGTTCTAATACAAACGTATCCATACCAGATTTAGTGCGACGGACGTGCGTTTCTGTATTTAACTTCTTCAGTGTCGCTAAACCTCCAAATCTCGGCATGTGTGTTTGTCCTTTTTCTTTTCCTCTTGGTGTCGTGGGTTGGCTGCGGTTTGTGATTGTGGCATACCCTGGAGCTTTATATCATTCAATGATAAGGTAACGATCAGAAACTGACATCATCTCTTACCACATCCTGCCCTAAAAGCCGTTTGGGAACCTAGAAGATGGCCACTAGGCTACTTTTAATAATGACTGAGCTGCGACACGAGGAAACCAACAAAGTGGTTGTGCGCCCAGCGCAGACTCAGATCAGCCTGGGCTTCCGCCCAGTCTGATCAGAATCTTCGCTGTCCGCATGGAGCTAGCTTAGACCCTTAGCTACCATTTCAGCGCTTATAAAAGACTCTGATCAGACTAGGCAAATGCCCAGGCTGATCTGAGTCTGCGCAGGGCGCACAACCAATGTCGTGGCTCATGTACAAAATCACAAAGACCAACAGAACGCAGACAAACAATGGGGTAAAATCAGGTAAATTCGGACAGCGGGTCAATTCGGACAGTGACATTGTTTCTTTTATATGTTTGGACTTAAAACAAAATTAACCGGGCAAACAGTGAAAATCCTGATGGGACGGTTCATTATGAGCCGTTGTCCGAAGTTACCAGAATCTACCCTAACGTTAATAGTAAACCACCACAGAAGCACTGCCATGTAACGATCAGTATCAAATTACTGGTGGGGAAGGGGGCGGAGGCGGGCGCTTAAATCGGTTTACTTGTACACAACACTCTTCCTGGATTTTTTCTGGTTAAAAAACATATAACTTATTTCAACCAAAATTATTTTAGTCACTTTGGCCTTGTTAAAGAAAAGTTCCAATGTTTTATGTTTCTGTTCAGTCAAAATCTTTGTTTCGGTTTTCTGTTGTTGTTGTTTTTTTTGTTTTTTGTTTTTCTGATTTATGTGTATTCTCAGAGGATTCATTTATAAGCGAGAAAAACAAAACGTCAGGCGGACTAAACCACACGACACATGAATCACGACGGAAGCTAGGTCGAGAATTGGAGTCTGTTAATCGAATCAAGCCCTCAGTAAAAGTAAGTGCTGACCGTTCAAAGGCGATGCCCCTTTTGTGATTTGTGGTTGTTGTTGTTTTAGTTTTCGAAATATCAATTTGCTTGCATGTTTGGTGTCTTTCATTCTGATGAAGGCTTTACGTAGAATAGAAATAGAAAATAAGTAAAACCTAAATTTCAAGAATGCCTAATACAAAGTAGAAAGATAGGCAATGATCAGGAATTAATACAATCAAATCCCACATTCCGCTTTCAAAACCAATAGGGAAAGATGCAGAAACACACGGAAAAACTGGCACAAATATATTCGGTTTAGGTAAAATTTATGGTCTGTTATCTCGGAAATAGCTGTTAATTTTGCTATGCTCTTGGATTGCCCTTCTACTTGTGTGATCGCTTCATGTTACTATTTCCTGTTTGGTGCCGTGGTTCGATTGTGGAAACAGATGAAAAGGCAATGATAAGGAGCCGAGTTTGATTTATCAGTTCCTAGCCATTGTCATTTCAACACTTATTTTGGGGTTTAGCTATATCCATGGAAACCTTGACATAGTGTGAGTGAGTGAGTGAGTGAACTCGGGTTTAACGTCCCACCAACACCTTGACATAGAAAAGCCATTAAGAATATAATTATGTCATTTTGATGTTTGGGGCTTTGCTGATGTTCGGCGATGAGCACGTAATGTCTACAGAACATATAATGGTATGATACAATAATTATAATGTGTTAATGTGATATTTCGAATCTGGACTTCTTAATTCACAGGCTGAAGGTAAACAAGCGGAAACAATTCTGATCATTATCCTTTCACTACTTGTTCTAAATTTCAGTACAATATTTGATAAACGTTTGTTGAATACGATGTTTGTTGGACGTCCCTAGAAGTACATCTTTTAAAAGTTGAACGAACTGCACTGGCTTGTTTGCAATTGATACACTAATGTATGAGATGAAAGGAAAAGTGCACTTGCTTTTCAAAATAAATTAATATTCATTTTCTTAAACTGAATAAAGAGAAATCAAACCAATCCATAAAGTACAATGAAACAAAGAAGTTTTGCAAGGCATTAAGCAATAAATGACACTTTTATTAAACAGACATTCCTAAACACATAAAATATAAGAATCTTTATCATTTATGGTAAAGTTGGAATTTGATAATCGTCCATAAATTCAAGGGAACCTTAAAAGTGCTACGTGAAATTTCTCCAAATTTGGAATTGCTGTTGTTTCCGTTATGTTCCCTCGACAAATGTATTTTATTGGTGTAGATAGTTCAAGGAATTTTCTTCTTTTTCCTCTCTCTCTCTCTCTCTCTCTCTCTCTCTTTGTGGGTTGTTATTTAAGTTCGTAGACTTTCTGTTTTGAAAATCAGATTTATTAAATAGAACAATAATTTAAAAGTAATCATCATCGGAAAATACATTCTATTTCCTATCTAGTCCTTCATATTACACAACATTACATCGAATATGTTAAAGTAACAGAAATTAAAAAAATAAGTAAATTGCGAAAGAAATCGCGTCATAACGTCCTCACCGGTCACTGACAACAGGGCTTATGTAATTTTTTTGCTTGTTTCCAGATAGCTCCCGCTCATAGCTTTATTCTTTTTCAAGATAGCCTCTTTTCACTAAACACATTTCTGGTGTTGCTACATCTATTTGTTGATTTTTCGTTTGTTTACTGGTGATCGTCATAACAGGACACAATATTTGGGTACTCTTCATTGCTTCTTCTACTATGTAAAATTTAATGCTTTAGAGCTGACGCTTTAGCTAAGGAAAAACGCTGAAGACGAGCCGGCTGGTTGTCAAGAGTTCAAAGCCTAAACGTTCAATATCAAGGATTGTGTCAGCTTCAGAATGGAAGGGGACGATGTCTTGATGGTAAATCCCTCGATCAAAATTCAGTTGTGGCCGTTAATTACGCAGTGTTCTGACTAGATATGTCCGTACGTAGAATGGAAAATCGACGTTCAGATGTACCTAAACGGTTTCGTTTATAGACATATTGATTTACCTACTACTAGAGTTCTTTCGGATAAGACGCATCTGTAAACGTAGCCGTATCTGAACGTATCCGGACGTATCGGAAAGGGATCGATTAGTTGTCTAAAATTCAATTTCCATTCGAGGATTTTTAAGGTAGCTGGGCACCAGAGGCACATGGGGGCTACCCAGGACAATCCAGATTAGTCGTTTAACTCACAGGCGGCTATCAGGATGAAGAACTGACCTGCATTCCAGGCAAATCTTCAAGCCCGGACGAAAGATGTGAGTTCAGTAAGATGTTGTGAGTTAGAATAACGGCATAAAGTGAACTGCCAATGGTCTATAGTTTAAGTTAATTCCGACTATTGCACAATGTCCCAGGCACCAGTGCTCGGCTGGAAGGCCAGGAAAAGGGCCAGGAGTCAAAGGCAAAGGGCCTGCCTCCTGACCACTGTCTGTCTGCTGGTTGGTTTGGTGGACTGCTGATGACATAGTTCGGCGGTCCTCTTCAGAGCTACAGGTGCCTCAGCCCCCCACCATGCCAATGGTCCATCTTCCAAGGTTCCCAGGGGGTACTGATGGTTGACGTGTAATTGAGCATGGTGGTCCGCGGCCTCTCAATTTCTTCCCCACCCGACCTTGGGTAGCCATCCCGAGGATGGATAATCAGCCGCCGGTGGTGTAACGATTCCTATTGCGTCATAGCTAACACATGGGTCGTCGATGCGCTAGTGGATCCGTTGGTACTCGAGCCCACCTGTATCGTTGCAAAGGGATTCTTATACCGTCTCAGCCGTTGGTTGATTTATTCTTTCGGAATTTATTCCGTTTTGCAGTAACTTCTCTTTTCTTTTTTTTTCTTTTTTTTTTTGAGAATTCTCATACGAATTTTCCCCAGGAGGCTCAGCGGAACAAATCCTGGCACCGAGTCTGTCTGTCTGTCTGTCTGTCCCCGTTCCAATTCGAGGAGGAGAATTGTTGTTGTTGCAAGCTGCTCGACTATTTTTGTTTGTTTGTTTGTTCTCAATTCTCTGAGTTTCCGTTCCAATAATAAATCAATTTCATAGACAGCTGACTAACTGAGTTTGCATATGAAATAAATTGATAAAGAGAAACTATTATAGAAAACTTCCGATTACAAATCATTTTCTAGCAATACCTCATATGTTTTACAATATATATATATTTTTGATAATCTAAGCTAAAAGGGAAGAATAAGCAGATGAAATAATGCATTTTATTCGTTACAACACTTACACAAGGGAAGTAATAATATTCATGGTGTGCTCTTACAAGGAGTAGCTTGAACAAAATACCTTTTTTGGTTTTTTGGGGAATGACCCGGGGCCATGGGGGGTGAAAGGTGGCTATTTTGGGTGGGTGAGGGGTCACGGGGATAATAGGCGTCCGGTTTTCCGTCCGTCCGACAACCCGTTCGTCCGTCCGTTCACAATTACGTCGACCCTAGCATTGAAGTCCATACAAATGACTTTTTTCTCCAAAACCAATGAATCCAAGTTTCTCAAATTTCAATTAGGCCGTGGCTTTATTTAAGATTGTTTCCCTCGTTTATTTCATGTTTTCAGAAACAAAAGAGCGCGACACGAGAAAACCAACAATGTGATTGTGCGACCAGCGCAGACTCAAATCAGTCTGGGCATCCGCCCATTCCTTTCAGATACTTTGCTAAGCACTTTAAAGGTAGCTAAGGGTCTAAGCTACCTGCATGCGGACAGCGAAGACTCTGATCAGACTGGGCGGATGCCTAGGCTAACCTGAGTCTGCGCTGGGCGCACAACCACATTGTTGGTTTTCTCATGTCGCGGCTCAAAATTTAATATTTTAACAAAATTTCGTTAAACCATATGTAATAGTCTCATAATTAACCGTACCAGCTTTGGGAAAATGGATGTTTTTTTCCGACAAATGTGGAATGAAAAATAATCTTCAAATTAAAATGCAAATAACCTACTTCCCCACGACCTGTAAGAGTATCGATTTAGACCGAGTGTGACATGTGATCATTGATCATGTCCAGGTATTTTTCTTATTTGTGCACGTGATTGCGACGTATGAATAGATTATTTTTGTCCAATGATGGGATTTCGAGCGCGGTCCGCGATAGTTTAAAAAATTATCTTATTTTTTTGCTTAAAGTCACTTTTAGCAAATATTATTATCTAAACTCTGTTTCAAATGTATAGTTAGACCATGTCGGAGGTATTGCACGAAACATTTCATCAAACATTTTTTGTTATTATTATCAAGGGATTAAAACATTAAAATAAAAAAAAATGTAGCGGAATTAGGTCACAGTGCCCTACTTTCTGTTTACAAGCCTTACTTTGCTAAACTTCCAATATCTCAAGTAAACATGGACGGATTTTGGTCAGATTTGGTCAGAATTGTTCATTAATGGAGTTCTTTCAAATTAAGTGATTGGAAACCATCTAAGATGGCCGCCAGCCATGGTAACTAATGTAGAAAAACCTGAAAATGACAATTTTTCTAGAACCCCTGAATGAAATTGCATCAAATTTGTTCCAGAATGATCCTTGCATGAAGCTACTTCAAGATGTTTCAAATTGACCATCCAAAACAGCCGCCATCCACCGCTACTAAAAATAGCGAAACACATGAATTGATATCTCATAAACTACTGAATGGATTTTGACCAAATTTGCATGTGTGACAAAATGGTGTTTTGATTGAGTTTTTAATGTAAAGGTGCAAAGCAGGTGCGACTTAGTGTTTCACGGAACTCTTGTTTTACTTATGGGCTCTAGTAACCTATTTTGCATGTCTTGCTGTTCTAAAAGGGATAAGCAAGGCACTGTTATTCTTGTTTAAACTACACCATGAAACTCTTAAAGCTTAAACGCCCCATTGCTGTATCATGGTAAACATTCATGAAATATTTTATCATGAGGTATCGCCGCAAGGTTCTCACTGCCGACTTTAAACAAATAAAACAAGCTTGAGTTCCACGTAGAACGGATTTAAAAATTGATTTTTGTCACACTTTCGATATCATAAGCCTGATTTAAATGATAAAAATACAATGTACAGGCATGGGGCCCATTAAATGTCCCGCTTTTGCATCTGTCGAAGGGGAATCAGGTTGGTTTGTTTGGTTTGGGTTTAATGGCTCTTTGAGACGTTATTTCAGACTATGTCGAGCCTTCTTCTCCCAGAGAGAGGGCGACAGAAAATAGAGATAGACGAGAGAACAAAATAGCCAAACAACCCCGACCCGCAGCTACTGCAAGCACAGTAGGGCTATCCAAATAAGTAGTATGCCCATGCACTGAGAGTTACCCAATAGTCATTGCTTTTTCTCTCTGTATTGGAATATAGCTAGCGGTTGAAGGCTCATTTGCTCTGTCGTGAGATATTTTATAGTGAGGTACCGCTTCAAGCCTTTTACTACAGTTTTGAAGTTGTAAAAGACGGTTTTTAGCCTGCTTTTCACAAATAAAACAACATCGAGTTTCACATAAAACGCCTGTGAGAATTAATATAAAATGTCATTGTAGTCGGCAACTGAAATGACCGACTTTCGATATCATACACCTGACAAAAATAAATAAATAAATAAATAAATAAAAATACAATGTATAGGCATAAGACTTCATTCGTTGTCCTGTTTTTTGTTTATACTACATTGCTTGACGGGGGTCCGGAAATTTTGGAGCAATTTTTCATTTTTCAAAACCATGTTCTCCCTGTGTTTGCAAATTATTTGACTCAAATGATACACATATACACATGAACCAAAATTTTATCACCAAACGTGAAGGTTAACCCGCTTTGCATAAGGTTTTGAGTTTAGTTGTTTTTACGCTGTTCTTAAAGGCCACATAGTTCTATCAGCATGAAAAATTTAGTCATGAGGTATCGCTGCAAGCTTCTCGCTATAGTTTCGTCATTGTAAACGACCGTTATAAACCAGCTTTAAACAAATAAAACAGCCTTGAGTTTCACATAAAAAGGGTTTGAAAACGCGTTAGGGTCATTTTAGTTGGCAACAAAAATGACCTACTTTCGATTTCATAAAATGGTAAAAATACAATGTACAGGCGTGGAGTCCCACTCACTATCCCGCCTATGCTTATATAGCATTGCTAGACGGGAAATCTGAACAGGAAATTGTATTTTGTGGACCGATTAGTTATTTTTAAAAAAAAACTTGTTTTCTCTACTTTTTGCAAGTTATATGACTCAATATATGCACACCAACCCACATTTAATTACCAAACGTGAAGGTTGAACCGCTTTTTACAAAGATTTGAGTTTAGGAGTTTTTACCGCTGATAGTTAAGCGGAAATACCTTCACCGTCATAACTTTGAAGAAAATGGCAAAAATACAATGTACAAATTTGGGTCCCCTTTCGTTTATATTGAAAATCTCAGCGGGCAACCAGGAAGGTTTTTGTCATTGTTCCAAAAACATGTTACCCCTACTTTCAGCCAGTTATATGACGCAATATATGTACATTAGCCTACTATTTTATCAGAAGGATTTATGTTTAGATATATTACCACTGATAGGACTATGGAGATCTAAAAAAGTTAGCCCGGAACCTAGCTCACGGAGACAATTATTACTTGCAACCCATTCCTCTGTCCATTTCACAGAAAAAGAAATCATTGGTAAACTGGCTTAAAGCAGGACAAGGTCTACCGTGCTTGCAGTAGGTGCGGGTGAGGACTGTTTGGCTGGGTTTTTTTTCGTCTGTCCTGTCCCCTATCTCTAGCAGGCAACTTGTTATAGACTGAAATACTACCTCAAAGGCCTTTTACACCCTAAAGCAACCAACCAGTCGACGAAATACTAAACAAAACTTTGGACATTGCCTGTTGAAGCTGTTCAATATAACTGAGGACAAGGGAGGATATTATTGTTGACAAGGGAGGATAACATTGTTAGCCAAATTTGGGCTTATTACAATCACTTCAAAGAGTATGGGAACGAATGTGTGACAGTCGAACGGAAAGACGGACGGACATGCACTATTTCCAAAATCACCCAATTATTAAGCGGCTGAAGACAATGAAGTATTGGGCAGACATACACCAAAACTCTTAAACAAAAACTAAAAGCCATTATCGTATGTAAAACAAATGCTTCTATCTTCTGCAAACTAACATTTGATGGTATTATATAGATGTGTTTCAAAATTGCAATAATGATTTCTCCCTCTCCGATGCGTCCGATGCGTCAACTTATACAGCTACGTCTAATCCGAAAGAACTCTACTAGTATCTGAAATCATCTGGTATTATAAGATGTGACCTACCTTTGAATAACACGGCCCATTCACTGTCTGTCCGACTGGTACTCTGTGTTAAAGAACCAGTCCCTTTCCATCTACGAAGAATACATGTATGATCATATGTTCACCACCTGATCAGTTGACTTTAGCCTTTTTGGGTGGTTCTGGATTCCAAACAGACTATTGACCTCCGAGTCAAAGTGCCATACCCAGGTTTCATCAGTTATTTTGATGCGATCTACAAAATACCGTCTTTCACTGTCGTATCGTTGCACCAACTCCGTTGAACGCTTAACCAGAGCCCACTTTTGCTCTTCATTTAAACGTCTTGGCACCCGACGCGCACTGACTTTAGGCCAGTGCAAGTCTTCATTGAGAAGTTTGTGAACTGTGAATTTGGTAATATCCAAGTCTTAAGACAACTCCCCCCCCCAATGTTAATCGTCTGTCTCTATCAAGCATTTCATTCACTTTTGCTGAAATAGTTGGCTGTAGCGATGGTGAACGTCCACGTCTTTCATGATCTTCGACAGAAGTACAACCATTTCTAAACCGTCCATGCCATCAGAACACTAATACGCGACTGCACTTTGGTTTTATATTGTGTCCCTTATCATTTTGATGTTTTTATAGGTGTTTTCCTTATCCCTAAACATTTGGTAACATCTCTGGGACGTCTTTTTTCTCAATACAAAACGCGAACCCGATCACAGTTTTCTTTGTAGAGACGAAATTCCTTAACATTTTTTTCCAAATTCACGGAAATGACGTTATGACGTTAAAAACGACATACATTTATTGCAGGGTGATCGAGTCGGGGACTGGTGCTGCCTACCTTTTAGAGACGGGGCGTTTAACTGACTTAGATAAAAGCAGAGCAAGGGCCAGCTGCGCTTGTTGCAGGTGGGGGGGGGGGGGGGCTTGTTTGGAATTTTTATATCGGATCCATCCTATCTTCCTTTTCTCTCCCTCCTCTCTTTGGGAGATGACTCAATATAGACTGAAATACAGTCTCAAGTAGCCGTTAAACCTAAAACAATTAAAAAACGATTTGGTGCTGAAATCTGACGTTAAGTAAAATGGTCGTTGACCCTTTTTCAAGCTCATGCTTATTAAAAAAAAACGGCATGGCACGGACAACGTAACATCTGATGTAATGGAGACGGTTTTCGAATGCATAAAAACGAAATAGAATTGGACGGGCGCCCGCCTTCGCGAGGAGGCGCGTGCACTCGCAGGGAGCACGCGCTCCCGAGTTAATACTCTACCATAGCTACATGTACTGTGTCTCAAGGATTGCGTCAGTAAGTTTGGCTCTGAGAAAGATGAGAGGACCTCCATACAAACCGAACTACCAACCAATTGTGTGCACCGCCGCGGAGGGTGAGGATGAAGGTTTACCCCCCCCCCCCCCCCCCCCCCAAGTAGTTATTAATGACCGTCCCAAGGCGGTACTTGCGTTGCGGTTGCATTTGTTTTATGTTCGGTGCTGTTTAATTATTTTGTTCTCATTTTAACCCCTTTATAAAAAAATAGAAAAAAAGGTAAAAATAGTGGTTAAATGTTTTTCGTAAAATTTGCTTAGTCTGCTTTAACCTATCTGTTGGTCTAAAATATTTAGTTCAATAAAGATAGCTGAGTTACCACCTATTTGGGAAAGAGCTGCTGACTCGGCTTATCACTTGTAATTTATTGTTCGTTGGGATGTCTTTGTCGATCTTTCCCTTTGATGTTGGGGATAGGGTTTGGGATCTGATTCAGTCAGTTCCTGAAGTGTATTTACTCTTTAAATTTGATTCCCAACAAGAAATGTCCATCACATTTTCTTTCAAATTGTTTGGGTTTAGTTATACTGATTAAGTTAAATACAGAAACGCGCATCTGTCGGACTAAATTCAGTAAGCGTCGTTTATATTAAAACATGAAGCATTTTTAAAACGAAAAGGCTTTTTATCATAAGAGTGTAATAAAGCCATGTATTAAAAACGATAATCAACTAGTGGCTTATATATGCAACTAACGTCGTGACGTCCATAAAAAAACATTGCGTTTTTAAAGGTAAAATCGTGACATTTTAGTGCACAGTATGCTAATAAAATGGGATTTTACTGTTATACGTTTAATAGAATCTTGCATTCGTTCTCCTGTATTATTAAATTTAATAAACTCGTTAGGGAAAACCGATAAGATGCTTGGCTTAGCCTCGCATTTTATCTTTTTTCCCCAACTCGTCTAATAAATTCAATAATACATGAGCACTCATGTAAAATCTTCTACATAAACGCTTTGACATTTCATTGACAAGAAATGCTAGAGTAAACAGATAATAACAAAAGTATACGAACTTAAATAACGACCCTCGTATTTGATTGAAAATGGATCCTCTTGATCAACAGCCAGGTTTTTATCATTGACTATTTCTTTTAAATCATGAAGAAGATCCTCTGGAATCAAGGGAAAAATTATAGCAGACTCGGTTCAATTGAGTCTTCTCATGTGCAGTTATGTTATATTGAATGGCTGCCCGCGCCATCCGCGTTTCATCCGACTTCACCTCCCGTTCTAGCACCGGCTTCAGCTCAAAGGTTAAAATTAATTAGTCTTGAAGGCTAAAGTGAACACTTTGTCTATTTCCTTAATTACTTACCCATCCCATCAGTTATTCAATGTCCCTCATATAAACCAAGAGTCCCCAATGCATATCACCGCATAAATTTGCTAGGATGTTACTTTCCTCTGACATGTTTAATTTCAGATATAATGCAATTATTGTTCAAGGCCTTTGAAGCCTGTTTTGCACTAAGTGGCTTCGGTGTTTTGGCCTTCCCCGCATTGCATTGGAAACGGACCGAATGAACTAGACCGCCGGTGTAAATCCCGGCGATTTTATTTACTCCTATCAAATGTAATTTCTATCTTAAGTGCTTTTATTTCTCAATTTGTTACATGTGCAATAGTAATCAGCTTCATTGCGATGATAGTACTACCAAAACACATGAGGTGAAAATATGATTAATAACCTTTCAGTTTCTGCGGGTAGCACAAAGGTCTTTTGAGAACTGGTATCTACCTGCAGAAAAGGACCAACTATCATTATTAATTGGTGACGATTCACATTCTTGAGTAAGAGTAGGGTTACACGACAGAACAGAGACCAAGGGTTGACATTTCAAAAACTGGCTACAGAAGCCCCATACCTTACCTCCCCCATGAAATTTATTTCCGGACCTCCCGCAGCTGCGCCTCGCTTTCGGTTTATATTTGTTATTGCTTTTTATTTAGTTAGCATGTATCTTTATTTCTGTTTGTCTTCTATAATTTGGCTAGCTTATTGTCCGCCTAAGATGACGCGAAAGTTAGGGGATAACTGTACTCAAAATTTTCATTTGGGGAGGTAAATCGTTGGTTTTATGGTCGGAAATTTTGTTTTACGGCGACGCGCCAGCGGAGACGTAAAACGCAATTTGCGACCAAAAACCAACGATTTACCTCCCCAAATGACAATTTTCAATACACTTATCCCCATTCTAATGCACTTTTCACATTTTTCACCTTTAAAAGTGTGCTACTTTGCATCCATAGCAAACGCCCTCAGCGACGTAAAACCAGACGATAACCAAATTAGAAGCGACGTTACGTAATGACATCGGGTTTCCGACAGTATATCGCAGGATGTACTGTCGCAAATGTTTGATGTTATCCAATCAGACGTCGTGTTACATTACGTAAGTGCATTAGAATGAATAGTCACTGATGGATGCGTATGCCTTGAAGAAGCGACAAAAGCAATGGCAACAACCCACCAACAACACCAAACTGGACATTGTAACATTAGTGAACAAGCAAGTGGTACGACAATACAAGAAACTGGCAAAATAATCACTTTTTCCCAGGTAGGTAGTCATACAGATACCCACACTAAGCACTTCTTGCCTTATTGCTATTTTAATTGATACGTTGAGTAAATCAAAATGTGGTACCACTCTATAATTTGTTTTATGACCCTGTTATATCATTACCTATGTGAGATGGGGTATTTTCTTTGATGAGATAGCAGTTTCACTGGACTGTTGCATACCAGAACTATATGACACCGTATAAACAAGAATATAATCATTGTGTCTTAAACGCATCTCGCTGGTCGCTTAAAACCTCTGTATGACGTCTAAAATAAACTTCAATTAGATATTTGAAGGCGTTATGTGACAAAGGCGTTTTGTTTGTCACATATAGTTCGTGCATGAAACAAATTTTAGCCTCCAGTAGCTTCAGGTACTGTTCGTTCCAAGGCTTAAACTTTTGATGCGGATCCCGTATCTTGTCTTTCTAACACCGATTTGCGTCCTGTTTAAAATCAAAAACAGGTAAAATAGATATGTTATAAGTTTATGATTATGTATGGCTTTTTTATGTTTATTGTAGCGATGTTCAAGTGTTTTCAACTGGGTGCCTTTATCGAAGATGTATTGTTCCGGTTTATTATTTGCGGTTTTCCAGTCGTGTTCTTGGATGCCTTGGACTGTTGGATGGATTGTGCGTTTTGGTTGAAGCCTTTCCTGGATATCTTGTTTATATGAATACATAAAGAGGATCTTACATGAGTGGTCATTTCATATGAAATTTATGAAACGAGTCTTTGGCGACATTCATTAGTTTCATTTGAAATGACCACTTGTGTAAGATTCTGCTTAACATATGACCCTTGAAATGGGATTTTATTGCCTTCAAACTGAACATATTATTTCAGTGGGAAATTGTATCGTTGACACACACGGTCGCTGGTATTGACATTACACGTACGCGCCAATGTTATAGCTTCCGTGATCGTATGATTTATATGATATGACGTTATTCACTGAATAACAGCGACGTCATATGATAAATAGCTAAGCGATAAGATTTTGTCCAAACTGTCCGAGGCAATATCGTTCGCTTGTCGCGGCTGAATCTTTGAAGAGCTTTTCGTAGTTAAATGATAGAGCTTAGCTCAAATCACTGTCACCTTACAGTATATGCGAACAACAAAGACTTTGATCAGCCGAAGCCTTTGCTCAGCATTATCAGAGTCTAAGTTGCTGGCATCAACCATTATGGACCCTGATGAATCTATACAGCGAAAGACAAACATTTTAACCGGCCTTGTGGACACAATTATTGCTGATCTGAGTCTTCGCTGTATGTTCAAGATATATTATCTAGTGTTTGATTTAATATATCTTTGAAAGATTGTTGTCATATCTTAATACGTTTGATGTTCTAATCAAGCATCATAATTGATCTTTATCAGACAAAAATGTAACTTAGAGACGTAACTTGCATCGGGACCAGGATGAAGTTTGTCGACAGTAAAAAATAATTTTAAATCCCCTGGTAGTTTATACTACTGGCCGTTCTCCTAAGGCGACAGTCCCGATGTTGTTCTTAATTCTGTTTAGCTTTGTGACCATCTGTATAGGTGCCATTTAAGCTTCCTGTTGTGGTTTTGTAATAAAATATAGAAAATAGTTGAAAATAGATGTTCAATGTTTTTCATGTGTTTTTCGTGTGGTTTGTTCCCGGTCCCAAAGATGAAGTCGACAGTAAAAAATATTTTTAAATCCCCCTGTAGCCTATGCTTCTGGCCGTTCTAAGGTGGCAGTCCCAATGATATTCTTAATTATGTGTTGTTTTGTGGCGCTTTATGTGTTATAGTCCTCTTTTGCTCTTCGTCCTCTCCTCTTTTGCTCTTTGTCCTCGTTCTTGTGTTTATTATAGCAAACTGATCACCTCGCTTGGGGAAAAAGGAGCTGTTTCTTTCTACGTCCCGTGCATTTGTTTGTGCGTGTGTGTGTGTGTTTGTCCTATTTCTCCTCCTCTTGGTGTCGTGGGTTGGCTGGGTGTGTGACAGTGGCATACCTTGGACCTCATCATTAACTTTTTTTTAGAGTAGGCTATATGCATCTGAGCAGTCTGATCAGAGTATTTCTTTTATCATCAACAATCTATGAAATCTATAGAAATGATAGCGCACAAAGTGAGATCATATTGTTTTCCGATTTCGCAGGCTGATTTGAGCTGAAAAAACGAACATGGCTTAATTTTCCTTTCCCCGCGAGGTCGCTTAAATCATTATGGTTTTCTTAAAAGTTATCTAATCGCTAATTAATGACTTTGGCGTGCCCTTATCATATGTAGAGCGATAAAAATGTTGAGAAAATATTTAACTCCAACGGTTCATATCGTTCCATACGGGTAACCCTACACCCCGTTTGAGGTCAACCTCGCGACTTATTTTAGACCTGCATCGAGATATGAATAGTTAACGCATTACCGACTTCGAGGAGGGTGATTAGAATGTGTATATAACTGTCAAGTAGTAGTTTAAAGGGTGGAATAGTTTAAATAGAAACTTGAAGAGCAAGGTTAAACTGACAAAATATAACACCATGAGGTTAGAAATCATTGGAATATACTACCGAATGACTATTTTAATTTATTATATGGGGTGATAATAGATGTATAATTATGGATTCTTGAGGTAAGCATATATTTAAATTTACCTTATACCACAATTCCTAGAACCCAAATATTTAACCCATTTATGTACAAAGGACTATTCAATGCCTATAAAATGGATGAGTCTATTTGTCAATTAAGGGATCTGGTTCTGTTTAAATCTATCATTTTTATTTTATTTGAAGCAGAAATAAACGGTTTCCTTTTGCAAATAGTGTGCCTGTACACCCTCATCAGATGCCGCGTTTAGTGTAAATTAATAAATCAGCTTTCAAAATGGTACATTTTTCGGGCCGTTTCGGTCAAAACAGACCAGCAACAAGAAATAGAAACTACTGTGAAGCTATAATCTGTTAATTATCTCTCCGTATATAGGAACGAAATTGCTGCTCTACACAGGCAAGCGAACCACTTTCTAGAGGTAATGTATGCTGCATTCAAACGAAATTCGGGTACCTCTACTTACCATGTAAAATGTTGTATTACAGATTTAGTAGCAACCATTGCAAAGCTTGATCAGGCAACTTCTAAGGAGTTGTCTGATATCAACATAATCTACTCGAGACAGCTACAGTTAGCTTTGTTGTGCATTGCAATTTGAAAGTTAGGATTCTATTGTCAATAGCCTTACGCTGTTCAATAAAGAAAGGAAAAAATCCATTGGGTAATGTTTCGTCTTTCTCTTTAATCCTGTTTTCTTCTTCGAAGTATTTTCCCTATTGTATTTGGCATTCTCGAAAACAGTTGTGGGTTATTTGGATCGGGTATCTACCTTGTTATGAAGTTATAATAGTGATTGTCAAATCGGGAAGTCGTATCGTATTCGGATAAAAAAAAGCTGGATTCCATTCTTTCTTGTGTGCGAAAATAATTGAAATTTGACAACTATTTACTTACCGCTTGACCGATTTTACAGCGAAAAAAATTATATCGAATGCTGTGAGAATATGTATTTGAGGAACCAGTCAGAATTGTAATGGTTGATATCCGAGTAGGAGTTTTTCGCATTTAGTCGCGTGTTTAAAGACAAATATTCTTGTTTATTGGGGGTCATAATCCTATTATGCAACAGTCCAGTGACACTGCCTTTTCATCAAAGAAAACACCCTTTCTCACATCGGTAATGACATAACAGGTTTATAAAACCAATAAAGACTGAGGGTGTGTTCTATATAGTAGAGAATATTTGTCTTTAAGCACGCCCCTTCGTCCGCGATCGCACCCAGCAATTTATAGATAAGCATTTTAGAGTAGTGCTTTCATTGCAGAAACAAACCAGAAAGCAAAGTGGGCAGCTATATAGGAGGTGGCGGCGATACCAGTATACAATTTAGAGGATCCATATAAGAATTTATGCCTTGGATATGTCAATTTAAGTTCGCTTGTACTGATTATTTACCTTTCTACCCACATATAGGTTATTTTTACTTTCCTTATCAAACATCAAACTGACGACATAAAACAATCTGCCACACTTCTAAAGGGCCTTGAGTTGTTATCTTTAACGCTGTTAGTCACAAACTACTGTAGAGCCAGAAGGTCGAATAATAATTTGCTTTTTCATCAGTTTTACATTTTCTCCAATTTTAGAGGACCTATTGCTTGGCCATCGGGGTTCAGTGGTAATTTTCGTTTGCTCCGGTATTCCAGTGGTATTGTTTGACATCCCAGGGATCTCAAGGTGGCGCAATACGTTGTTTCTATCGACTGTTCATCTCAGATTTATCAAAGGTCTATTCCGTTATCTTTTTGTTTCTATGATGGTTCATTGATGGGATGGGATGGGTAAGCCTCCCAGTAATCTTTTGCTGACCGTCCCGAGGCGGTACTTCTGTTGTGGTTCCTTGATGTTGCATTGTGCTGTGTCCGCTTGTCTATGTTCTCTAGCGGTCTGGCCACCTATTTTGCTACCGATTCTGCCTTTTGTTATGTTTTGTTTTGTTAATGATAATAAAAAAGATAGAAATATGATGTTGATGCTGCTTTTGATTAGGGTAGCTGAAAGACCACCTGTTTGGGAAAGATCTCATATAGTTCAGTTTCAAAACTGTGTGTGACTTTCGTCAACTTGTGTTAGTTTTTCCGTTAGTGTGTGTATGCTTCTTTCCCTATTGGTTTTGAGAGCGGGATTTGGGATTTTATTGACGTGTATTAATTCCTGAGCTTTGCCTGTCTTTTTACTTTTTCGAACCACTGCTGAAGCAGAGGGCGAGGGTTTGGATCCGTAAATTTAACTAGTTTAAGCTCCCAAGCGATGAATAACTGATTATTGCAACGCGGTTCTTCTGTTGCCTGGTTCCTCAATGTTACATGTTCTTATGTCCCCTTATGGTCTCCATCAATATGGTCACCTGGATAACTGCCAATTCTGCTCTCTGTTTTGTTTTTTAATTTGAGCCGCGACGCGAGAAAACCAACATTGTGGTCGTGCGCCCAGCGCAGACTCAGATCAGCCTAGGCATTCGGCCAGTCTCATCAGAGTTTTTGCTAAGCGCTTAAAAGGTAGCCTAGGGACTAAGCTGCCTTCATACAGACAGCGAAGACTCTGATCAGACTGGGCGGATGGCCAGGCTGATCTGAGTCTGCGCTGGACGCACGACCAAATTGTTGGTTTTCTCGTGTCGCGGCTCATTTAAAAAAAAAGGTAAAAATAGATTATGCTGCTGTTTTAAATGATATGGCAGTTGTATGACCATCTGTTCGGTAAAAAGCTGATCATTCGGTTTACCGTGCGTGTCTTTCGTGAGCTTTTGTCAATTTGTGTGCGTGGTTTTTTTCCTTCTGGTTTTTAGGGCGGGGTATAGGATTCCATTGAAATATTTTAGGTTGACTTCCCTGCAGTTTATTGTGGACCGTGGAGCGGCCGTAAATCTTCTCCCCGTACATCATTCATAGTGCAGATTATATTTTATTTTTCTCCTTTCAGTTCAGAGGATATATTCTGAGAAATCAGATTTTTTTATGGTGTTGACTCTTATTCTAGAGCATAACTTTTGATCATTTAGAACCTTTTTATCAATAATCAGTCTTTTAAGCAAATGTCTTATTATAATAAAAAATATGCTTTATCACGAGCTATATCTTTCCCAGAATACCTCCGAAAAATCATGGTTTATCTGCTGCCCTTAATGTTTTTATAAGCTCTGAAACTTTAAGACGAGTGCGACTGCTAGCGTAAACTAACTAAAACACACGGAAAAAAGCTTGTTGTAGCTAGTAAACAGAAAAAATTAAGTATTTCTTGACCTTATGTTTTTACTTGGGAGGACGGTTGTTATAAATTTAAAGAGTAACTACATTTCAGGAACTGACTGAATCAGATCCTAAACCCTATCCCCAACATCAAAGGGAAAGATCCCAACAAACAATAAATTACAAGTGATAAGCCGAGTCAGCAGCTCTTTCCCAAATAGATGGCAACTCAGCTATCTTTATTGAACTAAATAATTTAGACCAACAGACGGGTTACAACGGACTAAGCAAATTATATGAAAAACATTTAACAATTATTTTTACCTATTTTCTATTTTTATGATAGAAGGATTAAACTGAGAACATAATAAATTAAACAGCACCGAACATAAAACAAATGCAACCGCAACAAAAGTAAGCCCAATAGAATCAAATTTTAACGGGCGCAAATACAAGCAGTTTTCACAGGGAAAGATGTAAATGAGTTTATCTGGCTTTCGTCATCAGATATTGCCCGGATCACTGATATGGCTTGAAGTTTGACCCTCTTGAAGGAACTCTTTAAACTTTCAGTTTCAATCTCTATATTTGAACTTATTCAACACGTCATTAGAGATTTTGATTTACCAAAAGAGGTATTTCCAGATCGTTCATGAACTTTAGCGTAGTATTTGACAGCATGTTTTAAATACAGCCAAACAATAATTTACTAATATTGACAGTACAGTAGTTGTATAGGAACTAGAGTTGACAATAAAACGAGCTTTATATGGTCGCGTGTGGCGCTTTGGTAACAGATACAAAATAGGAAGCCTCTTTTGGTTCTCTTTAATACTAACGTAGACAACGATGGTCAGCTGTATCTGAGTTACGGAAGCCTTAATTTAAGTTTCAGGACTTACAAGTTCGTGTCCTAGTGTATCATTTTTGCGCAGCCATCAAAGAATATTTACATTCTTGGTGTATTTACTGAAAAGCCCTATAGTAAACAATTGGAACGTAATGTAGTTTACATTCCAATAATTACATTGAGACACGCGACGTCAATGACGTCAAAATAAACAATGGCTCTCTTCAACCTGATTGGACGTCAGCAACGGCATGACGTCATGCCTGCCGTTCTGCTGTTAGCAGAAAAAACCTGTGTGTACATGTTTTACTGCTTCAATTTTTGCGCTTATATAAGATTTTTCATGAAAGATTTGATTGAAACAAATGTAAATATAAGCAATGAACTTAATTTTCTGATGTTTACCGAAGTGTAAACTACATTGGGTCACTAGCAAAGTTTAAATGAACCCCTTCGGGGTTCATTCACTTTGCACGTGACCCAATGTAGTTTACACTTCGATAAACCTCAGAAAAATGAAATTCATTCCTTAAATAACATTGCATTTTCTTCTAAAAATCGAAATAGACCTTCTATATAAATCGTGAGTACCTTTCTGCAGACGTCGAAAGATAAAATATGTTTAGGCAAAACAGATTTGGATTTTTTAAGTAAATCGAAACATATTAATAAACCAATAATTTATTAATGTCCGTTCCAAGACGGTGCTTCTGTGATGATCACCAGATTGATTGACTGATTGATTGATTGATTGCTTGATAAACGACGCATTGAAACGTTATTTAAGACATTTTATCGGTAGCGTCCTGGCAGAGGGAGAAAGAAGAGTACAAAGATAAATAGATCGAATGGCAAAGCTATGTTTCCCTCGATATTCTTTGGTGTTAACATATTTCATTACGGATTTAAAATGAGAAAAAGAATGTTTTACAATCCAGTGGGACCGGAAAGAAAGCATCTAAATTTGTAATATTGTTAACCTTTTAATTATATATACTTAGGGCTCTTATCTGCAAAATAAACAATGGCCCTCTGCGAATTGTCTCAAACGCTTCATACAATGTATTTACACATCTTCGATATGATGTAACTTCTCGATTGTTATCGTTGCAACCAGTTTAAATAGGGCAACTTCCTTTCAAATAATAACGTTCAGAACGTGCAGCAATAAAATTTATTCTTGGATAATCTTCTTTAATCTTAATCTTATGCAGTAGAGCTAACAGCTGCTATAGTTCGGCTTTGTTATTAAAATATGAAGCAGCAAACCTGTTAGGTGCAAAGAAATTCAAAATACTACAGACACCATATAATAGTCTATGTAATAAAGGGTTTTCATTCAGTGTTTACGTAAGAGGTGAGAAAAAAACAGTAACTTACACAGCAAACATTGCTGCTATTAACCAGTTATTTTACGTATTTTACGTCATAAAGTTGTCTTGAAATTCCATTTCTATTTTGCTAACAAATTTTTCGCAATCCTGTGTATTTATATAATTCATTTGGCATTTATTCAATACTATCGCTTACACAGTTAATGATGTGTAAACACACGGATATTTTTTACCGACGAAGCGATAAAGGTTTAATCTGTGACAATTAAGTGACGATCCAGCATTTCTTTAAAGATCACGCAATATTATCCAAAGGAGTCGGGATATGAAAGAATCTTTCCAAATGTTGTCAAACACGCAAACCCTGCGTGAGTTCAAATATACGTCAGTTTGGAACCGTTAAGGTGATTATCACTCACATCTTGTCAAGCGCTTGATTAAGTTAACCATCAGATGAAACAGAGGCAGGATCACTATGTTAATTATGGTCATGTCTTAATTGAAACAATGTTAAATGCGAAACTTCCGACGCGAAAGAAACGATTATATCAGCTGTTTGACGTTTCATCAGATAGTTTATAAACTATTAACTTATCTGTTTGAATGTATACCAACAGTGACATTCGAACATAATGTTTATTCGTGCTATCTTGTCCTTTGTTAATTACCTAAGTATGCAAAGATTTTAATAAAGTTGATAAAAGTACATTATAATTAATACATTCTAAAATTAGTTTGGTAGTGCTAATAAGGCGTTTACAGTCAATTCTTGATATCTCAAAGTCGAACTTCAGCCTAAACTACCGATATCTCAAAGTAAATTTTCTGGTACCAGAAAATTTACTTTGAGATATCAGTCGTTTGAGATATCAGGCGTTGAAATGAAAATAAAAATAGGAAATACATTCTTTGATATAAGAAGATACTTTGAGATATCAGTGTTCGAGATATCGGGAGTTGACTGTACAGCATAATTTTGCATTTGCTTGCAGCGGATCATGTTTGATTACCATGCGTTGATAATTGCAGTATCTATACTGAACGCCAAAAGAAACGCATACAAGTTTATATTCAGTTTCCTTCTGTCAGCTGATTTATGGTTTTAAATCATATATAGCAGAAAACACTACTGCTTCTGCCAACAATATAAACTTATCTTCTTGCAAATTTAAACTTGGATTAAAGAGTTATCTCAATTTATCATGAAACATTCAAAGTTGTTGTTAGAGTTGTCTTTCCTTTGGCGGCATAACAAATTGTTTCCAAAACACGACTCTGATGTGTGGTTATGAAAAAACGTAGTTTTTATTACCATGGTATTCTTCTTAGGGGTATGACAGTAGTTTGAAGTTGAACATTTGTCAAATTATCTCCCTTGCAATTAAACAAATAGCTAAATGGGAAGTCCAATAACACCAAAAGTTCCGCAGTGCTGCGAAAAATTTCTTTGCACACCTTTTTATTTTACTCTTGTTAATTCATTTAACCTCTTCGTATAAATGGTTTGTGTTCTTTTCAAGAAATACAGGGTGTTAAAAGGTCTATGGAAATCCAATGGTAAGCCAGTGTTACTGTTTCTACTGCCACTTTTCACCTTATTGTTTCACTAAAACGCAAGGCTCGACTGCTTTGATTTTTTCGCTGTTTCTTACCCTTGCCGCGGACATTATGTCCGGGAAAAATAATCAGCTGAGCATTATAAGGAAATCAAAATTCAGCTTCTGAAAGTATGGAGACTTTAAGTTTAACCGCATCACAAAAGCAAGCGTTCTGGTCTCTAAAGTTTACGGAATATCGATGCGTTAAGGTGCTCATTCTGTCGGAATATCATAAAGAAAGAAACTCAAAATGTCTAAATAAGAGTATATACCTACACTGTATATCTTCAAATAAATTGGGCGTATACATTGTATGCGTTTCTTTTGACGTTCAGTATATATAGACTGCGCTAAGGCCAATGCATACTATAGCCAATGAACTAAACTGTAATATCACCATGCAGGAAGCCGTTTTTATGTGTTTGAAAAATATGCGTTCATTGAATTAGATGTTATAAATAACATCATACTCTTACGGCTGCATGTGTCAATTATTTGATTTTGGTACTGTGAGTTCTAATAAGTGCCATCATAAGTAAAAAAGATGGACAATGATCAGGAATTAATACAATCAAATCCCACATTCCGCTCTTAAAACCAATAGGGAAAGAAGCACATACACACAGAAAGTGACACAAGTTAACGAAAGACACGCACAGTAAACCGAATGAGCAGCTCTTTCCCAAACAGATGGTCATTCAGCTAGCCCAATAACAGCATCCACATCATCATCATATTTCAATTCTCATATCGACGTTACCCCCGCACCTCAGCGGAACGTATCCATAGCCGCAGTAACGGGGCGCCGAGCGTCCGTCCATCAGCATCCACATCTATTTTTATTTATTTTTTATAGCAGTCTGGAGTCATTTTGAGACGTTCAGGCTTGTTAAATTCTATTTCCCAAACACTGCGTAGCTTTGTGCATCAACCAACTGCCAGGCTGGTCTCTATGGTTATAGAATGTAGAACACGCAAGCAAATTGCCAGTTACATATAGACTACCAGACTTGTGAATCATTAAAATACGAAGTTTGATTTACTTGTATTATTAGTAAAAACTTGTATGCTAATTTTAACAACAAAAATTGTAGAGGTTTAAGGACTTGCTTTTTTACTGGTTCATTTACATGTTTTCCGCCACTTTTTCTCAAAGGAACACAACCATTGTGTCTATCAGTTTCTGGACCATTGCTGTCGCTGCAAGCTTCTCACTATTTTTCGGTCCAGGTAAATGGCCGTGCTTAGCCAAATTTAAATATTAAACATCCTTGAGTTGAACATAACCTTTTGAAAATTGATTTGGGGCACTTAAAAAATGACCTACTTTCGATAGAAAAAAACTGAATAAAATGGTTAAAATACAATAAAATAAATAAAATACAAGCCTGGGACCCTATTCAGTAGCCTGCTTTTGTTTTTTATTGCATCGCTGACGGGGGACAAAAATTGAAACTGTATTTTGTGGAGCAACTTGTCATTTTAGCAACATGTTCGCCCTTTTTTGCCCGCTATATGACAATATATGCACAGCAACTCACATTTTATATCCAATCGTGAATGCTGGACCACTTTTCATAATGATTTGTGTTTAGACATTTGTACCGCTGGTAGGACTATGGAGACTTTTTTTTTTAAAAAAGGTCTACTGATTAATTTAGCTTCTTTAGAAGAAGAATTCTGTTCCCTGTAAGAATATACCCCTTCTTAGAAGGAACAGAATTCTTCTCAGAGGAAAGATGATACTAGTCCACTTGTCTGTTTCACACTATAAAAAGGACGCAACACATGGAATACATTATTTCACCTTAAAGTCTCCCTAGTCCTATCAGTGGTAGAAACGTCTAAACTCAATCATTACAAAAAGTGGTTCAACCTTCACGTTTGGTGATAAAAAGTGGGTTGATGTGCAAATAATGAGTCATATATCTGGAAAAAAAGTAGATAAAACAAGTTTTTGAAAAATAGCAAATCGCTCAACAAAATACAATTTTTCTATTCTGTTTTCTCGTCCTGCAATGCTAGATAAACATAGGCAGGATAGTAACTGGGACTCTACGCCTGTACATGGTACTTTTACCATTTTAATGAAATCGAAAGTAGGTCATTTTAATTGGCAACTAAAATGACCCCAATAAGTTTTCAAACCCTAATCATAAGAAACTCAAGGTTGTTTTATTTCTTTGAAGCAGGCTAATCACGGTCAGTTACAATGATGAAACTATGGCGAGAAGCTTGCAGAGATACCTCATGATAAAGTTATTTCATGCTGGTAGAGCAATGGGGCCTTATACCAAATTACCAGTCTGGAGGATTATTTTTCAATTAAATTTCAAAATTTACGTTTTAATGTTCCCTTTGTGCGAACGCGTTTAGGGCGTTTGTACCAAAACACTGACATACATATCCAGTTGTTGAGCAATACTTGTTCGTTGTTTCTATTTTATTTCTTTATTGTCATCTTGATATCTAAATATGTTCGTTGTTGATAGTAAATCTCACGAAGTGGGTACGAAATAAGCAATTCACTACGAAAAGGGGCGAGTCAAATACTACTATGTCAAGCTTTATGTTCCTTAACCACACGAAATGCTTATATTCGTACATCGTATGCTACTGATGACTATATGAGCATATGAAAATATTTTCTTTAAGGCGTTCCGTAGCTATTTATGTATTATTTGCGTTAGAACAGGTATTTATGGGCATTGACATTACTGCGTTTAGAATCACAGAGACACCGTTTTACACCATTCTGATTAAAATCGTGACCATTTTTTGTCTGTCGGGAAGCAATTAGGATAAGAATTGTCCGTTTCAAGGTATTGTGACACATACCGTATACGCGGTAATTTTCGCGGGTTCAAATTTTCGCAGTTAAGGTTCAAAAACATATATATTTATTTTCGCGATTTTTAATTTTCGCGGTTAGCAACATGCTCGAAAGGCAAAACTATTTCTTTTCACTGAAGTCAGTTCTTTCATTAACTTGCGATAGGGCCGCCACAGGTTAGTGAAAGAACTGGCTCAAGTGAAAAGTACCAGTAACTACCGAAGCAAAAACAAACAAAATGTATGAACTGTCTACAGAAAACACTTTGTAAGAAACAGGAAAAGATTGGCGATTTAATATTCGTGGTTTCTAAGTGACCGCGATATACCGCGAAAAAATAGAACACCGCGAAATTTACCATGTATTAGGTAGTTATTCATCGAATCTTATGCTAAGATACTGGATATGGCTTGATATAGAGAATCTTACATTAGTGCTCATGTATTATTAAATTATTATTAAACGAGTTGGAGAAAATATAAGATGCGAGTTTAATAAATTCAGTAATGCGTGAGTACGAATGCAAGATTCTATTTATCATATGACACTAAAATCGCATTTTGTTAGCAAATTTTGCACTAAAACGTCACGATTCCGCAATTAGAAAACGCGACGTTTTTATGGACGTCAATTCATAACGTTAGGACGTAATTTGCATATTTAATCCACTAGTGGTTTATAGGTTTTAATGCATGGCTTTATGACAGTCTCAGATGCGACGTCATCTGATAAATCACATAATTAAATTCATTGTTGTATGAATGGCCTTCTTACGTACGCATGTCTGTTTTAACAGAAACATAAAATGTCATAAACGTGTGTGTCTAGTGCATGAGTGTGATTCAGTTCCTTAAACATCCCAAAATATATAAACATGTCCTTACTGACATTTCAGTTCAACTATTTATTTGACTTGTACCATAAACCGCCATCTGAACTTTGGCAGGTGTAGAGTAATTGTATTGCTAAAAGGTTATTGACCTCATCGATGCAAACAATGTCGTCAAATGATTCTTGCATTTTCTCGAAGAACAATTCCAAATCAGCAGAATTAAAAAAAAAAACATTCGAACTGTCGAATCACATTCAGATTATTATACGCCCTGGAAAACTAACAACCGAAAGCTACTGACGAACCATGACGTCGATAATAGTAGACAAAACTTGAAATATTTAACGATAAAACGAGGTATAATTGCATAGTCTTAAAATAGACTGCATTTCAGTCGTGCAGAATGTAATTACATGCCATGTGACATACTTGTTGTCATTCGTCTTAGGTTTTTTTTTCAAGTGCAACATTAATTGTTGTTGTTTTTTGTTGTTGTTGTTGTTTTTTTTTTTTTTGTTTTTTTTTTGTTTGTTTGTTGGTTGGTTTTTATATATTAGGATATCGGAATTTTCCCACCTGAGGTCCGAAAATACATGTATGCCGCAATTGTTTTCTCGGCTATGAATCCGATAACAAGTGACGAATATAGGCAAGACATTGTAAAAACGTTACTGACGAAATGAACGGAATAGGCGTAAACGGTCATGCACGATTTATTTAACTGCCTGACGCCGAAGTTATTTGCCCATTCGTACTAAGTTAAACAATTCATTAATTTTGAATCACTGGGCGTCGGTCAGCATTCGTATTCTCTGACTGCCATCACCTGAGTAGTCCATGATTGTATAATATCGCATAATACACACTAACTACAACATTGAGGCACTTCATCGCAATAGAATTTCTGGGACAGTCTTTAGGGCCTGTAAAGTAAAAAGGTTGGCATTTCATTGTTCGGTCAATCATATTTTCATTATGCCTCTGATTCCGATGAAGACGGTCACATACCTGCTTGAACTACATGAAACAGAGAGCAAGCAATTTATATACTTGCTGATAATATATAAGCTACTACAACTTTACCTCAGACAAAAAAACCTCATGCGGTCTGCACCTCAAAAGAGCTATATATCGGGATCAGACAGCGCATTTGCGCAGAGTGACCTGAGTTTTCGCTGTTTGTATGGACCACATGGTACATATTCCCATCCGATCATTATTATTAGTTGTTGTAGTAGTAGAAGTAATAAGTAGAAATATTTAATTTCAAGGTTACAACTGTATAATACATATAAATATTAATATATTTAGTGTAAATTCAACACGTACAGTACTGTTATGTGGACTCATTTGCAACTTGTCGGATGCAACCAAAGACAAATAACAGCTGGGCCTGCCTGTTGGCTGGGACACGTCTGTCCCAATTGTACGACTCGTATTGTGGTAGTTTGTTACTATGAACTATGTATACAGATCTATGCCACATCATAAAATTTTCAGATGTTAAATAGGAACATAATTGAGCCGCAACACGAGAAAACCAACAAACTGGTTGTGTGCCCAGCCCAGACTCAGATCAGCCTGGGCATCTGGCCAGTCGATCAGACTCTTAGCTTAGCGCTTAAAAGGTACCTAAGGGTCTAAGCTACCTTTATGCGGACAGCAAAAACTCTGATCAGACTGGGCGGATGCCCAGGCTGATCTTAGTCTGCGCTGCCTGCACAACCACTTTGTTGGTTTTCTTGTGCCACTGCTCGAATATTTGCTGCTATGAACACTGATAATAATAAATGAAGTGTAAATTTGAAACCGTTATATCATTCGGATCTATTTTGTTTTACTTTTTTCTACATCTCCTTCACTGGAATTGTTTTACTATATCTGCATTAATGCATCTTACCTTGAACTCAAATTTCAAAACATTGTTTTCCGTAGATTTATGAATCAGTTTTGAAGTCACGTTTAGATCTTTTGGAAGCAAGGAATACACCAAGCAGACAAAAAAAAAGAAACAGATCTGTTATAATGAGTGTCAACCATCTCAGAAGCAAAGGGCGAAGGAATTAATTTAAACCCACTTAGTAGCATATCACCGACCGTTCCAAGGCATTTTTTCTTTTGTGGTTCCTCAATGTTTTATGCTCTTATGTCCACTTGCCTATGGTCGTCCAGCAATATGGTCACCTGTATAGCTGCTCACCTTGCTTTCTGTTTTGTTTTGTAATTTGAAATTATAGAAAAATAGGTAACAAAATAGAATGATGTTAATTCTGTTGCCGATAGGAGTAATTGAATAAAACTTCATGAATTTATATAAATGTTTATGCTTTCTTCCCTTTGGTTTAGAGAGTAGGATACGGGATCTGATAGTATTAATTCCTGATCATTGCCTTTCTTTCGTCTTTTCAAATCTTCAGTCCGTTGTTTTTGCTTTCAAAACTCAGAAAGATATACACAGTTATAGTATTTACACCTAAGTCTAAAGGCCCCATTGCTCTATCAACATGAAAAATTCAATCATGCTGTATCGCTGCTAGCTTCTTACTATAGTTTCGTATTTGTGAATGACCGAGATTCGCCAGCTTTAAACAAATAAAACAGCTTTGAGTTTCACACCAAAAGGGATTTGAAAACTTGTTTGGGTCATTCTAGTTGGCAACTTAAATGACCTACTTTCGATTTCATTAAGTTTAATAAAATGGTAAAAACAGTGTACAGATGTGGAGCCCCAGTCACCATCCCGCCTATGTTTATTGAGCATTGCTATACGGAAACCCGGAACAGGAAATTGTATTTTGTGCAGTAAATTATTAATTGTTAAAAACTTGTTTTCTCTCCTTTTTACCAGTTATGACTCAATAGATGCACGGCAACCCGCATTTTATTATCAAATGCGAAGATTGAATCGCTGTTTATAATGATTTGAGTTAAGACTATTTTACCTCTGATAGGACTATAACTTTTAAGAGATTCCAATTGTGCGTACAAAAGACTTTCGACAATAGTATAAGCTATGGGATGTGTTGTGCAGTAGTTAAACAAAAAAAACTTGATAGTTTTGTTCCCTGGCACGACTAAAACCTTCATCTGGTCCAAAAATAAATTTCTTATTAACTTATAATATCTATTCTTACTTAAATGACATATGAAACATGTAGAAACATAGGTAAATGACGGCAAATATAATTTCTTTCACACGGCTTACATGCTCTGTTTGACGTTTTTATGAGCTAAATACAAATCCGGCGTCTACTGACACAATACAACATGTTGCTAAAACTTGGGGATTTTTTCATTCAGTAAAACATCCGTTTAAAAGGTTATTTTTATTGTTATTAGACAGGTGTAATTTGACATTATTTTATACCATTTGACATATACATTTAATAGTGATAAGACTCAACTAAAATTTTGTGATTGAGCATCGGCTAATGAAAATACTCGTTAATCGTATAAACAGCGATTAATGGAAAAGTTACAATTAAAATTTATATGCTTCAATTAAAACCTATATAATATCAAGCCTATCTTGAACCCACACTAGGTTGTGTCCAAGAGCTGTTTCCGAGCTATGTTTGGTCGCATCTTGACTGGCAGGTTTATAGTAAATGTTTTAAGCATTACTCGAGATACAATAGCAGCTGATGCTGTCCTTGCGAAGTTAAAGATCAATGAATCCATAACTATGCTGTATTATGCATAATCTGAACATATAAGTATTTACTAAATTCAGTCGCTGTTATTCAGTGGATAACGTTGTGTCCCAAAAGTCGTATGACCACACGTGTAATAACACTTTGTCGCGTACACGTAACGTCATTTACAACGCGCATGTCAACAATGCGTTTTGTTATTGATATAATGTTCATTTTAAAGGTGGAAAATTCGATTTTAAAGGGACATATGATAAACAGAATCTACACTCGTGGTCATTTCATATGAAATTTGTGAAACTCGCCGACGGCTCGTTTCATAAAATTCATATAAAATTACCACTCGTGTAAGAGCCTCTATATACTTATAAAAAGTGATACATTGATTATATCGGATTGTGATCGATTAATCACTCATTTTGCTGCAAGCGATTTATGATCGAGCATGTCAATTAATCGGCGATCCACTAATGTTGAAGCCGCGACACGAGAAAAACAAATAATGTTCAGTTTGCAGGCAGTAAAATCTCATTTTAAAGGGTCGTAATATGATACTTACCCTCGTGGTCATTTCATATGAAATTTATGAAACGAGCTTTCGGCTCGTTTCATAAATTTCGTTTGAAATTACCACTCGTTACACCATAACAGCGACCTCATATGATAAATATATACTTAAAGCCAAAGTAACTTTACACTGTTTATATGTATACTTTTTCCGGGTTTTTAGAGCGACATATGCAAATTGTTTGATTCCTATAAAAGTCCAGTCAGTCACTCATAAGATACTTGAGTTTTAGATTTTTGTTGTCATAAATGCAGCCACAAGGCCCTAATGAAATTGCAAGGGGTCAATATAAACTTTTCCAAAATGATCATCTACCAGAAAAGCACCTACGAGGAAAAGAGCTGTTATATTTGCTTTCCAATGTTTTCTTTCCTTTTTTTTTTTTTTTTTATTTTTTTTTTTTTTTTTTTTTTGCTTTATGTTATTATATTCTGTTTGTTATTATTTAGGATTTGAATTTAAATGTATGAGTTCCTGATCACGCCCTTTTACACTACTTTGCACGAAACCATTATTTTTGTCAAGTTTATTCTAGACGGAAAATGAATTTGGCAACATTGCCTATGTAATGATTTGATCTGATTTATTTGCTTCAAAAATACCATGAAATGCAGGTATATCAATACTCCTCAGCAACGGCACAGGGAAGCGTGGTGTAAAAAGATAGCTCTCCCTGGCACCTATTGGCTGTTCTCTTTCGTTTTCTTTTTCGTTTTTACTATTCTTCCTTTTGGTTATAATATATGATTTTGATCACCTTTATAGGTATTTTAATAGGCGTGTATAGTATGACCAACGAGCGTGTTGATTGGAAACATTTTTTAGAAATGCCTAATTGCACTTTTGCTGTAGGTAATACTATAAAAGGGACTGTATAAGGTATGATCGGCGAAACTGACACCGGCGTCGGGCATAGTGATCATACAAGAAACATTCTTGTCTTTGAAAGATCAATTTCAGGTGCTTTTTAAATATTTGTATGTTTACTGATGCGAATAATGTTTCAGGCGTGTCTAGCGTTGTGGTCACCTGTGTATCTGCCTACTTTTCTTGCTGTTTTGTTTTGTGGCTTAAAATCTGAAAACAAATTAAATGATATATATATTCACTGCATGTAGAGTCATGACTTTTAGTATCCTGACTTAGATTAGGTATTATGTTGTGGTTTTATATACGCACTTAATGAAAACAAAGACTTTTCCAATCTTAGAATATGATAACAGAACACACTGGAACCTTGATTCTGGTTCTTTAGCAATGGGGACACTACTTAAATATGATTTGTACAATTTCTAAACTGTTCTAAACCTAAGACTGACTTGTCATAGTGGCATGGATTTCAGCGGAGTTTAGATTCCATTCTTTTGAACTGTTTTGGTTTATTGCAGATTCTTGTTGATTCAGGCATCTGCTTTTCGATATCCTTCACTGTTGCCTTCCTCGAGACGCAGGGATTGCCTATTGGTTTTGAGAGGGGAATGTGGGATTTGATTGTATTAGTTCCTGATCATTGCCCATCTTTTAACTTCGCAATCACTCGGTTTGGGACGACTGCGCTCACGCGTTAATTCACAGACGTTTCTTCCCCGGTGTCTGCAGCTATTGTGTCTCAAGGAATGCGTCACCAAGTGTTGTTCGGATGTAGAGGGATGCTCGTTGCCTGTCGAGACCTGCCCATCATATTTTCCTTTCAAAGTTTGAAATTTAGCGGCACTGAGAACAGGCATCTGTGGCACGAAATTTGGTAAAGATACGTTTATATCATACCATTGTTGTCAGCCTCCACGAGCAG
The DNA here is from genome assembly GCA_963989385.1 of Ctena decussata. Classification (NCBI taxonomy): domain Eukaryota; kingdom Metazoa; phylum Mollusca; class Bivalvia; order Lucinida; family Lucinidae; genus Ctena; species Ctena decussata. Next base: position 74,162,487 of record OZ022512.1, read on the forward strand.
CTAAGTCAAGAGTTGTAGCAAGTGACCTATATGTCATACAGGCTAACAACAATGGGATAACCTATTTATACCATCCGCACAGTGCAGACATTGAACATTACGAAATAATTCGTGATAAAACTTGCCTGTTCTAGCAAGGGTGGTATAAACCTGGGGCCGTATTCATAAAGCCACTTAAGTCGTTGCTATGCGGTTGCTACGGCTAAATATCTATGAAGGAGATTCCCTACAACTATGAAATTTGGTCTGGAGGAACAGTCTTTGTAAGACTGTTCCTCTAGAGCAAATTTCATAGTTGTAGGGAATCTCCTTTAAAGAAATTTAGCCTTAGCAACAGCATAGCAACCACTTAAGTCGTTTTATGAATACGGCCCCAGAGATACAAAATATGTGTCGCTTACCTTTGTCAACTTGCTACACAATATAAAACTGCCTTAGTTACATCACATGAAGATGACAGTTTACAGAATGCGGACATTAAAAAACAAACTAGACAAGTTAAAACATTAGTTTGATTCAGCAAATGTGATTTAGAGTATTCACTTAGTATGAGTTATCATGCCTCTATGTTAAACTGATATAAAGTTAGTTAGCATATAAAATCCGTTGTTAATATACATAATGACACTAAGTTATTCTATGGGCCGATTTGATCACGACGCCGTATGATTTTAATGGCATATTGTCACATAGGTTAAAGTCATTCATAGCGGGAACTCAATGGGATATAATGGTAAGATCATAGGAATGAGATCGGATTTCTCAGTGCCTCACACTAGTTAGTGGCATTTTTTCTTATTGAGAAGAGAATTTATTGTGTTGTACTATTTGGTTAATGATATCGCTTAACATGGTAAATGATTTATTGACTTGAAAATGAATGGGTCGATACTCGTATTACAAGATCTGCATTTTGTGCTGTTCACACTTCGAAAACTAGATCATGAATGGATGAGCTTTTGAGCGTGGGAAGAGGACATATCTTGAGATAAAAGCACGCGCCTAGAAGCGCGACGATTGGACAACGATTTATCTGTGACATCACTATTTATGAATGAAATTCATTTGAGAATATTTAATCGAAAAGCGTTGTATAAAATGAGGTTTATTATGCTTTTTACAGCTGCATGAACAGTTGTTATCACTTGTGCGATAGCTGAGCAAGGATTTAAGACGAACAATTCGGCTATATTGTGCTGTTATGACCAGATTAGATACGCGCTGTTACAACTATTGGAAAACATCGTTTCTGTAGCCATGATCTCTATAAGAAAAATGAAATAATTTTAGCGCTTTGCCATTTTTCAGATACCAGTTCAGCGACTGCTCGTAAGACTGGTAGGTGCTAGTGCTGCCGCTCAAGAATCTCTCCAAAAGCGTGACAAGACACATGTGATCTCTCAAACTTCAGACTGGGCTTTACGGGTTTAGGAATGTTTTGCATAAAACACGCAGCCTTGTCCGTTTATCTCTTCTGTGGAATAGTAAATATCATTGCAACCGATTTAAAACAGATTCAGAGACGAATTGAACGAGAAAGACAGGTGGAAAAGATTAAGAATGAAATAATGAAAAATTTAGGAAATACGGGACTATGGACTAATAGTAATGACCATTTGCCAAAAGATGATATTAATTTTGGATATGTGCATATAGATAAACATGGGCCCGATAAACCAGAATATGATGTGATAAATCGAGATACTACAAACTCTGATAAACATCAGCCCGCTGAACAAGAAAAATCACGAAATCCTATCATAAGCATTGGTGAGCCGGACGGTAAGTTTCATTTTATACATTTAACATTACACCATTGGTAACTCAGTGTTGAAGGAACATTGTATTAATGGTGCATGCGGCTATATATGCATTCTAGACATTTAAAATCTTCAAACCTTGACCTAGTCGACGCACAGCGTTGAAACAATGGCGACGTGACGTCACACAACGTCAGTCAACAATTTAATACTGCTGTAGACACATGTAAGACGTTTCAACGTTGTTCGCCTACTGAGACTTGTATGGGTACATTATCATTTTTTTATTTTTCATAAATAGGGGATCTTACATGCTTTTCATTTCATATGAAATTTATGAAACGAGCCTTCGGCGAGTTTCATAAATTTCATATGAAATGAAAAGAGTGTAAGATTCTGTTTATCATATGTATCGTTGTATCATTTAACATTTAGAAAGGCTGTAAACTCGCATCGCTATTTAGTCAATCTGAAGTTTCGATTGACTAAATAATGGGAACAGGAGGATAGTAAAATACTTGTGTATGGTATGGCTATTGTTCCCTGAATCACCTGGCGTTTCGGGTTTTTTAACCTTATAGTACCGTAAATTTGCAAGTATTGGGACAGATAGGTGTGATCAATCAGTGCAGTTTCATATCAGACTGCTCCGAAATATTGGTATATCAAGGTTTAAACTGCTTGTCATTCCATCTTTGTCTTTTCGACGAATAACTGCATTGTTAAAATCAAACTATTCCATTTATAGGCCAATAATGGCAATTTAATCTAGGAGGCTCATTTTTTTATTTTTGTATGTTACTTTGTTAGCGATGCGTTATATTGTAACACAGAAATGACACAGAAATGACTATCACCTGTCTCGTTACGTTTGTATTTCTCTGTACATTTTCTGGGTCATGTTCGAAAGAGTTTCATCGATTACGTAACGAAACCCTTTGTTCAGTGTGTTCCTAGCCTGAATTTATTATTGATTTAGAATTTCATAGAAACAAGAAGTTCATAGCACTGATTCAAATATCACAAAAGATCATTATAGGACAAGAAAAGCATTATATAATGAATTGCTGGGTTGCCTCGGTATAAAGATTGGTTTAAACGTTTAACATCTATTTGATAATACATTTTGAAAGTAAAAGAGTCACTTGAAATGCATTTCACGAGCATCTTGAAAGGGGATCTGCTTTTGAATTCACGTTACCAGTAGTCCGTCAGATACAGAGACAATGCGGGTGTATCATTACAGTCAGGAATGACACTATTCGCGAGCACATAATCACATTCTTAATTTGGGATTTGGTCATTTTCAATGTGTGTGTGGTTTACGAGATTGTGCTTATGATTTTGATACATGGAACAATTATACTTCCAACCTACAGTATTGCCCTAATAGCAGGCATGTAATACTCCAGTTCTTTCCAAATACCAGGCAGGTATACGAATAATTACTCGCGAGCATCTGACGCACTTCTGTACTGGGGTCCATATTTGCGTCTCTAAATATTTCCGATTTTTCAATTTGACTTCTGTTTCACGAGCTCGGGCTTCTGAGACACCCGTTAACTTCATTGCTGGCCCGTCCCAAGGCGGCACTTCTGTCTTTGTTCTTGTAGTTTGTTTTGTGTGTTGTTTGTTGCTTTGTCTGTTATTGCTATAATATGTACTGTTAAGGCTAGTCCTAAAATAAAAGATTTGTAAATTCAGTTTTACCATGCCTGTTTTTTTTTATGTATCTACTCCTTTCCCATTAGGATTTGGAGGCGCGACCATTAGTTTCTAATCAATGTTTATCTTTATACTTTTCGTCCTTACATACAAGTTGCTGTGTCATGATCTTTCCAGTGCAACCGTTTTAATTTGGAATGTCACATTTAGTGTATGTGGGTCATTGACAATGTTTTGTCCTTTATGGTAGCATTTTACAAGATTGACTGTATTTATAATTGCGTTTCAGGTAGATTCTAAACAAATCATAGTTCAAATTTTACGTTGTTACTGCTACTTAAAAATAAGGTCATGTTTGGATACTAACAACTAATTTTCGACATATGCAGTTATCACATGACGTCGCTGTTATTCAGTGGATAACGTTGTGTCAAAAGATCATATGACCACACGTATAATAGCACTTTGGCGCGTACACGTAACGTCATTTACAACGTCCGTGTCAACAATGCGTTTTTCTTATTGAAAAAATGTTCATTTATTTCACCTTCAAATCCCATTTTTAAGGGTCATATGATGAACAGAATCTCACAATCGTGGTAATTTCATATGATTTTTTTTAAACTCGCCAAAGGCTCGTTTTATAAATTTCATATGAAATGACCACGAGTGTAAGATCATCTATGTGTCTGTCAAACGTTATACATGACTGGTGAACGTGCAATTTTATCTCATCTGGAAGTTAAGAAAAGAAAAAAAACAAGTGTCTGTAAATTGTTAGCCAGGACATCACAATGATATTCGACTTCGTAATAAAAACTTACACATGCCCAATGTTTGCGTTGCAGTTAAAGCACTGATAAATTTCTGTTCTGTTCTGCTCGATTCTCCTAACGACGTTCTCTAAGTGGCTCAGCGGTACGTAACCATAGTTGCACACAGCTGGCGCCGAATGTCCGTCCAAAACACTGGTAAAGTTGTAAGAAAGCTTCTTAATTTTGGGTTTGGCGACTTTCAAGGTTTTTGGCGAGCTCTCCACAAGAGTGTATCTTTTACAAAGTTGATAGTTCATACTACTTACTTACAAACATTTAAGTAACATTGGAATATATTTTGGCTGTTCAGTTGTAAAAACGTGAATTATAGTCTTCTTGTAAGAAGGGAATTGCGCAATTGTCAGTCATGCTTTACAAAGAAAGCTACACTATTTGTAAACACCAAAAACTCTGAACAGACAAGGGAGAGGATAAACTGAGCAATGCAGAGATATGAAACATTTATCCAGTTGTTCTGTAATTGATGTAATTCGTGACAAGTCATACATATGCTGTTTGTACACTTCCAACGTCAAGTGTTCATCTTTATACCCTCCCCTCGACAAACGAAGTATGTCTACTGGGGTATGTAATTTTTGTCAGTCCGGGTCAATAAATAGTACTCAGTCATTTTCATTTTGTCAAAACCTTTGAGTTAAACCTTTTTGATAGCTAATATCTCTGTGACTGCATTAAGATTTCTTCCATATTTGCTTTATAGCATCCCTTTTGATATGGATTTCCTAAGCTGCTCGGTCAGGCTCATGGGTGGGGCTAGGGGTTAATAACTAGGACTTGGCCATTTGTTGTGTTTTTGGCTTATATTTCTTATAATCTTGAATGGAGCTAATGAAGTATGAGTAGTTTTATATTTCACACTTGTTTACACAATTTGAATGCTGCTGCTGACCTAAGGTCAAGGTCACAGAATTGCAATTTGAACATGTTAAACATTTGTATTGAGTTTTGTGCTGAAAACATAATTTCATTGGGCGGTGGAGCTGGTCGAGGGTATAGATGAACCCGTGTTCACTTGCCCCAGTTGTTTGATTGCAAAGCATAGCAGAAAACAGGTCTTTTACTAGATATCAATTTTCAATCTTCCTCCTTGTTATCATGAAAAGTTGCAAATCTGTATCATCATGTTTTGTCACTTCGGCCATATGTTCAATTTTCTGCCGTTGATAATCGATTTTGTACAAGGCGTGGTTAATATGGACGTTGAAAGGCAAAGCCTCAATTAAAGCGTAGCAGAGAAAGGAATAAACCCCAATCTATAAAGGTTGCACTGGAAACAAAGGACACACACAAGAACGAAACAAAAACTGTTGTCTGACGACCACCTGCTTCATAAAACTATGTAATAGGCATCTCAGTATCAGAGTTTTTAGACTACGCGTAATAGTATAAAATAGGACATACCTTGTTTATAATTTTTTGTACTTCTCTGCCTCACTGCCTGTCTGTCTGTTTGTCTGTCTGTCCTATTATCTTTCCTCTCTGTCCGGAAAATGTAACCTGGTATGTGTTTCGCTAAGAATGCTTGTGTACAATATTTTACCCGTTATAGCATGATTGTTGATGTGTGCATTGTGCGTCCAGTACAAAAAAGTATATAAAAATAGTTTTAATGTATATGAAACCCTGTCATAAATCATGCACATACATGTATACTACTCAGAAGAGATGTTTTTCCATAGCCGAAATAATTCAAACAGCAAGTCTTTGCCTATGAATACATAGGTCCCAGTCAACGTTTTACAAAACGACCTGGTACGATAAGAACCATAAATGTGGCCCCCGAAAAACCCACAAAGCACAGTTCTTTACCGATGCACACTTAGCAAAGTTCCTTGGTAGAATGATACGATATTTTGTTACGGCACACGGCCTTATTCAATATACGTTTCAATCTGATCTGTTTAATTAATTTGTTTAGCGTCCCTGGACCTGCAATCTGGAGCGGGTTGAGTTATTTAAAATTCCTTGCACAGTATCATCTACAAAATGTATATAGCATTATATACTAAGTAAAACAAAAATATAAAAAATACATTTCAGAGCTTTCACATTTTTAACGGTCAGTAAGCATCAAGGTCGAGGCTACCGAATGTCAGATTTATGTCATTTTATTCTTTGTCATACTTCTATAGTCATCGTTTTCCTACTTCCTCCAAAGGTGAAAAAAATATTGTCATTCGTTTTTATGCTGATTTATACCTATATGAAAAACAACAGCTTGAATACATATCTTGTAGATTGACGGCAATATTCATTTATTTCTTTGACATGATAAGTGTAATATTAATTCAGCAGCTGGTTTATTTGCCTGAAGGTCACAATTTACCGTATTTCTCCGGTTGTAAGACGCTTTGTGTTCTCCTCCAAAACAATTTTCAAATTGTAGATCCGTCTTATCCGTCTTATAAGACGGATCTAGGTCTTTGGGATTGTTTTGGAAGGGAAAACCCCATCCAAAGCAGAATTTCCTAGACTTGTTTAAATATTTTGGTTCATTCTAGAAGGCGATAACCCGCTTTGTTGCCGAGCAAATACGGTATATATGTATATTGTAATGTCTGACGGCAATAGTGTTAATGTCAGTGATTTTTATAATCATACAGTAACCCTGAATACGAAGCTTCTTAAAGTGATTGAATACTCTATCATGGGAAGCATGTTTGCCATTTTCATTTTTTTTTGTTCTCTCTGTTTTCAATGGGCGTCAACTCTTAAACATTAAAAGCAAATTCCTCAAACAATAAACCCTTTTCTTCAAAGGAAGGCAACGAAGAAGGAAAGTCATAAAACGTTTTTTCCTTCGACAAAATGGCAAAAAGACGTGGCGGTGCAACCATGCAACTAAACCAATTTATTGTAGCTCTGTGTGTTGAGCATGTCCTACCGGCGGTCCCGAGTTCAGCTTCTGGAGCCGGAAATCTTTTCAAACGTGAACCAGATTGCATTGTGTACAACCTTTCATTATCACTCTCCCATCGTCCTTATATGCTTTTGTTGAACAGGACTTAAACTCGCACGTCATTCATCCATCTTTCGATTAAACCAATATCTAATCTTATCCTAAACTAATGGCTGGCGCAATTTTAAACAATAAGGGTATCGGAATTGAGGCAGTGAACTTTTGTGAGTTAAACCTGTACTAGGCACAGTGTGGTGTCAAATAGTCTTATGTACATGTATTTCGTAAGTGCAGTTTATGGGTGGACTGTAAACTCGGTAAATGCAATTTTCTGTCTTTAATTTGACATTAGAGTTTAGACAATTTGACTTTGAATTTCAGATGAAGCATAAATCAGAAAACCTGATGATAAAAAAATATAGCAATTACTTGTCAACTGCTGTTCCCATTTACGTAAAATTATAAATGTGCACATGTATCATAAACAAGAATATATCCTATGTGTCTTTCTTCTTACGCCTAAGTCACGTCAAATGTTGTTTTCAATAAATTATACGCAGGATCTATGTCACGGACTGGTCGATATATTTTCTTCTGCAGACGCACATCTGACATTTATTGCGTTAATTAAATAAATGACTAGCTCTAGATTTATGCAACCGCATGGTTAAAATTTACAAAGATCCGAAGGCTTTCTTCCTCCCTTAAATCGTTTGAGATGCTTTCGATGAGCGTCCTTTTAATTGTTCAGACAGCTTGCCTAATATCAATAAACAATAATGATAGAGAATTCACTCCGAAAATATTGAAACAGACTATGTTTTTAAAATGTTTATTGTAAGCGTTTGAATACGCATGTACAATTTTGTACCAGTCTTCCAATCGACTGCGTGCTTGAAATTTACATAATTACAGTATGTTTCCTCTGACTTTTGATGCCAGGCCATAATAAATTCAAAGAGTAACTACACTTCAGGAACTGACTGAATCAGATCCCAAACCCTATCCCCAACATCAAAGGGAAAGATTGACAAAGACATCCCAACAAACAATTAATTACAAGTGATAAGCCGAGTCAGCAGCTCTTTCCCAAATAGGTGGCAACTCAGCTATCTTTATTGAACTAAATAATTTATACCAACAGAAGGGTTACAACAGACTAAGCAAATTATACGAAAAACATTTAACAATTATTTTCACCTATTTTCTATTTATAGAAGGGTTAAATAAGGTTACTTACGAGGCTTTATTAGCCGCAACTACGTATTCTTAACAACTTTCTTTCTCATGGATGTTTTCATTGCTCTGAAAGGAACTTAATACTGACTTTTAATTATAAACAAAGGCTTTACCTTCACTGTTGATGAAAATATGTCAGTTAATAAACATACTGGCGCAATACAGCTGCCAAACAGTGACGATTTTACAGCTTCTTCTCAGTTAAGCAATATATATAGCGATACCTTGAATGGGAGTGTAAGTTCAAACTTATCAGTCAACGTTTATTGCTCATCTTGATGCGGAGCATACCTGACTTGCTCCATATAAGTTGTCCGTGGACCCTGTTTCAGTCAGACAGATATTCCTTAATACTTAGGCCATGTTCGTCGTGTAGAAAAGGTTCGACTCTGCTGACAGAGAAACATATCGATACGTCAGACTTCTTCTTCGGCTGAATTTGATATTTGATCGCGCTGTTTTTCGTAGATTCTTTTATACCATCTAATATAAACGCATCTTACCATTTAGTGCGACAGACGCGCGTTTCTGTATTTAACGTCTTCAGCCTCGCTTAACCTCCAAGGTTTGAAAGAAAAGAGATGATGGGCAGGTCTCGGCAGGCAACGAGCACCCCTCTCTTAATCATACGAGGAAGAGTACTGCACATGTCAAAAAAATTATTTACGGAAATCAAGAATTGCATGTCTGTATAATCTAAAGTGTATCCTCAAAAGGAAAGGTTCATTACTGTACCTATAGTCTGTTTCGTAGTTTATATTATTTGTCTTACTTGTTGCGGTTTATTTCCTAAAGCATGATAAGGCGTATAAGTCATTATTCCTGAGCATAGTTTGTACTTTCGACGGATGCAATCTAAGCGTCTGGAATATGTACAAGTTCAAGTCATATGATGTAGAATGTGTCATACGAAATTATCATTAAAGAAAGGAGATATATTGCATAGCGAGTTTATAGCAGAATTGGAGCGCTTATGAGACTACTAAGCATAAATTTATTAAACATCAACACTGAAATAATATTATGCAAGCGCAGTTACCACAATATAAGTTAAATTCAGTATACTTGAACGTTTGAGCTTATTTTTGATCTGATAGCAACGACCGAAATATAGTCGGGGTGCTTACAGTTACCGGAGTTTCTATTTAACTAATTCATAGAGGATCTTACATAAGTGCTCATGTATTATTGAATTTATTAAACGAGTTGGGGAAAAAGATAAGATGCGAGGCTTGCCGAGCATCTTATCGGTTTTCTCCAACGAGTTTAATAAAATCAATAATACATGAGCACGAATGCAAGATTCTATTTATCATATGACACTAAAAGCGCATTTTATTAGCAAAATTGGCACTAAAACGTCAGGATTTCGCCATTGGAAAACGCGACGTTTTTATGGACGTCAACGCATAACGTTACGACGTAATTTGCATATTTAATCCACTAGTGGATTATCGTTTTTAATGCATGGCTTTATTACACTCTGAGATGTGACGTCATATGTTAAATAAAATTATGGTTGTATCATAATAGGCAGCTCACGCGAACCTGATCACACATCTAAACAGAGGTTCATGTTTGTGTATCTAAATATTGCAGATGTGTAATGTGTTTATGATTAACGAGTTCAGGGGACAACTGGTGGTTTTCCTTTGCTCCTGCATTGCAGTGCTGTTGTATGGCTACCAAAGGGTTCTTCAGGTGTACCAAAACTTTTCTTTAAAGTCCTCTGCTTTGATTTATCATAGTTTATTTCCGTGGTCGGTTTTCTTTGTTTCCAGTGGTGACTCGTTGATAAGTTAAAAAAAACTTTACCTGGACCGAACAACGTAACGCTTTGAACCATTGCAGAAACTGAGGCCGAATGTTTGGATCCAGAAACCAGTCAAACTTCTATCTCTTTCTCTTTCTTTATCTCTCGTCTCAGTGATTTTTTTACAGACCGTTCCAAAGCGATATGTTGCTTTGGTTTTACACACGTATTTGTTCTTGTTGCCCATATGGATGATTTTGTTCACCTATAATGTGAGTGCCATTTTAAGTTAAGGAACATGTAGCTGAATGGCTACTAGCTTGGAAAAAACTGTTCATTCGGTTTACCGTAATACCTGTTGTGGACTGCTGTCAGTTTGTTAGTGTGGTTTCCTTTGAATTTTGAGGTCGTGATATTGGCTCTGATTATATTAGCTTTTGATGACTACTTATATTGCTTATCTTTTTAATTATGAGTTTGATACTTTGACCACTCATAGCCTTAAAAGAATTGGCCTTTTATGGTGATGCCTTATTGCCATATCATACCTAGACACGCTATCACTGCTAATAGTCGTTTAAAATATCTGCAGTCTGACTTCAAACTCTTATTTCTTGTGCTCACACCAAGCAGAAAAGCAGCGGCTACTTCTCCAATTATTTTGGTATGACTTGGTATGTATTCGTATTCTCGACCCTCTGCAAAAGTCATATATATGACGTTCATTACTGTTAAAGCAAAGCAAAGAGATAGGCAATGCTCAGGAATTAATACAATCAGATCCCGACTCCCGGACTCAAAACCGAAACGTAGATACAGTTACACATCGAGTTGAAGAAATTATTATTCTGGCGCATGTTTCCTAATCATTTAATCTCGTTCAAGGATGTGTACAGTTTATCCTGATAGTCTACACATGGCATGCATTCTTCTTCAGCGGAACATGAATCGACAGATCCGTAACACGACCTTCATGAATAATATTGTTGAACTGACATTTAAGCCCAACTTGAAGGACACTTAAAAGTTTATTTGTACTCGGCCATCTCTAAGCATATGCAAGAATGTAATAGTTTCTCTCTTCATTTTGAATGTATATTCATTTGTAACTGACCATATAAGAGAGACAGCGAAACCTGTAATTCACTGCTTGAACTTACTTGAATGCATTTCAGTATCAAATCAATGTATCTAAGAGACTGTTCCAGTAAAGTAACCTTACTCAATCTGATATGTAGCTGGAAAATTTTCTTAACTATTCTTAAACAAAGGCTGACCTGTCATAGCGCCATGACTAGTAGTGGAGTCTGGCTTCCATCCTTTGGGCTGATTTGGTCTCTTGTTTTGGGTTCTCGCTGCATCGGACATCTCCTGTCGTTTTTCTGGAGAAGCAGGGGTTGAGATGGCTCGATCGGGCAGGGCTTATTCCTCTCCTTTCTCCTCATTCGATAACGGTACTACTCGGGTGACAGTGAGAATTTTCCAGTCGTCGGCTTTCTAATCCCGGATTCGAACCAGTGACCTTCTGTACCATAACCACGCGTCTCTATCCACTCAACGCTTCTGTAGCTGTACATTTCTACATACTAGTGCAAGGGGCAACTGTGCTTGTAAGGGGTGGGTGTTTAAATATTTTTCTCCTGTATATCCTTCCTCTCTATTCTGTCTCACTTTCTCTGGAAAGCGGCTCGATAAACCTGATAAACCCAAAACAGCTAACCAACCAGATCTACATAAATATCCGTAGACATGAAATAGTCTAAATGCACGTAGCCTTCTGCTGTGGTTTGTTTTTTATTGTCAATATTGAAATATCATCCTCTGAGTTTATATTCCAAGTATGTCATTGATTGCCACAAGGAAGTATAATCATCAAACATGAAATCAAATGTGAGTAAATTAACTGTTCCGAAAATATAAAATCGCGATCACTTTTCTTGTTCAAGTTTTTTTTTTTTTTTTTTTTTTTGTAAAGTAACAATGAAAATGATCAGGTGTTACTATGAGCGTTTCGTGCTTCGCGGTTTTAGCGCGACCACTTTTTTCTATAGAAAAAAAGGGCTCACGCTAAAAGTCGTGACGCACGAAACGTCCTTTCGAGTACGCCTTATGACTCTATATTGAAACATCCCTGGAAGAACAGTGGTGTTCATGTCGGTACTTTCGTACACATGTTATGTTAGGGGCGTTTTCAATTGGGGTACCCAAAGGAAATTGTGTCTGTGAAAGATTAATTGACCCTGGCTTTCTTTCCCTGTCAATTTATGTATTTACTTCTTTCCCTTTTTGTTTTGGGGTATTGGATCTGATCATATTAGTTCCTTATTATTGCCTATCGTTAACGGTTTGGATTTGGATGTAGTGAAACCAGTTTACGCCCCCGGTATAATCTATTACTGACCGTTTCAAGGCGGTACTTCTGTTGTGGCTCCTCAGTGCTACATGTTGTTATGTCCGCTTGTCTGTGGTGGTCCAGCACTATGGTCACCTGAATAGCTGCACATCTTGCTTTCTGTTTTGTTTTGTAATTTAAACTAGAAAATAAGTAAAAATAGATCCTGATGATGTTTTAAATTAAGTTAACTGAATGATAAGCTGTTCGGTAAAGAGCTGTTCGTTCGGTTTACCGTGCGTATTTTTCGTGACCTTTTATGAATTTGTGTGTGTGTGCTTCGAGTGCAGCATGTTGGGTCTGATTTGCCTATCCTGATCATAGCTTGTTTTTTTTTACTTTTAAGTTTGTTATCTCTCCGAACGTTACTCAGGGTCTGTTCAATTCTTTTCGGGCCAAAGTCATAGTTGGGCATCAATTAAGAACTGTACATGGTTTATGATATCTATAGCCTTGTGTAAGAAATTAAGCGGTTCAAAGTTTATTTTGTATTATTGAACTCATCAGTGACTCTACAGTATTCAAAAGCACTGTTCTTCCTACAGTTTGACAATAAGGTGGTACACTGTACGCTTATCAATTGATATATCATCATCAAAAGTAAGGAGGAAAAGCCGACGACATAAATGCTGTTTATAAAGATATATGTTCCTACGCTTACACCGCTTGGAGAACTGAGGTGGCTTTAAATATAGGGAACGAGAGCGTAGGAAGTTTGAAACGTTCTATATCAAGCTGATAAGTTTAAAGCAATATAAATCAGTTGTCAAAACGACTTCTGACAATTAAGATTGTCTTCGAAGGAAGCAGGAAAGCAATGTTTAATGAAATATATGACAATGGTTTCTGTTAATGACATACAATGACAATTACATGTAATACTGCATTAAATGTCACAGGTCATACTGTTTACATAATAATAATGAGCCGCGATACGACAAAACCAACAAAGTGGATTATGCGCCCATCGAAGACTGAAATTAGCCTGGGCATCCACCCAGTCTGATGAGAGTCTTCTCTGTCCTCATGGAGCTAGCGTAAGCCCTGAGCTACACTTTAAGCGCTCAGCAAAGATCCTGATCAGTCTATGTAGATGTAAAGGTTGATCTGAGTCTTTGCTTGGCGCACATGCCACTTTGTTGGTTTTGTCGTGTCGCGGCTCAGTTATTTGATAAGGCTGAGTCGACGTTACAAGCATTTTGTGGCAAGTAGCACATGGAAATACATCTGTCTAATGCCATAAATAGGCTAAAGGCAACTAAAATAAATCATAACAATAAGGTAAATGTAAAAGTAGAACAAATGTATACTGTGAAAAAAAAAGAAAATGAATATATCGGCTGAGTAAGACAAGTCAAGTTTTAATTTATAAATATAAAGAGTAACTACACTTCAGGAACTGACTGAATCAGATCCCAAACCCTATCCCCAACATCAAAGGGAAAGATTGACAAAGACATCCCGACAAACAAGAAATTACAAGTGATAAGCCGAGTCAGCAGCTCTTTCCCAGATAGGTGGCAACTCAGCTATCTTTACTGAACTAAATAATTTAGACCAACAGAAGGGTTATAACAGACTAAGCAAATTATACGAAAAACATTTAACAACAATTTTTACCTATTTTCTATTTTTATAATAGAAGGGTTAAAATGAGAACACAATAAATTAAACAGCACAGAACATAAAACAAATGTAACCGCAACAAAAGTACCGCCTTGGGACGGCCAATAATAACTACTGGGGGGTTTAAATGCAATTATACCCATACTGGCTTATTGCAACGAGGTATTTAGACCAGCTGCAGTTACTTTACCATGCACTGTTGTAAGCGTAAGCAGAACTAGTGCCACTGATCAAGTGCAGTCATTTATAGCCCTCTTGGGAAATGTTATCGACGGTGCACGCGCTTGCAGAGTTTCTGTAATAGGCATATGTCAGAAACAGTCCTGAGATGTCATGGCTCATGCCAGTGTGTTTTCGCCTAGTTTACAAAAGGAAAACATCTTTTTTGACGTCCTGCTTTAACTCTGCACGATGAAGACCCTCCAAAAGGACAAGATGACACCGTCGGTGTAAACATAGAGGCTCTTACATGGGTGCTCATTTATTTTTGAATGTATTAAACGAGTAGGGGGAAAAGATAAGATGCGAGGCTGTGCCGAGCATCTAATCTGTTTTCCCAACGAGTTTAATAAAGGGAAAAAGATAAGATGCGAGGATATGCCGAGCATCTAACAGGTTTCCCTACGAGTTTAATAAATTCGATACTACAGGATCACGAATGCAAGATTGTATTTTATCATTTAGTACAAAAATTGCAATTGATTTGCCAATTTTGTACTTAAACATCACAATTTCGCCATAAGAAAACGCGACTTTCTTATGGACGTCAACGCATAACGTTACGACGTTATTTGCATATCTAATCCACTAGTTGATTATTGATTTTAATGCATGGCTTTAAAACACTCTCAGATGCGACGTCATATGATAAATTTTATTTCCTACTTTTCAATACATATCAGCATTATCACAATACAAATAATAGGATTAGAATGAAAGAACAAGTACTTATTGAAGACCCTCTCCTTAAGCCGACACCATTGAGAAGAACTGCAAACAAGAAAATGGTAGAATTGCTTTTACTGAAAGTGTGCCTATTCAGCTTGGTTCATACTAAGAACCAAATAAGCAATTTGCGTTTGATCCAATCATCGTAAATTTTGTTATACTAAGTCCATGTTTTCTAATATCTGGATACATAGATAGTGTAAAACAGTATAAACAGTGGATATCCTAAAGCTTGTTCGTGATCTTGGTGCACAGGTTATTACTACAATAAATCTATATGAAATACTTTATGTTATTGCACTACTATTTTGTCTCATGTAAGCATATTGCATGCACAGCAATTGTCAAAATGACTTTTGTTTGTTGATTTATGCAAATCACAATACGGTTAATGCTGTACAATATGCTGGTAGTTTTCCGGTACATAAAAAATTTAGGGGGAATAAAAAAGTTTTAATATTTCACTTTCCTATTTAAATTCTTTTATTTATGTTATTGCCTTCGGTACAAAAATGCAGTTCGGCCCAAACAGCATGTCTCAAATGCAGGTTATGCTTAGCCTATTTACATACTGTTGACATGTGTGAGTCGAATTTACAGATGTTTTATGGCGAAAAACAGATGGACATGCAGACTGCTTTATTCATTTTTTTCTTAGGCTGAAGGCAATTGAGAAGCCATAACATTTAGGGCATTTAAAATGAAACTGTAATTTATTCTGCGTTACATAAGAAATAAATCTATATAGACATGATAATACACGACTTTATCATAGATATATAGTGTAAAACGTATTGACCAGGGACTGATACAGCCAGATATTATTTCAGATCCACGACACCAAATGGAATATATAAGATACAACGCGGTCCCGGTAGCTCAGTGGGTTACGTTCTGGCCTGCTAAGCTAGCGGTCACGGGTTCTAATCAGGCTGGAGGCACAATTCTGCCCAATCTGCCCAAACGGAAATGGTGTTCCATTGCAAACAACGTTTCTTTATCACCAACCAAACCATAAAAACAAGAAACACAGAACATGATTTTTATCTATGATTTATCTTAATATGTGCTTAAAACTTACTTAAGAATTAAAGAGAATATGTCAAATATACAAAACAAACCGATATGCTGATAACTACTGATCAGCGGACAAAAGCACATGTACAATAACAACGATATACCAGGATAGAAGCACCGCCTGGGAACGGCCATTATAATTCTGATCCTTTGCTTGACACTGTTATCCAGTTCGTTTTGTCTTTGTCCGCCGTCCTCATCTGTACTGTTCGAGTATCAATCTGATGAATGTCTTGCATGATCATATCATTTCCCCTTGCGTTCCATGATTACCTTGCCGCGCATTTTTCTCATTCGATTTGATTATATTTAGATATATGATATGCCATGATTTGCTGTAGAAAGATAAAAGCTGTGTAACTATTATTCTGTGTCATTGAACTTCTAGTGGTTGTCCAAAAAGACATGCCTGGTACATTCCCGCTTAGCAAATGTTGTACAAACGCATGACCAATATGATTTATATGCACTTACGTCGAATAGTGTTGTCAAAATCAAAAACTTAATTTCTGCATAAAAATAGACACAATATAGCTGTGCAGTTCGACTTGTGTATATATAAAGGATATATGTACATAATTGGTGCTTTGAAGTAGAGAGCTAGTGGAGGTATCACTAAACTCCAAAAAGTGGCAAAAGCGGTAGTTCTGTTAAGTTACTGACAGGATTTAATGATAACGCCACTAGTTTATCAATTGCAAAGCAAAATGTTGTACCAATACATTACCAAATTATATGCATATGCGTCGAGCAGCGTTGTTAAAATGTAATATTTTATGTGCAAAAGCTTAAATCTAAAAAATCCTAGCGGGAACCTAGTTGTGCCTTTTATGCAGTTGTGCCTTTTCCAAGCGCGGAAAATAAGACCTCTTTTATGATTACCTAGCTAATTTATCATCATGAACCATAATCTTCCTTCCTGTTCCTATTTCTATACCAAACTATTCTTATATGCAGTGACCTTTAAAGAATGAATCTGATATGTAATTAGATCATACAATTCGTTGTAAGAGATTCAAAACTGACTACCGATTTGATAGTATCACTTAAGCTGCGAAATGCATAGTTCCTTATTTAAGAAAGTCGGGCAATATAAAATTGCGTCAACTTCTATTTGCGTCTTGAAGATAGGCTAAATAAATCGGCGATCAGAAGATAAAAAATATTGTTAGCAACATTTTTTAAATTTTGATGTGAGATATGACATGCTGTTTTGTTTTGTGTATTTCAATGTTTCAGACAAATGACAAAATCTATGAGATGCCCATTTACTAATTTTCCCCTATTTTTGATAGCCATAATTTCATTTATGGATAGTCATTTATGGATAGCCATAATTCATTTTTGAGTATTTGGAAATAATATTAGATATTCATAATTATTAAAGGATATACAAAAAATTGAATTATGGTTATCCAAAAAACGATTTATTGATCTCACGAAATCGAATAATGGATTTCTATAACTCAGATTATGGATATCTAAAAATAAGAAGTAAGCCTGAATATTTCATATCCATAACTCGATTTTAGGATACCTCCCCTCACCCCCTAAAAATTGATTCATGTAAATCCAAATATCGATTAATGAATATCCATAAATAGGGAATAAATAGTAAAACGGCAACCCCTATATATGTTCACGTTTTTTCTGCCCATTTAACAAAGGGCATAACCTTTTGTGTCTTCCTTTTTACTCCAAGACGGGACGACGGTTTCCTTTCCCTTTGAGCACACAACGTTGAATCAACATTGAATGAACGTTGATTCAACATCATGATGTTGAATTAACTTAGATTCAATGTTGATTCAACATCATGTGTGTGCCTGCTTGGTTCAAAATGGGTACTACGCTGAAAGAACGGGGGCGAGTTCTTCCTTTGAAGAGCTGAAGAAGGCAATCTTCCTGCAAAGATGATCATATGGTCCAATATGAAACTAAGTCTCAAAATAAGCACTCGCAAATAGTTTTTCAATCCTATATATACACAATATATAGTTTTATAATCTGACATGGCAAATAAAATAATCATTTAGACAAATATCTAAAAAAAACACAAACACCCGCTTCAAAAAAAGTACATTTCACTGTGCCTTTGGAACTGAGATTATTCATAGAAGTATTATACTGCTCACAAAAAGTAGGGGATATTATGGCAAAGAAGCGAGTACAAAAATAGACAATAATGGTTGGGTGGTGTTGCTGACGCCACAGGGATCTCCAGGTGCCTAAACACGTTTTGGCTGTCGAGTCCTCATCCTTGCTTCATCACAGTCTTTTCTTGATTTTAATTGTTGGCCGTGATGACTCTCTGATGAGTTAGGGGACTTCCATACAAACCGAACTACCAACTAATTGTGTGCACCATGGCGGAGGGAGAGAGTGAAGGTTTGGGCCCAGTTAAATCGGTTTAAACCCCCAGTAGTTATTACTGACCGTCCCAAGGCCGTGAACAAAACAAAAAAACAAAAAACAAATGCAACCGCAACGAAAGTACCGGTACTTTCGTTGCGGTTGCATTTGTTTTTTGTTCGGTGCTGTTTAATTTATGGTGTTCTCATTTTAACCCTTCTCTAATAAAAATAGAAAATAGGTAAAAATAGTTGTTAAATTTTTATCGTATAATTTGCTTAGTCTGTTGTAACCCTTCTGTTGGTCTAAATTATTTAGTTCAGTAAAGATAGCTGACTTGCCACCTATTTGGGAAAGAGCTGCTGACTCGGCTTATCACTTGTAATTTTTTGTTTGTTGGGATGTCTCTGTCAGTCTTTCCCTTTGATGTTGGGGATAGAGTTTGGGATCTGATTCAGTAAGTTAATGAAGTGTAGTTACTCTTTAAATTAGATAATTATTGTCTATTGATAGAGCATATCCAAGTGACAATATTCAGCTAAAACAGAAACAGTCACAGAAGTTCACGTGACCTACAGCAATACATAAAGGGCCATGAGGTCTACACCTCAATTTCGCACCGGTGAAAAAAATTCTTTTGGACCCTGAGATTCTGTGAATATAAAACATCCACATTGGTAGGCTTTCTTGCGTTATTTCAGGTGTAGGGCCCTTGCAATTGTCACCAGCGTTGAGACAATTTACCACACAATGGTTTCGTTTATGCTTACTATTTTGTCCTATGATAAAACTGCATGAAAAAGTATGTGTGTCTTGTTAACTGAGGCATTGGCCGTCTGACTTAATAAAGTTTGCGTAAAAATGATCAGTCATTGCTGTGTTGTATTCGTGTGAAATTTGGCTGTCCACCCTTTGTCTATTTCCAATTTACTGTAATATTAATATTGAAGGTCCCTATTATAAATATTTATATTATGAATTATAACTGTTTAATAGTCATCTAATCATTTTTCTTACTTCTGCTTTCTTAAATGTCTTAATATCCCTTACTCATTTTGATCAGTAAATAAAGGTTACTGGTACAGGTACAGCGTATCAAAGGTGTGGATGAAGTCTTAAAGTTATCCATTTTATTTCATAAATTTTATAATTTACATAGAGGATCTTACATGAGTGCTCATGTATTATTGAATTTATTAAACGAGTTGGGGAAAACGATAAGATGCGAGGCTTTGCCGAGCATCTTATCGTTTTCCCCAACGAGTTTAATAAATTCAATAATACATGAGCACGAATGCAAGATTCTATTTATCATAGACACTGAAATCGCATTTTATTAGCAAATTTTGCACTAAAACGTCATGATTTCGCCATTAGAAAACGCGACGTTTCTATGGACATCAACATATAACGTTACGACGTAATTTGCATATTTAATCCACTAGTGGATTATCGTTTTTATTGCATGGCTTTATTACACTCTCAGATGCGACGTCATATGATAAACTCACATATATATATATCCTTTTGTTTCAGGAGATCACAGAAACGGATGCTTGCGATTCTCTATGAACAGAATAGCCAAAGACAACAGTAATGTCTCCGCCGTGGTTCCTGTCAGGATCAATTTGTGGGTTTATATACGGAAGAAACGCAGTCGATCTGCAAAAGACAAACGAAGAGTCAGAAGACTTGATAGTTCAATTCATGAAATAGGGAAGGAGAAACGATCTGGAAATCGAAAAAGGCGAAAACAAAAAGGGAGAAAAATAAAACTGTTCATTACAAATGGTCAGAAAAGACTTTCAACAATGCGCATGCGCGTTAGACGATCAGTTTGGCAAAGTATAGATTTACCAATATCCCAGTTTCCAGAATTAATTCGTTCAAAAGACTCATTTAAAATATGCTTACAATGTAAGCGTTGTAATAAAAAAGTAAAAGTTGATCTTTATAGAAAATTAAAAACTCATAAAAGTAACAGAAAACCAACTATTCCGTTCATACATATAGAAACCGCTAACAACCTCGCACCTCATAATATTTATAGACATAAAAGGTCTCATAAAAACAGACAGCATTGCAAACAGTCATGTTGCAAACTTGAATCATTCAACATAGATATTACTAAAACATTTCCTACAGTAGTTGCACCAGTAAAATTACCGTTTACGTATTGTGTCAATACCTGTGAAACAGACGCTTTTCTGCGTAATACTACCGTAGTGTATGGTTCTACAAACAATGCCAAAGTGGGAAATGAACATCGTATTAAAGGCCAAGGTCATCACAGACAATGTTTACCTCAATCATATAAATCGTTCGCATTTTTATATCTCAAACCAAATTCAGACATTATGCTTGGTACCATTCCAAACATGTTTCCAGATTCATGTCGGTGTACCTGATCTACCCAGCAGCTAGAGGGTGTTGCACAGCGTCATCTAAATGCCGGTTTGTCGTCATGATGTTGAAATGAATGCCACGTTACAACATTATTTGGCCTCTGAACACTTACCTATACTGTAGACATATTTGAGTATGTTTGATATATAGAACATGGTTCAGTCGCCTCTACGGCGAGATAACCGACTGCACAAGCGTGCGAAGAATGGTCGTTCAAGCGTATGACCGTATGGGTGTACGAACCATGATCTATATAACTCATACCCCGGAAAAAATTGAATGTCACGAGGTGTCTCATGAAAAAGATTTGGGAATTTGTTTTAGCCGAGCTGCAAGGTTCCTGCAGGTACTACTTATGCAATGCGTTATAATATCGCGCCAGGTAAACCACAGGGTATAATCGATTCCGCCAATTTTCGCTTCCTGCAGAGACTGTACATCATTTTTGGCTTCCGCCGAGACAGTCCGCGATCTCTTGCTTCCTGCCGAGACTTCTGTACATGGTAAATGGTTTCCTGCAGAGACTGTCCGCGTGATTCTGCTTCCTGCCGAGGCTCTCGGCAGGAAGCAGAGTCACGCGGACAGTCTCGGCAGGAAGCCATTTTTCGAGGACAGTTGTCTCGGCAGGAAACAAGAGATCGCGGACAGTCTCGGCGCAAGCCAAATATGATGTACAGTCTCTGCAGGAAGCGAAAATTGGCGAAATCGATTATACCCTGTGTAAACACGCATTTCCAGTTACATTCAAGCCTTTGCAAAGGAAAAGCCAAAGTATAACAATGTCACTCGACTCCTATTATATAAATTGGTGGATTTATCACAAACAGGTAAAGGTGGCCCAACTTAAATTTTCAGAAAATTTGCGACACCTCCATCAGATTTTGCACTTTAGACACATCAAGGATTTACATACATACGAGTCGATTAGCATTATTATAATCTGACATACTATAATCAGAATTTTTTTCCAGGTTAAAATGGCATTGCAGTTTACCTGGTGTGAATATACTTCATTGGTATTTAAAAGATGTATGGCTGCATGGCCAAGGTTCGAATTCCATTATTGCAAGCGAGACAACTGTAGCCGAAAAGTGTTTGGTATCTGATAGGTGGATCTCATACGAGAGAGGGGTCTGCTTTTAAAATGAGCGGGAGAGAGAGAGAGAGCAATGCCTGGTAGATGTGTATCTCTTTCTCAAGGGGGTGGCAGTGGGAGTAGGGCTGTCTTTATTGAGAGAGAGAGAGCAAATTTATTCTTCAAAGAGCATCCCCGAGTCAGGAAAAAGGCAGACGTTTGATATTCGGGTGATCTTCTTCGGAGAAGTAGGCTTCACGTTTAAATTTTGAAACAGTATTTAATATACATCATTACATGGCCGGAAATTTACACAGGTTGATCTCTATATGCTGTCTTCACATACCCCTTGATAGAACTTCATCAGGACCGGACCACAGTTTGATATATTCATGGCAGCGTTAGATGAAATACCCACCACGCACATAATGTCAAAATGACGCCGTACTAACGTCAGTGAAACGTCAATGAGTTGCACTAACGTCAGTACGACTTCATGTCGACGTTGTATGCCTGCTGGGTAAAACGACAAACGTGCATAAGCAAACCTTGCAGACCAAAACTCAACAGGAGCACCTTCTGATACAGGCATTGTCTAGACTCCAGCTCTATAAGGGCTAGGAAAGACATCTCCAAAATCTACAAGACTTAGTGCAAAATGAAGTCTCTAGCTGGGCTTTACAAATTCGCTGATTTAAGTCCTCGCTGATTCTTAAAACCAGTTTTGCATTAAGCGGCTCATCAGATAAAATGCAGTGTAAAAAATGATTTTACAAATCAAGTGGTGAATATCATAGTTATTTTGCCGTTTTTGTTGTGCTTACATATTTTATGTCATATCATCATAAAAAATCTACATTACGAAAAATCTAATACCTCACAATATTTATTGACGCTAAGGTATTGTAAACTGACGCTTGTTAGATGCACAGTTTCATTCTCTTATGGCGATTAGAAATTCAAACTTCTACACGTGGATAGCAAAACTATAATCTTATAACTGCTATTCTTCTCATATATATGTATGGTAAGCATTACACTTGTAACATGGTTGGTTGGTTGTTTGGAGTTTAACGGCCCTTTGAGACAGTATTTCAGTCTATATCAGACCGTCTCCCAAAGAGAGGGAGAAGGAAGAGGGAAATGATAGATGAGAGAAAAATGTCCAAACAATCACAATCCGCACCTACTGCAAGCATAGTAGGCCCTTGCCCTACTGTTATTCAAATCAGTAGGACGCCCCGGGACTGGAAGATAAATTCAGCACCATCGCACCACCCAACAATCCCCGACCTTGTACCTTATAAACTGGTGTAGTTCTCACAAAACAAAACGAAATTTCGGTTTGGCCACTTTCAAAACCTTTGTGATAACTCACCTTTTTTTCTTTAACGCAAAAAGCTTTGCACAAATGTGTTTAACATGCATATGAGCCGAATACGGCATATTTTGGCTTACTATTTGCAAAGTTAAGATTGTATTGTCCAGGTGGGAATGAAATTGTGCATTTACTAGGCATAACTTTGGGAAATATTTCCAGGTGGGAATGAAATTGTGCGTTTACTAGGCATGACGTTGGGAAATATTTCCTAAAACTTTAATTTAGCGGCAAGATACATAAGGAAATACAGTCAACTCAAGATGCATCTCAGACTGAAAGTTCATCCCAAACTACTGATATCTCAAAAGTCACCAAACATTTACATTGAGATATACGTATTTTGAAAGAATAGCAGTTGAAATGTAAATTAATCCAAACTATATTCGTTGATATAGAAGGGTAATTTTAAACATCAGCGTTTGAGATATCGAGAGCTGAATGTACCATTTAGTTATTAAAAGTGTTTCCGTTTGTTAGAATGGCGAGAAACATTACTTATTACAAGTATTATATTTAAATGCATTTTCATTGGGCCATTACAATATGTTAATCAAATTAAAGACGTTCTAGAATATGTTCGCAAAATTCCAAAATAAATGTTACATGTATGTAAATAACTAATTTCTAGAAGAATCATAAATACATTATTGTTTTGGTTTCTTTCATAGAAATAGCTGTAAGAAAATATTTGATAAAGGAGGGTGTTAATATAGAAAATTGGTATTATAGAACAATTGGCATACAAATAGAGAGTCGGCAAAGGTATTTGCTACATCATAACGTTGTTTCTTACTTCAGTTCGTTTAAATAAAGTAATTAAAAAAAAAAAAAAAAAAAAAAAACGTATTATCAAAATTGCAAGCAGTATTGTAACAATTGATACTGCAATGATGCATTAATACAAAATAGTTTGTTTGTTTTTTTTATTTTCGAGGTATCATAAAAGACCAATTATATACCAAAAATCGTCTTTTTATTGATTGCCCAACTTTTCAACAGAAAAAAACACCTAGTTATATTGTTAGTGATTCTAATGACAACAAAAACGACAAAACGTTGTCTATTGCATAAGGCATTTGCGTATTTCTTGAATGCAGACATTGTATATATTTTAGACTCAAACAAAAATTTACTGAAATATAGGCATCAGCATGATTTAATGAATACTTTTGTCCACTTGCATTTTACATATGATTATGTTTCTTCCTACATATTGCACCTTGTTGAAATTGCACATTCAATGTTGTTTGTGACATACCTCATTGTGTTATCAGTCTTGTATTTATATTGTTGTTCTTTCAGTCTTGCTGATTTATGATACCATCAGATGATGAATAGATAAGTTGCAATTTTACGTCTTTTCAACAGTATTTAAGCCATATCAGAACGGTTGGAGGTGTTTATGAAAGGCCCTGTCCAAAGAATCTTCGTTTACGAGTGAAAGAATTAACGACTCCAAAGGGAATCGAACCTGGACACGCTAGATCATCAGGCCAGCGCTTAACTCACTGAGCTACCGGGACTTGATACGATCACAGACATGCAAAACAATAGACATTTTGCATGCAAACAAACAAACCTCCCAACCGCGGAGTCTGCTCCCTTCTCCCCTCGTGATATGATCACGTTGCTACACAGAACAGAACAAACAAAAATGTTCTAAATGGCAGACCATGAAATGCGGGAAAAGGCTCTTCGTCTGTTCCCATAAATTTGTACAAAAATTGCCAAAGAATCAGAAATATCGCCATAGAAAGGTCAGTACCAGAAATTATGTTCTAACAAAAGCTCCCATTAAATTTGTTCTACTTAGAAGACAAACTCATTACACCATATATTTTCATTAGAAAACCCATACAGCTAATTAATTTAATAAGTTCAAAATCATGGATTCTTGAATGTATATAATTAATTTTATTTGAACAATAGCACTACTTTTGTTAATGACTTTGTGAAGCTGAATCGTCGTTAAAATGATTTATTGTTGCATGCAGTCATTAAACTTACATATTTGAGCCTCGACACGAGTTAACCAACAACGTGGCATTTCGCCATGCAAAGACTCAGATCAGTCTGGGCATCCGCCCAGTCTGATCAGAGTATTTGCTTTGCACTTAAAAGTTAGCTAAGGATCTAAGCTAGCTCCATGCGGATAGCGAAGACTCTGATTAGACTGGTTGGATGCATAGACTGATCTGAGGTTGCACTGGGCGCATACGCCACTTAGTTGGTTTTCTCATGTCATTTTTATTCAGCGCTGTCTTTTTTCATAATGTAAATATTCTAAAAATTGGGACAACTAACATTAATACTATTCTTACCCTAAAAAATGGAACAAACAGGTTTTACAATGTTGTGATGCGCCCAAATGCACCAGATGTAATATCTACATGTAACAGTAAATGCCCTGGTCATATTGCTCCTATAGGAGCAGTCTGATCAAAGCCATCACAGTTTATTCAGACCAATCTGTCCCAATACTTAGTATGTTTATGGTACATCAAACACCACGACCTGATGCTGTAACATTATAATTGAGCCGCGGCACGACCAAACCAACAAAATGGCATGTGCGCCAAGCGAAGACTCAGATCAGCCTGGGCATCCGCCCAGTCTGATCAGAATCTTCGCTGTCCGCATGAAGGTAGCTTAGGCCCTAAACTACTCTTCAAATGCACAACCAAGACTGACCAGGCTGGTCGGATGCCCAGGCTGTTTTGAGTCTGCGCTTGGCCCATAGCCACTTTGTTCGTTTTCTCGTGTCGCGGCTCAGATCATCCCTGTATTGAAGACAAAGACGAATGGTACCGTGAACTCATTAAATAATCTTTGATTGGGACATCTAACATGATTACTATAATTGTCCTTAAAATAGAACAATTTGGGTTTTACAATGAAGTGATGCGTATAGACGGTTCAGCGGTGAAAGGCAAACAATGTAGGCCCTGATCAGACCTTATAGGACCAGTCTGATCTGGGTCTGCACCGTTTGCTCAGACCTATTTGTCCCAATACATAGGATGTTACGGTTTATTTAAATCTTCGTATTGTGGACATGAGACATTATACTATATATCTTAATAGGGGGGCGTTGTAGAGAGGGGTACAAAAACTGTGTTTATGTCAGTAACCCAATCAGCCTGTGTCTGTCGAGCTTTGTTCGATTGAGTGCATCTCACATGAATTCTTTTACCTTAATTTCCAAAACTATTATGGTTGTACATGTATAAAACACGCCCTTCAAATTTCACACCCAAGAGTTAAGCTGGCCTTAACTTTAAGGAACGATTGTAGTCTTGGGCCCTGGTATTGCAAGTAAGAATAAAAACAAACGGAATTGCTGTTTGCAACCAACTGTCTCGTGATTTCTTTAGAATAGGACAGATCCTCACACACAGATTTTACATATTCGCTATAATGGATATGTATTTAGAATAGGACAGATCTTCACACACAGATTTTACATATTCGCTATAATGGATATGTATTTAGAATAGGACAGATCCTCACACACAGATTTTACATATTCGCTATAATGGATATGTATTTAGAATAGGACAGATCTTCACACACAGATTTTACATATTCGCTATAATGGATATGTATTTAGAATAGGACAGATCTTCACACACAGATTTTACATATTCGCTATAATGGATATGTATTTAGAATAGGACAGATCCTCACACACAGATTTTACATATTCGCTATAATGGATATGTATTTAGAATAGGACAGATCTTCACACACAGATTTTACATATTCGCTATAATGGATATGTATTTAGAATAGGACAGATCTTCACACACAGATTTTACATATTCGCTATAATGGATATGTATTTAGAATAGGACAGATCTTCACACACAGATTTTACATATTCGCTATAATGGATATGTATTTAGAATAGGACAGATCCTCACACACAGATTTTACATATTCGCTATAATGGATATGTATTAAAGTCTACTAATACTTATAGACAGTTGGATGGATGACTTGCGATTTTACGTCCTTTTTTATAGTATTTCTGTTATATCAGGACGATGGGTGGGTGTTAATGAAATGCTCTGTTCAATGGAGCCCCGTTTACGATTGAAAAGATTCCCGCCTCCAGCGGGGCTCGAACCCGGGACCGCTTGATCAGCAGGCCAGGGCTTAACCTACTGAGCTACCGGGACTCATTTTACTGGCAAAAAATAAGGAAAACATTTTTTGGAAAAATGACCAATTCTCCACTTTTCTGGTTTCTCTTTGAGCGACGTCATTTAAACAAAAGCGGGACAATGCAAGGACCCCTCATGCTTGTCCGTCTGTCTGTTGTATGTTTACCATTTGGTTTTCTTTTCTGGTTTCCCTTTGAGCAACGTCATATAAACAAAAGCGGGACAATGCATGGGTCCCTCATGCTTGTCCGTCTGTCTGTTGTATGATTACCATTTGATTTAAGTTTATGATATCAGAAATATGTCATTTTAGTTTCCAAACCTTTTTCCAACTTTTTATATGATACTGATGGACGTTTTGTATGTTTAACGTTGACTAATCACTGGCATTTATATTGACGAAACTGTAGGTAGAAGTCCCTTGAATTTATACCACCGAGAGAGGAGTGCGACGTTTATGTTCCAGTGCTAATCATTTCTCAGTAACATCTCATTTGGACCAAGCTCTTTATATGTATACAGTAACTGTTGAAAATGGGATGATGTTGCCAGTTAAAAATCTTATGGTATACATTTAACATGACTGCTATCTGCTGTATATACGTATATGATGTAATTTATTTGACCATAACTCCTGGTTTTACCGAAAAGTCACTCATAAGTTTGATAAAACATCATGCACCACTATCGTAAAACATCTAAATATTGGGACAGGAATGTCATAGAAAAACAATGAAGACCCAGATCAGACTGCTTTGCTTTTACTCTGTTTGCCATTTACATTGCATCTTTTGGATTCATAACTTTATTGCAAATTCAAAGTAGGACGATTGTCCTACTTTGGTTTTGCAATACAGTTACAGACTTATGAGTTTAGGACAATTACGGTAATAATTTTAGTGTCCCAGTTTTTAGATGTTTCACGGAATGTTCAATTTTTGTTGTTTTGTACTATTCCTCATTGTATTGTCTATTTTAATGGTATTTGTTGATATTATTTATTAAAGAAATTGTCCCGGTGTATTACTGCGATCTTGTTTTGTTTTACTTTACCAATTGTTTCTTGAAGGATGGAATCTCTGGAAGCAAAGAGCATCCCAAAGAAAAACAAGGGCTGATTTGCAAGCGGTGCATAATCAATAGAACCCCATTAGTGGACCAATCTGAGTGAAAATTGACTAAAATCTGTTCAGCGTATCTTGAGATATTGACATTTTAGCAAACAGAAAGTAGGTCACTGTGACCTAACTCCGCAACAGATTTTTTTTTTATTTTCATAATTCTGAAAACAATAGCCCTACTTATGTCTCATGCAATATTTCAGCCAACTACACTCAGCGGTTCGGAAAAAAGTAAATTTTATTGGTTTTGCTATTTTTAGTAATGGCGGCCAGCTTGGTCTCCCGACTTGGCTGAATTTTCCCATTCTAAAGCCCTGTAGTGTGATCATGTTGCATGTGAAATTTGAGAACCACGAGTGCAGTGGTTTGAGAGTATTAATCATTTGAATGGACTTAAATGCAAGGGTCGACGTAATATATTTTAGGGGCTACGTAAATTGTAAACGGTCATTGTGACCTATTTCCGCTAAAGATCATTTTCATAATTCTTAAAACCAAGGACCCACTAATGCTCCATGCAAAATGTTAGCCAAATTTACCAAGCGGTTTACCTAGGGTCGACGTAAATTGTGAACGGACCGATGGACGGACGTAATACCGGACGCCTGTATCGCACCTTGCTAAAGCAGGTGCGACAAAAAGGAAAACAAAGTACGGACAGACGTACGGACAGACAGACCTTCGAATGTACCTAAGTAGTTTTTCCATTGTGTATTTTCAACTCGTATAATGCATACACATCATAAAACAACATCTAACAAGTGTCTTCATAATTTGTTAGGTTTTCTTTGGACACTAACGAAATAAACGTAAATGCACATCACACGTCTACCCAATCTATGGCTATTTGTGTGTGGGGACGGACACACGGGCAGCCAACGTGAAAACTAAATGTGTTATAATTCAACGCACATAACTCTATGAGTTAATTATATAATTTTGATGAAGTCATTTGCGAAAGCATTGTCGCTCATGGCTCCCAGTACTATTCAAATGGATATGATTCCAGTCTCAGAGGCTGCCGTCTTCGTATGAACTAGTTGCCGATGGGACGTCAAACCATAGTTCACTCACCTACTTAGAAGCGGATGAAGGAAACACAGAAGATAAGCCATACGAACATACCGTCCAGAATGTCTGTAGCACTGAATCTTCAGTATCACCAAGTCCAGGGTAACTATATTCGGAGTAAACGTGCCATGCTCCAAATACAGCTACTTTTCAGCACGAAAGTTCTATTATTATGAATAATGCTACTACATGTATTTAGCTTTATTCGTAAGATTGCTCTGAATAGAGCTAACAGAGTAGCTTTATTCGAAGATAGCCATATATATATATTCGATACAACAGTATATACAGTTCACGAAAGGCATGCTCGGTAAACTAAATTAACAGCTCTTTCTCAGACTGGTGCTCATTCAGATAGATACATGTACTCAAATGAAAACTCAAGTAGCTTTTTCTAAGTGTTTTATTATTTATTTATTTATTTATTTATTTATTTATTCATTTATTTATTTATTTATTGTTTTGCCTTTTTCCCCCTAAATATACTGTGTCTTAAAAGTCATGGTCCATTTTTGAAGTGCTGTAATACCCAGGAAGGTGAAGTTGGTTTGTTTTTCGTTTTTCGCTTTTCGTTTTTCGCTATTCGTTTTTCGTTTTTCGCTTTTCGTTTTTCGTTTTTCGACATTCAACATTCGCACTGAAGCCGAATATCGAATTTTGACATTGAAAATCCTATTTTGACATTCGTACTGACGCCGAATATGGTATTTTGACATTCGAAATCCTATTTTGACATTCGCACTGAAGCCGAATATCGAATTTTGACTTTCGTAGTCTTATTTTGACGTTCAAACTCAGGGTGAATATAGTATTTTGACAGTCGAAATCCTATTTTGACTTTCGCACTGAAGCCGAATATCGAATTTTAACTTTCGTAGTCTTATTTCGAAATACATTCGCACATATTTCAAAATTCGATATTGGCTTTAAATCGAATGTCAAAATAGGATTTCGAATGTCAAAATATCATTTTCAGCCTGAATTCGAATGTCAAAATAGGAGTTCGAAAGTCAAAATTCGATATTCGGCTTCAGTGCGAATGTGAAAATAGGATTTCGAATGTCAAAATACCATATTCGGCCTGAATTCGAATGTCAAAATAGGATTTGGAAAGTCAAAATTCGATATTCGGCTTCAGTGCGAATGTGAAAAAAGGTTTTCGAATGTCAAAATACCATATTCGGCCTGAATTCGAATGTCAAAATAGGATTTGGAAAGTCAAAATTCGATATTCGGCTTTAGTGCGAATGTCAAAATAGGATTTCGAATGTCAAAATTCGATATTCGACTTCAGAGCGAATGTCAAAATATGATTTCGAATGTCAAAATATCATATTCGGCCTGATTTCGAATGTCAAAATATGATTTCGAATGTCAAAATTCGATATTCGGCTTCAGTGCGAATGTTAAAATTGGATTTTGAATGTAAAAATACCATATTTGGCCTGAATTTGAATGTAAAAAGTCGGATTTTGACTGTCAAAATCCGATATTCGGCGTCAGTCCGAATGTCAAAATAGGAATTCGAATGTCAAAATACCATATTCGACGTCAGTACGAATGTCAAAATAGGATTTCAAATGTCAAAATTCGATATTCGGCTTCAGTGCGAATGTTAAAAATGGATTTTGAATGTCAAAATATCATATTCGGCCTGAATTTGAATGTCAAAATAGGATTTCGAATGTCAAAATACCCTATTCGGTCTGAGTTTGAATGTCAAAACAGGATTTCGAATGTCAAAATACCATATTCGGCCTGAATTCTAATGTCAAAATAGGATTTTGACTGTCAAAATTTGATATTCGGCGTCAGTATGAATGTCAAAATAGGATTTTGAATGTCAAAATTCGATATTCGGCTTCAGTGTGAATGTCAAAATAGGTGTTGAATGTCGAAAAACGAAAAAACGAAAAGCGAAAAACGAAAGGCGAAAAACGAAAAACGAAAAGCGAAAAACGAAAGGCGAAAAACGAAAAGCGAAAAACGAAAAACGAAAAGCGAAAAACGAAAGGCGAAAAACGAAAAGCGAAAAACGAAAAGCGAAAATCGAAAAACAAACCAACTTCACCTTCCTGTAATACCCGGTAATAATTATTGATCAAGGAAACTATTCAAACATTTGTATGGCTGTGGCAAAGAATACTAATTTCAACTTGTAAAGTGTCATTAAAAAGTAGTGCTTCAACATGAAGTGACGTCATAATAACTTCAAAATGGATTTATGACAGCATTTCCTGTCCTCCGCACTATTGAAACAACAAAATTGTATCAAGTGAAAAAGAACATACTTATAAGTATCAGAGCAATCTTAGATTTACATTCTCATAAAACAACATCTAGAATCTCTCAACTGATGATAGAAAGCCCGAAAAAGAATAAATAATAAAAAAAAAATAACACGACAGATGAAGTGCAACAACTAAGCATGCTGACTGCAGCATTACATTTATGTTATATGCAATACGTTTGTACCACACGAGTACAATATTCTTTTTTCTAAACTGATCAGAAAAATCCCCTATTCTTACAATGTTTCTAATTAATAGACTTAAGGACCGACCGTTTGATATTCTGGGGGAGGGGCGGAAGACGGGGGGAGAGGCTGGTATCTTTTTTTATTTTTATTTATTTATTTATTTATTTTTTCAAAAAAAATTCTGTCTTTGGATATGCAAGGAAAAAAATAGATTGCCTCATAAGGAGATTAAAAAAATGATCTTGCCTCAAAAAAATAATAAAAATAACAATAGTCTGCAGATAATTCCATTTGAGTTGAGTTTTCAAAACGTCGCTGGCTCCTGGGGCACAGCCCGGGCTTCGCCATCCGACGACTGGAAAACTATGTCAACCCAGCAGTAAATGGGTACCTAGTTTAAATCAGGGAAAGATAAGGCAGCAGAAAGAGAGGGATACAAGATACAGTGGGGCTCTAACCCCTACGGCTACTAGGCTATGGGATACATTTACTTTTACCTTCATGGTGTTGGCGATACAATTTTGAAAAATATTTTTTTTTGAAGTATATGAAACCGATAACCAAGTTAAAGAAGTTTAGAAGTTATAATATTATTACAGTCAGTCACCTGACTAGACATTCTAGCAAACCGAATAAGTTGTGAAATGTAAAAGGTAGAACGGGGAACGTCACTGTCAAAAAATTACCATGTCAAAATCAAGGTCATCGCTGTCAGTCTTTCTCTCTTTGTTTTTGTTTTGATATTGGGGCTGAGTGTATCAGGTCTTTCCACTTTCTGTCTTGAACAATGGCCATCAAACCTGTTACAAATATTCTCATTATTAAATACATGTGCATGGAAAGAAATCTAAGTGGTCAAAGTACCCAAATCATAAGTCCGAACTCATAGGTCATATAAACATAGACAATTCCGGATTATTTTAGATACACAGACATGGACCCCAAAACAGAACTGTGATCAGGTGCCCATGGGTAGTAAGCATCACCTGCCTATTATAATACATCCGCCATATCTATGTATCTGTGGAAAAACACAGTGAAAATGAAAATCCGGTATTCGAAAGCTTAACTAAGCTTGGCTGAGGCCATCAGATCGGACATTAGTTTAGAAACGGCCACATTGTAGGGATCAAGAAACGTAGTAGACAAATACTCAAACAAATATGCAGGAGAAACCCGTCTTATGTTCCACGATACAGCAGGTCATTTTAATCTCATATACCAAAAATGACCCCTCTACGTACCTTGCGCAGTTTCTGAGAAATCAGGTACGAAAAATACCATTACTGAATGCACTGAGGGAGAGAAAAATGAACAAACACAGGAAAGAACTGGTTTGCTATTCCACGCAAAAACTTGTCAGTGGCAAACTGCCTACTAATTATGAACTATCTCTCTTATACGGAGATGGAGATATCTTTGACTAGAAAGTGTTACACAATTACGAAACCACGGTCGGACGGACTGACGGAAAGATGGACGGACATGTGTAAACCTTTGAGCATATATCCCACAACTCATCGGTTCATTGTCAGCGCATATACCAAAATAAGGCATTTATTCTAACCTTAAATACTGCTGATACCTGTAAAATCAGAATTCTACGTTAGACTATGTCGAAACTGAAAAGAAAAATCGTTTTCGTTCGACTACTCTTACTCTACTGCCCACAGGTATTTTATTTAAGTCTTTGAGACTGGAGATAAACACAGAGGGTAGATGAAGACAGAGTTAAAAGTTGATCAAGGTCAGCAAATGATGCTGGTGTTGCAGAGAAATATCACTAACGCTCTTGTAGTCTATGAGAAAAAAATGCTTATTGCTGGTTCTGAATACATCAGAAATTTCCTTCCTGATCCCATCTATCACTGAAAAGTTGGCATGTACTTTGCATATGCAAATCACCTGCAGAGCACAATGCATGTACGCGACTATCGTGTTTATGTTAATTACATGTATATGTGGAAGTAACGAATGCAAACAGTAGTCGGAAGGTAAGGAAATGCACTTTCAAATGCACTTTTAAGACTTATCGAAGTCTCATGTCGCAGGGTCAATACCGCTTTCGATTTGGTTATTATTCAAAAATTCTTTAATCTTGGGATAACTACCAAATTTGGTGTTGTATTTAACTCTTTCCCTTTTTTTTATCCTTTGCATTACGATTTTCTATGTCCGTCCTTACTTAAGCCTTGACTTGGAATATCTTTTGAAATCTACAAGTTTTACTTAGTAACTTTCTAAACACATTCTCTCAAAATGCATAGATGGTGAGCGCACACCTAGGTTGCAAAGGCGTAAAAACAGGTTATATCACAATGTGGCTTATTCTGTAAATTAAGTCAGTCATTAAGTTTTTGACCACATTTTATTGCATGAACAAATGTGCAATAAACGTAACAAATTATTTCCATTCCCTTAACTACGCTCAATATTCGAGTTATATATTTGACAAATATGAACTGAAAATCCCGGCCATATTCAATAAGTGTCTAGACGTTTTGCAAATCTTTCTTTGGAAAGTTTATCAATCTGTTGCAGTCAATTGAGGATCTTCACATCAAATCATATAGTCTTGTATCATTTAATAGTGTACAGGGCTGATAACCCAAAAGACTAGTTTGTGTTCTTCCAAGACAGTCTCGTAAAACCGCGGCATCGAGTAAACAAACTTATGAATCATCGACAAAAATGACGAGACGATATAAGAAGCGACAAGTGAAAAGTAATTTTATAAATTTTTACAACCGTGCACAATGGACAACTACTAAACGTCACTTATGGGTATCAGATCAGCAGCACGAATTTATTATAAGGTTTTAGACTTGGTTTTAACTTAATTACAACAATGTACATACACATATAACCCTGTTACAGCTGAACTGTTGGACAGATACTGGTATACGGTAAGTTTTCTTATTAATCGGCTTATATGATTTATAACGCGCTACTCAATAATATTGATATAAGTAATCAACTTTTTGCTTCAAATTTCGTCTCTTGTCTGCGAGCACAGTGACTCATCGGGAGGCCTGCCAAAACTTTTGCTGCTGCTGAAATGTAGACGGTGTCTATAACAAAATCCTCGTCTGTTGACATTTCTGCAGCAATATAGCAACAGAGAGGAGGTTCGAGAAAACGTTGCATATGCTAAATGAGACTAGGAAGTACATAGATAAGCTTTACTATCCACACAGAATAAGCATGGCCAATGTATTTCGCTAATCATATCTGCAGCATTTATTAAGTGTGGAATTTGTTGGTTACAATGGGGATTGAATAACGTAAATGGATTGGCTGATCCAAAACATCCCCGATTTTACATGCAGTAAGACATCTTTCTTGTTTATCCCTGCAAGTGCATACATATTTCTTTGCAAACACAACGTATCGTAGAACATTAACCCATTCGTGCGTAGCGTCCCGACAAAAGACATGCGAAAACAGTGCCTAAGGAGAACAGGCGCCTGAATTTATCTGCTGTAGGAATTTATCCGACTTGACCCTAGTGGGTGATGCCATTTGGACGCCGACTACTGTCTGCATTCGTTACTTCCAGATATACATGTAATTAACATAGCCATGATAGCCGTGTACATGCAACTGCGGGCGCTTTGCATATATGTAAATGCATGCCAATTAAAATCTTAAAGTTCCTTCAAGTGCAAAGAACACATTCGAAAGAAGGGACATGGGCCATACCTCAAAGTATCGGCTATTCAAGCCTCACCAGTGACCCTGATATGCTCTGGTGACGAAAGCCAGAGTAAAAATACTGTAATTTCTTAAATTTACTAAGACAGTCGGTTCAAAGACTAGTATCTAAAAAGGGTCCAAATTAATAAAATGAATAAAAGCGATGATCTAGAATATGAGTCTAAACCAATCAAAGATTTCTAATTTCTTAGAATTTGATCACAAACACAAAAATGAAATATAATCTGCACTATGGATGATGTACGGGGAGACGTTTTACGACCGCCACACGGCATAACACCAGCTAAAGACTCGTTCAGTGATAAATGGGAACAAAGTAAAAGATAAGCTGTGATCAAGAAATAATACAATCGGATCCCCCACCCACCCCTCAAAAACATAACGGAAATAATATTTACATAAATTGACAACAGTTCACGACAGACATGCACGGTTAACCGAACGACCAGCTCTTTCCCAGACAGGTGGTCATTGAGCTACCCAGACTTAAAACAGCAGTAACATAATGTTTTTAAGTATTTTATATTCTAAATCAAAACAAAAAAAACAGAAATCAAAGTTGGCAACTACGCTGGTTACTCCACAAAACAGCGGACACAAAAACAGTACTTATTAATGAACCACAGAAGAAGGTCCGCCTTGGAAAGGTCATTTATTGGATGTGGGTGTTAGGGGTGAGGGGGGGGGGGCATGTAAACAGGTTTTATTTGAACCAAACTCTCGCTTTTACAATCTGTAATGGTTCAACCCAACTAAAAGTATAACTACCCACCAACACACTGTACCAACGAAAACATGAATTTCGACAATAAAATCAAATTATTCAGCCAGATTAAACATCTATTCTATTTTTTACTCTCTTTTTTGTATTACAAATCATAGCAAGAAGCAAATTGGGCAGCTAAACAGATGGCCACAGCGCTTCAAGAATAACAGTCGAACAACACCAGAAGCACCAACTTGGAACGGTCAGTTATATATGATATCCCCAAATTTTAATGGCCTACCTTTTAACAAGAAAATTGGATAGAGATATAACATGTTGTATGCAATATTATGCCGTGACAAGTGAGACTTATAGATATCTATCAAACACCTATGGTTGTCAGCCATAACGCTTATATATATTTCAGTTTAAACCCGTTGATGGCGTTAAACATGGGCAAACCGTAGATATACACTACTCGAAATATTTAAAGGAGCGCTCTATGGGTTAGGGTTAGAACCCAAACCCTAACCCTATCAGTAAATGCGCGGATAAAATTTTTCGTCATTAAACCTAAAAACTGGTCAAGCATCGATGTTTACGAATATTTACATTTAGTGTATTTACTGAAAAGCCCTATAGCAAAGCATTTGAACGTAATGTAGTTTACATAACGATAATTACATTGAGCCACGCGACGTCACATGACTTTAAATGAAATTAAAATAAACAATGGTTTGTACAATCTGATTGGACGTCAGTGACGTCATGCCATTATTGACGCTGTTATGCTGTTAGCAGAAAAACTGGGTATAACTGTTTTACTGCTTCAATTTTAGCACTTTTAAAGAGGTTTCATCAAGGTTTGGATTGAAACGAATGTAAATTTAAGCAATGAGCATATTTTGTCTGATGTTTAAATTAATTCCTTAAATAAACATTGATGCATGGCCTATTTAATCGTCTTATATAGCGATTTACAGGAAGTATTTTCATTTCTTCTTTAAATATTTTGAACAGTGTATAATTAATTAAGCTAAGACAGACAATGAAAATATAAAAGGAAAAGTTGTATTTTCATTTAGGGTCAGAAGAAATGACCACATAAGCTTACATTATTATCAGAATATTCCGCAACACTCTGGCAACTGATTAAAAAGAGTCAAAAGTAAAAAGTATGCAAAGACCAGGAACTGAAACAATCAAAATCCAAATCCAGCCCTCAAACCATAGTTGGAAACAACTAAGATTACAAATAATCAAGATACAGAGAACATATGGCCAACCGAGTGAGCAGCTTGTTCCCAAAAGGTGGCCACTCAGCAACCCAAACCGAACCAAAAATAATAAGAACATACATAAGGTAAAACATCACAGAAACTCTGACACCAAAAACAGGCAACAGAGAACCACAACAGAACTACCGCCTTGGAACGGTCAGTAATGAATTACTGGGGGGGGGGCTTAAATCGATTTTACAGGCCCAACCTTACCCTCAGTATCTGAAGTGGTACAAAACATTTAGTTGGTTGTTCGGTTCGCATGATAACCCTCTAACTCGTCAATGAATCATCACGGTAAACACATAAATCAAATTTCAACACCATGAAGAAGCAAAGACGAGGACTCAACAGATACAACGGGCCGTCTGACAGGTGGAGATCCCTGTCCTGCCAAATATCAAAAAGGCAAATGCTTATTTTTGTTTCTAAATACTCTAAGTACACTAAGGACTGCCTTCCTCTGGAAGCCTAGTTTATCCCGCCAGAAAGGAAGAAATTATCTTCATCGATTATTTGTTCTTTCTACATCCGAGTATAGCAGGTATGATCTTTTTTCTGTTTTCTTTTTTTTTTATCTGTTTTTTTTTCTAAATGTTTACTGTTTTGCGTTGTTTGCTTGTTATCTTATAGCTTGTTTAACTTGATTTACTTAATATGTATTATTTCCAGGGATTCCCTTCCGAAACAGATTAACAAAAGTCAACAGACTTCCTTCTGGAACCCTTTGTGTAAACTTATATTCTGTTAACAACTGCTTGTACAAAAGTTCATAATGTTTATACGAACGAATAAAGTTTAAGCTAACTTATACCACCTTTACCAGAAAACGCCAACTTTAGCATGAAATATTTCGCAATGAGCAAGGTCTACACTGATAAAGGTGGTATAAAATAGTTATACCATGGTTTGTCCACCTGTACGGGAGATAATCCACTCGCTAACGCTCGTGGATTATCTCCACGTACAAGCGGATTATCTCCACGTACAGGCGGACAAACCATGGTATAACTATTACAAAAACGATGTACAGACCATCTTAACATAGAAGAAAAATGAGGAACATTTTCAATGACCAGATGGTGGTGCATTGCGATTACAGACACTCGAGTAATAGGTGTTGCAGTAGGTAGACTAAAATGTATCATGTCGAATTTCAGTCTGATGCGGCTCAAATAATAGCCAACTCTTCGGTCGGCGTAGGTCCGTCAAAAAAGACTGCCATGACTACAGACACAGAACTTATCAGTACATGTGTACTTTGGCACATAGCTAAAAAGATTACATATGTATTGATAATGGATTGGCATCACTTTGCGTCACAATAAATTGAGCCGCTGCACGAGAAAACCAACAGAGTGGTTGTGCGCCCACTGCAGGGTCAGATCAGCCTAGACAGCCGCCTAGCCTGATCAGAGTCCTCGCTGTGCGCATGGAGGTGGCTTAGACCCTTAGCTACCCTTTAAGCGCTTAGCGAAGAGTCTGATCAGACTTGGCGGGTGCCCATGCTGATCTGAGTCTATTCTGGGCGCAGAACCACTTTGTTGGTTTCTCGTGTCGCGGTTCAGTGGTTTTACAACTTTCTGTAGTAAACTGTCTGGGTAAATAGCCTTCCAGAGTTTGATTAGCACCGCTGTTTCAGTATGTCAGTTTCGATATGATAAATCCCCAGTCAGTATCATACTTTAATTTAGTTAGACAAATATATTCGATTGCTCTGCGCCAACTTGTCGGTCAAAACAAATCGAAGAAAGAATCAAATGAGCATCGTCTTCAAGAAGGATACAGGCAAACTAAGATCAAACTTAGAGTGTACAGTCTGGTTTGGGCATGAACAGTAAGCTTTTAAAAGCCTGAAAGAGCCGACAGATGTCTGAAAGAACTGCACATATGCGGAACGTAATGCACATTTGTGCAGGTACGTAATTTTCCAGTCTCCGAAGCTAGACTTTCTCACGACGCAAAATAAATTATAAGAAGAAATACGGAATTATAGATTGCAAATCTAGAAGTACACATTGTCCTGTACAAATTAGAATGAGTCATACACATTTGAAACGGAACTCTTTGAACTTATAATATTTGTATGTCACATTTAATCCTTTAAGGAACTATACTATTAATATCAGTAAGCAACACATTATTTCGTCGAGGCAATACAAGA
The DNA here is from genome assembly GCA_963989385.1 of Ctena decussata. Taxonomy (NCBI): domain Eukaryota; kingdom Metazoa; phylum Mollusca; class Bivalvia; order Lucinida; family Lucinidae; genus Ctena; species Ctena decussata. The sequence continues at coordinate 74,202,600 of OZ022512.1, forward strand.
TTAAATGCAAAGACAAAGAATCGAATCGAAAACTACAGACAACTTTGGAGTTACTTCCCTTGAGAAGGCGCGGCTAAGCACGGTCAATTGCACCGTTAGTGCGGAAATATTTTTACACTCCTATTGACATATCGGACCTAAAATATTATATGGCAGACAACGGGCTCACTGATTTAGTTACATATTGCAGGCGACTTTTACTTTATGTCTGCAGCTGCACTGCATGAGATTGTATATGCTCGGTTCGTTGGTTGAGTTTAGAAATATTTTTCCTTACCCGTGAATTATCGCCGATTAACACATATTGTTGGAGGGCAGATCACGAAATATTAATTCACGACGGCCGCAGGCAGAATTAATGTTCGTATCTGCCCGACGTTCTTATGTCACAGCAGATCAGAGTTTATGTGAAAGACAACGGCGTTCATTGCAGTGTCATGGTTTGCATTCGTAAATACAAGTGTACACGTACTTTGATACTGGTACACGTTTGTTACAAACACTTGGCAGCAATTAATAGACATCTGATTCCCAAACTTAACAAAAAAAGAAGAGAGGAATAGATAAAAAAAAAATTATTAATATATATTACTTAACCTATAAACCATGAGCGTCAATACTTTCATCAAAGGGTTGGCGAGGAAAGGTCAGATGTAAAAATCATTTTATTAAGGCAAAAGTAATTACTTTCTTATGCGCCAAATCTTAAATTTTCTAGAGATATCTAAGCTATATTCATACTAAATGAAATATCAAAAGGCTACCTTTCTGTTTTCTATGCACTAAAAACACTTTCTTGTTCAGATTGGTTAAAAACTGCTTTGATAATATAAAACTTATTGGCAACGCCTCTTCATTTTAAGATTTCGTTCATGTGTACTATAGCAATAAGTTTGCCAAAGCTCGAACGACAGGAGGCCGTGAGGACCAACTCAGGGCATTATCAAGTCACAAATTCAGTAACAATATTAGAAAAGTTCAAAATATTTGAATGATTAAGGTACTTAGTTTGTAGGACAATTAGCCAAAGCGCAAACACCTGCTTTACTACATAGTCCAATTCATCTGCCTAATCCCAACATTTTGTACCTCCAAACAGAAAATAGTTAGCTTGTAAATAGGCTTTATGACAAGAGGGACGCCTTCAGTTTTATTTCATTTTATTTATTTACTCGTTTATTTTTTAATGTTTTGAATAGACATGTCCTTCAGTACATGCATACATACATTTACGATATGTCTCTCAATTATTCCACTAAGCTCGAGCCTGTTTCAAATATTAAGACTTTGTTTATAGTGGAAAGCTACTCACCGGTAATTTGTTGTCACAGGATAATTGCAGAGCGAAGGTCGTGTCAACATCTAAAATTTCTACGGAAGACACCATGACACTTGACCTTGTTGATTCCTGCATTGAGGCTGTTTCTAAACCTATGCCGATTTGATAGAAGAAACATAGTAAGGCTTTCATCAGTTATCCGACTTTCATGTTAACTGACTAATATTTACACTTGCCACTGACTTCCCATAGGTAAACCGTATACAGCAACTGGCTTCATACACCGATGGACGGCAGTTGATCATGTGACGATTGACGCCACGTTAAATGTTTAACGTAATGGCCAAATACGTCGTTCCTGTCTTTTCTCCGACGCATATTTTGCGTATTCTACATTAAATTACCACGAAAACAGCACAGGAAGGGTCCAAAAATGAAACGTACAGTCATGTAAATATAAGAATAAACTTTTGATTTTTCAGCGTTCATCATGTGAAGAAGCCAGTGGTCGTCGCTGAAATTCTACAAGAAGCGCGCTTCATGGAATTTTAGATCCACCCACTGGCTTCATCACACGATGAACGCTGAAAAAATTCTTAAATAACTAAGCTATATAATATGGCGAGTGTATTATGATAGGCAGGTCATGCTGACTACATGTGAGCACCTGACCATGCCTCTGATTTGGGATATCTAATAAATATTTCAGATTTCTCAACGTTTCGTTTCTCTGGTGTTCAGAGTTCAGTCTTATGATTTTGGAACTTCGAATGCGTAACTTTTACGTAAGAACTATGAAATAAACTTTGAAACCTCCATATGTTTACTTCTAAGGGAGAACGTACAAAAGTTTTGCATCTTCAATTTTTATTTTATTTTCAGGATGTTTTTACGATAATCATAGGGCTGTAACAGTTTTTGTTCGTATAGGAACTAGTGTTCATTGAGCATAAATAAAACAGTCTTCTGCGCATGCGCAAATTTAAGTAATGCTCTGATTTATTACAACAGGAATTAACAATATAACTCCAGACAAGACAGTCATGAAATAAAATTTTTCCATGATTAGTGTTATATTTTCATTAACTATTTGCTAGTTGGCTGAAGTATAAAATGAAAACGTTCAAAGTTTTATTTCTTTTTTCAGTATAACTATAGATGTTAAAAATCTAGTCTGTGCTATTTCTGTTCTATTCCCTAATTTTCAAGATAATTGGAACGTCACAGATGCCAAAGGTTTGCTGAAGTAAGTAGGAAAATTCTCAGGAATTGACACAATTAAATCCCAGATCTACCCAAGACACCATGTGCAAAAGAGACAACACAAAATTAGTCACCACCTAAGACAACACCAGCGGCAGACATGTGAACAGCCGTCTCTCATGTAGGAGGTCAACGGGCTAGCCTGAACATCACAAGCAATATAGCAATAACAGACAGCAAATAACAACACATAAAACAACCAAGAATAACAAAAACAGAACTGACACTTTGGGACGGCCAGTATTGAAATCACCGAGGGTGGCTTGTTGGGGGGGAGGGGCGGGGGGCAATCAGTCTGTGGCAGACCAACCCTTGACCTTTGTTCTCTCTCGGTTTATCAGATACTTATTTGTTCAACCCAACAAAAACAACCACCACCAACACAACAGCCCCACAAAAAGCACCAACCAAAGTTCATCACTATCCACACTGTAAGTGCGTCTTTCTATATCTTTTTGATTTTCCTTGTGTCCTGAAGAATCGTACTTGCTAGAAAACATTCAGATGCACCAAAACCACCTTAGATTCATGTTCCTGACCACGGTAAGGAGATTGTCATATTATTCAATGGCTATTTGCATCTTTCTGTGAACGTCTTTAATAGCTACGTGGATCTTGTACGACATGTTCAACAACATTCGGTGGCATCTCATCTCAAAAACTTTCGTTCTTTCCTCTGACTTTTTTGCCATGTCCATGATCCACATGCATACAAAAGTAAGGATATGACTAAAGAAAGTTTACGACTTGAGGTCGCACCACCTTTTCTTAAGAGATATGTCGTGATATTTCCAATTTGGATTTTGAACTATAAGAGCTGCAGCAGTTTTGGTATCCTTGGAAGAGAAATTCCGGTTTTGCAGCATCATCTGACACGTTTGCTCAAAGTCTTTGTAGCTTGTTTCAATTCACAACTTTTGTCCATTTACCTTGTTCTCTATTTGATGCCATCTTCTTCAGTTCACCTTCTTAGCACTTATCCCCAGTCTGTACCTTGTGCAGTTTTTTATATTATTTTTTAGTGTTAAATAGGGCTTCAAGTTTCTGCTCTTCTTCAGCAAGATCGTAAACGTCATCGGCAAATTGGAAATTGGAAATCAATTTACGCTGATGCTTAAATTTTCCACTATGGAGAACAGCACACAATCCGTTTGAGCAAGGTGTTGATGAGGGCGGGTGAAATAACGTCTTTGCCTAAATCCAACGACTGTTGTGAACCATTCTCCCGCGCTTATGTCCATCTAGACTGCACATTTAATCTTTTCGTAGAGGTGCCCCATGTCGTAAACTAGATTTGCATTTATCAAAGTACTTCTGGGTACTGACCCACATGGTTGCATGCCATCTCCTGTAAAAGCAATTTTTAAGTCTTTGAGTGAATGCTGCAGACTTTGTTGATGTTAAAATCATTTTATTCAAAAGCAAAACTTACATTTCATATTAAAAGTAATTTTGATACATTTATGTCAGTTAGCATTAAGGATAAAACAGCGTATTAAGCAAGCGACATGGATTTCCCTTCTCCGGGCTACAAATGCACCAGGATTCGAGGTTATAAAACTTGAGAATAATCTCAAACTCAAAATAAAGCACATTGATTGGCTGCTTCCGAGCATGAGCTCGAAAGCAGCCAATCAGTGTGCTTTATTTTGAGTTTAAGAACGTACTAAAGTTTTATAACCTCTGGGCCAGGATCATGAAAGCTTCGCTTTCAGTATAACAATTCGCAAGGTGGAGTTCCTATGTTTATTTAGACAGGTAATAAAGCTAATCATTTATTTATTAATGACCGTTCCAACTTGGTGCTTCCGCAATGGCTTATCGTTGTTATTGTTTCCTGGTCCGCTAATCTGCAGTGTTCGGGAATTCGATTAATTTTGTAAACTACATGTATGTAATTTCCAACAACAAATAGCAGAGCTAGGGACAAAAATAGAATTTTCTTAACAAATTTACTGGATGATTCCGCTACCTCGATGTCCGGTCCGAAAACATTGATAAGTGCATTGTCACCCCAATTACGTTTCAGTTTTATGCGTATTTGAGAAGTTTATATTTACTGTCCATATTTTTATTGTTCATTGATGTTTTGATAGATGTTTACTTCCTGTTCAAATAGGTAATCGTTGTACCTTAATTAGCTCTATGGTTGCGATCTATCTTCATGTCATTCAAACTTTGCTTAATTGATAATGACACCTCATTGATAAAGATATCATTGGAATGTAACCACGTGTTAGTACACGTCATCAGGAAGGTATAATGTTTTTCGTATTTAGATTACATCAGCAAATGAAAACATATGCTAAAGAAATGCTCTGAAACACTTCAAAATATAGGACATAATCTATTTGCAGCTTATCTTAAGATAGCTTGCCGAGTCATTGTCAATGTAAATGTATTATTGTGACAAAAATGTATAATTGTGACAAAAATAGATTCCACAAGTATCCAAATGTGTTTCTGTTTTAATCTTGTTTCATGTCATTCATGTGAGTTAATAAATATTATATCTTGGTTTGTTTGTGAAAACCCGACTTTGATCAGTTCAGGAAAATTATCGTTCGTTACAAACGTATTGGATATAATATAAATGTAATGCTACAGTCTTCATGTTTAGTGGTCAACCCAATTATGGTTAAACACTTTGCGTCCCTCTTTAATTGCACGCCGGTTGGTCAGGCATCAGACTCAATGATGGGTCCGACAAAAAGCTACTTAAGTTAGTTGGTTGGGGCCGGAGTTTGCCCTGTCTGTTGCTTGGTTATTCGGGCTTCAACTGATAGTTTTCTTTTGCTCCTGTATTTCTGTGGTATTGTCTGACTTCCCAGGGGTCTCCTGGTGCCGCAATACGTTCTTTCCGTTGAGTCCTCATCTCTGATTCATCATAGGCCTTATCTGCGATTTGTTTGTTTCCGGTGATGATTCATTGATGAGTTAGGAAACCTTCATTCGGACCAAACAGCTAACTTTTTGTTTCAAACCACTGCAGAAGCAGCGGGCGAGGTTTGGGCCCAGTAAAACATGTTTAAACTCCCCAGTAATTTTTTGCTGACCGTTCCAAGGCGGTACTTCTATTGCTGTTCCTTGATGTAGTATTGTGCTGTGTCCGCTTGTCTATTGTCTCCGGCGGTTTGGTCACCCGTATTGCTGCCTAATTTGCCTTCTGTTTTGTTTTGTTTTGTAACTAAAATAAAACATAAGTAAAAATAGATGTTGATACTGTTATTTAGGTAGCTGAATGACCATCTGTTTTGAAAGAGCTGCTTATTCGGTTTTCTGTGCGTGTCTTTCGTAAACGTGTCCCTATTGGTCTTGAGAGCGGAATGTGGGATTTGATTGTATTAACTCCTGATCATTGCCCATCTTTTTACTTTTCAGAAAGTCAGGAAATGCCATAATAACAAAACAAAGCCCAATCAAGACACCGAAAGAGGAATGGAGGATGGATGGAAGGATACATGACTTGCGATTTTAGTCCCTTTTAACAGTATTTCAGTCATATCGGGATACTGTGAGTGGGATAATGAAAGGTTGCGAGCAATGGGGCCCCTGCATATAGGAGGCATGAGGACAATGGCCATAATAGACATATATTATTTTTTTTTTTTTAAGTCTCATCCGAAAGACCGGAAAAGCCGGGGTTCGATCTTGCGACCCCTAGATTGATAATCCAGCGTGTTATCCACTATACTACTGCCACTCCTTTGACAGAGAGTCCCGAGAACAGCCTTTTTCATTTTTTGAATTAAGTTTAGCCAGCTATGTATGAAAGAGTTTGTTTTTCTTTGCCATACAAAGCAATCTGCTATATGGAACCAGCCATTACTCCGTATACTGCATACATAGCAGACTCTTGCTCGGACTAAACTTTTAAAATGGCTCATACATGAACTCACATGCAAAACAGATAATTTTATACAACACACCAGGAATTGAAAAAGGCATGAAAAGTATTCAAATTCAAATTCTAGATATAAAGAGTAAAGAGACAATAATTAATCAGAAACCGATACAGTCAAATCCCATATCCTGCCTTCAAAACCAAAAGTCATATAATTTATGCCTAGAATTCCAATTATATCAAATTTTCATTTTTACTTCAAAGTAAGTAGAAAAATTCTCAAGAACTGAAATAGTTCGATCCACGATCCCACCCACGACACCGTGTGGGAAGAAGACAACACAAAATTAGTCACCACCAAAGATATCATCAGCGGCAGTCATGTGGACAGCCATTTCTTATGTAGGTTGTCACCGGGCTAGCCTTAATATCACAAACAATAATCAATATCAGAAATACCACATAAAACAACTAAGAAGTACCGAAAACCGAACTACCGCCTTTGGCTCGGCCAGTAATGAAATTACTGGGGGCTGAACAGGTTTGTGGTGGACCAAACCTCGCCCTTGGTTCTGCCTTGGTTCATCAGACAATTTGTTGCTCATCCCAGCCAAAACAATTACCACCTACACAACATACGCTCATACCAACTAAAACATCAATTTTGACATTAAAAACAATTTATGGCATAGTTTCTATTTTTATGCTCCCTTAACGAGGAGCATATTATAGTCGCCGCTTGGTCTGTCCATCCGTTCCATCTGTCCATCCGTCCTTTACACTTTGTCCGGAGCATATCTCTGAAAGTATTTGAGGGAACTCAGAACTCAATGAAGCATCACAAATTGAAAGAGGGCAATGAGGGAATGTGCAGAGCACAAGAACCGTAACTCTATTGCAAGTTATTATGACGATAGCTCCCTTCCTAGCGAATTACAGTATTTTGCTTGTCCGGAGCATATTTCTGAAAGTATTAACGGAACTCAATTAAAAATTCATACATTGATAGAGGACAATAAGCAAAAATGCAGAGTGCAAGAACCATAATCCTGTCACAAGTAATTTCAAAGTTATCTTCCTTGCTACATTTTTCAGTAATTTGCTTGTCCACAACCTATCTATGAAACTATTTAAGGGAACTCAATGAAACTTCACAAATTGATAGAGGGCAATTAAAGAAAGTGCGGAGAACAAAAACCATAACCCTGTCACAAGTAATTACGGAGTTAGCTAGCTTCCTAGTTTTTTTTTTCAGTTTTTATACATGTCCGGAACATATCTCTGTAAGTATTGAAGAGAACTATATGAAACTGAATACAATGATAGAGAGCACAGACAGAAAATGCAGAGCTCAAGAACCATAACCTTATTACAAGTTATCATGGGGTTACTCCCCTTTTTAACTTTTCTCACTTGTAAGATTGTCCAGTGAGTATTTCTTAAAGCATCAAAGAGAATTAAATGAAATTTCACATACTAATAGAGAGCAATGAGAGAAAGTGCAGAGCATTAAAACCAGAATCCTTTTGCAAGTCATTTTTGGTTATTCACCTTATTATATTTTTTTCTCATTCATTGGCTCGTCCAGAGCATATCTCTGAAAGTAATAAAATTAAAATCTTAAAAATTTCCTTCAAGAGCATAGAATACATACAGAAGTAGAAACATGGGCCAGACTACGTAGTTTTGGCTAATAAAGCCTCGCCAGTAACTCTGACAATATCTGGTAACGAAAAAAAGCATACTGTAATTTCTTAATTTTAATTGGGCAGTCGATTCAAAGACTGATTCGTTTCAAAGGATCCAAATGATATAAAAGACGATGATCTAGAATAATAGTCTAAATCGATCTAAAATCTTAGATTTCTCAGAATCTACCCTTTGATCTCAAAGGGTGAAAATAAAATATAACCTGCACTATGGATGATGTACGGGGAGACGTTTTACGGCCGCCACACGGCACACCAGCTGCAGTGAGATGTTAAAGTTACCTAAACAAAATTTCACATGTTAATGGAGGGCATTTTGAATAAGTGCAGAGTGCAAGAACCATAAAGTTATCATGAGTAGTTTTAGAATTATTTTCCATCTTCTTATAATCAGCCTTTATGTAGAATTCATGGATTACGTTTCACAAACTCTGTGATTGCTAATCATTATTATTCTCAGTGATTATTTACAATAATTTGCCTGATGAAAAAGCTGTGTTACTTTTGTGTGAGTAGATTTGCATCTTCTCAATCCTTTATCTCCATTATTTTTCATTACTTTTAATTGCATTAAGTTTACACAGAAAGTTACTTCTACACAAGGATACCCATTTCACTATTGCACTCCCTTGGGGAGTATCCATCGGTTCCACACCGATTCTCTTGTTTAATTTAGGACTAGCCTTAACATCACACAAACTATATCAATAACAGACAAGGCAACACATCACACCCAAAACAATTAAACAGAACCAAAGCAGAAGTGCCGCTTTGAAACGAGCAGCAATGAAACTACTCACGGTCGAGCTTTTGGCTCTGCTTTCGTTCACCAGGCACTTATTTGTTCCGTTTGCTTGGAAGATTCCTAGCTCATAAGTATAATATCTCAGGAACATAGAACTCAAAATTAAAACTAAGATGACACAAACATGAGGACTCACAGAAAAAGCACCACTGAAGTTTCGGAGATGAAGAATGTCCCGGAACGGGTGTCAGGCGCCAACCGTCTGTGTTTCTATTGCGTTATGTTAAGGTTGGCGCCTTCATATTTAGTCTGAGGCCCGACCCGTCGTGGTGCAGTCGAAGAGTTAGGCAAAGCTGTTAACCTTCTATGGGGTAACCACCTAGCATGCAGTTTGTCGCGAAACATCTATATTAACCAAAATGTATGTCTAGAATTCGAATTATTCCATATTTTTTATTTTTACTCCAAATTGACTTGTGCAAAATCGCCCATTTTTGGACTAAGGAGCGTGCCAAATACCTTCGTCTAAGAATAAGCAGTTTCGGCTTCAGCAAAACTACGCTTTTAAAGATTCTTTCTATTTTGTAATAAAACTATGCAATGACGTTAAATGATTTTTATTACAATACTCCCTCTAGTTATTTAGTCATTGTAACAGCTCATGGCTATTTTGTAACAAACATAACGTCAGTTTGTACCTACAAATATTCACGACTGCTTAAGGGCGATGTTCATGTCTTAGGTCTATCATTAGTGAATCTACCACATCACAAATGGCAAATTGATAAGACGAAAATTCCATTTGTTTTTCGATCAATTATCCATAATCTCAGTGAATCCTAGTCGTAGTTTTCTTGTGTCATTTCATATGTCTTTTAAAGTTGAACCGCTCCTACAGCGTGATCAAAGACGTAAGTTGTGATAAGAAAATTTGCACACTCCAACGCATCCAAAAATAGGCTAATGGATTTCTAGCTTCCAATTTTGAACATGATTTTATCATTTGCGAGCTTATCTGGTATAAGGTGGAATTTTGAAGAAATCAAGCCATTAATTGAAGAACGAAAAGTAAAGATCTTATTACGTTAACAAGTTCATGTTATATTGAGCTCCATGTACCTTTATAACGTGCACTGCGAGTTTGCGGGGGAGCATCTTTCGAGGTTTGAGCTTTAATTTATCAGTTTTCAGCTACGCGTTCTTCCTCGGCTGTTAAAAAGTCTCGTCGTACATTAATATAGTGCAAATTATACATTGTCTAGCCCGTTAGGATCATTAGGTTGGCTCATTCTCAGTCAGTTTGAAACTTAAGTTCCGCTGATTCCAATGTCACAGGGCCTGGACGGCTTTTGCAACATAACATTACTGCACATGAACAGTCTCAGTTAAACCGAGTCTGCTGTTGTTGATTCTAAGATGTATTCTATGCTTGTGTTTGTGTTTGTGTTTGCCAAGAGGCAGCCGCAAAAGAGTATCCGTGCATATGATGATGGTGCAGATTATACATTTTTGTGCCGTTTGGGTTCGTCGGGTTCATTCTGATTAAGACTGAAAATAGAGCTCCGCTGAAGCTACATGTAGGTGCTATGGACTGGGCAACGTTGCAACATTACATTACTGCACATATACAGACTCAGTATAACCGACTCTACTATTTTCGTTTCTTTCGTAGTTTCCTGGCATCAAGAGGATCTTCATTCAGAAATTGTTCATATTGGTGCAGCCATGCAAGATCTGTCGTGGGTGCGAGAAGCGGATAGAAACTGTTCGGCATCACGAGGCTTGCCGAGTGCTGTCAAATATGATTTGACTGACAGATTTGATCTATCCAAACCTCATGTCTATGATCAAATAATAGATATTTTTGCACCCTCTTTCTAACTTACTGCTACGAGGAATTTTCTTCGGACAGTACAGTGATTCGAAATCCCTTTAAGTAGCACGAAGGATTTAAGATTTTATAAATAGAATTTGCCTGTACGAGGCATACTTTGAAAAAATTGAAAATAGGTAAAATAGTTGTTAAATGTTTTTAGAATATAAACGCATTCATACCTAATTTAGTGCGACAGACGCGCGTTCCTGTATTTAACTTCTTCAGTGTCGCTAAACCCCAAAAGTTTGATAGAAAAGATATGATGGCAGGTCTCGGCAGACTGTTGTAACCCTTCTGTTGGTCTAAATTATTTAGTTCAGTAAAGATAGCTGAGTTGCCACCTATTTGGGAAAGAGCTAGTGACTCGGCTTATCACTTGTAATTTATTGTTTGTTGGGATGTCTACTTGTATTTTATTATTTGTTAGGATGTCTTTGTCAATCTTTCCCTTTGATGTCGGGGATAGAGTTTGAGATCAGATTCAGTCAGTTCCTGAAGTGTAGTTACTCTTTAAATTTGTTATGCTATCGATGCTTCGATCAACTGGGCTCTGCACATCAGTGCCATGTTTGCATCTAGTCAAACATTTCCTCTCAAATAGATCAGTCGGTAATACTCAGTAAGTATAGAAAAGGTTTAATGTCTCAATCAAATATAAAATGTCAAAACAAGCCGCCCCCACATCTTAAAATGAAATTTATCAATAAAAGTCTCGTCATTATCTCGTCAGATGATCTATCTGCTATTTATTAAGTGATCAGCAGGGCAACACTTGTATCGCGGATCAATACAATATGCTGCCTGTTCACTCTTTACTATTGTAGAATGGTAGCGAGACATATCGGTTCAGTTTAAGTTTGCATTTTTGGCCTTGAAGTTGTTAAACTAGGCCCGATATTGTTTTAATACAATCCGTAGAAAAATTGCAACATCACGTTGATGATGAAAGTGATCAAAGTACCCTAACAAAAATCCGAACTCCTATGTAATTTAAACATTGACAATTTCGGAATATTTTAGATACACAGACATGGACCCCAAGACAGAGATGCGATCAGGTGCTCGCGAGTAGTAAGCATCACCTGCCTATTATAATACATATCTATGTATCAGTGGAAAAAACGCAGTGAAAATGAAAGTCCGGTGTTTGAAATTAAAATCTTAAAAAGTTCCTTCAAGAGCAGAGAATACATACAGAAGTAGGAACATGGGCCAGACTACCTAAGCTTCGGATGATGCCATCAAATCGGAAATCAGTTTAGAAAAAGCCACATTGTAGGGATCAAGGAGGTCATGGTGTCTCCCATAAAACTTATTAACTGTCGACACAAGCTTTGCTTTGTGAACTCTGTCTCAACAGTTTACGGATGAGTAGCTTGCCTCTTTCAACAAAGTCTTGATATTTGAAACAAGCCGAGTCACATTAACTCCGGATGCAGGTGCTGAATGAATATTACTGCTGAAATATGGAAAGTTAGCTGTGGAAAAAATTGAAGTCGTCCCTGTAGTCAAAAAGCTTAGTAACAAGCTTTTCATTGTCAACATAGAGATAACAGTCTAAGTATAAAGCAGAAAAGCAGATGAACTTTACTCGGCCTAGTAACAAGCTTACCATTTTCAATATAGAGATAATTACCATTTTCAATATAGAGATAACAATCTAAGTATGAGGCAGACGAACTGGACTCTGTGGTATCTGAAACTTCAAGTTCACAGGGATTGATGAGGTCAATAAACTCCGAAATCTTTGGATTATTCAGAGATAGAAAATCACCTATGAACATGTAGGTGAAAGTGTATTTTTGGGTGAGGTGTTTATAAACTCCGCCTCAGCAAGTCGGCAGGTAAGTGGGCGCACTAAGTGACCATTGAAATGCCAACTGTCTGTTAAAAAATCTGTCCGATGAACTCCCCGTTAATACTGTCAGTTAGAAATGCAAGCATTTTAATGATATCATTTTCAGAATACTTTGCATAAATATCAGAATTGTCCTTAACGAAGTATGTGTCCAGATACGCAAGAACTATGTAAGTCATTGTAAGTCTAAGTGTATGTCCAGATACCCAGATACGAAGTGTGTGTCCAGATATGCAGGAACATTGTATTATTGTGGTTAATCTAAGTCATTGTTATTTTTTGAGCGTCCATGATCTGGCTTTGATTTTTATTTGTTTTGTGATAATATTTTATTATATCTATTCTTTTTACTCATTTATTTAATTTTTTAGTCGTTCTGAATTATTCTTTTAATCCTTTTAACATTTTATTTTATTTCTATTTTTTTATTTTATTTTATTCTTTTCTGTAGATTTTTGTTCATTTTGGTTTTGTATCTTTTATTTATTCATTTTTTACTCTCAGTTATTATTTTTTACACAAAGTCAAAGTCATTTGTATGGTATGTCAAAAACATCATTTTATGAACCGTGAACAAGGTAGCTTGTATGCGCAACCTCTCCTACAGTTTTATGCCGATTCTTTCGAAACTTTACAGCTGTTTTTGTCATGGTCTGTAAAAATATGCATGTGCTTTGGATATAATCTTGAGATTATTTTTGTTACTTTTTTCCTAAAGTTGAACTTGGTCATTTTTAGGCGTTTTTACTATCAAAGTGACTAGATAGTGGGTACCTTGTGTGCGCAACTCCTCCAACAGTTATTTGCCGATGCCTATGAAACTTCACAGGTGTTTTGGTCATGGTTTGAAGATATGCATGTGGTTTGGATATAATCCTCACATTATTTTTTGTCACTTTTTACACAAGTTGAACTTAGTCATTTTTAGTCGTTTTTACTACCATAGTGACTAGATAGTGGGTACCTTGTGTGCGCAACTCCTCTTACAGTTTTATGCCGATTCCTTTAAAACGTCACAAGTATTTTGGGCATGGTCTGAAGATATGCATGTGGTTTGGATATAATCTTCACATTATTTTTTATTACTTTTTTCCCAAGTTGAACTTGGCCTTTTTTTCATACATTTTTACTAGTAAAGTATGTAGATAGTGGGTACCTTGGGTGTGCAAGTCCTCCTACAGTTTTATGCTGATTCCTTTCAAACTTCACAGTGTTTTGGTCATAGTCTTAATATATGCATCTGATTTAGATATAATCCTAAAATAATTTTTGTCACTTTTTCTGCTAGTGGAAGTTAGTCTTTTTTCAGGCGTTTTTTTTCATTGACATGTCCTTTAATTGAAATAAACAATAATGGCGGGGGACATAAATTCTTAGAATTTGCTTGTTATTTATAGTATAGGGCCAGATACTCGAGCGATTTATATAGAGTTTATATAACGAGACTCTGACGAGTTTCACATATTTCATATGAAATGACCACGAGCATACGGTTCTGTATATCAAAGTACCCAAATCATAAGTCCGAACTCGTATGTCATTTAATAATTGACGATTCCGGAATATTCTAGATACACAGATATGGACACTAAAATAGAGGTGTGCTCAGGTGCTGTGATCACCTGCCTGTTATAATACACGCTTCATATCTATGTAACAGAAGAAAAACGCAGTGAAAATGAAAGTCCAGTATTTGAAAGCCTGACTAAGCTACGGGTGAAGCCATCAAATCGGAAATCAGTTTAGAAACAGCCACATTGTAGGGATCGCCGAGGTCACGGTGTCTCCCATAAGACGTTTTAACAGTCGACACAAGCTTTACTTTGTGATTACCCTGTCTCAACAGTTTACGGGTGAGTAGCGTGCCTCCTTCAACAAAATCTTGAGTTTTGAAACAGGCTCTAGCATAGCGGACTAGCCGAGACACAAAAACTCCATATGCAGGTGCCAAAGGGATATTGCTACTCAAAAAATGGAAAGTTAGCTACGGAAATATTGAAGTCGTCCCTCTTTTCATAAAGCCTAGTAACAAGCTTTCAATTGTCAACATACACATGACAACCTAGGTATGAGGCAGGTGAACTGGACTATGTGGTGTCTTTAATGTCGAGTTTACACGAATAGATGAGGGCAATAAACTTCGAAATATTTGAATTGTTCAGAGATAGAAGATCATCTTCAGTATGTACCTATAGCGGAAGTTGTATTTCTGTGCCAGGTTTTTATTTCCCTTTTTTAAAGCCCTTGTATAAACTCTGCCTCATACCCGTAAAGAAAAGAAGTCGGCAAGTAAGGGGCGCAGTTAGTGCCCATTGAAAAGCCAACTGTCTGTCGAAAAATCTGTCCTCTAAACTCCACGTAAATATGGTCGATAAGACATTCAAGCATTTAAATGACATCGTCCTCAGAATATTTTGTATGAACATCAGAGTGGTCTTAAAGGAAGTATGAGTCCAGATACCCAAGAACAACGCATTTATATCAACGATTTCCGTTTTGTTGAAAGAAATAATTGTTTGCAATATCTTTTAATTAAGATTTTAGTTTATGATGTCACATTGGTATTTTCGTATACAGCGTAGAGAAATCAAATGCTTTAATGCTTTCTACTTCAAAAAAGTGCTTGGGCTTTTAAACTTTCCAAAAGTTATTTAGATGTTTTAGGATCCACATCTGTTTTACGCAACTTTTTGCGAAAGATAGATCGCAAAGTTTCTGAAGACCATCCTTAACTATCATATGACTGTTGTAAATTGGGTTTCAGCGCCTTAAAACTCGACACTGTTTCGATAGACACGGACAGCATCTTGGCATTGCGCGCCAGTAACCAAGCGTAATGTAACGTGGTCATGCAACTTTTATGATATGGAGTTGCACTTGATGACGGCGACGGCTCATGAAAAATATTGTTATGATTCAGTTCTATTACCTGATGGCTGCAGCTACAGTGTCTCCAGGAATGCGTCAGTAAGTGTGGCTCAGTCAGGGATGCTCGGTGCTGGCCGACTAGGGAGACCTACCCATCACATTTGTTTTTCAAACTTTTAAAGTTTAGTGACACTGAAAAAGTTAAATACAGAATGCGTTAAATACAGAAACGCACGTCTGTCGCACTAATTGTTATTATATTGCAAATTAAACAAGGGATTTAGTTTGACTCTCTGGCAATTCACTTATCCAAGGGGGCTACTAATAAATCGAGAGTTTTGACTCGAGAGAGAGGAATTATTTTCGACTGATTATCAACTTTTATAAATAGATCCTTCTTAAATCGGGATGTATGTCATATGCATACCATTACCAATTTTATATGTAGGGCATGGCATAGTTTATTCTTTAGGTCATGGTTGCTGACAACTTAAGACTGTTTTATGAGTGTTTAATGAGTTTAATTATATAAAACAATTCCTTTGCATGAAAAAATAGCTGTTTGTTATGCCTGCGGCAACATTTGGTGCATGTGTGTGTGCGTATGGGTGATATATATGGTTTTGCATTCAGTAGAAGTAATAACACTGTGCACTACCGGACAGGGATTCAACCGGAAGCTGGTGTCACAGTACGTCAATAATCAGTTAGCTTAGCTCGTTTTTGCAGTTGGTTGGGCGGTCACCTGAGTGACAGGTCCATAAAAAAAGTCAATTTTCTTTTAAATTTACTAAGTACATGAATAGAAACAAACGTGTACATATTCATGATCGCTCTTTGTGCATAGCAAATACAAACGTTTTAAATGCTGTTGGGGTCACAAATCATTGTTTGTCAGATCGAGTAGCCCTGAGGGAAACAAATCTGTGATTCAACAATGAATTTTTATTTTCTTCTAGGAAACTGCTAGCTCAAAGTAGAAAAACAGTGCAGCTGTAGAAAGAAATGATTTATACCTTTTATCCTCTCATTTACTCGAAGCTTCATTCTAAACAACCAGCGGACCATTTAGAAATTTGGAAATGCTGTTATACAAGTGATGATGGGCCGGAGTCCTCGCTGCTGCCTACCGAGCCACAAGGTAATTAAGCCTCAGGTTCAGGAAAAGAATATTGTTGAAGGGTTTTTACCAGATATGGGCATGGTGGTCATCTTGGTCGTTTGACCAGGACCATCTCTACAAACTTTTGTTCCTCTGACTACGTGAAGCTCCATATGACATATCGTTTCAATCGGCCCAGTGGCTTCTGAGAAGATGTTCAAAAATGTTGACGGGCGACAGAATCCCAGTGACCTTGAACACAGGTTAAAGAATGACATTGACCTTTTACAAGATAATGTCATTTGCTCATTTAGTCAACCATATATCCCAAATATTAAATCTTAGACTTAAATAATTCTTTAGAAATCCACTTTTTAAGCATTTCCCTATATAAAAGCATTTCACACCAAAATTGACCTTGCCATAAATTAGCTCAAGGTTAATGCACGGTCAATATATATACCAACTAATATGGGTCTGAGTCCTTAGTGCTACATACCCAGCCAAAAGGTCGTTGGGCCTTTGGGTCTGAAGAGAAGATTTTTGAAGGGCTTTTACCATGTATGATCCTGGCGGCCATCTTGGTCATGTGATCCAGACTCTGCGAGCAAACTTTCATTCCCCCATCTCACTGAGACTCCATATGAAATTTAGCTTCAAATGGCCAAGTGGTTTCAGAGAAGATCATTCGAATAATTGACGAGGACGGATGGACGGACGACGGATGCCTGGCTATACTATAAGCCCACTTTTGAGCCAACATGGTCAGGTGATCACATAAAAGTAAAAAGTATGCAAAGACCAGGAACTGAAACAATCAAAATCCAAATCCAGCCCTCAAACCATAGTTGGAAACAACTAAGATTACAAATAATCAAGATACAGAGAACATATGGCCAACCGAGTGAGCAGCTTGTTCCCAAAAGGTGGCCACTCAGCAACCCAAACCGAACCAAAAATAATAAGAACATACATAAGGTAAAACATCACAGAAACTCTGACACCAAAAACAGGCAACAGAGAACCACAACAGAACTACCGCCTTGGAACGGTCAGTAATGAATTACTGGGGGGCTTAAATCGATTTTACAGGCCCAACCTCACCCTCAGTTTCTCAAGTGGTACAAAACATTTAGTTGGTAGTTCGGTTCGCATGATAACCCTCTAACTCGTCAATGAATCATCACGGTAAACACATAAATCAAATTTCAACACCATGAAGAAGCAAAGACGAGGACTCAACAGATACAACGGGCCGTCTGACAGGTGGAGATCCCTGTCCAAACCTTTATTCAGCAGTTTGAAACCAATGTTTCGTTAGCGACGTACGGTAACAGCAGCTTCCGATTGGAAATTCTGTCCGGAAGCACGCAGTGAAAATAAATGGACATTTACCAAATTGCGACATATGCGCATTTGAATTTCTGTATTTAACATCTTTAGTGTCTCTTAACCGCAAAAGTTTGAGAGGATAAAGGTGATGAGCAGGGCTCAGCATTCAACGTACATCCTTGTTTAAGCCACACTTGCTGACGTCAAATTTTGAAGCAATCTAAAGGCACCGGGCTTAGTTTGACAACTCAATTGCTCTTAAATACCCCAATTGATCTATGTGGTAAATTTTAAGATTTCCACAGACGGTATTGAACATCGACTGAAGTGTCTGTTTGCTGATGATTAAATAAATGCTTAACATATTAGCTAAAGAGATAATAATGACATAATGAGTGGTTTATTGACAAATTCCACTGAGAGATGTGGGGGAGGTGACGTTGACATTAAGTAATTGATTTATCTCTTATCTTTTGTCAGACTGTTTTATGACATTGTCGCTGATACCATGACCAACTTTATATTGAACTTGCCCTCTTTCAGTTGCCAATAATTGTCCTTGCATCAGTTTTGTTTCTCAACATTGTTACGATACATGTATTGTGGGCTTGAGTATTTGTTTTCTCATTATTATTATATCTATTTCATTTATTTATTTGTGTGTGTGAAAGCGGGGATAAGAGATGAAAAATATCGACTTTGATCCTGAGATTCAAAAGTTTGATTGTCATGATAGTTATTTGTTCTTATACGCTTTGATATCGCTATAATTTTACATTCGACAAAAAAGAGACCTTTCACCAAAGTAACTCTAAAGCTTTAGTTTAAACAGTATTTTATTCATCATATAAACATACACAATGATTTCATACAGCATTATATGAAAATATTTGATTACAAGCTTTATCGTATGGCGTCGCTGTCATTAAGGGGATAACGTTATGTCATAAAAATCGTATGACCACACGTGTAATAACACTTTGGCGTATACACGAAACGTCATTGACAACATACATGTCAACAATGCTTTTTCTTATTGAAAAATTGTTCATTTTGAAAGCAATAAAATCCCATTTTATAAGGGTCATACGATAAACAGAATCTTATACGAGTGGTCATTTCATATGAAATTTATGAAACGAGCCTACGTTACACGAGTGGTCATTTCCTATGAAATTTATGAAACTCGCCAAAGGGCTCGTTTCATAAATTCATAGGAAATGACCACTCGCGTAAGATCCTCTATAAATATAAACATCGTCTCATAAACTGCGTGCTACTGACTGGGGCTGAAGCCTTAATAGCACGGAGGTTTCATTCTCATTTATCATCACTGCGACTCGGATTTGATACCCGGAGTCAGCATACAAGGTCGGTGGTTTTCTCCGGACTCTCCGGTTCCATTAAGACTTAAGACCGCAACCCCTTAGATCTTTGCTTAAAAGAATGCCTTTATAAATTCGTTGAGCTGCGTTCCTTGAGAAGTTTAAAAATGCGATGATCAGCAATCGAATTTCAAACTTAAATAATTCCGGAGCGAATGTTTCACAATTTTTTATGTGTAGTTTAGTCCGCATATACCAATTTAGATAGTTTAACTTTTACAGGTCCTGGCTGCACATCCGCGCCGACAAATACGAGTTGTTGTTGTTTTTTCTCTTTTTCATTTGATGTACATTATTTTTGGAGTTACACCCCCTTGACCATTTATGAGGCTATTCTTGTGAGAACCCTCACTATTTTACCGTTTGAAATATCTTGATGCAAATTAATAGCAATGTAGATGGGGTTGAATTAGTGTGTGTCACAGAAGAATGGTTGTTCCCCACTACTTACTTTCAGAGTTACTGCCCTTTGATTATTTCTTAGAATAGTTTAATGCGTGCCATTATAGTCCGTTTGCTCCCAAATGCAAACGGCATCCCCAATATTTACTAAAAATTGGTGAGAGGTAGAAGATTTTCGAATTGCTCGTTCTTAATTGTCATCCTATACATAACAAAATCATAATTTTGTAGAAATGTGAGACTTTGCATAAAAAAGTTTCTATTCAAAAAAAGGACCTAAAATTTGTAGTTTTCACCTTTTAATTACAAGGGAGTAAAAGTTGGCTGTCGGAATTCCCGTTTAGTTTTACGTATTAGAGCATGTGACCAATGTACACTATCCCTAGAACGAAATTTGCATAATTAATTGAAATTTTATTTTGTATCCATTTTTTCTACTTTTTGTTTCACCCATATATTATCAAATTTTAAAATATACACCTTTTACTCTCAAAATAATATAACAGTTCAATGTTTATTTACAACATACTATCACCTGACCAGTCATACCATGCATTATGCATGCGGACAGGTGAATAGATTTTACTATTTCATTCATATACGCCCACACCTGTAAGTGCCTATCAACAATATTTTGGCTGTTCTAACAAGCACACGAAGCCCTTCTGTGAAACTGCTCAGTTTTTGCATAAATGTTAATGGAAAAAAATTATAAAAGCATCCAAAAATGTGGATTTTTCATATTCTGGTATATAAATATAGGAATCATTAGGACATTAGAACATTTGATGGAACTTCCATCGTTTTCGAGAAAATAAGCGAAACCCCGTTTGCACTTGAAAGCAAACGGACTATACATGATAATTGTTTTGAATATCTCGGTGATACTTTATAGCAATGTGCACTAGCTCGAGACTCTGTGTGTTGAGTAGAGGAATGGTTGCTATCCCTCTCTTAATTTTGGACTAGTCTAACATCCCGTTGATTAGTATTTTCTCATTGTTCTTGTGTGCACATTAGTATCTGTGTGTGGCTGATTGTCAGAGCTATAGATTTGCCCGAGGTACTGACTGGGGCTGAAACTCACTCACAAACAGACGTATATTGCCACGCTTGCGGTGCTCTTGTTAGTCTTATGGACTTAGGCACGGTTGATTGTTGCATGTCTCATGCGTTAACGTCTTACCATATAGTGTTCATAAATTATGTTCCGCGACGCATATACCGCGCAGTTGTTTTGTGTAAGCATGTTATTTTAAACCGCGTTTAACCACAGCATAAAGCCAATCTCTTGCTCCAAATCTAAAACAGCTTCTTGTTCAGGTCAGTACTAGTCCTTCTCATTTTTTTCTGACACTTAAAAACAGAGCGTTTAGGAGGCTAGGTTTTCCAGCATATATACTGGCAAATTCCGTCAACTTTTAAGGACTACCAGGTTATCTAAGCGAAATGGCCGTTCACGCCAATGAAAGAAGAGAGCTAAAGGATACTCCAAGTTGATTTGGCACTCAATAGGAACAAATAAGAGTTTTTAACCGCCTAATATCGTGTTAGGTGCATACTTGTGTGCGTGAATCCACGTTGGTAACCTGATAGTAAAACACAGAGAGTTATGTTAAAACTACGTGTCGTATACTAATAGCGTATGGCCGTTCTTTTCCTCTTTAAACTTGCAGCACTTGCAGAACGCAACCGAATTATTCAAAACCGCATTTCCTGCGACAAGAGAAAACTAACAAGTGGTTGTTTGCCCAGTGCAGACTCAAATCAGCTTGGGCAACCGCCCGGTCAGATCAGACTCTTTGCTAAGCGCTTAAAGGATAGCTAAGGGTTTCAGCTACCTCCATGCAGACAATGAAGGCTCTGATCACAGTGGGCGGATGTCCAGGCTGACCTGAGTCTGCGCTGAGCACACAAACACATTGTTGGTTTTCTAGTGTCGCCGCCCACATGTTTTATTCATTTGCTGCATCCAGTACAGACGACTCAACATTATCATGCCGACAACAGGCTCATCCATAGTTCTCATTTACACTTTGAAAGACTAATAATAGTTTTTAAAATGCTAATGCCTAAAATATACTCCTCGCCAAAAGGTAAGCATATATAGTAAATGTAACAAGCGGTTTAGAATACATTATTTTGGGGTTCTAACTTTCAATATGAAGATAACGCATTCTGTCATTCCACACCAATGCTTAAGCAATGTAAACAAAAAACATTAATTTTATGTTTGTTTTGTGTAAAGCACAGCACAAAACGAGAGCAAAAGTAAATGCCTCTAAAACGCATATTTTCGAAAGAAAATAATGTTTCGTTTTTTTGTTTTTGTTTATAAAACATACCTTTTTATTCGCCAAACACTTTTAGTGTAAGCAGACAATTAAGTAACAGTACGATTGTTTTCTTCCCAAAATGTGCATTTTGGACATGTACGTCTGTGTTCGCTTTGTGCAGTTATTCAAGCTCGCTGTATCATTGGTGTTGATGATAGAATACATTTACTGCTACAGAAACATACAATTCAATTTTATTAGCTCTAATAATCTTGTTATATTTACTCTTACATGTGCCTAATGCTTTACTTTTGCCGAAGTGTAAACATCGTAATTCGTACATAGTCTGTATTCTAGTCTGCATTCTATAATTAACGAGAGCGAACTTTTGCATTTGGTATTTTGCTACTTCTATTTCTTCTAAATGGGCGTTTCCTTTCTCAAAGAAGCAGCAATAAATGTTATAAATTTTTAATATATACACCCCAATTTTCAGTCATCTGACACTGTATACGAGTTCGCTTCAAGACATCAGTGTTCGGAATAAGTTGACAAAGAGTGGAAAAGGAAGGCAATCGTTTGCTAACATAATTCAAGCCTCTTATATATGCAGGTATTAATTGTAACTCATTCCAGCTTATCCTTTTCAAAGCAAATCGCACGGTAAATGCTTTTTTCTGCGCATTACCCTGCCAATTTTCAGGGTAAGATAAACTTGAGAAAAAACAAAGTTAGTCTTATCTTAAACAAGAGGGCCATGGTGGCCCTGAATCGCTCACCTGAGCATTAATCAGTTCACTGGCTCTGGTGAAGATTTATAAGAGTTTTTACCATACTAACATTTGACCTAGTTTTTGACCCGGCATGACCCAGTTTCAAACTTGGCCTGGATATTGTAAGAATAAACATTCTGACACAGTTTCATTGAGATTGGATCAAAACTGTGCCCTCTGGAGCGTATACAAGGTCGTTCTTATATTTGACCTAGTGACCAAGTTTTTGACCCGACACGACCCAGTTTCAAACTTTACCTAGATTTCATTAAGATAAACATTCTGACAGAGTTTCATGAAGATTGGATCAAAACTGTGCCCTCTAGGGTGTACACAAAGTTTTTCTAAGATTTGACCTTGAGCCGACGTGACTCAGTTTCATAGGGGGCTTAGATATATGGACAATAAACATTTTGACATAGTTTCAAGAAGATTGGATCAAAACTATGCCTTCTAGTGCTTACACAACGTTTTTCTAAGATTTGACCTAGTGACCTAGTTTTTTTACCCGACATGACCTACTTTCAAACTTGGCCGAGAGTTTATGAAGATAAACATTCTGACAAAGTTTCATAAAGATTAGATCAAAACTGTGTCCTCTAGAGCGTACACAAGGTTTTTCTATGATTTGACCTAGTGACCTAGTTTTTGACCCGACATGACCCAGTTTCAAACTTGTCCTACATATTATGAGGATAAACATTCTGACAAAGTTTCATGAACTTTGGATCAAAACTGTGCCTTCTAGAGCGCACACAAGGTTTTTCTAAGATTTGACCTAGTGACCTAGTTTATAACTCGACATGACCCAGTTTCAAACTTGGCATAGAATTTATGGAGATAAACATTCTGACTATGTTTCATAAAGATTGGATCAAAACTGTGTCCTCTAGAGCGTACACAAGGTTTTTCTATGATTTGACCAAGTGACCTAGTTTTTGACCCGATGTGACCTAGTTTCGAACTTGTTCTAGATATTATGAGGATAAACATTCTGACAAAGTTTCATGAACTTTGGATGAAAACTGTGCCTTCTAGAGTGTACACAAGGTTTTTCTAAGATTTGACCTAGTGACCAAGTTTTTGACCCGACATGACCCAGTTTCAAACTTATCCTACATATTATGAGGATAAACATTCTGACAAAGTTTCATGAACTTTGGATCAAAACTGTGTCCTCTAGAGCGTACACAAGGTTTTTCTATGATTTGACCTAGCGACCTTGTTTTTGACCCGACATGACCTACTTTCAAACTTGGCCGAGAGTTTATGCAAGTAAACATTCTGACAAAGTTTCATAAAGATTAGATCAAAACTGTGTCCTCTAGAGAGTACACAAGGTTTTTCTAAGATTTGACCTAGTGACCTAGTTCTTGACCCGATATGACCCAGTTTCAAACTTGTCCTACATATAATGAGGATAAACATTCTGACAAAGTTTCATAAAGATTAGATCAAAACTGTGTCCTCTAGAGAGTACACAAGGTTTTTCTAAGATTTGACCTAGTGACCTAGTTTTTGACCCAACAAGACCCAGTTTCGAAGTTGGCCTAGAGTTTATAGAGATAAACATTCTGACAATGTTTCATAAAGATTGGATCAAAACTGTGTCCTCTAGAGCATACACAATGATTTTTCTATGATTTGACCTAGTGACCTAGTTTTTGACCCGACGTGACCCAGTTTCAAACATCCTAGATATTATAAGGATAAACTTTCTGATTAAGTTTCATGAACTTTGGATCAAAACTGTGCCTTCTAGAGCGTACACAAGGTTTTTCTAAGATTTGACCTAGTGCCCTAGTTTTTGACCCAACATGACCCAGTTTCAAACTTGGCCTAGAGTTTATGTAGATAAAAATTCTGACAAAGTTTCATAAAGATTGGATCAAAACTGTGTCCTCTAGAGCGTACACAAGGTTTTTCTATGATTTGACCTAGTGACCTAGTTTTAGACCCGACGTGACCCAATTTCGAACTTGTCCTAGATACTATGAGGATAAACATTCTGACAAAGTTTCATGAACTTTGGATGAAAACTGTGCCCTCTAGAGCGTACACAAGGTTTTTCTAAGATTTGACCTAGTGACCTAGTTTTTGACCCGACATGACCCAGTTTCGAACTTGGCCTAGATTTAATAGAGATAAACATTCTGACAAAGTTTCATGAAGTTTGGATGAAAACTGTGCCCTCTAGAGCGTACACTAGGTTTTTCTAAGATTTGACTTTGTGACCTATTTTTTGACACGACATGACCCAGTTTCAAACTTGGCCTAGATACTATGAGGATAAACATTCTGACAAAGTTTCATGAAGTTTGGATCAAAACTGTGACCTCTAGAGCGTACACAAGGTTTTTCTATGATTTGACCTAGTGACCTAGTTTTAGACCCGACGTGACCCAGTTTCGAACTTGTACTAGATACTTTAAGGATAAACATTCTGACAAAGTTTCATGAAGTTTGGATCAAAACTGTGACCTCTAGAGCGTACACAAGGTTTTTCTAAGATTTGACCTAGTGACCTAGTTTTTGACCCGACATGACCCAGTTTCGAACTTGGCCTAGATTTTATAGAGATAAACATTCTGACAAAGTTTCATGAAGATTGGATCAAAACTGTGCCCTCTAGAGTGTACACAAGCAAAAGTTGACGGACGTCCGGACGTCCGGACGTCCGTCCGTCCGGACGTACGACGGACGACGGACATCAGGGTATCCCAAAAGCTCACCCTGAGCGCTCAGGTGAGCTAAAAATATCGAAGAAACACCTGTTTTGCTACCTAATCTGCCTTTTGTTCTGTTTTTTTTTTTTTTTTTTTTTTTTTTTGTAAGTTAAAACTAAAATAGATGCTGAAGTTTTTTTTTTTTGATTAGGGTAGCTGAATGACCACCTGTTTTGGAAAGAGCTGCTCATTCGGTTTACCGTGCGTGTCTTCCGTGAATTTGTGTCAATTTTTCCACGTGTGTGTGTTTCTTTCTCTGTTGGTTTTGAGGGCGGGATGTGGGATTTGATTGTATTATTTACCGATCATTGCCTATCTTTTTACTTTTCACTCAAAAATGGATGTACCTCATTTCGTTCGTTAGAGTTTTAATATAATCATTGGCATTGACATAAATTGTAGACATCATTGCAGAAAGGTCTATCTGCAAATGCCATATGAGCCGCGACGCGACAAAACCAACAATGTGGTTGTGCGCCCAGCGCAGACTCAGATCAGCCTGGGCATCCGCCCAGTCTGATCAGAGTCTTCGCTGTCCGCATGGATGTAGTTTAGGCCCTAAGCTACCCTTTGAGCACTAAACGAAGAGTCTGATCAAATTTGGCGGATGCCCAGGCTGATCTGAGTCTGCGCTGGGCGCACAACCACATTGTTGGTTTTGTCGTGTCGCGGCTCATATTAAACTAGTTTTGTCTCCTCTGGGAAAAATGTTTAGACGTCTATTTAAGAAGGCAAATCTGATCGAAGATATGCATGAGTCACTGTTCCATTTTCGCGTATATGCTAAACCAAAGATAACGTTTAAGTCGAAATGACAGCATAAAAGGCTCTTATGAGCCTGGATAGCTCACCTCACCAAAAGCACTTTTATTTCAATAGCATTAACTTCAGTAAGAGTCTGTTATTTTCTAGACTAGTTTAAAATAGTGCGGCTTATTACATACCGAGTAGCATACCGAAAGTGAAAAGTATACAAAGACCAGGAACTGAAACAATCAAAATCCAAATCCAGCCCTCAAACCATAGTTGGAAACAACTAAGATTACAAATAATCAAGATACAGAGAACATATGGCCAACCGAGTGAGCAGCTTGTTCCCAAAAGGTGGCCACTCAGCAACCCAAACCGAACCAAAAATAATAAGAACATACATAAGGTAAAACATCACAGAAACTCTGACACCAAAAACAGGCAACAAAGAACCACAACAGAACTACCGCCTTGGAACGGTCAGTAATGAATTACTGGGGGGGGGGGCTTAAATCGATTTTACAGGCCCAACCTCACCCTCAGTTTCTGAAGTGGTACAAAACATTTAGTTGGTTGTTCGGTTCGCATGATAACCCTCTAACTCGTCAATGAATCATCACGATAAACACATAAATCTGAACCTGAATATGCTATTATTGTTCTTATTTCGGCTCATCGCTTTAATAGTTCATTCCGCTCAGGACTCATTTTCGTTTTCTAATTTTCCATTTTGATGCCTGTCCTTGGTTTCCTTAGTATTCATTGCATGCCACAGCTTTAATGTTTCTACCGGAAGGAACGGTAAATGTATCTCAGGCTCTAGAAAGGTTTAATGGTGTTGTTTGACACTACAGGGCTCTCCGGGCTTTTCTGTCGAGTCCTCATCTTTTATATATGCTAGTTTTTATTCGTTACGTGTATGTTTCCTGTGATAATTTATTGATGGGATAGTAAGCCTTTACGCAGACTGAAGTGCTGACTAAATGTTTCAAACAATTACAGAAGCTTAGTAGAGAAAAGGTTAACACCCAGGAACGGATTCAACTGAAACCCACAATTTGCTCTGAACACCACACGAGACAGGAACATCTACAGCTAATGCGGCACTAAAAATGCATCAAAAGCAAAAAGGACAGTTCGTTCCCAACAGATGATCAAAAGTCTATCCTAAATAAGCTGAAAAATTACGTTGAAGACAAGCAAAACGCGGAAGAAGAATTATAATTAGAATGAATCACAACAAAAGCAACGCCTTGGCAAATGCTGAAGCTAATGTTTAGATACAATAAAACTAGTTTAAGCCCCCAGTAATCTATTAGTTACCGTTCCAATGCGTTACTTCTCTTATGGTTCCTATGCCCACTTGTCTGCAGTGTTCTAGCAATGTGGTCACCAGTTGTGCTTCCCACGTTGCTCTCTGCTTTGCTTTGTAATCTAAAATAGCAAATTAGGAAAACAGATGCTATTGTCACTTGTTCTTGTTGTCCATGTTGGTATTTTTGTTCACCTGTTGTGTAAATGCTGTTTTCAAATGGGGTAGCTGAAGAGCACTAGTCTGGGAACGAGCTTTCATTCGATTTAACGTTTATGTCTTTCGGGAATTGTTCTTAATTTATGTACATATTTCTTTCCCTTTTGGTTTGAGGGCGAGATTTGGGATCTGATTACATCTTGATCATAACTTATCCTTCTTCTTTACTAAAGAACTTCTGTTTCCTCAACATAGTATCGATAAAGTGCATAAGTTCAAGGGACTAATTCTTGCACTCATCCTTTCCACAAAGTGTGGAGCCACTGCGTAACTTCTTACTGTAAACTACCTGAAAGAATAAACATCCGGCTCTGACAATAAAAGTCATCTCTCAATATCTCAAAGTCGAAGTTCATGTCAAACTACTGCTATAAATAATACGTTGACGAAAGGTTCACAAAAATTGCATGAAATCAAAATGTTTTAAAGGAATTAATTGTTATGCGTCAAACTTATTCTTATTAACCTTGAAAAATAGTCAAGAACGTAGTTTTGTTTTCTCACGCACTTGACATTGGTATTTATTTACTATTGGTAAGTCGTTATCCTCCAAGATTATCGTCTAAATACTTTAAAACAGAGATGGTATAATAATTTAGATAAAGCATTAAATCAGTATGGGGTTACAGAAATTGTCTCCATATTTTCAATGTAAAACAAAAATTTCACGATACGACATTGACACCGCTACATGTAGTTCAGTCATTAACCTTATTTTAAGAGTTTAAAAATATCCTAGCTCCTGAAATTTGCTATTGTTTTCTATTTTAAGCTGTGAGTATGGAATTTATCAGGCTCTGTAAATTATTAATAAATGTCCTCCAGATCACTGTCCTCTCATTGGTTAGCGTATAAGATCTTGAAATTAATCTAGAAAATGAGTTTTAGTGTTAAAATCCGTACGAAGCCTTCTGTTTGTCTAATTCCTGAATGAAAAATTTCAATCCGCATTACTATTTACAGTCAGTTAGACAGTACCAGTTTTATAATGTCGTGACTGATAGCGATACAGACCCTGGATATATTTGGTTTCAACACATACTTAGAAAGATAATTAAATAATTAAATAAATATCGTTATTCTGATTTGGTTTTGTCAATTTTAAATTTTCAAGGCTTTTCTTTTTCTGATGGGTATTCGTATTTTCTAATTTAACTGGGAGTTTTAAACGCCGACGATAACAGTATTGAGTAGTGTTGAAGGACTGACATTGATGAGAAATCGATACAAAGTCCACGTTCCACCCACAATTCCAGAGAGAAATCTACACACTATATACATGCTATACGTGCTACCCATGTCTCTGATTTTGTGAACTAAATCACTGAATGTAATCACTAGCATACTTTGAACTGACTCGGAGTCAACTTGGCTAGTTTTGTTTCTTTGGTATGCCTAAATTTCAGATGAGCTCATTCTCATAGCATATGAATCCAAGATCATATTTCTTCTCTCTCTCTCTCTCTCTCTCTCTCTCAGCGAACGGGTATGTATGCGGCCTTTTCATACTTTAACAGGTCTAGGATTGCCATAAATTTACAGACAGTCTGTAAATTTACTGACTGTCTTTAAATTTATAGATATTTTAGTCTGTAAATTACAGTCTTGCATAAATCAGGGGCCTATTTCACAACGAATCGTACGATTAAAATTCGTTGTAAGATGATCGTACGAGAATCTTACGACCAAAAATCGCTTTCATGAAAAAAATCTCGGTTTCACTAATGTCCTCGTAGAACTCAATTTACGATTAAATCTACGATACCTAAAGGGCAGTCGTAAATTTCACTTTTTCTCCTCTTTCATCGCACAACATGCTCATACTTAACTTTTGAATAGATTACATTTATCTACTGTCTTTCTGAAAAGCATATACCAAGTTTTGAGCAAATCAGCCAGTTAACAAAATTCCAAATTTATGATAAATCACCCAGTGAAGTTTTTCCTGTACGATTATCGTACGATTCTTGCGGGATAATTTACCTGCAATGTATTAGACACTATTGTCAAAATCATGGCGGCAACATTTGTTCTAATAGAGAGAAATTATCTTACAAGAAAACGGGAGGTTTTAGGACTGTTTATACCCCCTAATTAGGTGGTCTCTGATCTGAGGAGACGGCATGTTTGTGTTCAACGGTATGGCACGCCAAATGCACAATAAATCTTTAAACTAGGTTTAAGAAATTTTACCCTAAGTTGAGCTTCAAACCTAGGTTTCAGTTCAGTCATAGGTTTCAAATCTGGCTTCAATACCCGGATTTGTAAAAACGATTATAGAAAATTTCAAAAGTTAGTTTTGAAGTTAAAACAAAGGATTGAAAACTTAACACCTAAAATTGAGAATGCAAAATTTGGCTTGCTATACTATACAAGCGAATTATTGCGCTGACCACAAGGTTCTGCAGTGCAAGTCTGAAAGAGCTGATACAATCACAAACAGCATTGGGCAAAATAAAAAGACCCGAGTTTAATTCCCCGGAACTTCTATCTCAAAACTGTATTTCGAAAATCGAGGAAGGGCATGGCAAGCCAATGCACAATGAATTTCAAAACCCTGAGTTTCAGCCTTGTTTTTAGAGTTTCAGTCCTAGGTTTTGGATCTCCAATCCCCACTTTTGTAAAATGAATTTATATAGGAATTTTGTTTACACATCTTGGTTTTGAAGATCTGCAACTAAGGATAAAAAAACCCTAAACCTTGGTCTGAAAACTTCCCAGGCGCGATTCTTCGTGTCTTTGGTTAGGAGTCGTCCAAGTTTACTTAGAAGCCACCGGTAGCTCAGTGGTTTAAGCGCTGGCCTGCTGATCAAGCGGTCCTGCTGTCGTTTCCGGAGGCGGAAATCGTTTCAATCGTAAACAGGGTTCCATTGCACATAACCTTTCATTATCACCCTTCCACCGTCCTAATACGACTGAAATACTGTTGAAACGGACGTAAAATCGCAAGCCATCCATCCATCCATCTTCCTTACTTCAGTGAGAAGGGCTTTAACCTCATTTGAGGTCCTATTGACCTTTTTCTTTGACATGATTGCGTTGTATTACAAATCGCTACTTTTTGTGTTTATAAAACCCAATACACATCTGTCAAAGTTAATACACATCACGTCTGCGATCCATCGTATAACTAAAATCCTACGAGAATCGTACTATCTGTCGTACGATGTTTTTATGAAACGATCGTGCGAGAATCGTGCGATTCTCGTACGACCAAATGTACGATTATCGCACAATTCATCGTACGGTAAATTTTTGTGAAACAGGCCCCAGTTCCTGAATATAAATCGTATAAAAAATCCGCAATCTCTCGCTTACCTGTCTGTTTTCATAACATTATGGTTGACACTTTGCAGAAAATTGCATACATTTGCTTTCGTGCTTTCTTCTTTTATCATAAGAAAACTGAAATTTAATTAAACCAGACACAGTTCTTTCCCTTTGACTGCAAAATCGGTCTAAGGGAACTAATATGAGTGGTTTCGGGGCGTTTCGTACCATAGGCAATTCGTCCAATGGTAAGTGATACCAAATATGCTGTAGTCACATTTCTATAAAAGTAAAAAGTATGCAAAGACCAGGAACTGAAACAATCAAAATCCAAATCCAGCCCTCAAACCATAGTTGGAAACAACTAAGATTACAAATAATCAAGATACAGAGAACATATGGCTAACCGAGTGAGCAGCTTGTTCCCAAAAGGTGGCCACTCAGCAACCCAAACCGAACCAAAAATAATAATAACATACATAAGGTAAAACATCACAGAAACTCTGACACCAAAAACAGGCAACAAAGAACCACAACAGAACTACCGCCTTGGAACGGTCAGTAATGAATTACTGGGGGGCTTAAATCGATTTTACAGGCCCAACCTCACCCTCAGTTTCTGAAGTGGTACAAAACATTTAGTTGGTTGTTCGGTTCGCATGATAACCCTCTAACTCGTCAATGAATCATCACGGTAAACACATAAATCAAATTTCAACACCATGAAGAAGCAAAGACGAGGACTCAACAGATACAACGGGCCGTCTGACAGGTGGAGATCCCTGTCCTGCCAAACAACCCCACTGGAAATCTGAAGCAAAAGAAGGTCACCAGTTGAGCCCCGGTGAACCAAGCAACAGACAAAAAGGCTCCGGTCCCAACCAACTAAAATATATAGCTTTAGGTCGGGGCCATCATAGAGTCTGACGACCGATCCCCCAGTGTGCAATTAAAGAGTGCAGCAAAGCTATCAACCGTGATTGGGTTAATCACTAAGCATGCAGACTGTCGCATAACATTTAAATTATAGCCAATACGTTTGTGACGTATTATTATTTTTCGGAATTGATCAGAAAAATCAGTCCTACCCTTAATCTTTTTGAATTTGTATACTAAGTCACCATAAAATTCTGGTTCCGATAGGCCTTGGTGTAAAAGAAATTTTAATCCGACATCAAATTTTGAAACCAATTCATGGTGTCTGCGATAGAATTTAGAAAAAGCCTTTCTAAGCTTATGATACCGATAGCCCTGTTGAAGAAGTTTAGCAGTTAAACATTTATTACGAGCATTAAAGTCATCTACATGACTACACACTCTAGCAAATCTTATAAGTTGAGAAATATACACTCCATAAGAGGGACGACGTGGAACGTCACCATCCAAAAATGGAAAATTAACTATATCAAAGTCAAAGTCATCACGTTTATCATAAATTTTAGAA